>JARHVA010002987.1:0-617500 GCA_037957365.1 Torreya grandis | reverse complement strand
TTTAGAATATTTATTTAGGGCTTGTTAATAATGTATGTTTAAACCTTGTAATTTCAAGAATATGTTATGAGTTGATTATCAAGCTAGAGGAGCTAAGTTGAGTCTATGAAGATGTCATAGATAAGCAGAGTTTTTTGTTAGAAACTTGAGTACATTATGAAGACCTATTTGAGGTATATTTCATCCTTTATGATGTATAAAGGTATGAATGCATATGTCCTTGATTGTATTTATATGGTATTTAAGCATGTATGCATTTAGGAATTAATATCTAAAAAATAAGTTCTTTTGAATCATGATTGCACATGTTGATTGAAAGACCTAAGAAGATGACTGTATGATCAATGGTGGACATGGTAAGTTTGGATGATGATATAGATGATTGAAGCATTTGACATAAATGGCATAAAATTTGATTAGTATTCATGAGTGAAGACAATATAGATATAAATATGTTCAAAAGAGACTATATGCCAGATAATTTAAATAAATAGATTAGTGGAATGGTAAATGGACTTATTACAATGTTACCTACTACAATTATCCTACTTGAAATACCTATTTAGTGAAACACATTTCCTAAGAAGAAAATATAGACCAAGTGATTTTAAATTTGAATAATGGTCTATAAGACCAATGATATTAAAGGTTTTGAATGTTTACTCACGTGATCCAAGGTCTTGTGGTCTTCTAAGGAGTGAGATGACAAATTATTTGTGCCATGAAGAAGATATCAGTGATCTGAAGTTGATAAGTGCTTAGAGTTTGTCAAAGGGCCTTGAAAATGTGTGTCTAATTTGATCCATTCAATAATTTTGATAGAGGTATGTCACAAAGATTGAGATCTCATAAGAGCTAAATGATAGTTTGGTAAGTGGAAGTTGTTCTGAGATGGTTAGAACCATGATGGCTTGTAGAGAATAAACTATTGCATGAAGAATCCTTTTGATATGACACATGGACAATGAATATGTCTATGTATATATGTCTAAATATTTTTCTTTAGAATAATGATATTGTTTACAACCAATGATGGTTTTGTCAAAGTTGAAAGAAAGCTGAGTTAAGCCCTAATGACTTGAGGAGTCTGTTTCAGACATGTAGAGTTTTCTTAAGGTAACAAAATGTGTTATGTGTTTGTTGTAACTAGTTAATGTGATTTCAAATAGCATGATCTAGGTAGAGCATGGATTTTTTGGGAGATAACTCAGATGGCTTGATAAGTATGGATGGACAAATTGGGAGCTTGCCTATTCAATAAAATGATCAGGTCCAAAGATCAATGGATTATGTGTAGATGATCTTGTAAGAGTGTATATGACATTTTTGATTAATGTAAAAGGGGGATAAATTTATTTATGGTAAAATATTATGTATAAGAAGGTTCTTGTTGAAATCATTTAGTATGAGAGAGAAGCATCTTATTGTGAGAAGTTTGAGAATGATTAGCTCATCTATGATTTTCCATCAATATGGTTTGCCATCAATGTCAAAGGGGGAGATTGTTGAAAGTTTTCATTTATGTCATAATTTTTTTCTATCATTGATTTAAATGTGATAATTTTATTTGATGTTCATAATCCTAAGTCATTCATAGTCCTAAGTCATTAATGTCAAAGGAATTGTGAGGTCTTGTGTGTTCAAAAAGGCTAGTTCAGTCTTGGGTAGTGACCTATATGGTATAAGGATATTTGATCAAATAAGAATGATGGATAATGTTTTTGAGCCTATCTCAGATATTTAGAGGTGATTAGTGAGCTATATTAGTTATTTTGAAATTTTCAAAGTGGTATGGTACATAGTAAGTTTGTTTGATGATCTAGTTCTTAAAAAAATTTAATAACCTACAGAATCATGGTGATGATGACTTACAAGTTTGAAGGTGTTAAATGAAGTGTTATAGCATGTGAGAGATTTCATAATTTTTTTTAGAAATATAAATAGTTAAATAATCCTTTATATGATTTCAAAGTTCAAGTTTGAAGCTTAGTTCCTGCATGAAGAGACCTAGTGAGAAGACATAAGATGGGTACCTTAGTGAGATGAGCTGTATGGGACTTGTGTGCATAATTTTGGTAGTGTGATATAATTTTTTCATGTTTTATAACATGGTTATGAATTTTTGATAATATTATAATAGGTTTCAGGTTATGTTCATAATCTAGATAGGACTGGCAGTTTAAGGCATGGTGTGCAAAGAGACCTAGCGTGGCCTAATGAGGGGTCAAGTTCACTTACCAAGTGTCAAAGATCATGAGATAATTTAAATATGTTTGAGGGATATTATAATCATGTTTTATAAGTTTAAATTCGTAGTCTATAAGATAAATCAATAAATTTGGTGGTAACTATGTGTATAAAATGGGGTGTTGTAAAACCGAAAAGAAGTTTCTCATGATCGTTGGCATGTGAAACCTTTGCATGATATCATGATCACTTAAAGTAAGTTGGGTAAGGTATATATCTTGAATTTAATGGCATTTGTTTTAGATTTTAGGGGAAATCATTTATGAATGATTGCTAAGATGGTAAGGTAGTCAAAACCCTCGTAAACCCTTAACAAACACTTGATGATGAATATTTGGTTTGTGAGTGCCAAAAATGGGTTTTTAATGTCAATATGTTGTTTTCATATTGTAAATTACTCTCCCAAATATCCACATGTGGTTTTGTTTTATCATGATACTAAGTGAAAGCTAGAGGAATCTCCTTATTTCCATGAGATTTGATATTACAGGAAGGGTTGACCTGGTCAAAACATGAAAATGTTTAGAGATTTAAGCTTAAGAATTTTATTTATTTTCCATGGTTTTATTTGTAAAATTTATATCTTATATGTCAATAATTTTTTTCAACCAATTTGACCTATTGCTAAACTCACTAAGAGTGAAAAGAGTGAGAAAAAACAATCAAAGGGAGAAAGAAATTAGGAAATGGTTGCAAAGGGTTAGGGAAGGATCCAATTGCTTGATATTTTTTTTAATAGATATAAATCATGTTAGTTTTTATTATATTCTTTGTAAATCATTAAAAATTCTAAAAACAATGCTCTTAAAGTGACCTATTTGTGTGAGTGAAGATGGTGAAAGAGTGAGGTTCAGTGTTTGGTCTATATGTTTTACATTTGTCATTTTACCTCTATATTTGTGTGATTGGAGATGTTATAAGGAAATTTAAGGATGATATAAATGAATTATATATACATGGAAGTGTTCCTATAAGTGTCATAATGCATGTTCACCATGACTGTGTCTTAAACTAGTTTGATTGTTCCAGGTAAGCATAATGAAGTGAAGTGTATTTAGACTCCATAACAGAAGCTGATATATATTGTGTATTATTGAGCATATTCATTGATGTTTGGTTGTAATTTATTTCAAAGATTATCATTTTTTATTAATTCATTAATGATAAAATTATCAAAATGATGGTTTGGAGAGATATGGCACATTTACAGCTCTGTAAGGACAAAGAAGTTGTAAGGCATCCATAGATGTCTTGGTGAAGCTCTAGTATATCACTTGATCTTTTGAAATGATAAACATGCATCTTATAGCTTAAGAGAATCCAGACCATCATTGTACATCATGTATATATGAATGAACCAACAAGTTTATGAATTTAATATAGGGTCTCAGAAAGTCAACCAAGGTCAAATGAATTCATCGAGATGTTGTCTATAGTGCTTAGAAGGTAACCTAGAAAATTGGGATCTTGAATTATTTTATAGCTCAAGTTATAAATTTTCAATTTTTTTCTTGTATACTATGTCAAGTCAAAGACCATCAAGTTTAACTACAATGAAGTTTGAGGTCAACTAGTTAATAGATCTAATGGTTCACGTTAAATCATACATCTTGATCTAATAGTATGCATAAAAGTCAATATATCAAAGAATAAATGTGATAGTGATAAGTGCCACATTAATGGAGCTTAGACATAATATAAATGGTTCATGGATGATCATGCAGTCAAAAGATCGATTGTGCAGGTTGAGTCAAAAAGTCAATGTGTGTAGTAGGCATGTAGAGCTACCAAGTAACACAATCATGGGAGCTCTGATCTAGATCTAACAGTGAGAATTTATTGATAAAGATTGATCTATTCAAAGGATATTATGGTGTTTATTTTTCCACTATTTATAAGAAGCATTAGATGTAATTAAAGTGCTCAACATTTAATGTATGTATAGTGATTGTTGGAATTTAAATATTTGAATTTGTGAATGAAAACTAGTCTACAATGTTTGAGCTATAACTTTTGATATATGAATAATTTGATCATGGTGTTAAATTAAAATTTGTATAGGATTTCATGTTTCATATAAATAACCTAGTTATAAATTTTTAATGTTTGTACAATCAAATTTATTAAGCTCCAAAATTGACTATGTTTTATAATGTTCTTCAAGTGACCTGAGAAGGAAATTTGTGTTATTATTGATACAATTTTGATGTTTAAAAATGATATGAATATTTTAAAGTGTTGTATACTAAATTCAAATCATTTTTGTTGATTATGGAGGTTTGACCATTTCATATTCAGTATGAATAAAGGCTTGGAATTTGATAGTTTATTCATTCATGGTGCTACTATGTAAAGAATATTATTCAAACATTTTGTGCTTTAGAAGAAGGGTTTTTTGATGGGAGAAATCACTTGAATATGTCTTAGATATTATATGGAGTGGACCCAAATAGTTTAAATTTATCATATGTTCTTAATTTTCTTGATGGAGTGCTTAATGGGTGAATATGGCTCCATGAGACATATAAGGGCTATTAAAGCCTAATTGAAAGGCATAATTGCTTAAGTATGACCCATAATTGTTATGGTTAACATATGAGGATGGTATTGAGCTATTTAATATATATTAAGGGATAAGCTAAGTATTATGGCTGACCTTGATGGTGATATGCATGAACACTCTATAAAAGTTGAAGACCAAGGTAATGGTTTCTAGACTTGTGAGTGAAGTATAGAGTAGATGTCACATTGACTAAAGGAACCTTTGAAAGAGAAGGTACAGGTCAATTAGGACCATCTAAGATAAAATAGGATCAAATATGTTTATCTAATCAAGTTGATGAATGTGAAATCATAGGTCACTAAACCTCATAATCTTATAAGAGGCAAATTAAGAGAGTAAGCCTTAGAGGTTGATTGAGTGAGTGTGCTTAGCAAATGGATTGAAGAAATGAGTAGGTTTAGGAGTGTGTGCATGACCTATAGTTCATGTTTTTTATGTTTTGATATATTTTTTGCAAGTTTTATGATTGTGTACATGCTTAGAAGTGAAGAGTGATCCAAAAGGGTGTTTTGGATGCATTTTTTGTTTGTGCAAGTTTGTGAGAGTGTAAAGGGAAAAGTGTGCAAGTAAAAGAAGTCCATCATCAAGTGTAAAATACATCAGATCAAAGATGTAGATCAAATTGATGTAGCTGAGTGGGTGCTTGGTTTACTAGTGAGTTGGTGCCTCTTTGTGGGATGAGTGTCTCACTAAACTAAGGGATGGGTGTTCCTTGATCAGTGGGTGTTGGTCTAAATTTTGGATTTTTTTTATAGTACTATAGTCCATCTTGTAGGGTTTAGTGGGTTTTAACCCACAAGAGAGTTTTACACATATATGATGTGTTCATGTGATGTATGTTCTTATGTATGCTTTAGATGTATGTGTTTTCATGTTTATGTTACTTGATCAAGTTAATGTATGTTGAATGTTTAAGAGTTGTGGAATTGGATTATCTAAAATCATTGATTCACCCCTCCTCTCAATGATTATACATTAAATAATTAGTATTATATTGGGACCTTCTTTGTAATTTTAGCCACTTGAAGGTAATCCAAGGTACAATATGGATAAGTAATTGAAGAAAGAGAATCAATAGTTAAAGGCTCAAGATGAGGTTACTTATGCATGTCTAAAATAAAGTGAATAAAAGTTTAATAAGGTCAAGACAATTATTGAGAAGTATGATGGTAAGATGATAGAGTATGATCAAGAAGAATCTAAAAAAAAGATCATGACCTCAAACTTTAAGGATATTACAAATGAGTGCATCAAGCTCAATAAAGAGCTAGAATCCTTGAAATCAAGATCAAGATTAAAATATGATGAAAATAAGATCAACATTCTTAAGGATAAATTAAGAGTTAAAATAGGCAATTCTAAGTTCAAAAGATGAAGAATTTAGACATATCAAGACTCAATTAGAAAAGATAAATGCCAAGTTGAGTTCAAACTAGGGTGAGCATGAGGAGTTGAAATCCAGTATTGATTCTATAAAGATTATTGAAGAGATCATGTAGATTTAAGGTTGACATGTATAAATATATTAATATGGATAAGGAGACCATCCAAGATCTCAAAATTTAGTTAGAAGCTATAAGTTCAAGTATAAGATCTAAAGAGGATGAGAGCATACAATTGAAAACCAAGCTAGATTCATTAAAGGATGAACATGAGAAATTTTTTGTCAATATAAACAAGACTAAGAAATAGAAAGAATGTTTATCCCAAGATAATAAGGATGAAAGAACCAAGATCAAAAAGAAAAGATCCATCAAGCAGCCAAGTTCCATGAGGTATGAAAGGTCTTTTATTGGTCATTATTTTGCCTACCATAGGTTTGGTCATAAGCCAAAAAATTGTACAAGGAAGAGTGGTTGGTCAGCTAAAAGTATGGATAATGTAGTCTATTATAATTTTAATGACATGGGAGATATTTTTATATTTGGCCCTAAGATGCAAGGTAAAATATTAACCTAGGTATGAAAACCAAACATAGTTAAGCATGAGCATAGCAAACCTAAGAGACAAGATGGTATGTTTGCTGAGATTCATTATATTTATTAAGTAGAAGGTATGAATGATGTTATTTGTTTCAATTATAATCAAGTTGGTCATATTGAAATATTTTGTACAAGAAATATCTCAAATCATAAAAAGGAGAATGCGCATCCTATTCTGCTTAAGAAAGGTCAATCCTTTCTTTGGCATCCTAAGGAAGTGAAGACCAAGAAAACTAATTCAGTTGAGATGAAAGATCAAGGTGGATTGCCTACTAAATCAAAAGAGGAAACATATATGAAGAAGGTTTATGAATTCCAAGAGAATGTGTCATATGTCTAGATAGAAAAGGAGAATCAAAATTTAGTTCAAGTTGAGCTCAAGGAGAAGACCAAGGTGCTACTTGAGACTAATTCTAAGGAGATTCATTGAAGGATGAGCATGAGCAATTTTTTGTCAATATAAACAAGACTAAGAAAGAGCAAGAGAGGTTATCTCAATCCAATAAGGATGCAATCACCAAGATCAATAAGAAAATATTCATCAAGTAGCCAAGTGCCATGAGGTATGAAAGATATTTTATTGGTCATTATTTTGCCCATCATAGGTTTGGTCATAAGGAAAGAAACTATAGAATGAAGAACAGTTGGTCAGCTAGAGGTATGGATAATGTATTATACTATAATTTTCATGACATGGGACATATTTTTATATTTTTTCCCAAAATTCATAGTAAAATATTAAACTAGGTATGGAGACCAAACACAATTAAGCTTGAGCATAATGAACCTAAGAGACAAGATAGTATGTTTGTTGAGATTCATAATATTCATCAAGTAGAAGGTATGAATGATGTTATTTGTTTTAGTTGTCATCAAGTTGTTCATATTGCATGATTTTTTATAATCAAGCTCTCAAATCATAAGAAGGAGCATGGACATCCTATTGTGCTTAAGAAAGCTCAATCCTTTATTTGGAATCCTAAGGAAGTGAAGACCAAGAAAACTAATTTGGTTGAGATGAAAGATCAAGGTAGACTACCTACTAAAGTAAAAGAGGAAACAAATATGAATAAGGTTTAGTAATTCCAAGAGAATGTGGAATATGTCCATATAGAAAAGGAGAATCAAAAGTTAGTTCAAGTTGAGCTAAATGAGAAGACCAAGGTGTTAGTTGAGACTAGTTATGAGGAGATTCATTGAAGGATGAGCATGAGCAATTTTTTGTCAATATAAATAAGACTGCAAAAGAGAAAGAGTGGTCATCTCAAGATAAGAAGGATGCAAGAACCAAGATCAACAAGAAAAGATCTATTAAGTAGCCAAGTGCCATGAATTATGAAATATCTTTTATTGGTCATTATTTTGTCTATCATAGGTTTGGTCATAAGTTAAGAAACTGTAAAAGGAAGAGCAGTTGGTCAGCTAGAGGTATGAATAATGTAGTCTACTATAATTTTCATGACATGGGACATATTGTTATATTTTGCCCCAAAATGCATGTTAAAATATTAACCTAGGTATGGAGACCAAACGTAGTTAAGCTTGATCATAATGAACCTAAGAAACAAGATGGTATGTTTGTTGAGATTCATAATATTAATCAAGAAGAAGGTATGAATGATGTTATTTGTTTCAATTGTAATCAAGTTGGTCATATTGCAATATTTTGTAAAATCAATCTCTCAAATCATAAGAAGGAGCATGGACATCCTATTGTGCTTAAGAAAGCTCAATCCTTTCTTTGGAATCCTAAGGAAGTGAAGACCAAGAAAACTAGTTTAGTTGAGATGAAAGATCAAGGTGAACTGCCTACTAAATCAAAAGAGTAAATATATATGAATAAGGTTCAGGAATGCTAAGAGAATGTGTCATATGTCCAGATAGAAAAGGAGAATCAAAAGTTAGTTCAAGTTGAGCTCAAGGAGAAGACCAAGGTGTTAGTTTAGACTAGTTCTAAGGTGTGTATGGATACAAGTAAACATCCAACTATTGTTAGGAAAGTTTCATGCTAAGAACATCAGTTGTCAATACCTAGTGATGAGGTTCTATCTTCAAATGAAAAGGTATGTCATGAATTTTTGTTGTCTTCATGTATTTTTAATTCTTAAAAGAAAAGGAGAATATTGTAGTGGATGATCAAGTTGCTTCTCTTAAGCCTATAAAGAAGAATAACTATTTGTATTATATGACCAAGGAAGAGAAGGAATATGAGGATTTACGGGAAACTCCTAGTTTCACATTATTCTAGGACATTGTGGGTTAAGGTGTCTTTATCTAAGCTTCAAAGAGAAAATTGACAAGCAAGAGGAATAATGGTGGATACCTATTGAGCTTTGATTAATGTTACAAATAAGAATATAATTTGAAGATGTGTGTGGATAAGGGGGAACATATGTGATTTGATCCAATCATGGTTAAGATATGAATAATATCAGTGATCTGAAGGTGATTACTTTTTGAGTTGTTCCCTTTTAAGATCTAGACTACAAGTATGTGTGCTCAAGGTATGTTCAAGTATTTTGATCCTAAAGGTATATTGGTAGAGTATGGAGGTTTCCAAGTGTCAAAACAAGAAATATGAGTTGTCAAGATGATTTTGTTGGATAGAAAGTTGTGTTGAATCCATTCTATTTTTGCTTAAGAGCAAGCAAGTCAAAACCCAACTGAAAGTTCTATGGGTTCTCTAAGGTGTGTGACCTCAAAATTTGGTCCAGAAGTGTGTTTTATTAATCTCCAGGTGTGAGATAAGTTTCAAGTTCTATTGTTTACTAAAAGGTGGTGAGTTGATTGAGTTTCACTTAAAAATCTATATTTTTGCCCATGTCAGTTAGTTTGCTTCTTAAAAGAGTTGAGGTTCGAGGTTACTTGATATATTGAAATGGCCAATGGGTTGTTAAAAAGTGTTTCACAATCATCTAAAAGTGTGTGGTGTCTTCCATGGATCATGATTTGTGCAGAGAAAGGGCTAATTAGCTAGTAGGTTTGTGAAGGAGCTATGGTACAAAAGTAAAATTGGAAGATGAATATTGGCATGAATTAGGGGGAACATGAGTTTAGTTTAGATATGAATTTTAAAGTCTTAAAGGTGCATACACAAAAATAAATGTGTGTTTCAAGGTTTAGGTAGGGTTACTAGGCCTCTAGGTAAGGTTAGTGAAGATAAGAGTGGTCTTTGGTTATTTTCTCCAAATGATAAAGTTATGGTTGTTCCTGAATGAGTGTGTTAGTTGTTTTTGTGCATCTTTCCTATTTGAATATTAGTGTGTTTATTTGTTGGTAATCATGGAGGTATCCTAAAGTAAGAAGTTATGAAGGTAAGTGTGTTATTTTTGGAGATGGTCTAAAGGTGATCAAAAGATACCTAAGCTCTAATAACTTAGGGGGATCCCGTATTAATGTTTTCAAGGTAGATAGATCTAAGGATCAAAGAAACACAAGTTTAGATTGGTTTTTGTCAAATAACAGATGACATGAGATGGAACAAGATGTTAGGGGGAGATTTCTAAGCTCTGTGAGTAGTTTGTCAAGGATAAGAGAAGTCCAAGTTTAGATTGGTGCATGTTAAAAGGGGAAAAAATTGTTTCATATTCTTGAAAGTATGTAATTATCTTGAGCATCTTAAATAGTATTTGAATTCATGCTTGATGTTAAGGAATTTTTGTTGACATGTTGAAAAAGAGACCTTTGTCATTAATGGAAAAGTGGGAGAAGGATCAAATGAATGAGATCCATTAAAAAAAGTAAGAAATCATTGAGGGTGTTTTTCCATCAATGACAAAAGGGGAGATTATTGATCATAGTCATTGATTTTTGTTTGTCATTGATGTCAAAGAAGAGCATGTTGTACAAATTCATTAATGACTAAATGATTAGATTGTTGGTTTGGAGATATATGGCACATTTACATCTTTATAAGGACAAATAATAAGTTGTGAGGCATCCATAGATGTCTTGGTGAAGCTTTGGTATGTCACTTAATCTTTTGGAATTAGAAACATGCATCTTTTAGCTTAATAGAAGCCAAACCATCACTGCACATCATGTAGATTAGAATGAACCAAAAAGTTTGTGTATTTAATAAGGGTCTCATAAAGTCAACCAAGGTCATTAGAATTCATGGAGATGTTGTCTATAGTGCCAATAAGCTACCCTAAAAGCTTGGGCTCTTAAAGTGTTTTATAGTTCAAGTTATAAAGCTTAAAATTTGTTCTTGCAAATTGTGTCAGGCTAGAGACTGTCAAGTTTAACTACTTTGAAGTCTAAGGTCAACTAGTCAATAGATCTACTGATGTGTGTTAAATCATATATCTTGATCCAATAGTGCATGTAAAATTCAATATGTAAAATAATAAATGAACTAATGAAAAGAATCACATTAACAGATCTTGGATAGAACATCAATAGTTCATGGATGATCATGCAGTCAAAAAATTGACAGTGTGGGTCAAGTAAAAAAGTCAATGTGTGTAGAAGGCAAATAGAGCTACTAAGTAGCACAATTGAGGGATCTCTAATCTACATCTAATGGTAAGAATTGATTGATAAATATTGATCTAATCAAAGGATATCGATGGTGCATATTTATCTACTATTACTAGGAAGCATGAGATGTAATTAAAATGCTCGACATTTAGCATCTGTATAGTGACTGTTGGAATTTAAATATTCAAATTTGTGAGGGTAAACTAGTATATAATTTTTTGAGATATAAATTTTGATATATGTATAATTTAATCATGGTGTTGAAATCAAAGTTTTAGAGGAATTTAAGGTAGATGTAGAAAACCTAGTTAGAAAGTTTGAATGTTCGTATAATCAAATTTATTAATCTCCAAAGTTGATTATGTTTTATCATGTTTTGTAAGTGAATCTAAAAGGATATTTGAGTTTTTTATAGTATTTTGATGTTTAAAAATGATCTAACTATTATAAATTGTTGTATACTCAAAGAGGATCATTTAGGTGAATTTTGGAGGTTTGACCAGTCCATAATTACTATGAACAAAGGCTTGGAATTTGATTATTTGTTCATTCATGGTGCTACTGTGTATAGAATATTGTTCAAGAAATTTTTTCATTAGAAAAAGGGTGTTTTGGTAGGATAAATAAATTGAAATTTTATTAGATATTATATGGAGTGGACCCATATAGTTAAAATTGATCATATGTTCTTAATTTGCTTGATAGAGTACTTAATGGGTGAATAAGTCTCCATGAGACCTATAAGGGATACTAAGGCCTAATTAAAAGGTGTAACTTCTTAAGTGTGACCCATAATTGTTATGGCTAACCTATGAGGATGCTATTGAGCTATGTAAGATGTCTTAAGGGCTAAGGTAAGTATTATGACTGACCTTGTTGGTGATATTCATGAAGACTCTATAAAATGTGAAGACCCAAGCGATGGTTTCCAGACTTGTGAGTGAAATGTAGAGAAGATGTGATATTGAGCTAAGGAACCTTTAAAATATAAGTTACAGGTTAGTAAGGACCATAAGAGAGAAAATAAGATCACTCATGTTTATCTGATCAAGTTGATTAATATTAACTCATAGGTCATTAGACCTAATAAGCCTAGAAGAGGCTAATTGAGTGAGTGTGCTTAGGAAATGGATTGAAGATTTGATTAGGTTGAGGAGTTTGTATGTTGACCTATAGGTCATGTTTTTGATGTTGCGATAGATTTGTTTTAGTTTTTTTTATTGTGTATGTGATTAGAATTGAAGAGTGATCTAAAAGGGTGTTTTGGATGCATTACTTGTGTGTACAAGTTTGTGAGTGTAAAGGGAAAATAGTGCAAGTAAAATGAGTCCATCACCAGGTGTAGAAGAAATCATATCAAAGGTGGAGATCGAATAAAGGTATGTAAGTGGATTCTTATTTGCCTAGGGGTTTGGTGCCTCATTGTGGGATGGGTGTCTCCTTGTGGTATTGGTGTCTCACTAAACTAAGGGATGGGTATTCCTTGATCAGTGGCTGCTAGTCTAAATGTTGGATCTTGTTTCATAAAAATTTAATCCATCTTGAAGGGCTCAATGGGTTTTATCCCCCAAGAGGGTTTCCCACATATAATATGTTTTCATGTGATGTATGATCTTATATATGCTTTGTATGTGTGTGCTTTCATGTTTATGTTGCTTTATCAAGTTAATGTATGATGAATGTTTAAGAGTTGGGAATTGAATTGGATTATATAACATCACTGATTCACCCCCTCCCCCTTTAGTGATTGTACCTCTAACATGTATATTTTGTTGTGGTTTAATACTTATATTACCTATTAATGATATATGAAAGGTGGGGAGACAGGTTAATAAGTTGTAATGTGGAAGCCAAAATGGCTTATCAAGACTGTGTAAATTCCATGAGAGAGTGGCTTAAGATATTGGTATGTAATACCAATGATTGTCACTATATTTTGAGAAATAAATATTGGAGGATGGTATATATACCAAAAAATATATTCATGTGCACTATATGTCATGAAAGGGCCCTTTCAAGTGATAATGATAAATTTATTCATAATTGTATTTTTGGAGCACTTAAGGAGTTTGAGTAGTCATTTTGTAGAGATAAGTTGGAGGTTATTTGGATAGTATTGAAGAATACAATTTATTTGAATATGTTGAGGAGGTCTCAAAGGTTAATGATAATTATTTTAAAGTCTTGGTTTGTCCTTGTTTAAGTGTGAAAAGTCAAAATCATTTTACTATGTTTTAAGCATGTATGTAGTTCTAAGTAGTCATGTTGTAAGGGTGTTCTTAAGGCCTTTTGGCTTGAGTGATGAAGAAAAAATCACTTGGTGATGACCATGAGGTCATGGATGACCTATTAATATGATTTTTTTGGGGTTATATGTCAAATTTGAATGTTTGAGTCATATTATGTTGATAAACTTTTTGGTAGTGAGAAGGCCTAAAAGGTAACTTAGGTAACTTATTACCTAAGTTATTTCATAGGTGAATTATTTGGAGCCTCCTTGCAAGATAGATCTTGCAGAAGATTAGTTGAGTAGGTGTTTAACTAGATAGGGGTTGGAGCTCCTTGTGAAGTTGGTGCTTCACTAAAATTTAGATCTTGAAATTATAAGAATTTATTCCATATATATGGTTCAGTGGGTTTTATCCCCCAAGAGGGTTTCCCACATACCTTTTTTTTCTCTTATGATATGCTTGTGTAGTTGTGTGTTTATGCATTGATATTTTATGTGAATGAATGCTTCATGGAATGATTAATGGAATTGAATAGATATTTTTAAGTAACTGATTCAACCCCCCCTTCAGTAGCTACATAAAAAATATGGTGTGGGCCATACATATTCTTTCATGAACATCCTTAGGCACTAACTTGGATTCTCCCAAAGATAAGTAATCAAGAAGTGTTTCATCATAGCCTTTATGATAAAGAATGTTTCCATGGAGGCTATAATAGGATATATGATGAAGGAATAATTTATGGCTATTATGTGAAATTTAAAGTGTAAAAAATTAGTTATATAAATAATTATAAATATATTGAAACCAAGGTAGTTTAGACGGGGCATTAGGACCAGCAATGGTACACACCTTCTCTGAATCTAGCAATACATGAGTAGGCTATAGAATATTTTCAATGAGAAATTGATACTCTTTAACACTACTATTAATTTATATCATGGACCCAATTATTACCATTTCATTAGCTAATTTATTATTGGCTCATGGTACTTGCTTAGATTGTAAGGATTTGAAGTGAGTCTAGACATTATCCATAATGAACTTGTAGGGTACAATATTATCATCTTGAGTATGATACTAATCTATGGTTTGGTTAATAATCAATTGATAATCCCTAGAGACCACTAATCATTGGATATACCACTATACCATAAGGTGAAGTTCTATAATAAGGGCTTCATACTTGGCTACATTTTTAGTACAATGGAAATTAGTATGAAATGCTTTAGGAATAAAATTTCCTTGTGGTGTAATCAACAATATGCCACTCTTAGATCCACATTATGTAAATGAGACATCAAAATATAATTTCCACTACTCAAGTTCATGTAACCCTTATTTTATTGCCATAATAGAATTAGCTAGAAAATCAAATTTGAGTGGTTAAGATCTATAATACGAGCTACGATAAGTTGATTTGAAATGACTTGCCCCTTGATAGACTTTTGGTTCTGTTACTCAACATAAAATTCACTTAAGAACATGACCCATTTATCCATGTGACTTTTGAGAGTTTATTTGTATAATAAATATTTGAGAGGGTCTAGTTTAGCAATAAAAATAGTATTGTTATTCAACATATAGTGTCATAACTTTTGGGAGGCAAACACCATTGTTAAATAAGCCTTTTCCATAGGTATATAGTTATGTTCATATTCCAAAAGTGTATGACTCAAATAATAAACCACATGTTATTTTCCATGTTCATCATGTTGGGCCAAGATTTCCCCTAGTTCATGTTTGGTGGCTAAAATATAAAGAATTAATGGTTATTCAAGTCCTGGTGGTCTCAAAATTGGTGGGTTAGCTAAGTATGTTATGAGCTTCACAAATGTTGATTATCATTCAACATCCCATTGAAAATTAAACCCTTTCTTCAAGAATTTTATAAATGGGTGGCACTTATTTGTTAGTTGTGAAACAAACCTACAAATAGATTGGATCTTTCCTTGTAAGATATAGAGATATTTGAGATTAGAAGGTGGAGGCATTTACAAAATGACCTTGACCTTAGCAAGATCCACTTCAATCCCTATTTGTGACGCAATGAATCCTAGAAACTTTTCTGAATTGATGCTAAAGACAAACTTCTTAGTATTCAGATGAACTTTATACTCATGGAGTCTCTCAAAGATTCTCCATAGAGCATCAGGATGTTTGACATGTGTTTTTGATTTTACTAGGATGTCATTAACATAGTACTTAAAACTATTGTGCATCATGTCATAGAAAATGGAAATCATAACATACAGATATGTGGCCCTAACATTCTTCAAGATAAAGGGCATGACTTGGTAATAGAATGTTCCCCACAATGTGGTGAACATAGTATTGTGTTGGTCCTCTAAAACTATCTTGGTCTGATTGTATCTTGAGAATCCATTCATAAGGGACAACATCTCATACCCAATAGTAGAGTTGATAATCATGTTGATATTAGGTAGGGTAAAATCATATTTGGGACATACCTTGTTGATACCTCTAAAATTAGTAAAAATGAGTATACCTTATGGATTTTTAATTACTAGGACCATCTTTGATATCCATTTAGAATAGTCCAATGGTCTGATAAATCTAGACCCTAATAATTTCTCCAATTCTACTTTTACCAAAAGAATGATTCATGGATGCATCTTTCTCAAATTTTATTTGACTGGCTTAACATCTAGATGGACAATAAGTTGATGTAAAACCAAGTAGGGGTCTAGGCCTATCATGTTAGAATAAGACCATGAAAAGATATCAATAAATTCTCTTAGAATGGTGACAATGTAGTCACACTCTTCACCAATGACGGAGGCTCCAAGATAAGCAATTTTTGGTTTATCATAAGTTCCTAGGTTCACATTACTAGTGTTTTATATGAGGAGCATTTAATGATATTCTTGGATAGTGGACAATGTTTGATCCTAGTCCTCTTCTTCTACTTTAGTTTATGGTAGTTCTTCCCAAAGATATAGATAATGAGATGAATCTAATTCTACCATCTTAGATAGTGGCCAACTAGAAAATATATATGAAAAGTTAAGAGAAAGATGCTCAAAAAATTTATGTTACTTTGAAGTGATACTGTAACTATTTATAGATCTAGGACTTAGTGGACACTATGCTTCCTTTGGAGATGAGAAAACTTTCCCATACAAGTGTGCCTAAAATAAGTTTTCACTTAAGGGCTTGTATTTTTATTTACTATTTGCCTAATCAATGAGCACATCAAAGAGGTTTTTACCCAAATATCTTGATGTTTTATCTTTTTTATGACCAGGAAAGTTTGCCTGCTCTCCAAAGTAGGTGGAAAATTCCAAAGGGAATTCAAAGCCTTATTTATGATCACCATTTGGAAATCCATCTTTGAAGCCCATTTACTTGGAAATATATTCCTCATTCTAAAATTCATTGATGGAAATAACAAAATCATATTGGTCCCAATCAATAAGGCTGCGATGGAAAAGACAAAGGGGACAATGGGATGTGATAGTCATAATGGAGTTGGAATCAAATAGGTCAATGTTATCAAGCTCACCATAAATTATATAATAAGATGTTACATAATTGTCAGGAGTCTCTTTGTTAGTCAATTTATAAGAATCACTATAAAAATACATGAGGTCACCCCTGAGCTATATAAATCTAAGACCTTGACTCATATTAGGTTTACCAGATGATAATGGTTCTAGGATTCCTTAATCTCATGTCCCAAGGCCTTTACCTATATAATCAAATTTATCTATAATCAAATTATGGATAGGGTACTTAGTATTCTAAAAACAATTAGTAATGTCATCAAAATATAACTAGTCTCCTTTAATAAAAGATTCATAATCTTGATTTGGTGAGTTTGTTGGGTATAAATACCATTAGTGGTTTTTTTGTGTCTTTACTATTTTGCAAAATCATATTGGGTTTGTAAGGGTTTTGGGAAGGCTTGGGTTTACCTAAAGAATTAGGAGACTTAGGCAGCTTAGTAATGTGAAATTCATCTTTTAGATGATACATGGAAATGCCCACATCTTCAATAGTGACCTATTGTGCAAGTTTTATGGGGAATGGATTAGCCAAAGTGTAAGAAAGGTCATTTGGTTTGATATAATTAGACTTGGGTGGTTATAAAACTATTAATTTATTATTTTTCACTACGAATTTAGAGTTGGGTCAATAGTTATAATTTCAAAATTTAACCTTTAGGTGTTTACAATATTGGTAGGGTTACAGATCAACAAGAATGGTAACTTCAAATCCATCATGGGGGAACTTGAGATACTTATGCAAAGTGGATGGGATATCATTTACTTCATGAATCCAAGGATGACCATGAAGTTTATTAAATGGTGGTTAAATACCCATAATATGGAATAAAGTATGATGGGATATAGACCCAACAATGATTAGCAAATAGATAGTTCTAGAAGATTCCCTTTTGACATTGTTGTATGCCTTGATTGTGATTGTTTCAGGCTATATGTCTTTGGAATCATAACATAATAATTGCATTAACTTGAGAAACACTATGTTTATCCCTAACCCATTGTCTATAAGAACCTACTTGATCTTTTTATTTTATATAATGACCTCAATATACAAGGGGTTATTATGGCTAAGACCAAGAGTAGACATATCTCACTAATCAAATGTAACTTATTGAAAAGGAGATAAATACCCTACAAGTGTTTGAAATTATTTAGGGTTAATGTCTTGGAGAATAGTGCACTATTGAAGGAATTCATTCAAAATAGTTTGGTAGACTTTCAATGTATGCAAATGACCTAAGATATAAATTTGCATAGGGGTTTTACTTGGTTTAATATGTTATATGGTTTCTCAATGGAAACACAAGAGGATTTATCCTTAGTAAAATATTTAGTTTTGGATCTGTAAGCATAGTTTTCATGTTTGATCTATGGTTAGAAGAGGGAAAAGATCCTTAGAGGGTGACTAGTGAGCATCTATTTATGATTGCATAATTTTGAGTGAACATAAAGCTGATATAATTAGAAAAAGGGAAAGGGCCTTGGATGGTGAATTATGAACTTATAATTATGATTGTATATTTTTGAGTTAGCAAGGAGCCATTATAATTAGAAGAAGGGGGTCCAAAGATAGTAAATTTTAGAAACTGAGGTGCAATAGAATTGCTTGAACCTAATGCGGCATTACTTGAATAGGAGGGTGTTGACCCTATAATGGTGGGTCTAGTAATTTGAGAAGCATTAGAAATTTCACATGATTTGATGGTGATGGTAGTAACATGATTTGGATAAACACATTCCACTGTGAAATTATAATCATATGTCATGTTGTTATAACCTAGGTTATTAGCATGGATATTATGATCCTGATTATGATCATGATGATTATGACTCTATCCTTGTGCTTGTTGATGTTGGTTCTACCCTTGATGTTGATTATTTCATGATGGTTGTTGATTGTGCTTATGAAATGGGTGTTTGTAAATGACCATGTCCTAATTAGAGTTGTGCATCATGTGTTTTATTTTAATTTCACCACTTTTGATCAAGTCCTATATAAGATGTCTCAATTAAACAAATCGGTAAACAATATGGTTGAGAATTCAATTGAAATTAAAAAACTCATCTTCTTGATAATAATTAGTTTTGGGTTGATCTTCAAGGAATGACCTTGGTATATGCCATATAATGAGATTAGTTACTACCAACTTTTGGAACATGGCCTCAATAGGCTCTCCCAGTTTACTAAATATCCTATATTTATTGAATTCCCTTTATACAGGATCCCTTTGTAATGTTTTCAATGGATTAGGTGGGGCTAGTTGGACATTTAGATTTGGTGGAGCCTGCACCATTTGCACATGTCTAGATTATGTCACTTTATTTCCCATCATGTTATTATTTTTGTTAAAACCTTAAGGATTTTTGTAGCAACATCTTAGAGTGGTGATTGGGTCTGATTAGATGTTTGACCCAGTGAATAAATATTAAAAAGGCCTTTAGTAAGGATTACCTTCTCAATCTATACACCCTTATATGTGATTTTATTGAATGTGTTTACACAAGCAAGTTATAGATTATGAGCCACCTTAGAGTGTAAGTTTTGTGAAAATATATTATCCAATTGTTTATTTATAAAATTATGTTGAAAGCATCCAAATAATGCTCTCTAATGTTGTAGATATGCTATGAAACTTTCTCCATCTTGTTATTTTTATTTTCATAAGTTAACCGTGATCAAATCATGCTCAATGTTATAAGAGAAATGGTTGACAAGTTTCTTAGATAAGTTATTTCAATCTTCCATCGATCCCTTAAGTAATTTGAGGAGCCAATCTAGAGCTTGTCTATCCAAACTGCATAGAAACAAGTGAACCAAATAAACATTATTATAGGCTACCTCTTGGCATAATATGAAAAAGGATAGGATATGTTACCAAGGGTCACCCTTCCCTTTATATTTATCAAATTTAGGTTACTCAAAATAAGGTAGGAAGGGAACTTAGATAATACTTAAGTCAAATGGATATAGGCATATCTTGTCAAACTTATATTTCTTAAATCAGTATCCCATCTCCAGTCTTGATATGATTTCTTTCATTAAATTCCACTCCTATATGCTTTTTTATTTTGTTGGTGGAATATAATTTTGTTGGGGTGGTATGTGCCTCTGTTGTGTTTTTTTTTAGGTATATAAATCTTATGAATTGAAACTTTATTTCGATTTACTCCATGAGTCGATTAGGTCATTTGTTGATTCTTAGGTGGTTGATAAACATTCCCTAAAATACAACACTAAGAATTATAAGTATAGTGTTGATTTTTAGGATTCTATGTTCAATTCACCAAATGACATGATGGTTAGGAAGAACTTGCCAAAGTTTTTTGAACAATACCTCCAATATGTGTTGAGTTTTTTTTCCCTTGGTTCTATGAAGGGACAAGAGTATCTTGGTGATTGAATAACATATGTTTTGTATCTAATGAAACATATTTTAAATCACGCATAGGTTTACTCTATTTAGATTAAATTCCAAGATCTTTAGTAGATGTAGTTCAACTACGGTATGTTGTATTTGATCTATCACATTATCTTGATCTTTAGAAGCATTATTGTTGTTTGAAATTACATCCAAAGAGTCTATTAGGTCTACAATAAGTTTTTATATGTATCATTTATAGATTTTATTAATCTTGGTAGCAATATATTGATTAGTAGGAGTAGATTCTACAAGTGTTTCTTTTCCCTTAATAAAACAATCAATATTAGATTTTGAAATGTGATTGAGAGATTTATCTTGCTATTGCTTTTCTAAACTAAAAAGTGTGTCCAATTATTCCATTGGGAAATTTGGTGGTAACCTATCACTTGATTATATCAACCTTAGGATGGATTCATCTTTGTCTTCTAAGGGTTGATGTTCATAATAATATTCTCTAGACCCTATGGTTGTTGTGATATCTTTGAATATAATAGAGTTCTCTTGTTCATCATAAAAATGATCTTCTTCATAAATAGGGTCATAAGAGACTCCACTATTATTATACCCTTGAATCATATTTAAAAGACTATTTTTATCATTTTTTAAGGTTTGAAATATGTTTAAGAAATGTTTAAACAAGGTGTTCATATTTATTCAAACAAAATACAAGGTAAGATGAGATTATAAAAATAAATGGTGCAGTACCATGAAATTAGAAGAGAGTGGTTATGAATTTACTCAACTTTTGTGGGTTGAAATTTTCAAATTAGAAGAGGGTAAGATAACTTTGGAACCTAAAGTGTAGGTTCACATAATAAACTTAGGTCAAAGACACATCAATACTTTAAAATCTAGATACAACTATGATGAGTTATGAATAAAAAATTATAAGAAGGTATTTATTATTAGGAAGATAAAAATGTGAACTAAGAAGCTCAAAACATGAATTAACACCAAAAATCCTAAGTATAAATCCAAAAATAAATGCGCAGTACAACAACACCACATGGTAACAAGACATAGAATGGTCTAAGAACATAGAGCGTGAGAAAACATGAGATAATATAATCCCAAAATGATAATAAAATTATGATGAGTCTAGGAAACATCCTTCAATCCAAATGGTAAATCATACCCAAGTTACTCAAACCATGTGTGAAAGGTAAACTGATAGCACCCTGGATCAAAACTTAGAAAGGTGAGATTTTGAATTTAGACAAAAATGAAGGACTTTGAGATTTTTTAAAGTAGTCAAATGGTATAGAATCAAATAGATAGTATATAAAAATTATTCATAAAATACAAACACAATACTTTTGAATAAATATTTAAACAAGATAAGAAGTGATTTTAATTTGGTTAGTGTAACACCTCTTTGTTCAAATAAAATGGTATATAACAAAGTGTTTGGTTTCTTGATGTGTGTTTGGATTTCACATAAATAATTTTAGACTCAAAAATACCAAGAAATTAAAGTATAAAATGAAAAACACACCTAAGTGTAACATCCTAAATCCTAAAACTGATAAGGTTACATGATACTATCAAATTTTATCTATATACGTACTATTGAGAGGATTTGAATTGTTGATATAAAAGTAAAAGAACATGCAAAGTAGGCTTTTTAGGATCCATTTTCTCTTAATATTTTTTAAGATGACATGTAACTTTGGGATACTCACCTTACATTAACAATATGTCCAAGGCAAGTGGGGTTTATCTAAAATTAAATTTTTGCATGTCTTGATGGTCCCAAGTGTGGCTAACATTAGAGATTCTCAGGTCAATTAGATCTACATTAACAAAATTTTATTGAAAAGGTATTATCATTTTCACAACCACTACATCCATAAATTACTCAATATAATGTGATTTCCAAGTTTCCCCTACGATCTAAGGCCAATAACCACTAACAAAGCTTATTTTAACTGATCAAAATAAGCGTCCCAGTGGGTCACCCTCAATTTATATACCCCACCATGGAGTGGGGTTTAAATTATATTATAAGATTAATTTTGGGTCAAGTATTCCATAGAGAACTCATGAAGAGGTGATGAACTCTTGCTCACAAGCCAAATTGCATAACAATAAAGACAAGTGAAAAGACTTTATAATCATTTTAGGATCACCCAAACCATACGAATTTGGGGAGGGCTTTAGAAATTTTATTTTAAAGCCTTTGGAAAATTCACCAAATGTAAATAATGTACACTTTTCCCTAAATGGGATGGGGGGAGAGCATACATGCAACAATCATTTTGATAAAATCAAACACTCCAATAAACAAGTGTAAAAATAGATCTCTTAAGAGTATTCATCTAATGTGAGAGTTCATTTTATGACACCAAAATTAAGTATGAATGAATTTTGCCTTTTATTTATTATTAAATAGATACTAAGTGACTTAAATCCTACAAATAAGATGTTAGAAGTTTGAATCCATGGTGTGAAATTGTTAGAATTTATTTTAGCTTACTATTTTAAGTTTTTGTTTTCTTGTGTAAGTTGATCTTTCCATTCCATAGAGAGATATTCACATTATACAATGCATTACCATCATTCTATATATTGATCTTACTGAAAGATAGAGTAAAGTAAATATTTATCTATGATATCATTGATTGATAGAGAAATATCATTGATTAGCAAGGCATTCCCACTGAAGTACAAGTCATTTCCACTAAAATGATAAAAAGAAAGCAATAATCACTAATTGGTTTTTGGTCCAAGATGATCCCATCATTTCACAATATGATCCTGTCAATCTACAAAATGATCTCATCGATCCACATTGCATTCCCACCATTCTACAGAGTAATCATGCTGAATCAAAATGCGATATAATTAATTTTTTAAAACACACAGGTAGACAAATAGAAAATAAATTGATCCCACCATTCATAAATGCATTCCTATCATTTTATAGGGTGAAATCAATGATTTTTAGGTTGATCCTATCAACTTTCATAGTGATCCTATCATTTTACAAGTCAATCCCACTATTTATCGTATAAGTCATAAAAATATAAAGTGCAAGAAAAATAAGTAAAAAATAGCCTCCAAAGAGGGTTTAAATGAAAAATTAGAAGGTATAAATACTTTTGTGAGGTACAAGTCCCAACTTCCTTGAAAAAATGTAGAGTAGGATTAAAAGATAAGTTAGTCCATACATTAGTCAAGAAAACATATATAAGGAAGAATATAGAGCTAAAACATCAATCCTACTCCATGGGGTGTTGCTAGTGAATTATAAGAGTTATTTAAATAATGAATACTACCAAACCTTCCATATAAAATCTCTCTTTCCAAGAATGACCAAAAAACATGCTTTTCCCTAGATTTGGTGTTATAAATCTGCATCAATGATGAGTAGCATGCTCCTCCATCATTTCCTAGTGCACCAAGGGCTTAGGCTCACAGTTTTTATCAATTTATGTAAATAGGTGAATCTTTGTGGAGATAATTCCTCATAATAACATTACATAATTCAAGATTAAAAATGTTGGTCTTGTCTCACTTGTTTATAATTTTTTGAAAATGTTTAGGATCAACCATGACCGCTCATCTTGAGATCAAGATGTGTGGTTGTGAACTATTTAATTTTGGAGGGACAAGCCATAAATATTCTAATTAATATTTGAGAAAATAGGGAATTGATGAGGCATGGGAAAGCTCAATCCTAATATTTTTTTGATTAATGGCCTATGGATGCCACCCCATTGATGATGTCATGGAATGATGCAAATTTGAGAAATGAATTTATAGTAAATGGATTTTCTATAACTTCTATAGAATTTTTACATAAACTTTTGATTTGGTTTAATTTTTCTATGTGACTTTGATTAAGTTTATACATTTATTTAGAAATATATTACACATTTAATCAACCTAGTCAAAAATGTTATTTTAATGAGTAGTAATTTGACTAGAGTATAATTAGAAGGTGTCAAATACGTACAGAATAATACCCCAGTTAGGGCATTATAGATATAAAATAACACATGCACATAATGTATGCTACCAAATTAGAATAATCCAATGGTCAAAAGTATCATTTTATGTGGTCATAATTTGAATCAAAGTGATTTAAGAAAAGATAATAATCACATAAAATGCATTTCCCCATTTAGGGATACATTAACCTAAATCGGCACCTATATGTGACAAGTTTGAACGATTTAACATGCTTTAGTGATTTTGGTCCACAAATTATGTGATGTCATAAGATATTTCTTATATTGACATTTACAGCAAAATAGTGATAGAAATTGGATGTCTATAACACACATGTATAATGTATATTTAGTTAGTTTAATAAAATGTGTTCATTGCTGGTGAGTCTATTTCTATGGTCTGATCATTATTATGTGGATGGATGTTTATTTCAGTTTTTTCATAGGTCCTCCTCAATTTTATAAAATTATAATGATGTCACTATTTTTATTTAAAAAATAATTTATTTTCAAGAGTGAAAAATAAATAAATACTCTACATTGAATGTTTTATTTTAATGATTATGATTTAACAATTTTAGGAATATTGGTGTATTATTCCTAATTTAGTTAAAGGTCTAGAATAGAAAAATAGTAAACAAATATGTAATAATTAAGCTACTAATTGTTTTAAATTAGATTGTAATTTTAACCTCTCTAAAAATATTAATAAGAGATGGAAAAGAAGACGTAGCTAGAAACTGACTAATATGGTTGAGATAGGGTCTGATATTCACAATGCAAGACTAGGACATTGTAACAAATTGAGATCTAAACTTCATTTTCCAATTGGATAGGAGTTATTGTCTTGAGGATTTGAGCTTTTTGGGTTTTATTTGCTAGGTCTGTGTGACCCTGTCTCTGAAACTTTAGTAGTTGGAAGTCTATAGAGCTCCCTGTATATCATATTTTCTCTTCAAACCCTATCTTCCATTATGCTTTGACCAATTTTGAGCAAGAAGGGGGGGTTAGTGTGTGTAATATTAATTGAACATGTATCCATACCCCTTGTGTGGGAATGTTACCTACATACCAATACTTTGAAGAGGGATCAGGTCATATGTAGTTCTCTCATAAATATGCAAAATGTTAACTAGATGTGCTTGAGGTAGCTAGGGATTGGTATAAAGATTTCAATAAGCTTGTAAGTGTATTGGCTAGTTATATGTAGGGAAGATTGCTTGAGTAGTTATACTTATATTCTTTCTTATTTAGTGATATTTTCCAACCTCTTTTGAATGATCTTTGAATGGGATTTTATAGGGATTTATTGGTCATGGGTTGAATGTGCTCACATTAGGCCAACAAAGAGAAGGATGGGGAACCAAAATTAAATGACCATTGGGGACATAAATGGACTTGGATAAGAGTGATGAAAGTAGACAAAAGTGGAACCAATGCTATTGTCTAAGTTGGGTGTTATTATCTATAGATGATAGGACTTGGGGGATGGATAGTCATGAAAAGAGGGGTCAAGCTCAACTAGGATTAAGTTTGAAAGGATAAAGATGACTAGGAATCAATGAAAAGATGCCTATGTGGGTCATGAGAGTAATTAAGAGGTCCTTATGGGTTGGGTGTCACAAGTCACACTCAAGTTACCATTTTTTACATTTTATATGACTACATTTGCCTCCCCTTTATTTTAGTGATGCAACAAAGTAAAATAATAGGATAAAGGAAAAATAGAAAGTGTACCTAAACTTACCTATAAGGGTGAAGCCCATGAATCTGTGTGATGTTGGGTATGTGTAGAGAGAGCACATTGTGAAGTGCAAAATATATAAGAAAAAACAAAGAGTATATCAGTTCTTACTAGATATGTTATATCTAAAATAAGAATGTATAAAGCTAGGTAAGAGAGAGAGGAAGAGGAAAAAATATACCTCACTAGGAATGTAGACTAATACAAAACCTATTTTGATGTTGAGTAATGTTAGATGTGTGATGTACCAAGAGTAATATCATGAATGGAGCTGAGTGTTCAATTCCTTAGAAGTCGCTCAAGAATACAAAGGTTGGCCCTTTGTATCTATCATTACCAGCTAAGTGAAGATATGTGATCATACATGTACTAATCGATGTTTTGACTATGTGTCCAATCCCTCTAAATAGTTGGCTCAAGAATATAAAGGCTAGCTAGTCTTTTGGCTTCATTGTTTCCCTATGAAATAAAGTTATGAAATGATATCGGTATGAAATGTGTGTTATATGAGATGGATCTTGAAGCCCATAAATATACTTGTGATCTGACAATTTTGGCATGGATAACTCAATGTATGTTGGAAACTAAGCCACTCTTGGCCACTCTAAAAGATATATATTAGGCTTGTATGAAATCCACTTTGAAACAGGTGCACTAGGCTTATATGAAATCCACTCCAAAAATTTAAAAGTTAGGCTTTGTATGAAAAATCACTCCCAAATAATGCCAACCACATGAAGATGGAATAAGTCAAGAAACTATTGAGAATTCTTGGGTAATGTTGAACTTGAAAATAAAAGAAAATAAATGTGCCACACACATTGCCCCTAATCACTGGTGTTTAAAACATGGATTCTGATCTGGAAGTTATACCAACTACCATATCTAAAATTGGAAGTGAGAGACATCATGTTGTGCATGATTCCCCTTATATTTGGATTTTATAAGCAAAAGTGTACTAAAAATTGATGATTTTAAATTGGTCTAATTTTGAAAAATTGTAGTTGAACCTACTTTTTTACCTGCTTCTACAAAGTCTAGTTTTTTTGTTGTTTGTAAAAGAGTGCCAAAAATTTATAGTAGTGGAATTAGTTTTATTGTCCTATCTTAGTGCTATTATTTTATACCAAATTTGGTAACTATTCTAGCATTTTAACTATCTATATATTCTATTATGACTAGTTTTATGTCTAGTTGTTGTTCTAAGTGTTCTAAATTTTGCTTTTTTGACCATTAAGAGCTTTGATCTCTGTGAAAAAACCCCTATTTATTTCCACCTCTTATGAGTATAGGAATGAAGACCTTGCAATGACTACCCTTAGAATAAATATCCCTACAAGTGTGTTATGATATAAAAATACATGATATATAAATGATAATCGACAAAATATCTCAAGATATAACATGGTTTTTATTGAGATATCATTAGATCAATAGGGGTATGTAGATAGATGTAACAATATAATAACATGTGCAATGCACTAAACTAGAACTGGAAGTGTTAGTTGTTATTTAGCAAGAAGCGATGGAGAATGATGTCCATCATGACATCCAAGAAAATAAGATAACACATGATATGGATCATGGCATTATAAATAGTTAAGAAGCAATCAAGAAATAAACACACAAAGCAAGAAGTGAGAAGCATACAATAGTGGCTAAGGGACCACAAAAACAAGGGACATGGGCACATGTCATTCAAACTAGAAAAATAAGCATACAAGTCATGTTCAAATGCTACATACACATATAATTGAAAACAAGCAAGGTTAGAATGAGGACCATAAGCATTTAAAGAGTATAAGAAAAGGACATTGGCAAATTTCCTAAGGCACACACAAGAATAGAAGAAAATTACATTGGCAAATGTCCTAAGGCACAAACAAGAGATAAAACAAGAACTAATAAATGCAATCATATCTAGCTACACAAATCATAAAATGAAGGCATGTAAATATTGGAAATATTATAGTATCGAACTAATCAAAGCAAGAAGTGAAAATATGCAAAACATGTAGTACAAAACTAGGTAGATGTTAAGAAATACACAAGTGCTATATACTAGTGAGTGTTGATAAAATAATATATGTAAGCTAGTAAGTAATGTACATCAACATGATAACTAGAGTGTGTGGTTTAAGAATGACATAATCTAGATGGTGTACTCATGTAGAAGATGCCTCTAATGGGTAGATATATCAATGTATGTCTCAAATGTAATAGGATACCCCCTCAATGGGTAGAGTGAAAAAATCAAGGATCTAGGTGTCACCACACACACTCAAATAAGATCAAGTGAAGTATGGTAATGTAGATAGATTGACAAACAATAGCATAAAAAAATAAAATGTAATTCTAGCATGGTAGTAGAAATGTAAAGCATGGATAATGCATATAATTAAAATTCTTTTGTGTTTTTCAATTATTTGAATGTTTTTGTATTTTGAAATTTTGTATTATTTTTGGTGTTTTGATTAATTTAATTTTTTTGGTATAAGTTAGGTACAATCAATCATGAGGAGACTATATACAAGAAATTGAAAAGAAGTTATTTACAATAAATCATTAGGAGACTATGTACAAGAAAATGAGAAATTATGTACAAGAAAGACTAGGAAGAAATGATGCTAACCGATGAGTCTCATGAGAGACTCCCTATCATGGTGTCTTGTATCAAGAAGAGGGATCGTGCATGATCATGAACCATTATGGCAGGTCTGAGACTGTGGATCTAAAAGTTGTGTATGTTGTAAATGCTTTGAAATCCCTAAAGTAGAAATTGATTTTGGGGTCCCCCTATAACTATAAGAAATGGATGCAAATATAGGGATCTTAGGGACCCATGTGGTAGTAGGAGAAACTCTCTAAACATGTGATATGTGAGTAAATGCATGAGATCTCAATGATATTGCCTTGGGTGTGAACAGTGTAGCTAGAAGCTATCTAGAATCTTGAATCTATGGAACTGTGTGAAATCTCAATGCTAGCGATGGATGCCTCAACTGTGTCTGAGTTAGAACTAGAGGAAGAAATATAATTGGTGACAAAACTAGAACTGGTGGCAAAATTGAAATTAATGGTTGTAAAATAGTAGTTGGCTCTAAAGTGGGGAGTGGTCACTCATATGGAACTCCACCAACTATAATAACCTAATTAGTGTGAATGAATTTCATGCATATATGAGCTATAGAATTTACTAACTAGAGTTTATGTATCTAAGGTCTACTAAGTAGCATATCAAAAACTCTTGCACTAGGAACTATAGTGAATGGTGTGGCCACGTGTGTTAGACCAACATATAAAGAAAGTACAATCTCACCCAATGAACTCTATATGTTCCCACTGAATCCACTGATAATTATGTCTATCGAGGTAATATCCTATTCTAAATATCCTAAATATTATAAAATGTCATAGTGCACATGTTCACACTAGATCTATTATCTATGAGAATATTATGATTAGAATGATTATAAATGCAAGTTATAATAAAGAGTGCATGATAATATGAATAATCCTTGATGATCTCTTGATTTGAGAAGGAGATAGAAGGTCTAGCTAGAAATTTATAATTGTATACACTAATCATGTTGCTCAAAGGATGTAATTCAACTAAATGTGCCCTATATGTATCTGGAGGGGGATGTGCATGATATGCATGATGAACCCATGATGTATCCATTTTATCTTGTCTAGAATGCTATAGAAAAGGATCAAAGAATATTTTCAATGATTTATCATATGTTTTCTTTGCTTGAGGAGGCTCAACTAAAGTACTAATATCAATATTATTTTTATCTATCAAATCTTGTATCGTGTGTCTCAAACTAATGCATTTATTTGTTGTATGGCCTGGTTCTCTGTGAAACTTGAAAAATGCATACTGATCATATCCCCATGGAAGAGGCTTTATTGGGTCAACTTCCTAAATAAGAGAGAGATATATGATGTTACATTGAAATAGCTAGTGTAAAACTCTAGTTGGAAAAATTGGTAGATTGGTCAAGGTTTGCTGAGGAGTTGCTGATAAAACCACTTGCTGAGGAGGCTCAGAAGCTACATTAACTATCAGTGGATTATGAATCCTTATATCATTAACCTTTATTTTATATGGGGACTTTATTATTTCTCTTATTTTTTGTTTTTGAGATACTTGTATACTAGAGTTTTCCCATTGAGATTATCTTGACTTCTCTTTTCTTTAGTGTGTGACATAACTCAGTGAAGGAAGAGAATATTTTAAACATAATTGATTCATGCAAAGCTGGTAAAAGACTCTATTTGAAGAGATATTTTAACTCTTGATCAGCCATGGGGCTAGTCATCTTAGCCAAGATAGTCTTATATTAAAGAACATAATCTATGAGATTCTCATTTGACCTTTGTTTTTATTATGCAACTTAGGCATATGAAACCTTATCACCAGTGTTAATGCTAAAATGAGCTAGGAACATGTCAGCTAAATGACTAAATGCATTGATTGACTAATTATATAGATTATAAAACCATTATAAAGCATATTCTTATAGGCTCCATGGAAATAGATTGGTAAGTAACCAGTCATTTGGTACATAGTCTAAGCATGCTATGTGAAAAACTCTCAAATGTGTCTTTGGATCACCCTTGCCATAATAAAGAGTAAGATTGGGTTGAACAAAACCTTATGGAAAGAGAGTAGAAGCAATGTGACTTGCCAATAGTGTATATAGTAGAGCAAAAGAATCCAAATCCTACATGGGTCTAGAGGCACCTTGCTCAAGATGTAGCACCTTGGATTAAAGATATTTTATCTCTTGCACAAGGTTTGCCACATAAAGAGACAAAGATGTACTACCTATAGCTGGTGGCATAGATGTAGGTTGGGCTACTATAGGGGGTTGTTAAGACATAGTTGCCCCCATAGTGTCATTTGTAAGTAGTTGCTCTATGGTTTGAGAAGATTGACCATTATTCACTCTTTGTTATTCTTATTGTATTATTTGAATCATGTCATCTTGCATGTTAGGGTGTTTAGTTAAGAGTTATATAATTTGATTTTTATTGACTTCATCAAAAATGGTATATTGGACCATTTTTAAAGTAGGAAAATAATTTGATATTGTGATTGAATTTTTTGCAATAATTTGTAATAGACAAAGTGATAAAAAATGAAAGTACTGAGTATAGGAAATGTAGAGTCCTAAAAATAATGAACTATAAATTGTGTAAAAAGTATATGAATCTTATGAATATGTAAGGTGATATCTCAAGAAGCAATGGGACCTAGTGTATGCAACTAGGGTTTGAAAGATAATTATTTGAATAATTTACTATGAAATTTTGAGATTGAAAGTGAATTTTTGAGTTAGACATACAAGTAAAAAAAAAATAATAATTGGAAAATTAGTGATTTGATGGGACCTAGCATATGCAACTAGGGTTTGGAAAAATAAATATTTTGGAGAATTACTATTGAATTTTGAAATTTGAATGGATTTTTTGATTTAAATATGCTAGTAGAAATTTAGAAAATTAGTGGAAAATTATTGGGAAAATACTATGACCTAGTATGGGAAACTAGGGTTTGAAAGAAATTTATTCTAAAATTACTAAAAAAATTTAAATTTTAATGTAATTTTTTTATTTTATTATGTAGGTGAAAAAATTTTAAAAAAAAAGGAAAAATAGTATGAAATTTATCATAGGGTTTATAGGGTTTTTATGCACAAATGAAGTAAGTCGGGTTCACCAAATAAATTAACAATTTTGGGAATTTAGTGTATTATCCCTAATTTAGTTAAAGGTCTGGAATAAGAAATTAGTAAATAAATATGTAATAATTAAGTCACTAATTTTTGTAAATTATATTGTAATTTTGACCTTTCTAAAAATAGTAATAAGAGATGGAAAAGAAGACTCAGCTAGAAACAGAGTGATATGGTTGAGATAAGGTCTGATATTCACTGTGGAGGATTGAGACACTATCAAAAACTAAGGTCTAAACTTCATTTTATGATTAGATAGGAGAACTAGAAGTGGATAAGAATGGCACTGGCACTTTAGTCCACCTCTACCACTATTGTCTTGAGGATCTAAGTTTTTTGGGTTTTGTTTGCCAGGTCTATTTGACCCTATCTATGAAGTTTTAGTAGCTAGAAGTTTGTAGAGATCCATGTAGATTATATTTTATCTTCAAACCCTAAATTCTATTTTGCTTTGACCAATTTTGAGCAAAAGAGGGTTTTAGTGTGTGTAAGATTCACTGAACATGTATCCCCACCACTTGTGTGGATATGTTTCCTATATACCAATACTCTGAAGAGGGATCAAGTCATATGTAGTTCTCCCACTTGATGTGCTTTGTGAAATAGAGTGTATGAATATGTAAACTGATAAACTAGATGTGTTTGAGGTGTCTAAGGACTGGTATAAGGATTTGAATAAGCTTTTAAGTGTATTTTCTAGCTGCATGTAGAGAATAGGGAAGATTTCTTAAGTAGCCTTGCTTGTACTCTTGCTTATTTAGTGATATTTTCCAACCTCTTCCAGATTATCTTTGAATTGGATTTTATATGGATCTGTTGGTCATGGTTTGAATGTGATCATGTTAGCTTAACAAGGATAAGGATGGGGAATTGAAAGGAAATGACCATTTAGGCCATAAATAGACTTGGACAAGAGTGTCAAAAGTGGACAGGAGTGGCACAGATGTTATTATCCAAGTTAGATGATATTGTCCTTAGTTGATGAGACCTAGGGGGTGGATCGGTCATGGAAAAGAGGGGTTTAGCTTAGCTATGATCAATTCTAGAAGGCTATGGATGACTAGGAATTAGTGAAAAAATGCCTATGTGGGTCATGAGAGCAAACAAGAGGGCCCTATGGGTTAGGTGTCACAAGTCACACTCAAGTTACTAATTTTTACATTTTATATGACTATAAATTATTTGAGGTAGTTCTAAAAATTTCTAATAGTAAGACTTAGTTGACTAATGGACTTTATTTAAATAAAATTAGGGAGAACATAGGTAAAAGGTATCAACAACACCAAATAAATGTATATTTATAGAGTTTTTAATGCCCTTTTCCCATGTCATCATTTATCTTAAAATATTCAATGGGTGTTTTAATGATAATTTTTATGGAGATTCGTAGTGAAATAGTTCATGAATAATAAAATTATAAAATTTAACGACATAGAAAATTTAGGAGATTATTTTTAATAAAGATAATTTGAATATATTTATAAAACAATTTTGATTGGTTAAATGTGACTTTTAAGTTCCAAAAATATATATGTCATTAGTTTAATCCATAGCCCCCACCTTTACATAACACTAAAATTACCTATTCAAAGTAATGGTTGCTTATAATTTTAAGGAAAATATTTATATATGTGAATTTTATTTTATTTTTTCCAGTTGCATGGGACCATAAAAGAGATTAATATGAATATAAACCCCCTCCATGGGACCACACTATAATAAGTATTTTTTAAGATAGGTTATAAGCAAGCGTGTTGATTACACACAAAAGAAAGAAGAGGAGGCAAGGATCCAAGTGTGAGTCTTAGTAAATATCATCTTCCTCTTGATGTGGTCATAGAGATCCTAGACCTAGTTGTGGTAGATATATTGGAAAAGGAGTAGTTTGTGAATAAATTAGAGGACTCTCAAAATGTGAGATTTCATGAGATCAAACTCATGTATGTGCATGTGGAAGATGGCATTGCATATTATATAAGAGAACAAGTAAATCCTAGATTTAGGGAAATGAAGGCACATGCATTTCATTGTGCTAGGAGAGAATTCAAAACCCACCATGTTTTTAGCTCCAAGCATAAGGATTTCACCCTTAAAAAGGTTTCATTATTTACATGTTTTTTCCTATTTTAAGAATTCATAATTACAATTGGTTAGGTTTTCATTTATCTAGGCTGAGGTGTCATTGTTTTGTTTTGTTTTTATTTCAACAATTTGACAAGGTTACTTATTATTTTATCATTACACTTTCTTTCTTATGGTAAGTTATTTGGGCCCTCATTGAAGTTATATATGTATGTAAATTGTTATTACGTTGCGACCATATTTTGATTTTAAAAGCTATCACTAAAATAATTTAATATATAGGTGAATATGTGTGTGTGTGTGTGTGTGTGTGTGTGTGTGTGTGTGTGTGTGTGTGTGTGTGTGTGTGTGTGTGTGTGTGTGTGTGTGTGTGTGTGTGTGTGTGTGTGTGTGTGTGTGTATTACATGAATTCATCAATGTTGATAGTCATTTCAATGGTTGAATCAACCCTAGAAATGGCATTGTCATCCTATCATAATAATTTTCATATTCCATGCATTAGTGATTTAAATTTTTAGGGATTATGGAGTGTAAAATCCTAAAGTGCTAATGTGTTGGAATAATAAATTAAAAAATTAATATAAAAATAAATACAACCACTTATTTGTATAATAATTGACCTATATGTTATTCTATAAATAAAAATGACCTAGAAAAAGAACAAAAAGAACTACTTAGTTAGAAAGTGACTAAGAAAGATGAGTGATGGGTTGAAACTTGGTATATGAGCTATGTAGAGTGTCATGAGTAGGAATCTAGAGTAAAAAAACCCTCCTAGATAAACACATGGTCTTTTAGATATTAGTGTACCATCATAGTGTCTTCAGGAGCATGGTAGTGTCCTCTTGCAATAGGGTTAGTGAACTTCAAGGTATACCTTAAATTAAAATTGAGATGCATGTACCTCTATAGATGAATATTGATTTATTTCTTATAACCTATTTTGACTAGTTTATATACAAAAACCTAGGCCTCCATATTTTTTAGGGTATTTGACAAGCATAAGTAGAAAATATTGGCATTATTAGGGTAGGTCGAATGTGACCTCAACACACCATGTGATGAGTGTTACCTACATACCAATACTCTATGGAGAGATCAAGCCTGGTATAGTTATCCTACCTAAGTGCTTGGTAAATAGTATGGGAGTCAATTTGAGTGCTTCAAGTGTAATTTGAGACTGGAAATATGAGTGTTTTGATCTCTAGGATACTATATATGGTTTTATGCATAATTAAGGTATAATAGGGCCCAATAAACTTGATTTGCATAATTCAATATGAGTTTATTTTAGAGTATTTGTATCTTATTTACATCTCTTGGATAAGTGAATAGGAGTGGTGTATTTATAGCATTATTGTGGTTTTAAGGATGTGAAATGGGTCGAGGCCAACCTTAAGTCTCAATGGTGAGCAAAAATATGTATTTTAATGTAGCTCCAAGAATCTGAATAGAACCATTAGTGTTTGGTAGGGGGGTACATGGGGTACTTAAACAAACAACTAGATGGCTAGAAGGATTAAGGCTTCTATGGGATACTATAGATCTATAGAGGCTATCTAGTTTACTGACTTACACAAAGATATAGAAAGACTCAAAAACTAGGTTAAGGATAGTGTGATTAAGAACATAAAGGATGTAGGTATCTCTAATAGGTATAACCATGGTAATGTGAGTAGCTAAGACTAGAAATATACTTTCATATAAATTATAGAAATGGTAATACTAAATAAAGAAATCTAAAAAGTAATCTATAAACTTAGAATAAAAGGCACTTTCAGGCCATATAAAAGACATTTTAGGAAGTAAATATGTAATAAATATTTCAATATAATGCCTAATCTAAGCCTAAGTTAACTCTTTACTCTCAACACTATTGTTTCTTAATAATGCAACTTTCTGGTTTAGCAAAAGAGGAAATTATTTATGCAAATTATATAGATTGTTTTGAGTATTTAGGATTATAATCTACAATGAGAAATGGTTTGAAATAAATAATGACATGTAATGTAATATATTTCAAGAAATGAAGGATATTATTTAACCACATACAAATGCAATAACTTCAGAAACTATCTTAGTTAATGCCCTAAATAATCTAAATCACTAAAACAATTAAAACCTAGCATATATACTAATGTAAACAACTAGAAATTTCAATTTTCATAGAAAATTGCCCTCATATTAAACTCAAAAGTATTGATCAAACTTTCCACCAACTGATTATCCAAGCTTGGAAGTAGTGAAGGAGGATTAGGTTGTGTGTGAGTTGAGTCCAAGCTAGGAGCCAAAATTAATGGAAGAGGTGAAGGAGAAGATACAAACTATGAGAGAGCTGATGTAAGGAGAAAAATAATACATATAATGGAGTCTTGAAGATGATAGGATCAACCAACAAGATTTAGGAACACTATAGAGAGAAATGTGAATCAGCAGAATGAACTATAGAGTACAAGGGCATCCCCTATCACAATGAAATCTAAGTGTGCTACGAATGAACCAAGTAAGATTTAACAAGGTATAAAATCTTTTAGAGTGATGATCAAGAGATAAGATCAAATAAAAATGTAGGAGCAAGAGAGGAAAATGAATTATGAAGAATCAATAAGGCAACCCTAATCTACCAAAGGCCAAAAAGTAATCATTTTTAGCCATGTGGGCCAAATCAGTTCCTTTTTGCACATTCTACCCAAGCTACAACTTTTGTGAAGGAAACATGAGGATTAAGCCATGGGTTTCCTCCCTAACTCATATCTTGGGTAAAAAGGCCACTCCATGTGGTCAACAAGCCTCTGAAAGGGTTATAGAGGGTGTCTAGAGGGTCTGTCTATACATGAAAGGGTAGTAAGATGTTATGGATCTATAAGGGATGAATGTATGATGTGGTAAAGGTCCATGTGAGTGTAAAATGTCTTGAATTAGGATAATTAGGGTTGATATTCTACATTTGAGCTGATGTGTAATCATAGGGAGGATTAGGGTCATGGGAAGTATGACTACATATGTCCTTGAGGTATAAGCAGTCAATGTTTGAATAAATAAGGAGTGTTTTGCAATAATTAGAAGCTATAAAAAATCAAAGGAAAGAAATAAATAATAAGATAAAAGAGAATAATACCTACAATTACTAAATAATGATGGTGGTAGAAGAAGTCAATGGTATGATCAATAGGTGAGAGTGTAAATGTTATATAATCTAAATCCAACTCCAACTCTAGCTCTAGCTCCTACAAAGAAGGGACACAAGTGATATTAAATCAAATTGTATAATCTATAATGACATTCAGTAGGTCATTATCCCTAGTATTCTCCCTATGAGGGATATGGGTGACCTATACATCCTCGATTATGCATCACTTAGAAAAGGGGGAGTAACTTAGAGATAAGGATGGCCTAATCATCAGTGAGTTTAGACATGACTAAGAGTGAATCAGAGAATAAATACACATAACACATTCCTAACCCATGAGCATTAGTCAAGGCACTAATGATTATGTGATACTCGATGGCATTATTCATTTCATTGGTAAGGAAGAAACTAACTATAATAAACTCATGACCCCATGGATCATTGATAACCCAAACAATATCTAGTAGGTCCTAGGTTGTCTTGACTGCTACCATATATCTGAATCACCACTAAGAGGTGTACCATGATGAGGGTCAAGGATGCAGGACTAGAAACTATGGAAAGGTGATCTCAAAGTGAGACAAGATAAGTGAGTTGCATGAGGGAAATGTATAATGAAACCAAGTTGTAAACAAAGTGGTTTACTAACATCAATCATGGTAAGAGGTAACAAGGGAAAGTAGGGGAAGTTCATATAAGATGAATACTAGTCAGTAAGACTAGAAAAATTTCCAAACTACCATAACTAGCTAATAACCCCACCTACAACCATGGTGAAAAAGAGAAAATGGGAGTTAGAATGGATCAACTATAGAAAAGAAGAGAAATAACAAATTAAAAGAAGCATGGTGAGTAACTTCTACCCCTAGGTGCCCAAAAGATAAGGGACCAACCTGAGAGGTCAATGGCGACCTAAAAGCCTTAAGGACCAAAATGGGGATAAAGTGGGCCCAAAGAATTAAAAATTAGAGCCTACTAATGTATCCAAAATAGGACAAAACCCCTAAGATAGGGGTATCATGGTTTGGAATGCAAGAAAGGGTAAAACACTCAAAAAGGTCCCACTAAAAGGAACAAAAATGGCTAAAAAGAGGGAAAAAGAGTGAAAATTTAATCATTTTCACACTTATTCCCACTTATAGAGAGCTTGAGGAGAGCCCACCAGCCACCAAATCCCAAGTGAAGAAAAATATGATGTATGAATACACCATAGGTGCACAAGATGGTCTTGATAAGTTATTTGAGTAAAATTTTGTTAAATTTTATCCATTTTGGAGGTTTTAGAGGCCCAAATTCATTTTTATTGAATCCAAATGATTTGAGGGATGAATCAAATAGACCAACTAGTCAAAATGACTAGAAAACTAAAGGGAACACATTGAGTCTAATGAGAGGTCAAATGGTGGTCCTAAGAAGGAGAAATGAGAAACCTAAGGGGCCACACCCTAGGCCATAGCCTTTATTCATAAATTTATGGACTTGGACACTACCAGGCCATGAAGCCCATAAATTGGGCTACTACTAAGCTCCAACTTTATCTAAAAATCCATGGCCTAGGCTAGAAAGGCCCTAAAATAAGCCTTGAGGAGTTTTTAAAAGCATGAGAAGGCCCAAAATAGGTTAGATGGATTAGGAATAGACAAATATCTTGAAACACTTGTTTTTTACTTTATTTTCCTATTTCATATCTAGTATCACTAATATATTTGCTTGTTTCTTAGTTTTGCAAATAGGTGGAGGAGTTAGTGTACTAGTAGAGGGGGAGCCTTCATAAGAAAGTAAACATCCAACATAGAGAGAGACCCTATTAGGTGACCAACCAAAAGAGAATTATATCATGGTTGGTCAAGGAGGCTGATACTCTACCTATAGAGGACTAGGATCACCTACGGAGTGTAGGACTGTGGAGACTAGTATAGGTTCCTTAATTACATTAATAGATGGATCTAGTGAATGCATTGATGACCACATGGGTACTTGAGATAGATATATTCCAATTGTGGCCAAGTTAGAGGCTATCTTAAGCATCAAGGACATCTATCAGCCCTATGGGGTGGAGCCTATAGGGAAGGAGATAAAGCTACCATAGGTACAAGACACAACCATAGTCGATCTCTATCTAGTGGGACTTCATTGATAATGGAATATCCATGGAGTATAGATCATTTAAATATCACCAAGGGTTATACTACTATAAATAGTGATAACAATCACTATGGTTAGGAGGATCTAGGTTGACTAGAGTATGGGGAGACTACCACTATCATGGATAGGAGTTGTCTAATGAGCAGAGAGAGGATATAGATATGTGTGTGGCCATTATATCTTTGGAAAACTATACCAATATATGGATCTCATCTGATGCATAGGGGTAAGAGGATTGACACAACCCAACCCACTTATGTCTTGGGATTATGAGAGACTTCCATTGACATGACTAAGGACACCATGGGGAATTAAGGCATACCTTACACTAGAGGATGGTATTGTATGGGCTACATAGTTTTTATATAGGTCTAGGCTAGTGCATACCACCTTAAATTAGGATGTAGTGGGTAGCTATGTCCAAGATCCATATAGATCCATGGTGTGGTTAAAATATTTTGGGGTGGAGATACATGTGGGATAAGAATATTTTTAAGGTCCTCAAGTGCCATACTAGCATCTAAGGAGATAGGCTCTAGTGGTATAGGAGAAAGGGACACAGCCCTGGCTAGCTAGGGTTGAGCATAGAAGGTAGCCAATATAGAATAAGGGATCTAGCAGTGGAGAGAGGATCCATGATGATTAACATTATCACCAAGAGGAGCATAACCTATTGGATGGCCACAGAGAGCATCAACATGATCAGGTAAGAAAATTGTATTTTTTATATATCACTTTGTCTTTTGTACTCATCCTTTAGTAAAAGCCAATATGTGACTAACATATGTGTTATTTGTGTGTATAGAAAACCAGCCTATCTGGACTAGACCCTAGGTGGACCTCTTACTTAAGGAGTTATTCCCTGATGTTGGTGACACCACTCATAGAGTGGGTGCCACATCTACTGATGGGGGTAGAGCCACATACTCATTTCTTGCAGGTGGGTGTATGAGCATTGATTGAGCTAGTGAGAGCATGACACCAGATGCCATTACTAGAGGTAGAGTTAGCATAGCATGAGGTAACCAAAATATGACATGAGATATATGTATCATAAATTGAGGCATAGATGGCTAGATCAGAGGTTGAGATCAATCGATTGTGGGTTAATCTAGCTCAATAACATGCTAGAGGAGTGGAAGCACTTGGAGAGAGGGAAGACTAGTTAGACTATATGGAGGAGACCATGAATCAACTAGTTGAGAAGGAGAGATCAATATCTCCACCTAGAATAGGGATATCATAGATAGAGCAAAATCATAGGCTAACTGGGATAGTATCATATATATAGCCATGTATGTGGTAGTTTTGGGGACTACGAGCCTAGGCTTAGAGAAATCCATGTGATGTACCAAGAGAAAAACATGTATTTTCTATGATATATATAGTCATTTCCCATTATTAGCACATGTTTATATGATTTTATGTGTGATGTGTATGCTTCATCTGATAAATACTACTAGATACATGTGATTAGATAGTAGGAAATTCTAATAAGGAACCCATATGCACACACATATACAAGTGTCATAGAGGTTAGTGGTGTGAGAAGAGGGGAAAGGTTTTCCCTACCACCATAAGTGACTTTATCAAAGGGACACATAGGCCCTAGACATGAAATGTCTTGAGGTAGAACCTATTGATCAAGTGCTATAGGGGCTCACCTTCAAGGGTTGAGAGATGATAAGCCCCATTCTCTAAATAGGTAGTGATGATGAGGGGCCAAACCACTTGTGCATGAGTTTGTCATTTTTGTAGTGATCCTTTTCAAATATGAGGATCATATCACCTAAATTTAATGGATGTGAGTGCACCAATTTCTTGCATTGGTGGCATTAATGATGTTAGCAAGCATGGTTATGCTCAAGAGTGTTAATGTCATAGTCATCTAGATACTCAAGTTCGGCAAGGTGAGCGATACTTTATTCCTCAATAGAGAGGGATCCAAATGTATTAACCTATAATGAAGGGATTAAGACCTATAAAAGAATTAAAACCTTAGACCTATATACGAGCACATATGGGGTTACTGTCATGGCTATTTGGAAGCTAGTCTAATATGCCCAAAGGGTAGGATAGAGAATGAGGTGTCAATCACACTTGGACTAGGCAATGGTATAGAGAATAATATTATTCAAAGTCTTGTTTGAATATTCAACTTTCCAATTTCCCTAGGGGTAATGGGTGGAGGATAAATGAAGCTTGAAACTAAATTATTTAGTAAGCTCACACATATTGGGGCTTTGAAATCATGGGCCATTATCATCCATGATCATAGTGGGGACCCCAAACCTACAAATGAGTTGTTTCAAGACAAAATTTTCCATGGTCTTCTCACACATGCTACTAAGAGGCTTGGCCTCAACCCACTTCATGAAATAGTTAGTAGTGGTGATGAACCAATAATGTCCATTAGAAGAGGTGGGTTTGAACTCACCCACAAAGTCAAGATCTCAAACTGAGAAGGGCCAAGGGGATGAAATAGAATGTAAGAGGCCTATAAGGGTAATGATAACATCCCTGGGAACCTGACACATCTTACATTTCTTTGTGTATTGGATGGAATCCTTAAAAAAAGTGGGCCAATAGTAACCCATCTTAATAATATGTTGAGTAATGGCTTACACTCCCAGGTATCCACCATAGATATTCCCATGATAATCCTACAATGCAAGAGAGGTATACTCAGGGCTAGGCATTACATCAACACACCATCTAGTCCTCTCTTGAATAAGATGCCACCTATGATGACATAGCATGTGGTGAGCTTAGATATCCAATTAGATTCTTATGAAGGAGTGTCAATGGGATAAGATTGAGTCTTAAGGTAATAAATAATGTCCCAATACCAATCACACTTGAGGACCTCAATCTAATAAATTGAGTACACCATCTCATCAAGGAAGGCATCAACAAATAATTTTATGTTAGGATTGGGTAGTGGGCATTCAATAAGTTACTCAACTAGGCTAAACCTTTGGTGGACTTTTTGTTAACAATACAGAGGTTAAACTCTTAAAGACGTATGATCCACCTTATAGTTTGGCTAGCATGATGTGTTTAACTGATTAAAAAGTGGAGTGGATCAGATTGAATAATCATGTTGGTGGTTTGGCCCAACATGTAGTGTCACAACTTCTTCATCATAACAATGAGGGAGAGGCATTACCTCTCAATGATAGATTAGTTGAGATCAAGGCCAACTAGCATGTGAGAGATATAGTAAATATATTTCTCTCTACCAATGTCATCCATTTGACAAAACATGCCCCTAATGGAAATATCAATGCTAGAAGTATACAAGATGAACTTGTGACCCTTGATGGGTGTCATTAGGATGGGAGGGTTATGAATCATATGTTTTGTTTCCTTAAAATCCACTTGGACTTTAGGAGATCACAAGAATACAATGTTCTTACATAAGAGATGTGTGAGGGGTATGCATTTATGAGCATACTCCTTAAGGAAACATCTAAGGAAGTTGAGTATTCTAAGAAAGGATTGTAATGAAATGATATCTCATAGAGGAGGTATCTCAAAGATCACCTTGATCTTCTCAAGATCTACCTCAATGCCTCATTATGAAATGAGGAATCTAAGAATATTTCTAATGAAAATGCTAAAAAAGTACTTCTCAAGGTTAAAACTAATGTGATACTCCTTGAGATGCTCAAATATGATCCTAAGTAAGGTCTCGCACATGCTCATCTTAATTATGGGATTTACCAAGGAGGTCATCAACATAGCATTCCATAATCTTTTGGATGAAGTCATGAAAACCATGGATCATAGAATGCTAATACGTGGCCCCAACATTCTTCAAATTGAAATGCATGATATCATAATAGAAGGTACCCCATGGGGTAGTGAATGTTATTTTTTCTAGTCTTTAGGTTAAATATAGATTTGTTTATACCCTAATAATCCATTCATGATGAACATGATCTCAAAACCATTTGTAGAGTCCAAAATTTGGTCGATCAAAGGAGTAGGAAAAGTATCCTTTAGACAATCCAAATTTAGATCTTGAAAGTTGATGTAGATGTGAATAAATCCATTCTTACTGAGAATAGGGATGATTTTGGCAACCCATTGTGGGTATTCAATATCTTGGATGAAACCAACTCAGATGAGCTTTTCAATCATAGCCTTGACTAACTAGGAAATTTTTACAGCCATTAGTCACTAATTTTGGTGAATGGGATGGGCCCCATCATCCATAATGAGGTTATGTATAATTAATTTTGGGTCCATTCCCTTCATATCAATGTATTCCTAAGTGAACACATCCAAAAATTTATGTGAAAAGGTGACCAAGACATCTCATTCCTCTAGAGCAAGGCTAGCACTGATCTTGATGATCTTTGGCCTTATGGAAGTGTCAAGGTTGAAATATATAAATCCTTCAACACCCATAACATTTACTTCCTTGAAAAACTTAGGCAAGGGGGGGAGAAATTGGTCTAACTCCCTAGGATCAACCATCAGGGCATGCACTATAGGGATGTTAAGGGTTGGGCCATCAAAGATAGAAATCTCCAAACCTAATTGATCAAGGGTATAGTGGTAAGTATAATATGATCTCATGAGTCTAATGTATGCCTTTATCTCCTTGAATAGGTTTCATATTGTAACATGAATGAAATAGCACTCAAAATTAGACTCAAATAGTCTAGCGGTCTCTAAGGGAGATGGATTATGAGATCTTATACTCTAATGTGAAAAGCACGATGTGAGTGGAAGATTAACCTCTAGGGAGACATCTTAAAAGAGGTATCTAATAAGGAAAGATCTAATATAGCATCATAAATCCAAACAGGGAGTTGGCCAATGCATGCCAAAATCTAAAAGAGTGAATGTTGATTGATACTCAATTAGATCACAATGTTCATCCTTGAGAAAATGAGAATCAAAATCAGGGGGTTTATAGGGGTCCATAGAGCCCCATGAAGAGATATCCAAAGCCTCACCTAAGGGATTTGTCTTTGTGTAAAGCAATACCCAAGGATATATGTCAACCTCCACAGTATGAACCTCACCTTCATGCATGAACTTAACCTTGTGGAATGTGATCAACATGATGGCTTGCCTGGCAGTGGTCTAGGGATGGCCAAGAATCATATTATATGAAAGATCTAAGTCTAATGCACAAAACTCAATATTGACTATATTGGGGCCAAAATTAACCCATATATTCACATTTACCATCGGTAAAACCATGTAATTATTGAAACCAACAAAGTTTTGGTGAGAATCAAATAGCTTCTTCCAACTAATACCAAGCTCATTGAGCATACGCAGGGGCATGATATTAAATATAGATCCTTCATCAATGATGCATCTATTAACATTATAATCATCAATGGAGGTATTAATGTAGAGGGGGAAGGAAGCCCTCTTTGAAATAACCAAAGTGAATAATAAAGAGGTTGGGTTGAAAGATAACATGGGAAGATGAAGGTGATTGAACATGTTGGAGTTGAATAAAACTTTGACATCATCAGATAATGGGCCCTCATGAGAGAGACCAAGCTCATCAAATATGAGGCCCCTTTTCTTAGGGTAAAGGTGAAGAAGGTCCCAAATGGAGATTTTAGATGAGAGGCCCTGTAAATCCTCTATGATGGATTAAGGATATTGTCTATCCTAGGGAGGGACGTTATGCGAAAAGTCAAATCTAACTTTGGGGTTCCCTACCCCTGAGGGATAGACAAGTGGACCAACACCACTATTCTCTCCAATAGGGTTGGTGACCCAACCCAAATACATGTTGATAAAACACTCATACCAAGTAAAATATATGGAAATAGCAGAAACAACCTTGCTACTCTCATGCTTGGCTTTTGCTCTTAGGTTAGCCTATGAAAAGGAGTCAGAAGAGGTAGAAGAGAAAGAAGGAGAATGATGGGCCTTATCCTTGGATTTATTGTTTTTATTATTCTTCTTATCCTTATCATGTTTGGTAAAATTCTTCTTGAACACATTCAATTTATGTTTGGGTTCTGCAAGTGGAAAACTTTGAGATAGAGGTGAGGCTTGCACACTAGATGTTTGGGCAGCATAATTGGCATCATCGAGGCCCTTCATCTAATGTAAAGTATAAAAATTGGTGGGGTCATAAGGAAACACAATCCATGGTTTTATTGTCTTTGATTTTTAATCCTTATTTTTTGCTAGGTTCTTTCTCAAAGCATTCACCTCACATCTATATTTCTTGTCCTTCTTCTTGGGAGGATAATCAATGACACCACCACTGATCATGTTGTGGTTGCAATCACATGAAGATGATGAATTTTGGGTTAGAAAAGGGTGTATGTCCATATACACCTCAAAGAATACAATATTTAGACACTCTTTAATAACTTAATCATATGAGGTGGGCTCACACTTGAGGACCTCAAAGTGAATCTATTGTCCCAATGCTTATGTGAACATGTCATAAAGTTGATCATCTAAAAACCTTATCATGCATGTATGGATGGATAAGTGCCACCTATGCACAAAATAAAAGTTTGAATCAACCTTAGCTTATGACATGGAGTTAATTGATTAGATACCAAGGTTAAATTATCTAGAGATATAAAATTACTAGAGGAAGTCATCCAAAAGGAGCTGGAAACTAGAGAGAGAATATGGAGGTAGATTCTGAAAACAAACAAGAACTTTAGCTCATAGAGAATGAGATAAGAACTTAAACATCATGCCTTAATATTTTTCACATCCATAAATTCCATCATAAATTACATGATATTATCCATGGGACTAGATTCCTAAGTCCCATTTAACTTAGGTAGTTTAGGGATAGGAATAGGAAGGTGAATAACACATACCCAGTGGCGAGAGGATTCTTATGGAGATCCTCATAGGCACAGTTGATAATAGGTTGGAAATAAGTTATAAAAAGAAGATAATGGTGGTGATGATTTTTTCTATGCCAATATATCTCATCAAAACCCTAATCATAGAGGAGACAATGCTGAAGTGGTTCCTGATATGGGAGATACTCATGCTGGAAATCATCCCTACCACAAGGTGGGGAATGACCACAAGAAGGATATCACTCCATATAGGGATGATGGGATGGCATGGAATACTCATGAAAATGGTCATGGTGACTTGGGTATCCATGATATTGATCACATGCCATCAGATGAGGATCAACCTAAGGGTGTTGATGCTCAAGATAGGCATCTCATAGATCTCTAGTCCACATATGGTGATCAAAATCAACATGCTCATCTAAAACTCTAAAGGATGAACTAGGAATATGGGAGGAATCCATGTTATGTAAATTACTCACAAAGTTTTATTACCTATATCCCAAAACATGGACATGAGTTGGTTCTTATTATAGAGTCTAATTCCAATAAAGAGGCATGAAACTCACATGAAAATTGGTTAAGGCACTCAAAATTCAATGGGTGTAATCTGTGTCTCCATAGGAAGCATGCCATCTACTCTTAGGGGGATGAGGGTGAAATTCATTCACCTAATGACATTTGTATCAATAATTAATGATTTCACATAGATCATCAGGCCTCAATTATTTAACGGGGTCTTCATCACCTCAAATGAGTGAATGAATCATGGTATGAGGCTGAGGGGAAAGATCCTCAGATGAATGAAGCTTAGACTGGTAAAAAAGGGACCAAGTCCATTGGCTATAAACCTACCAATATTTTTCCCTATGGAATTTGAAAGGTTCTAAGTCACCATGTTGGGGTGAGGGAACCTCCTAGATATTATGGTGTCTATGGCATTCAATTATAGTTATGCCCTGCTCATGAGTGAGCTTAGGGATAAGACCATGAATTTGATGAGATTGGCATCCCAAGGGTGGGAGGTCATCCATGAATAAAATGAATCAAGAGTAACATGGGAGATAATAGAAAAGGAACACATATGGAGAAATACCAAGGATAATAACACAAAAACAAAGTAGTATAAAAAAACCAAGGTGAGAGTCAAAACGCAACTAAAAGCAAATCCTGATAGTTAACATAGGGGAGTTGGTTAGGATAGTTATAAACAAGATAGAACTAGAATGAGACCATATGTGATGTCTCACTAGGCATGTTATAATCTATCTCCAAAAAATTTAATGGAAACACTAGTGTTTGATAGGGGGTACATGGTGTACTTAAACAAACAACTAGACAACTAAAAGTCTCAAGTCTTCTATGGGATACTAGAGATCTATAGAGGCTATCTGGTTTGTTGTCTTGCACAAAAAATATAAAAAGACATAAAAAAAAGGTTAGGGATAATGTGATAAATAAAAAAGGATGCATTTATCTCTAATGTGGATAACCACATTAATACGACCAGTTAAGACTAGAAATCTAATTGCATATAAATTGCATAAATGGTAATGCTGAATAGAGAGAGATAAAAGGTAATGCATAAAATTAGAATAAAAGGCATTTTCAAGCCAAATGAAATACATTCTAGGAAGTAAATATTTTTTAAATAAGTGGTGCAATATCATGCCTAATCTAATCCTAATCTAACTCTTTATTCTCAACACTATTGTTTCCAAATAATACAACTTTTTGGTTTAGCAAAAGAAGAAATTGTTTATGCAAATTATATACATTGTTTTGAGCATTTATGATTCTACTATGCAATGAGAAATGTTTCAAAAATAATAATAACATGTAATATAATAAATTTCAAGAAATGAAAGATATTTTTTAACCACATAAAAATTCAAGAACTTTAGAAACTAGCCTAGATAATGCCCTAAATAAGTTAAATCGCTTAAACAATCAAAACCTAGCATATATACTACTGCAAAAAACTAAAAATTTCACTTTTCATAGAAAATTGCCTTCATATCCAACTCAAGATTATTATTAATTCTTTATAACAACTGATTATCCAAGCTAGGAAGTAGTGAAGGAGGAGGATTAGACCATGTGTTAGCTGAGTCCAAACTAGGAGCTAAAAGCAGTGGAAGAGGTGAAGGAGAATATTTTAACTATAAGAGATCCAATGTAAGGAACATAATAATAGGTGAAATGGATTATTAAAGAGTATAGGATAAACCAAAAATATTTAGGAAAATTTTAGAGAGCAATGTGAATCACCAAAATAAATTGTAGAGAAGTAGGGCATCCCCTATCACAATGAAAGCTAAGTGTGCAAGGAATGAACCAGGTGAGATTCAAGAAGGCAGTAAAGCTTTGAGAGTGATGATCAAGAGAGAATATCAGAGAAAAATTTAGGATAGAGAGAGTAAAATTAATTATGAAGCATCATATAAGGTAACCCTAATCCTCCAATGGCCAAATGTAACTGTTTTTAGCCATTTGGGCCAAACTGTCTCCTTTTTGCACATTCTATTTGGGCCATGACCTAGGAAATGTATTTTTTGAAATAAATGTGTGGATTAAATTGTGATTTTCCTCCTTTAGTCATGGTTTGGGTCAAAATTCCACTCTATGTGGTGAATAAGCCTCCAAAAGGGACCCAAGGGCATCTAGAGGGCATGTTTGTGCATGAAAGGGTAGTAAGATGTTATGGATGTATAAGGGATGGATGTATGATGCATGAAAGGTTCATAAAAGTGGTAAATGTCTTGAAATAGGATAACCATGGTTGGTAATCTACATGTGATATGATGTGCAATTAGAGGGAGGAGTAGGGTCATGAGAAGTGTTAGCAATTTTGTTCTGTCAAAGCCAAATTGCTACCCCTATTATCTAAAACTTTCTTGGAATGGTCAAATTTCCCCTTGTATCTAGTCATTTATGGACCTATTATCCCAAAGCCTAAAGTAAGAAGAAGTGTAGAACCTAATTAATTAGAAGTAAAATTTTATTTTCTTTTAAGACTCTTTTTCACCAAGTGTTCATTCTTTTAGAGTTTTTGTTTTTGGCATTTTTTTCTAAGTGCCAAGAATTATTTCAAACATTTTGCCTAAAGAAAATTTCTCGAAGGATATCTTTCTAAAGGGATTATTTTAGACATTTTGTTTGAAACAAATTTTTTTAAGGGCATTTCAATTTTTTTGAATGGTCCAGTTAGAAAATTCTAAAGGAGTTGGTCTTTCCAAAATTCTTAAAGGTATTTTTCCCAAAGAAATGGTCCTTTCCAACAAGCTAAAGGGCACTTTTCTATGCAAAAAGGTCACTTTAAAGACCTTGAAGGGTCATTTTCTCTTTGGAAAAGGTCATTTACAAAAAAATTGAAGACTATTTCAAAAAATTTGAAGGGTTCATTTACAAAAACCCTGAAGGAATTTTTTCAAAAAGATTGCCTGAATGATTTCTATGGGAGAAAATCCCAAGATGAAAGGGTATTTTCTATAACTTTGAAGGGTAATTTTCATGAGGAAATGGTCCATTTCAAAAATACAAATGGTAATTTCCTTTCACAGAGGGCATTTTCAATAAATTCAAAGGGCATTTTTAGGAAGACCAAAGGGTATTTTTGGCAAAGTGGCCTAAAATAAATCTCTCAAAGACATGATTTCCTTCAAAAAATTTATCCACATAAATTTTTCAAGGTAGAAAATTCATGAAAAATCCCAAAAGATAAGTTTTAAAATAGATAAGTTGTACATAATTTGTTTGAAGGAAAAGTTCATCTCAAAGTGCTTGAAAGAAAAGTCTGAAGAGAAAAGTCACAAAAAAAATTGTCCACGGGAAAGGACCAATCCAAAAAATCCAAAGAAAAGTTTCGAAGGCCTTTTTCCATAGAAAAGTAGCCAAAAAAATAGCCCAAAATAATTATAGATTATACAATATCCTAAAGGAATACATGTAAAAACAAAGAGCCCAATGGCAAAAGGCCAAGGAACTTTAAAGAGCTAACATGGAGTTTCAAATGCTACATATTTGATCTTAACACAAAATTTCATGCATGTTTCAATTTTTAAAGCACCTTTTCATGCAAGTGGAGGCCATTTGGAGTTGATTGGTCTTGAGTTTTTGTCAAAGTGTCACATCTATTTTGATTTATCTTGTTAATTGAAGGCTTTCAACACATCCAACTTGTTCATACTAAATTTCTTCACTTAAGGATGGAGTTACCTGGAGTTGACTAGACAAGGCTTATCATGCATCTTCTTTGTTTTCCAAGAAAATAAAGACTTTATTTTGTTTCAACTCAAATTTCAAACATATCAAGTGGAGTTTCTCTTTGAATATTTGGCATAGCTTTCCATGTATGAGGGACATTAGTCTAGGATGGGCCCACCATCCTTTTCCAATGCCAAAGAGCTTTTTCATGCAAGACATAAGACAAAAGTATATTTTTGAAGGTTGTGTTATATTTTGATAGCTCAATTTGGACTTGTGTGATGTGGGAGTTGATCTCCTACCCAATTTTTAAGGCCAATCTCTTGGATTTTGTATGCTTTTACTATATAAGTTAGCTTTTCAACCATTTTGAAGGATCCCTCTCTTTAAAAAAAACTAGACTATGTCAATATTGAGTTTTGTAACCTTTTCAAATAAATAGGACTATTTTTAGATTTTAGAGTGATGGTATATTTATGTCAGTGATTTTCATATGAGATAGAATATTATTCCTTGTCAAGTCATGATTCTTACCTAGTTACTATTTGATCAGATTATGTAGGTCATGTTTTATGTTTGATGTCTTTTGGTTGAAGTTATAGTGGATGTAAGTGGCTAGTTAGTGCCTTGAATCAAGACTATTCCATCATTTCCCTCAAGCTTTGATCACCAGATAAAAACCTTTTCATGAAATATTGATGCATAGGAGTCAATTAGAGTTTAAGATTTAGTATTTTTTTATCTAATCAATGTTTTAGAAGCTCAAATTAAGTGGATGAACCAAAATATAAGTGTTTCAACATCATTAAATAGGATTTCCATTCAATTTTATTTCTTACCTTTTCCCTCTTCCATTTTCCCTGATAGTTTGTAGCATAGAGTAGGGATCCTAATTAATACACCAACGGGAGTTAGCCCTTAGAATCTAGAGATTCAATCTGCTAATTAGGCCACCCAAAAATTAGGATTGTTTCCATGTTTCAACAGACTATGAAGGCCTGAAACTACCTTCACAAGGGTGTGAGTCTGATTAACAATAGGAATTATGATTAAAGTTAGAAGATTGAGTAAAGGGACACTAGTGAGATCCCTAGGTCACTAACATAGTGTATTAGTGTCCAAAGGGTCATTTTACTATCTAGGTGGTCGAATATGGTCATCAGAGGGCCTGAGTACCTAGGGGTAGATTAATGATATTTTTATAAGTCTAAGAGTGGGGTTGGCTAGTATTAAATATGGAATAGGATCAAAATAGACCCTAAGATAGGTATAGGGCTAAGCTAAGGCAAGGTGGTCTCAAGTGACACTTATTGACCAAATTTGACCCTGCAAGTCAAATTTAGACCCTTATAGGTAAAAAATTGATCTTTAGAGGTTTTATGAGTCTAATATTTTGTCATTTGGTATTTTATAGTCCATATTTAATGTCATATTAGCCTTGGTCATTAGTCATTTTAGTCTTTGTCTTTTTGAGTCATTTTGAGAGTCAAAATGAGCATTAAATGACTTGTACAACCTCCTTGGGAAATTTGAATGTTAAAAGGGATGATTTCATGACCAATGTGTCCTCATATGTCTTAATCAATTATTTTTAATTGAAAAGTGGTAGGTTCTTTAGAAGAATGGGTAGTTTTCTTATAAAAAATGAGCATTGATGAGGTGTACAAAATTATATAGACTCATATAGTTGAGGATATTTTAAGAGTATCCCTTGGAATTCCATACAATCAATCCAATGATTATTTTGATCAAAATATTCAATAAATTAAGAAAACCACTTATGTTTTCTTCCACTAGGCTGGGCAAGCAAGAATGGTCCTCAGGTTTAAAATTGGTACAATTAGTAGGAGAGCTTTAAAGAAAAATGATCCTAGGGGTGTCTTATAAACTCAATAATATTACATTTTATGTTTTTTTTATAATAATGGTGTCTTGTGCTTTATGAACCATTCTTAAGAAGTTGGCTTATCAAATTTGCTTGCCAATCTATGCACCCTGCAAGTTTTATTCTTAATTGAGTTGGTCTATGAAAATCAATTATTGATATGGATTCCATATGTTTTTTAATCCCATATCACATTTTCCCCATAATTTTTTTCAATTTTGGGTCTGATTTGATGAGCCAACTAACTCGGTTTGCAAGGAGAAGTGAAAGAATGGAGATGTAGTTATTTTTTCCAATTGTTGGAGATTTCTTATGTGTTATGGTTCTATATTGATGTGAAGTGATGTATTATTTATCTTATATCTCAATTTACAATTTTAAATTCCATTTTAAAATTCAAGGATTATTCCAAGATCCAAGAGAGCAAGTAAATACACAAAATGGTCATCTACAATAGTTGTACGACCTACCACTTCTTAAAGGAGCATGGAAACTATGTTTGAGTGCCCTCTAAGGTTTGTAAATATTGAACATGATTTAACACAATTTTTAAGAGAGTTTACAAAAATTTATTATTTTATAACCTTGAGGAGACCTTCCAAGAAAATGTGTGGCACTTTGGAACAAATTCCCAAAACTATCAAAATAGAGGTCTAGGCCCTTTTTTGAGGTTTCTTGTAAAGAATTTCATGGATTTATAAAAACTCCAAGTAAATTTATATTAAATATCCCACATAGTTCTATAAATTTTTAAAATATGAGAGGTTTTTGAGTTGAGGAAGATGGTTTTCAAAATCCCTTAAGTTTCTCTTCTAGACACTGAAATCACTCAGTGTTGTCTACAACTAGTAAAAGACTTATCAAATCTTGAAAGCACAAGGAAGGTCTTGATGCCTTCATTAAGTATTCAATGGTTTTAGGTAAACCATATACTCCACCATTGGCTCATAATCTACTAGAGACAAATAAGGCATTTTAATCCTAAGTGAGACCAAAAACAACATCTATAACCAATATACGTAGTTGTAATAGTTGAGGAGATGCATTGAGTAATCAAAGTGAGGTTGAAAGTATTGTTGATGCATTTATTGATATCTTTCAAGGATATATATAATATAAAATATATTTTAAGATCTTAAATAGATAATAAGATAAAGGTGAAGTCAAATTACATCCTAAAGTTGCTAAGTGCACCTATAGCCAATCTTAAGAGAGAAAAATAGGGTCTTGTAGGTCAAAGAAGGTAAGAAGACCTAAAGCCATATTTTAAAGGAATGATTAAGAAAATATCATGATTATATGAATCTAATATTTATTATCAGGATATTTAGGACATTTAAAGACCTTATTTCCACATAAGGAGGTGGAGACAATCCATACAAATGGCCTAGACTATCCACCTACAATTGATTGTTAGCCTTACACAGTCTATAGTGAAGGCTTAAACATGGAGATACAAATTTTAGTGTATGTAAGGTGACTATTAATATTATATAATAAATAAATGATCATGACACATATAGTAGTTTTTAACTCACACATACAAGGTTCAAATGGTTCCAACATAGTCAACTTTAGTTGATTGTAGGTAGATAGTGAGTTAAAACACATTGTCTAAGTGATGGTCTAACCTAAGTAAGGTGAATATAAGTTAAAATAAATAATATATTATACCATAATGTTTAAAATATGATCATTAATTTTTTTTAAATTCTAATCCATACAATTAACCTATAGGTGGACTCCTATTCTACAGGGAACATAGTCAAGAAATGCACACGATTTTGAGAGTTCAAGGTGTGTGCATGGGTACATGAAAGTTTGAAGTGATGAATGAAAGTTATAAAACCTTATTAAAAATTATAATATTCTAATTTCACTCTCAATTTAGATATAAATTAAATAAAGGAATCTTAAAAAGCAACACATAGTCCATTAAAGGAAACCCTACATATAGTGCATTTCACCAAAATCTATCTTGGGTTTTTAAGCTTTTGGAAGGTCAAATCATAAGACAAAGGGATGAATTTTTGTCCATAGAGTATTTAAAATTTTGTTAATCCCATAAAATATTCACTTGGTTTGAGGGAACTGGGGAAGTACCCTCTATTTTGTCTTAGACAGAGGGTACTTCCCTAGAGTCAAAATTGGTAGGTTTTGGAAAATGAGGATAAAAGAGTGCATCAGGAGATAAAGGAATATTTATATAAGGTTTGAGATGTTGGATAAAACCTATAAAAATATGAGTAACCAATAACATAATTATTAAACCTAATAGGAATGTCTAAACCCTCAAAGGTGTAAACAGGCCTGTTAGGCAAGGTTCAAGCCTAGTCCCCAAATGAGAGGTCATATTCAATTATAACATTAAAATGGAATTATAATGGATTATAGCATGATTTTAGAGTAATTATATATTTTTAAAATCTTTTGGGATGTATGGTATAAAATGGAAAGGTTTTTTTTAGACTTTAGGATAACTCAGGCCTATGTAAATAGAGAAGCAAGTTCAATAGGCTAGTTTTGAATGCTCATATCTACTTGAATTATTTTCATGGGGATATAGGGAGTTTAGGGAGGTTATTAGGGTCCTTTACCATCATTATTGTTAGTTTTTTTTCATTTCCAATGTTCTATCTTCATTAATAAACCTTAAGATCAGAAATGACTAGCCTGGTCATGAGTTGTATCAATCCTATAACTAACCTTCTCCATAAGTGATCCTCTTAGTAAACCTAGTCACTTCTCAAATCATCCATTTCCACTTTAAAGAAAAATATTTTAGGATATGATATGTACATTATATATATTAACACATAAATGGGACATGGTCTAATATTCCTAGTCATCTTATTCATAAAGTGAGAGATGCATTAAAGTTGGTTAAAAAAGAGTGGGCACCTATTCAGAGAGCCAATTGGTAAAGGCTCACAAGTGAGATGATATATGTATGTGGATTTATTTCATCCTTAGAAGATAGGATATGAATTAATGAGTAGCAGCCTCACTAATTCTATCATTCCTCATATCTGCCTCCCTAAGATTTCTATTAGTCCTACTTCAACACTACTCATGAGCCCAATCAAGATTATCAAAGACATCTTTTCCCCAATCAATTGGAAGAGAGATTTGGGAATATAAACCTTGTTTTCAAATCAAATATTGATATGTATATTGATTTGGCCAATAAGTAGATGCATTATTCCATGTCATCAATAAAGGAAGTGGAATTTAAGCCCTCATTTCCTTCTCCCATTACATCTCCACCTCAAGAAGAGACCTCTAGATATGAAATCCCAAGTTGGAGACAAGGTGGAGAATCCAAGTATAAAGAGATCACAAGTTTCTTAAACACTTCATCCACTCCTCAAAATTCATCACTACCTCAAGAAGAGACTCATAATAATAACATCCTAAGATGAAATAAGAGATTTTAATCATGGGGAAAAGAGGGGATAAAATCCTTGATAAAGAGTGTGAGGTTGAGAAAGAGCTTGATCATATGCAAGACCCTCCCACCCTTCCTCAAGAGAATACTTGTCTTCCATTTCAGCCCTCTTGTAATCCTTATCCTCATGAAGATTCCTATCAAATTCAAGAGAAACTTTTCCAAGAGAACCTAGCCAGGTAAATTGAAGAGTTAGAGTTGAGAATGAATATGTTGAGTCAAGGTGTGATGGAAGGTTTATATCCAAAATAAGATCATATGCCTAAACACACTTTATCTAACCTTACTCAAGAGAGTTATCAAGATCAATTATATTTCAATGAAGTGATTTTCAAATGGAAAGAATAAAACCAAGCTATTTTAGCCCAAGATCTACCTCCCCTTCCTCAAGAACTCTCAAAAGAATCCCTTATAATTCATTATCAATATAATTTTGAGTTATATCTTTCATCTCCACCAAATATTTCATCTTGTCCTAACCCCATAACCCTTTGCCTTGATATAACTATGGTATGGGAACCTGAAGAGGAGCATTTGGTTGAGGAAAATTTAGAACTATTGCTTGAAGAAAGTATAACTCCTTGGTAGCCTCATTGGGCTAAGTCACCTGATTTTAAGATTCCTAGTCTTGGCATCACCAAAAAGGAGAAGTAGATTGAATGTCTATCATCCCTTGAGAATTAAATTCAAGTTATGATATTTGAGACAAAACTTGAGATCCCTCTAGAGGTCTTAAATGCTAAGGAAGAGGTGAATTGTTACATTGAGTCTTCTTGTTTGGTTGATAATGAAAAATGCCTTCTTTGTGTCAAAGAAGAAATCTTGGATGAAGTCATTTTGGATTATAAAGAGGATGAAGGAGATTCTATTATTGTTCCCCTCCATGATGTTGATCAAAGAGAAGATAAGGACTTGTGGCAGTAGTTTGAAAACATTTGTAATGAGTTTGAGTCTCTCAAGGGGTCTACAACTTCCTTAGAGCTTATTATAAGTGATGGTAAGCAAGATGAAATTTTTTAAAATTTCGTTTAAGAGCCAAATAAATATTCACCTCAGCCTTTAGAGGTCAAAAAAATCTTCTATTGGCATAAATCTTCCAATGAACAAGAAACTACTCCTCTCAAAACCATGCCTATAAAGAAGATGCAAGGTGATCATGAGATGAAGAGTGGGAAATAATATGAGGTATGTCTACTAGGCCAAGATGAATACTTTTACATTGGATACCTATTTTAGGATGATCCACTTGGGATCATATCAAGTAAAATGCCAAGGATTAGGTCTGATCTATTGAGCATCCAATCTAATGTGCAACATGCTTGGCACTATGATTCATCTTATCAATAAGAAGATTCAAGAAACTTTCCTTTTGATCCTAGAAAGGAGGTATGCTTAGTTACTAGTTGTGCATAGTAGTTTATTTTTTAATTTCCCTAAGTGCCTTGAGCACATGTGTGTGTGCATCTTGTTAGTTAGTTTGCTTTTTTTATGTGTGTCCTTCATTTTGTGTGGTTGAGGTAGTCAAATGGTCTTGCCTTGATCAAAACATGGTTGTCAAGGTTAGGTCTTCTTTTTTTTCTTTATACTTCATATTACTCCCTAATATCAATGGACTGATACGTCTACTGATCCTTAGTATAGTAGGCATGCTACCCTTATGAGTCACCAAATATTTGACCAAATTTGACCTTACAAGGCAAATTGGGACCCCTATAGGTTAAAACTTGATCTTTAGAGGTTTTATAGGTATAATATTTTATCATGGGGTATGTTATAGTCCATTTTATGTAATTTAATGTCATATTAGCCTTGGTCATTATTCATTTTAGTCCTTATATCCTTTTTGAGTCATTTTGAGAGTCAAAATGAGCATTAAATGAATTACACGGCCTCATTGGGAAATTTGAAGTTTTAAAAGAATGATGTCACACCCCATGTATCCTCATATGTCTTAATCAACTAGATGTAACCAAAAAGTGGTAAGTTCTTCAAAAGAATGGGCAATTTTCTTGTGAAAAATGAGCATTCAATGAGGTGTACAGAATTCTATGAACTCCTATAGTTGAGGAAATTTTAGGATCATCCTTTCATCTTCCATAAACTCACTCCAGTGATGATTTTTATTAGAATATTCAAGAAATGAAAAAAATTGTTTCTCTCTTCTTCCTCTAGACTTGACAAGCAAGAATTGTCCTCAGGTTTGTACTTGGTACGATCAATAAGAGAGGTTTCAAGAAAAATGATCCTAGGGGTGTATGATAAACTCAGTAATATTCTATTTTATTTTTTTTCACAATAATTTTGGCCTATTCTTTATGAACCATTCTTAATAATTTGGCTTATCAAATTTGCTTGTCAATTTATGCACCCTATAGGTTTTGTTCTTATTTGAGCTAGTCTTTGAAAATAAGTGAGTGATATGGATTCCATAAGTTTTTTAATACCATATCACATGTTCCCCATAATTTTTTTCATGTTTATAGTTTATTTTATGAGCCAACTAACTTAGTTTGCAAGGAGAAGTGAAAGAATGGAGTTGCAGTCATTTTTTCCAATTGCTAGAGATTTCTTCTATGTTATGGTTACAAGTTGATATGTAGTGATGTATTCATTCTCAAATATCTCCATTTATCATATTAAATTCCATTTTTAACTTCAAGGTTCATTCCAATAGCCAAGAGATAAATTAAATGCATAAAATGGTCATCTACAATATTTGTACAACCTACCACTTCTTGAAGGAGCATGGAAATTGTGTTTGAGTGCCCTATGAGGTTTGGAAAGTTTTAACATGATTTAACACCATTTTGAATAGTTTTGAGAATATTGGGTTCTAGTATAACCTCTAGGATACCTTCCAAGCAAACTTATGGCACTTTGGGATAGATTCTCGAAACTACCAAAACAGAGGTCCAAGCCCTTTTTTGAGGTTTTTTATGCATAGTTGCATTGATTTATAGAGTCTCTATGTACCTTTTTATTCAATATTAAACATACTTATATCAATTTCAAAAAGAGGATATTTGTTTGAGTTGAAGAATATGGTTTTCAAAAATCCTCATGTTTCTCTTCTAGACACTGAAATCACTTAGTGTTGTCTACAGCTAGTAGATAACTTATCAAATCTTGAAATCACAAAGAAGGTCTTGAGGCCTTCATGAAGTCTTAAATGGTTTTAGTTGAACCATACAATATAAATTTTCCCATAATCCACCAAATACAAAAAATTCATTGTAATCCTAAGTGAGACCAAAAACATCATCTACAACCAATATACACAACTATAGAAGTTGAGGATATGCATTGAGTAATCAAAGTGAGGTTGAAAGTCTTGTTGATGAACTTATTACTCTTATTCAAGGATAAATATAATATTAAATTTTTTTAATATATCAAATATCTAATAAGATAAAGGTGAACTAAAATTACATCCTAAACTTGCTAACTACACCTATAACCAAGCTTAAGATAGAAAAACACAGCCTTGTAGATTAAGGAAGGTAAGAATACCTAAATCCATATTTTTGAGGAATTATTAAGAATGGAGCATGATTATATGAATTTAATATGAATTATGTGGATAATTAGGACATTTAAATACCCTTTTTCCACATAAGGAGGTGGAGATAGTTTGTACAAATGGCCTAGGCTATCCACCTACAACTGACTATTAGCCCTGCATAGTCCATAGTAAAGGATTAAACGTGGAGATACCAATGTTAGTGTATGTAAGGTGACTAATAATATTATATAATATAAAAAGGATAATTACACATAACCCAATGTACAACTCACACCTATAGGGTCCAGATGGCTCTAACATAGTCAACTTTAGTTAATTATAGGTAGACAGTGAGTTAAAACACATTATCTAGGTGATGGTCTAACCTAAGTAAGGTGAGTATAATTTCAAATAAATGATATATGATATTTGAAGGTGTCAAAGATTATAATTTTTTTTCTCAAATTCTAATCCATACAAGTAACCTACAGGTGGACCCATGTTCTACGAGAAACATAGTTAGGAAATACACACTATTTTGAGAGTTCAAGGTGTGTGTAGGGGTAAATGAAAGTTTTAAGTGATTAATGAAAGTTATAAAACACTATTAACATTAATAATAGTCTAATGTAACTATAAAGGTATATATAAATAAAATAAAGGACTTTTAATAAGCAACACACTATCCCATAAAATAGTCAAATAATAAGACCAAGGGTTTAATTTTGGTATATAGAGTATTTAAAACTTGATTAATCCCATAAAATAGTCACTTATTTTGAGTTAATTGGGGAATTACCCCCTATTTTCTCTCAAATAGAGGGTACTTCCCTAGAGTCAAAATTGGTAGGTTTTGGAAAATGAGTACAAAAGAGTGTAAAAAGAGCTAAGTAACCTTGTTATAAAGTGTGATAACACATATAAAAATATTAGAAACCAAGAATATAAGGATGAAACCTATTAGGGAGGTCTAAACCCTCAAAGGTGCAAATAGGCTTGTTAGGCAAGGTTCAAGCCTAGTGCCCAAATGAGAGGTCATCTTCAATTATAACATTAAGAGGGAATTATAATGGATTATAGAATGATTTTATAGTAATTATATAGGTTTAAAATATTTTGGGATGTGGGTTAGGCCATGTAAATGTCATTTTTGGACTTTAGGACAACTAAAGCCTATGTAAATGGAGAAACAAGTTTGATAGGCTAGTTTTGAATGCTCATATATACTTGAATGATTTGAATGGGGATATAGGGAGTTTAGGGAGTTTATTAGGGTCATTTAAAATAATTATTGTGATATTTTTTCCATTTATAATGTTCCATCTTCATGAATAAACCTTAAGAGTAGAAATGACCCAAAACCCTTGGAAGGACCTGATTGGAAAAATAAGTCTAGAGATGCATCTAAATTGACTATAATGATAATTAAAGTTGTTTAAGGTTGTATAAGACTCATTTAGGCTCCCTACCATCAATATTAGTTGTAAATAATCTGTATGGGCATGATACATAACTTCTTCTTTTGAATATTTTATGCATTGTGTAGGTTTTGTAAACTTTCAAGAGATGAAACCAACTTTAGGAGAAGGATTAGGAATTGGGATAACCCATAATTTCAATTTAATACTTAAAAAAAACTCCTAGGTTTTCAAACAAAATCTCTCATCTTATCCAGTCAAAACTAGAATAGTGAACATGATAGTGAGAAGGGTGGAAAGCTTCAAGTGGAAGTGGTTTTAAGGTGTGCCTAATGCCTATAAGGTCATATGGTATTGACATGTTTTTCAAACCCTTATATGTATTTTCATGGGAAATTGAATCCAAATTTGAAGCCAAGTTTTTAAGGTGTGTGATAGAGGAGTTTCTTTGACTACAAGTAGTGATCGCTCACTTCTAGAAGATTTTATAAGACCAGGACTATAACCAATGCATGGAGAGGCATGTATGAAATTGTTTCCTCTTAATAAAATAATTATACCTATAATTAATAAACCTTGGGACTTTATAATAGGGATAAATCATGAAGACAATTTTCTAAGCCAACAAAGGGAATTTCATGCCACATTTCAAGAGTTTCATGACTTGAGGTGAAACTTGTGCTTCCTAACTTTACATGATCAATTTTAAATTTCATTCTCATGCACATGTAACAAATTTTATTAGCTTTACAAGTGTCCTTGTCACCTTTGGACTTCTCTCTTCTCCTCTCTCTCTCTCAAGTTCTATAAGAACTAGCCATTTTAGCCTTTGTAAAATATGTTCCACTTGAGTATGGTGAATCCCTGCTCATTTGCATACCATGGATGAATAAATACTAATTATTTTTACCTCTTCCATGATTATTCATAGTGTGTTCACTTGGTTGATTGGTTTTTCTTAGTGATGACTTGTTGTTTCCTTAGCATTTTTGTTTCATTCTCTCACCTATTTTTAGTTGGAAAGCTTCTTCTTACAATTCATGTGAAGTGTTTTATTTATGTGTCAAGGTTGAGTGAGTTAGTTTATTCAAATAGTGACATCACATGCCTCTTGTTTATTCCTCCTCTCCTAAAATTTCATCACAACCTCATAATTAAATATTGATATGAAAAGATGTAGATTGGAGAAGTGTATGTTTGGTTAGTCCCTTATTCTCATGTGTAACACGTAGCTAGTTGGTAGTCATCAACTAATTTGATGTATCACCTCCTTTAAGATAGTTTGATATCATTTTTCTCTCCCTTTTCCCTTAAAATTTTTAGGTTTATTAGTGATCTACAAGTGGCACATCAAGGGATCTATCCCTATCTAGAGATTCCCCTCATTATTAGGCTCACCCACAGCCTAGAGGTGTTTTAATTGTGCCACTTAGATGAGGATAGCTAAGACATCTCTTCAAAGGGTGAAATTCCAACTAACAACAACACTCATTTTACTAAAATGACATTTTAGATGACTAAATTTTCCCCCTTTATTATATGAATGTAACAAACAAAAATGATTAGGATAAAGGAAAAGAAATGTAATTGGACTTATGTAAGATGAAAAGCCTGTGAATCTAGGTTTGAGTCTATAAAGCCTAATCCATTATTTGTATTGCAAATGAAGCATGAAAAAATAAGTCATTACTTAAGAGATATAAAAATAAAAGACAAAATTGAGTAAAGAGATAAGAGAAAGAGGAAATAAATGAATATATGCCATTGGGTATGTGAACCAATGCTAGAACCTAGCAACATCCTTTGTGTGTGTGTGTGTGTGACTAGTGAAAAAATGATGAATAACTTGGTTTGAACTGATGTTTTGCTTAATTCCCATGTGTGGGTGGCTCAAAATCTCAAGATGGACTTAAATCCATCATTTCCCACCCTTGCTCAGTGGATCATACTATGTGAGTAACTTGGATTGGATTGATGGATTATCTAACCCTCCTATGTAGGTGGCTCAAAAAATCAAGTAATGTGACCTTAACACCCCATGTGTTGAGTATTGACTACATACCAATACTCTAAGGATGGGTTAATCTTGATGTAGTTTTCATTCTTCAGTGCTTAGTAGAAGTGTAAGTGAATGTTAGTATGAGTGATAGTTTTATTACTTTGAGTGTGACTTGAGACTAAATTTATAAGTATTCTAAGCTCTAGTATATTGTAGATGGTTGGATGCATAAGTAGGGAAGAATATAGATCAATAACCTTGATTTTCACAACTATTTTTGAGTTTTTTTAGAGTATTTGCATCTTATTTTATCTCTTAGATAAGTGAATTAGATCAATGTATATATAAAATTTTGGTGCTTGTAAGGATGTGAAATAGGTTTAAGATATAAAGAGATGTTTGTTAGAAGAGCAAGGAGCAAAGGGACACTAGGAAAGTAGCTAGGTCAACAATGTAATGTGTTAGTGTCAAAAGGGTCATGCTATTATCCAAGTGGCAAAATCTAATCAACAAAAGCTTGGGTGACTAGGGTTGGTTTAGTGTTGCTTTTGGTAATTTTGGGAGTGGGTTAAACCTACATGAAAGTTGGAATAGGATCAAAAGAGGCCCTAATATATGTATAGGGATAATCTAAGGCAATTTGGTCTCAAGTGGCATTCATTTCACTAAAATAACATTTTAGATGACTATAATTAGCTACCAAAGATTAATGGAAATTTAGAAAACTTATAATTATATACTTGGCTTTTATGATTTTTTATTGTTTTCAACAATTGTGGTTTTTTGGATTTGGGATCATGATGTAACAGGTAAATTTATTCAACTAATATGATGTGCATGCTTTACACTTTTTATTTTTATTTTTCTTCTAGGTCAACAATGGTTTACAATAATTCCACCACCTATTGGGAGGCTATCCATATTTTTTTTAGACATTATTGCTGAGAAAAATTAGGATCTTTCTATTTATAAAATGTCCACATCTATAAATAATGTCTTATACTATTACAACATTTCTATAATTATAAACATGAATTATTTTATTTTATTTTTTAAATTAAAATAATCTTCTATTTGGAAAAAAAAAACCCTAAAATATTTGATGTAACCATTATAAAATTTTAGTGCCCCAATACTAGCAACTCAAAATCCTTATTATTCATTATTTCCTTCTCCACATGGTTTTTTCATTTTAAACAGGTTGTATGACATCACCCCAAACAATTTTTTATAATATTATCCCCTTCCTTAGGACCCCTGTATCATCCTTATAAATTTCATAAACCCAAAATATCATCATTAATAACTAAGAGAGTAGTTTTAGCCTATTAATGTTATTATAATAGATATCAAGAATGAAAAAAATGTGTATTTTCCTTCACCATTTATCATGGCTTTATCACTTCAAACTAAAAGACTATTTCAATTATATAACCTTATTTTATGTAAATCCATAATGATTTTTAACCATAAGACAACATTTTGTATAATATCTTATTTGAATAGACTTTAGGGATCATTAATAAAACCTCTTTGCGTTTATCTTGCTTGTTGAAATTTAGAGAAAGTGTACATGCCTCTTGAGAAAGCCCATATCTTTTGTAACCCCTTTTTCCAAGGTTATGTAATTCTATATAATGTGATAATTATTGAGATGCCTAGATTAATAAATCTTTTAAATTCCTCTTAAATTGTACATGATTTAAAAATAAGAGAATATAGACTTTATCAGGTTGCTAAGAAATGGTGTCAATTGTTAGGTGCTTAACTTTGTATCTCCACTTCCTTTACATTACTATTTCTACATGAGAAATCTCATTTTGATTGGGTAATATCAGATTTAAGCATGTCTTTACCCTTTATACCATGTCAATGTTCCATATTAAAAATATTAATGCTTCCATCCTAGCAATAAAAACTCATTTTTCATGACTATATATATGAAGTTATCCCATCCAACATGTTTTAGACAATCCTTCTGATCTATGATACTTAAATTTTGATAAATTATTAAGAGAATAAAATGAAATTTTTATTTTTATTGGTTGAAAATAAAGAGAATGAGCCTTAATATAACAAATACATAAATATCATTATAGGGCTTGGCCCAATCCATAATTACCGCATTTCCAAAGGTAATTTTTTGTCCATTAGAAACTTAATTTACATCATCATCATTATCCAAAACTATCTCAAACATGTTAAGTATAAAAAGGTACTATTACTTGAATAATCCTAGTTTCAAAGAGCAAATGCACACCTTATCATTATATTTAGTATGAATGAAAAAATAAAACATCTTAGATATGATAAATGCATGCCCTATCAATATATCTACTTTATTCCTTGAATGGTTCTAATTTTAAAATTGTCTCAAAGGATATATGAAATGGGACTTCCATATCTTTAGGTAAAGGTATGTTGATGGTTTCATGTCCTTCAAATTTTTCTTAGTACCTTTATTTGATTACTCTACAATCATTATTATAATGTCTAAACTGATATTCCATACCTCTAATACCTAAATCATTGATCTGAGAACTTCAATCTCCCAATATGCATCCATAAGCTCTACATTCTTATTAATGTTATGACTATGAGAATAAAGGGGATCATTATGTTGTTCAACCTAAGTATTTATATGAAATGCAATATCATTTATTTTCTACTAACATAAGAAGTCTCTCTGGACATTATTTTCCATTTATTGGTAGTCTAGTTTCTTATGTTAGTAATTTATTTATAAGGACAACTTGTAGTCCTTTGACAATGGAAACATAATTATGAAAATTTTGTGCAAAATCTCTCATAATATCCATATCATACCTTGTGAATTTTTATATTAGCTCTATCCAACTTCCATTATGAAATATGGTAACTATATACAATATTTGCAACAAGAATACATGATCATATGGTTTATTTCATACCACATCACCCTTCACAACTCCTACTTCTAACCCCCAACAAATTTAAACATTAGAACTTCATAAACCTACAACACTATTATGGTAACTAGAAGCAATAGTGTTGGTTTTAGTTAGTGAGGGAGTGTTTTTGTAATTTTTTTTTTTTTTTTTTTTTAATAATGGAAAGATACCATATAAAACTACTTGATATCTTGTAATGTACTTTAATTAAGTGATTTTTTATGGAAAAATATTTACATCCCCCTCACACTATCCCTTGTAATTATTACCATGCCTTTTCATTTTGATACATGTGGCATTGATTAGCAATATCCCCTATATTAGTGTTGGAAATTGTGAAAACATAAGAAAATAAAAAAAATGATTTCCTTACTCCCCTCAATAGAATTTGAGAATTGTTCTCAAGTGAATTTATTGGGTGGATTATGGAAACTAGGCTGCAAAATGTGACACATGCAACCTTTTGATGTTGTTAATTAATGCAAAACGATACTTTTCAAGTCATGATGGATTTTTAAGGAGACATGACAAAAGGTTGATGACTAGATGTGAGTTGGATATGACAAGGCATTTGAAGTGGACTAAACAATTACTATAATTGTTTAATACTTTTTAATCCTTATAGAATGTAAAGGATGTAACACATAAAATATAAATATTAAATATGAAAAAACATGATTATCTTATATAACTAATAAAATTACTTAACTCAAGATGTTGGTTTGCCATTTTTTATCGATATTAAAGGTAGGTCATGTAGAATATGGAATTAAATGGAATCAAAGAACCTACTAGGTAATATATATGGAAATCAATATCATAGATCTATATTGAATTTTATAAATGAATGTTTAATTAATGGCCATGAAGTAAACATCCAATTGTGTAGTAATCAGTTTGTGAAGGCCATGACCAATGAATAAGCTTGTTAGACATTACAAACTTGACATGAGAAAATTTTATTTGAACATGTCAAGGTAGAAATAATTGGTAGCAAGTTAATAGTAATGGTTACAATCCAAAAAACTGAAGTAATGGATATAAAATGGAAATTGGGTAGTAGTGGTCATAGGTTTAGATTGGGAACCATAGTTGTAATGATGATGATGATGATGATGATGATGATGATGATGATGATGATGATGATGATGATGATGATGATGATGATGATGATGATGATGAATTTTAATTTATATTTAATCATCATTTAAAATAATTTATTATATTATATGATGATAACTTTTAAGTGTCATTTGGAGCCACAATCACCTATAGGAATCAATAGGCAAGGGCGTCTCATTCAGGGTAGGATAAAATGCAGTCATGAAACCAAAGAGAATACAAAGTGAATACAATGTTTAATAAGTTATAAATGGTTCTCATGTTTCAATGGAGAGTCCCTTAATATCATTACCAAGTCCTAATGAGCTAAATACACCAACATGCAATGTTACAAAGAGCAGTTACAATCAAACAGGAAACTTAGTCACCTAGACAGTTATATGGGGAAGCAAAATGAAAGGTTGGAGTAATGATGAATGTATATTGGTACTTATCCATTAGGACCATGGTAGTTTTTTTAAGTTATTTATATTATAAACCAAGTATAAAATAATCCCAAATTAGGCATACACATCTCACAAAGTGTAAACCCTGCAGGTAATCTTTTAACCACAGTATGTTTTGGGTTTTAGAGAGTTATTAAGGCCAAATCACATGACAAATGGTGTAATTTTTGTGTGTTATGTCATAAACACTTAAATATAGATCTAAAATAATAATTTTTACTAAGATGACAAGGAAAATACCCCATGTTTTATCTTAGATAGGGGGTACTTTCCCTTATACAAACACTGGTAGGTTTTGATCCGTAAACTACATTGATTAACTCAAAGTGATAGTTTAAAACTATGGATTCTAAATTTCTCAAACTGATACAAATTCTTAAAATACTCAAAAGAACTTGAAAATTGTATGGCAAAAGTGTTCTCAATTTTTGAATTGGATTGGAATTGTCAAAAGACTTGTTACTTCCATTTACCAATTAAAACCAATTTTTATTTTAACTCAAATGTCATAAATTCTCAATTTTTAAATCTTGCATATGTTCAGGATTATTTAAAAATCATAAAACTAAATTTAAAACATGAAATAAATGACAAATTACCACATGAAAGTGATAACAGAGTTCAGCATCTCTTGCCTACATCTTTGGGTCCACCCAATAATGAGGACCATTTCTATTAAATTTGTGTAACAAATGGCTTACAAATTTCTTGAAATGTTGCACAACTTCACTCAGGTCTGATCTCTATCCAAGAACTTCACCTTGCTGATATACTCAAGCTCAGTCACATGAAAATTCTTCCTCAGTCTTCAATCCCCTTCTGAAATTGCTTTAGTCTTGTGTATAAGGTCAGATATTGGAGAAAATCCCATTTGGTAGCTATCTCCAAGCTTCCATCTAGCTCTCAGCCTCTTAATAAAAAAAAAACACAGTCCTGTGAAGCTTAAATTCAAATAAAAGTTCATAGCTTTTATATTGTTTTTGAACCCATAGCTCAAGCAGTCAAGGTCTATCCCTTTTGCATGGGAGGTCGTGAGTTCAAATCATCAGCCTTCTATTTAGGCACTTTGCTTATCCATTATCCCACATTGGCCAAATCAAAATGGATTTCACACTTTAAAAACGTAAGTGACCTCCTTGCATAATGTCGATGCCCCTTTTGGTGGGCTTAAGGTGCTTAACATAGCATTGGTTCATTGGTTCAAGTACCAACTTAGCCTCTACGCTATCTTTACCATGATAATGGAATATAATCTCAAGGATTGCCTCAACTTTAATCTTGGCTTAAGACATGGAACATTGGGAAGATAAGTCATGTGGCATGCATTATGGTAGTTGTCTCCAATTTGGGCATGTGATCTCAAGCTCCTATGACTCATATACCTTCAATCTCAAGCTTTGACTCAGCTGTATGAGTTGGCAGGGCCTTCATGGCATACCAACATGGAAATTTTTATTTCTCCCATGTGGATTAATGGTGATCATCCATTCCCTCTCGACCCTTGGTTAGTTATCCATGTTTGATGCTTGGTTACAATGCAATGTATAGTTTGCAATGCTAAACATTAGTCCCACATGCGGGAAATACAAGGCATAATAATTATTTAAATACAATTACAAATATATAGCATTGTGAGATGGAGGCTAAGGCACCCCTCCTTAACCAAGTGTGTCGACCCTTGCTGAGGGCCCCCAGTGAGCCAATAACGGGGCCCATGGTTTTCCATATGATCACTATCAAAGATCAGAGGATGAAATAAAACCAAACACCAACCAAATTTTTGCATGAATATACTAAAATGTACCACCACTTGTCAATGGCTGATTGGTCCACTTGTCACATTCTAATTGTGCCATGCATTATGACACCTCTTTATTTAGCCTATCACAAAATAAATTTAGCAGCCTATATCTTAGGCATTCAGACTCCATTTTGTGATCCAAAAGAAGTGCCAAAAATATCTTGATGAGCTCTATGCTATGAATTAGGTTTCATCACAAATTGGGAACTTTTTATAAACTAAACTCTAAATCACACCTCCCTAAAAAAGAGGCTTTTGGTCTCCAAAAGTCTATTATCTCCTAAAAACTGATAATTGGTCTACTACATCATATCAAATAGAACTCAATAATAGCAAAGAGATAAACATTGGAAAAATAAATGATTCACAACTCAACTAAAAATGCCTACACATGGCATGTGTAAAGGAATCTATAACTGCTAATAAATTGATCACAATATACCAAAATTGTCTGCCCATGTCATATCCTGTAAAGTGGTGAACTATTAATAAATTGAAACAATTCCCAATGTAGTTGCAAAACAAATTTGTTAATGTTGATAACATATAATAAATGCTGTGGCCATGTTGCAATGATATGCCCTAATATGAGACTTATATGCTAAGCAAATGCAAACAACACAAAGTGTGTATTGCCTAACATCCAAACATACCCATAGGGTCTTAACAATTAATCTATACATCCATGTGCCAAAAATAGATACATTCTTAAAATAGCAGTCAAATATGAGACAAGTGTTGTAAGTAATTAACTCAACCTAAAACATGCATTCTTCTATTATCTCCAACTGATCAAATGAGTTAAGTCCTCTAAACAACTCACATAACATAAATAGGATATTTTAAAAACATAGAGCTATTCGACATAAGGTGAGAATTGAAATACTTCGAATGATAAACCTATCTTGAAGTGTTCTCACAAACTCTACTAATGCATCATCAAAGCTTGATCTTTCTCTTAATAGAATTCTTAACAATGCTTTGACAAACAAGTGCATTATTAATCCACTTAATCAAATTTTCTACCTAGTTAACTTGATTTCCTTAGTGGATTCCTTAACATCATTATGGATTTATTTAACTTCACTGACCTTATTAATAGGTTCATAAATCATCTTAGTTTTACCATTTCTAGAATGAGAAGATGATTGAAGTTTAAAATAATGATCAATCTGATGTCCACTCATATGGCAATGAGTGCATAAAACCTTCTTAGGTGAGGTCTCCCTTTTACCTCTTCTCGTTTTGCCATGACAAGAATGGTTTTGAACACCTACAATCTACTTAACCAAATCATATCTCTTCCAACAAAATGCAACACTGTGGTTATGCATCCCACAAAAGTGTAAGGAAATGATTGCATCATCTTCTGAATGTTAAATCCAAATTTCTTAAACATACAAAGTGGATCAAAAGATTTAGTGCTAACTCTAGTGTAAGAACTAGGAGGTAGAATCTTAATACCTCTTCTACATTCCTTCTTACACCATACATGCTCTACTAGTATCCTCAGTCCTTTGCTATTAGAATCTTGTCTTCCTTTAGCCATGGAGGAAGTTTCTCCAATTTCCACCTTCTTACTAGTGTAACCTAAACTTGCATGAAGAGATCTATGCTCTACTTGTATCGGGTTAGTAATTCCTTGTCCATCTTGACCAAGACCTCTTCAATTAAAGCCCATTTTTATCAATAATTTGGATCCTATACCCTTAGTGTGTTGTTGAAAACTACCAAAAGCATCATTACTTGAATCATAATCTAAATGGAAAGAAGAAGTAGATGAATTACATGGTGAATAACTTACAGTGCATTCAGTCATAGTCTCTACATCTAAAGTAGAAGGTATGGCCTTCTTTGGTTTACCACATTGTAATTTGATAAAGAGCTCATCCTTAGATTCAAGCTCAGATTTAAAATTTGAAATCTCCTCATATAAAGAGTACAATCTTCCTCTCAGGAAAGCATTCTCTTCTTATATCTAGGTGTTGATGGCTTCAAGCTCTTCCATCTTAGCTTTATGTGACAACTTGCCCATGGTTTCCTGTAAACACACTGATTCCACAATTACACACTACAATCTAATCAAGTGATATTGATAACCAATAAATTGAAAGCAACTGTCAAATCACAATCAAAAGCTATCCCTACTTTCTAATTGCTTTGATACCAATTTGATCTATAAACTACACTAATAAACTCAAAGTGAAGTTTTAATAACTATAGATTCTGAATTTCTCAAACTAATACAAATTCTCAAAATAATTATAAGAACTTGCAAATTATTTGGCAAAAGTGTTCTCAATTTTTGAATTGGATTGGAATTGTCAAAAGACTTGTTACTTCCATTTACTAATTAAAACTGCATTTTATTTTAACTCAAATGTCATAAATTGTCAATTTTTAAATCTTGCATATGTTCATGATTATTTAAAAATCATAAAACTAAATTTAAAACATGTAATAAATGACAAATTACCACATGAAATTGATAATAGAGTTTAGCATCTCTTGCTTACATCTCTGGGTCCACCCAATAGTGAGGACCATTTCTATTAAATTTTTGTAATAAATGGCTTACAAATTTCTTGAAACACTACACAACTTCCCTTAGGTCTGATCTCTATCCAAGAACATCACCTTATTGATATACTCAAGCTCGGTCACACAAAAATTCTTCCTCAGTCTTCAATTCCCTTTTGAAATTGCTTTATTCCTATGTATAAGGTCGGATATTGGAGAAAATCCCATTTGGTAGTTATTTCCAAACTTCCATCTAGCTCTCAACCTCTTAATAAAAAAACATAGTCCTGCGAAGCTTAAATTCAAATAAAAGTTTTGTAGCTTTTTTTTTTTTTTTTTGAACCCATAGCTCAAGTGGTCAAGGCCTATCCCTTTTACATGGGAGGTCATGGGTTCAAATCATCAAACTTATATTTAGGCTCTTTGCTTATATTTTCCCACATTGGCCAAATCAAAATGGCTTTCATGATTTAAAAGGGTAAGCAGCCTCCTTGCATAATGTCAACGCCCCTTTTGGTGGGCTTGAGGTGCTTAACATAGCATTGGTTCATTGTTTCAAGTACCAACTTATCCTCTACACTATCTTTACCATGATAATGGAATCCAATCTCAAGGATTGACTCAGCATTAATCTTGGCTTAAGATGTAGAACATTGGTAAGATAAGTCACATGGCATGTATTATGGTAGTTATCTCCAAATTGGGCATGTGATCTCAAGTTCTTATGACTTGACTACCTTCAATCTCAAGCTTTGACTTGGTTGTATGAGTTGGCAGGGCCTTCATGGCATACCAACATGTCAACTATTGTTTTTCCCATGTGGATTAATAGGGCTCATCCATTCCCTCTCAACCCTTGGTTGGTTATCCATGCTTGATGCTTGGTTACAATTCAATGTATAGTTTATAATGCTAAACATTAGTCCCACATGTAGGAAATATAAGGCATAATGAGGATTTAAATACAATTACAAATATATAGCATTGTGAGATGGAGGCCAAGGCACCCCTCCTTAACCAAGTGTGTCAACCCTTGCTAAGGGCCCCCAATGAGCCAATATCGAGGCCCACATTTCTCAATATGATTACTGTCAAAGATTAGAGGCTGAAACAAAACCAAGCACCAACCAAAATTTTGCACAAATGTACTAAAATGTACAACCACATGGCAATGGCTAATTGGTCCACTTGTCACATTCTAATTATGGCACGCATTGCAACAGCTCCTTATTTAGCATGTCGCAAAATAACTTCATTGGCCTATATCTTGGCATTCAGACTCTATTTTAAAATTCAAAAGAAGCACCAAAAATCTCTCGACGAGTTCTATGTTGTGAATTAGGTTTCGTCACAAATTGGAAACTTTTTTGAACTAAACTCTAGATTAGGTTTTGAAGAAAGTGAGTGATAAAATGAGCTAGGAGTTGATTGAATACTTAAATTAAATTTGTGAAGTTGTAACACAACTAAATAAATAATGAAAATTTTTCATAGGTAAGAGTTCTAAATGGTATGTTCTAAACCTCCAAGGTTGTAGTCATGAATCTTGGGTAGGGTTTTGGCCTAAAGCTCAAACAAGAGGTCACGTTCACTTTTAGACCTAAGTTGGATTTATAACTAATTGAATCATGTTTTTATGGTCATATTAGTATCTATAAGCTTATTGAATGTAAGGAAATCAAATAGGAAGGTCTAAAACACCAAAAGTTGTAGATAGGCTATAAGACCAACATTAGCCTAGTGTCCAAATGGGGGGTATTCCACACTTATAGCATGAGATGAGATATATAACCTATTGGATCATGTTTTTGGGGCTGATATAGAGGTGACCAATATTTTGGGATGTAGATGAAACACAAATAAGCCACTTTTTGGACCTTAGATAACATTAGGCCTATTGGAAGGCGGAAAAGAGATCAATAGGAGAGATTAAAATGCTCATATCTTCCTATAAGATCTGCATGGGGAAAAAATTATTTTGATAAAGTTATTAAGGTCCTTGAACATCAAATCAGTGACATATTTTTTAAATTTGAATGTGAAACCTATATGAACAAATCTTCAGAGTCAAAACTGTCAAAGACCCTTGCAAACCCTAATAAATGACTTGATGGAGGAAATGGAGTTGAATAGCTCTCATAATGGAATATTTTTTCAATAATGGTTATTATAACTTGTATAGGGCTCACTCAAGATCCCTCACATGTTTTTTTAGTTATACAAAATTGTATGGACAGGCATAAAATAGGGTATTTTTGACCAATTTTTGTGTTTTATAGGTTTTATAAGGATTCAAAAGATGAAACCATATTTAGGATGAATATTTATAATTTTTATAACTCCTAATTTTCATTTAATGCCTTATAAAAAAATTTAAGTGTGAAAACAATAGCTTTCATCTCAGCCAGTCATAACTGGCCTAATAGACAAACAGTGAGAAGGGTGAAGATCTTCAAGTGAGGTGATTTTAATGTATCCATGATTATTATAGAGAGTTGAAAGGAGAAACCTTATTTTTGAAGCTAACCTTGATAGGTATATTGAATTGGATAATATGCATATGAATAATTCTATATTAGTATCAAATGAATTGGAATTAAATACCTCATTATCCTCTCACATTGTATCTCTACCACCTCATAAAGAGACTTCTAATCCTAACATCATAAGCTGGAATAAGATAGTAGAGTCATGGGGAAATAAAGAGAAGAAAAGTCTTGGTAAAGAGTGTGAAGTTGAGAAGGATCTTGATCCTATACAAATACCTCCCACCCTTCCTTAATAAAAGACTTATAATCCTAATATCCTAAGATGGAATAATATAATGGAGTCATGGGGAAAGAAAGATGATAGAAGCATTGTTAAGGAGTGTGAAGTGGAGAATGAAATTGGTCCTTTGCAAGTCCCTTCCACCCTTCCTCAAGAATATTTTTGAGTTCCATGTCAGCCCTCATGTATTCCTAATGATCATGATGATTCTTATGAAATTCAAGAGATAATTTTCCAAGAGAACCTATCCAAAAAAATTAAGATGAATTAGAGTCAAAGATGAGGTTGTTAAGTCAAGGTGTGATGGAAGGATTAGACATAAAAGAATATTCTATGCCTAAACACACCCCATCCACCCTTCTTAAAGAAATTCCTCAAGCTAAATCAGATGTAAATGAAGTGATTGTAAATTTTAAGGATAAAAATAAGTTGTTTTACCCCAAGGTCTACCTCCCCTTCCTTAAGAGCTTCCAAAACATCCCCCTACATTTCACTCTCAATCTGATTTTGAGTTCTATGTGCCACCTCCACCAACTAGTTCATCTTGTCCTCACCCCATCACCCTTTTAATTTATTTACCTATGGTATGGGAACACAAATATTATAATTTAGTTGACAAGGAAAGATAACTCTTTCTTGAAAAAAACCTCCTTGGCAGCCTCATTAGGCTAGGTCACATGATTTCAAGATGCCTAGTCTTGGCATCACCATAAAGGAGAAAGAGATGAAAGATAATCATCTCAAGTATGATGGTGAATGTTCTATCATGGATGGAGAAAAATTTCAAGTCTTTCCAGAAGAGGTGACATCTTTGAAAATTCTATTGAGACCAATGTGCAAGAGGTTGTTCTTGAAGATGACCCAATACCTCAAGCTAATCTTGAATCACCATCAGATGCATTGGATATTGAATAAAACCATCTTGATGAAATTATACATCAAGAAGATAATAATAAAGAGGTAGTGGCTCTAGATGATAAAGAGGAAAAGGATGATTAGTAGCTACAAATGGAGCTCTTTCAAGAGCTTAAAGAGATTTTCCAATTTGAGGTCCAAGTGCATGAAAAGGTGAAGAAAGAATCTTCCATGGAAGATAATGATCAAGATTGGATAGAGTATGCAAATCTCCTTGATGATATATAAGAATTTTCAGCTGAGAAGAAACACAATCTTATTAAGAACCCTATAGAAATCAAGAATGAGGTTGCAATTGAAGATCCACATGAGAAGTTTGAGGCTGTTAGGATGAAAGAAGAGTTCATTTATATATCCAACCTATTTTAAGCTACCTAGTTTTCAATGAACATCATGTCAATGAAGTTGTAAAATATCATAAAAAAGTTGAAGGCATCAATGTTAAAGGATAAAAGGCTAAATTCTCACTAAATCCTTCATGTCATGAAGAAAGAAGAGTTTAAAACTTCCCCTTTGATCTAGGAGAGAGTTATAAACTTGGGTTAGTTAGTGTTTGAGTTAGTTCTTTTAGTTTAGTGTCTATGTTCCATAAGTGCTCATGAAGCACATGTGTATTTATTTTTTCTTTGTGTGTGTCTTTTTTTGTGTGGTTGAGGTAGTCATTGGTCTTAACTTAATCAAATTTTATGGTCAATGTTCAAAGCCTTCTTGTTTGTCTCAGACTTTATTTGACTCCTAAACCCAATGGATTGATATGTCTACTAGTCTAGTTAATATAGTAGGCATACTACCACTATGAATCACTAATTTATCACCAAATTTGACTTTTAGGTCAAATTGAGACTCGTATAGGTAAAAACATGAGTTTTAGATGGTTTATGGGGTCTAATATCTTTTCATGGGTATATTATATGTTATTTAATGTTATTTAATGTCATCCTAGCCTTGATCTTAGTCATATTAGATTATTTGTCATTTTGATTCATTTAATGTGCTTTTAAGGGTCATTAATGCAAGTGGCATAGTTCTTAAGGTTATAAAGTGTCCTTTTATCCTTATAAGCATCCAAGAGGTCAATTTAACTACCAGAGATGTCAGTTACATCATAATAATTTAGGTTCCTTAACTAAAATTCAATAAATAACTAAAAAGAGAGCAAATGGCACTTATACAACCCATAGGGAAGTGTGCCACATAGGAAAAGATCATGTAGGGACTCTTCACTTTCCTAACACTCATCTCTACATTTGGTTTTGTCTATAAGTGCCATTTCAAATCCAAAACCATTCTTCTTTTTTGCATTTTTAGGCATATAGAAGGGACCTTCAGGTTTTTGCTCAGTATGAACAACTGAAGATGTTCAGGATAAATTATTTTGGGAGGTTGTATTACACTCAGATACCTCAATTTATGTATAAGTATTTCATTTAATGGTGTCCTTAATTCATGAACCATCCTCATGAAGTTGATTTTACTTCCCTGCTAGTTGTTTCATGCACCCTATAGGTTTTTCTGCATTTTGGTTAAATCCATATGAACCAATTGGTGATTTTGACTCCATAATATGTTGGCTACCTTATTAGATGTTTCCCATGATTAGTTTCATGTTTCATGGTGTTTTCATGAGTAAATTTTTCTCAGTTTGTAGGAAGGTACCACCATATGCAATCTCAGTCAATTCTCCACTTGCATGAGGTTAAATTCCCTACAAGAGATTTCATGTGAATAGGATATGGTGTTTTTCCATGTCTTATATATATATATATATATATATATATATATATATATATATATCACATTTCCTTCATGTTTAGTCTTATAACATTGTTCTTGAATCTAAATTTAAGTCCATGATCATACTCAGTCAACTCCCAACTAGTCTTCAGCCTTAGTCATGATTTGTAAAGGTCTTGAGGATGTCCAAAAAATTGTGTTTAAGGTTTTTAAGTCTTAATGTATCCTTTAATATCATAAAATGATGATAAATTTTCCATATGGTGCAATAAAAGTGGAATTATAATCATATGCAGGATTTTTAGTTAGGCAGTCATGAACATACTTACCCATATGTGTGTGGAAGAAGACGTCACATGAAAACTAGGAACATAGTCTTTTGAATCCATTTACATGTTTTTAACATTAATTTTGAGAAATTATAATGGACTAAGATTCATTAAATGGTCAAAACAATGCATAATGCCCATCATATTATACCGCTACTTATATTTTGTAAGTAGTTACCTATAGGTGGCCTTAATAGAGAGATGAGGCCCCCTTTTTGAGGTATTGGATCAAATAATGGAGTTTTTTTAGGTCTTAGTAAGTTTTTTTACCATATAATACACACTTTATATGATATATTATAATATTAAGTTGAAAACCTTTCTCAGAGTAATAATGATTATGTTTAGGCCTTTTGTCCCTAAACTGAGAAAACAAACACCTAGCTCTTTTGAAGAAGTCTCATAACAATGCTAGTTTGAAATTTGATCATTCTTATTTACTTAAACCTATATTAAATACATGTTAAAATAACCTTCAAAAATATGGAGGACATATACTTAATGGAGTGTAGTAATTGAGCACCCTAAAGTTACCTTTTAAACACTAAATTTACTCATTGATATCTATAGGAATTTGAGTCCTTAAGCAGTTTTATTTCCTAGGATAATACTCTATGGCACTCTCTAATATGTAGATTAAATTTTTGATTTAAAATAAATTTCAAGGGATAGAAATTTAACTTAAACATATGTTATACTATGGTTTGTCTCCCATCAGTATCTATAGGAGTACTTATTTCAGAATTGTACACCTACAACCATATTGCCTTTTTTCAAGTTTAATCCAAAGTTGAAAGTGGATCATTTCTTCATGATTTGAAGTTTTTAGGTATTTATAGGCATATAAATAACATAAATTACCAAATATACCATCATATGGAATTTATGAGCATTGTTTTTCCTCCCATACACACCAACAGTTCATCCAGGTTGTCTGAACACTCACCTATAGGCAAACAGTGACCTAAGCATGAGGTTTATATGGGTATTTTATCCCATTAAAATTGAATAAAGGTATAATTAAATTATAAATTAACTTTTTATATTAAATTTAGGCTCTAAAATTTCATAACCAAGATTATTTGGAGCCACATTCACCTATAGGAATCAATAGACATGAGTGTCTCAGTAAGGGCAGGAAGAAACCCAGTCATGAAACCAAAGAGTATACAAGGTGAATAAAGTATTTAAAAAGTTATAAATTGTTCTAATGGTTTAATTTATAGTTTCTCCATATCATGACCACGTCAAAATTAGCCAAATACACCTACAGGTAGAGTTATAAGGAGCAATCACCATCAAATAAGAAACTTGGTCACCTAAACAGTTGTATGGGGAAGCAAAATGAAAGGTTGGAGTAATGATGAATGGATATTATTAATTATAAATTATAACCATGGTATTTTTTTAATCTCTTGATAATATAAATCAAGTAGAGATATTCCCAAATTAGGCATACATAGCTCACAAAGTGTAAACCCTACAGGCAGTCTTTTGACTGGAAGTGTGTTTTAGGTTTTAGAGAGTTTGTGAAGCCAAATAACATGAATAAGGGTGTAATTTTGGTGTGGAATGTCATAAAAACCTAATTAAGGATCTCTAATACTCATTTTTAATGAGATAATAGGGAAATTACCCCCTCTTTTGTCTCAGATAGGGGATAATTTCCCTTATATAAACCCTAGAAGGTTTTGAAGAAAGTGAGTAATAAGATGAGATATGAATTGAGTGAATCCTTAAATTAAGTTTGTGAATTTTGAACACAAATATTTAAATCATGATAAATTTTCATATACAGGAGAAAATAAATGGGATGCTTTAAACCTCCAAGGTTGCAGTCATGACTCTTAAGCAGGGTTTTGGCCTAGAGCTCAGGCAAGAGGTCACTTTCACTTTTAGACCTAAGTGGGATTTATAAATAATGAAATAATATTTTTAGGGTAATATAAGATATTTATAATCTTATTTAATTCAAGGAAATCAAATAGGAAGGACCAAAACACCAAAATTTGCAGACATTTTACAAGACCAACATTAGGCCTAGTGTCTAAATGGGTAGTCTTCCACACTTATAGCATGAGACGAGATATATAACATATTGGATGATGTTTTTGGGGCCAATACAGAGGTAACCAATATTTTTGGATGTAGAGAGAACACAAATAAGCCACTTTTTGGACCTTATATAACATTAGGCCTATTGGAATGTGGAAAAGAGCTCGATAGGAGAGTTTCAAATGCTCATATCTTTTTGGAGGATCTGCATAGGGAACAAAGGAGTTTGTGAAATTTAGTAAGGTAATTTAACATACAATTATTGAGATTTTGTTTCAATGTTAATTTGAAACCCGTATGAACAAAGCTTAAGAATCAAAACTATTAGAAACCCTTGCAAACCCTGATTAGTGACCCAATGGAAGAAATGGAGTTGGATAGCTATCATAATGTCATAGTTTGTAAATAATGGTCATTATAAATTTTATAGGACTCACTCAAGATATCTCACATGCTTTTTACCTATACAAAATTGTATGGATAGGGGGGAAAAGGGTATTTTTTACCATTTTTTGTGTTTTACAATTTATATAAGGATTCAAAGGATGAAAACAACTTTAATAGGAATATATATACTTTTTATATTTATCAATTTTTATTTCATGCCTTATAAAAACTTGTAAGTGTGAAAAAAATAGCTTTCATCTTAGCCAGTTAGAAATATCCTAGTGGACAAGCTAGTGAGAAGAGTGGAGATCTTTAAGTGAGGTGATTTTAAGGTATCCCTAATTCTTATAAGGACATGTAGGGTTTTTATAGGTTTTATAAACTTAATCCCATGTATTTTCATGATCAAATTATGCCTTTTTGGAATCCAAGTGTGTAGGGTGCATGAAGAAAGAGTTTTCTAGACTGTAGATGATGATATCTCCTTTCCATATGATTTTAGAGGACCAAGCTAGAAACCAATTAATAGAGAGGCATGTATTAAATAATCACCCTTAATTACAATCATTTTACCTATTATTAATAAATTATGAGGTTTTCAAATATAGATAATAATGAAGGTAATTGTTTTTATCTAGAATGAGGAGTTCCTTGCCACTTCCCATGAGTTTTATGACTTGGATTGACACTTGCGCTTCCTAATCTTACATGGTTCATATCATATCCTATTTTCATGCACAATTAAATTATTATCTCATATTTAAAATTTTATTTTTGACCCTTGTACTTCTCTCTTCTCCTCTATCTCTTAAGTTCTATAAGAACTAGCCATTTTGGCCAATTTAACTTATGCTTCACTTGAGTATGGTGAAGCCCTGCTCATTTGTATACAATTTTATCAATAATAATACTAATTTACACCTCTTTATTACTATTCTTAGTGTGTTTTAATTTAATTTTAGATCTTTCTTAGTGAATACTATGGATTCCTTAGCATGGTGTCTCATTCTTTCATCTTATTTGCAGTTGGAAAGCTTCTTCTTTTAGGGCATGTGAAGTGTTCTAGGAAATTTCAAGGATTGAGTGAGTTAGTATATTTATTAGTACTCTCATATGCCTCTTGTCTATTCCTCCCATCTTTTCACATTCATCCATAACCTCATAATGTAAACTTTATGTGAGAAGATTTAGATTGGAAAAGTGTATGTTCAATTTGCCCTTTGTTCTCATGTGTAACATGCTATTGGTTGGTAGTCATAAATATATTTGGTGTATCACCTCCCTTAGGTTAGTTTTATTTTATTTATATCTCTCCATTTTCACCCCCCAAATTTAAGTGTAGTTGTGATATAAAGTTGTACATCAAAGGAGTTAGCCCTATCTAGAGATTCACCTCATCCTTAGGCTACCCACAAGCCTAGAGGTGTTTTCATTTTGCCACTTGGATGATGAGATATTTTCCATCTCCTCAAAGGGTGAAAATCCAAGTGACAATAGGTATTACATTTATATTCAACATATAATATGAAGCATTTCGTAAAAAATTAAATGTGTAATATAGAAATTGAATTTTTTTTCTTATTCATGTTGTTCCTTGAATGATCATGCATAATGGAAAAGTATTTTGACCTTGATGATAATATATCATAATTATCTCCAATGTTTTTTTTTTGTTTAGCACCTAAGGTTCCATAATTCATATTTTATGTTATATCATCTTCTATGAGAAAGCCATTATCATATGTGTGTTATATCTTCTTCTTCCCAACATATTTATTTTAGTAAATTCTATTATTTGGCCACATAGTATCTTAGATATGATTTCCTACTCATTTTACATTTTGTTTTGTTGAATTGGGATAGTATCCTCATGTTCAAAATCACTATGGTTTTAAATAACTTCTAGAATAGTCCTTTGCTTGACATGCTAAGGATTATAATTGAATGACTCTTGATTTGATCTTATTGCATCATCATCAAGTCCAATATCTCTTTGTAGATCAATAAATGGATTGTAAAGTAATAAATTTGACCAAAAAAAAATCAACCCATTTATATGATTCAAGTGTAGGATGGAGGCAATTCTTGGGAATTTTCTCACAATGGTTGTGATACTCCCTACCTCCCATTTTTATTCTATTTTTTGCCTTAAATTATATGTCCAATATCTATATACCTCAATAAATGAAAAACTTTCCATGGAAAATTTTTATTCTTGTATCTATCAATTAAATATTTTGTTTTTTCATCATGGTCATATTCTTGTTTATTAGCTACTAGTTTGAACACCTCATGCATAACAATCAAATTGACAAATAATCTATTATTCTCTGCTAACAAAGCTCCAAAAACATGTGATATGTTTCTTATGCCCCAATGTCTCTTTCAAAAATTAGTTTAGTTATATGTATCTTAAATGCTCTTGATGTTAATTCATCAGGGTTTTCAATGTATGTAAGTTACATCAACATTTGATGATAAGTATCAGGGATATTTTATATTTTTGATACATAATTTGTAATTTAATTGACTACAACATTTTTAGAATGAATAGGTTGATAGTATATATTTTCTCTCTGCAGCTATAGTATGTAGATATTATGTGTATTTACTCTATCATTATTTCTTTTAGGTCAAATTTTTTCTCGTGTCTTTGAGTCATGATATAATTTCAATCCCTCAAGATTCAATGGTCATTTATCCAATCAAGGTTGTTCATATTTCATGATTCATCTAACCATTTGAACCCATTCACATCTAGTGAATGTCTATGTTATCATTCATATCTAGACAAATAATTTTCTACTTTCATTCTTTTTTGAAACATCACCTTACACAAAATTATATGTCATAATTGCATGTAGTGTGCCACTATATGAGAATAATAAATAATATTTTATTTTCACAAGTTTTGTGCTTCTCATGGATTTTTTGGTTGTTTTCCTTCCATTAATGCATGTAGATCATGCCAACACATATCATCTCTTCTTAAAGTGAATAAAATGGTATGTTACCCAAGTTAATGTAGCATGTCAATCAATTCACCACAACATTCTCCCAATACGACCTGGTACCCCTCAAGGTGGTTCCAAACAACATGAAATGATTAGGTAAATTTGAGTGGGACATATTGTCAATATGCTCACACAACTCATTGAATCTAATTGGAATATCTTAAAGACTCTTTTTCATAAACACAACTCATGATCATGTTCATCATGTAATATATAGATCATGTTTGTCAGCCAAAATAGTGATCCCTATATTAAAATAAATGTTTAACAAATTCATGAAGATGTAATCATCTCAACTATGGTTCTATCCAATCACATCTTCCATCAAGAGATAATGTTGTAAATGCCATATTAAGTAATCCTAATGTGACATGCTCATTGATATGAGATGTTATGATCCCAAACCAACCATTAAGTGGTCCAAGATCTACATTAGAGTTATTTACCCACGCATGGATTAATTTCATATCTCTTGGGGAATTTGGTGGTTGGGATGCCCTTGATGTCATTTTATTAATGATATTTAATTCTTCCATCTCCATCATTAGACCTATATATACAATTTTATTTTCATCATAATCAAACTACATATGGACAAAGTTCATCTAGTTAAAGACATTTTCATCAAAGTCAGGTGGAAGTTCACTAAGAGCATTTTTGTCAATTTGAACATCTAAATAAAACATGTCATGTTCTATTTTTTATTTAAGTGCCTTATATAATCTCTCTCTATTGATAATAAAATTGTAATTTATTCCACATTGATCCCTCCTCCCAACTATAATCATCGACATATATTTTGAAGCTCATTTACTTTTGGGAATAACTATGTGATAAATTTTTAACTTTGATGTTTTGGATCACTTCCTATGATCTTGTCTTTCTCCTAATGAAAGATCATTAGATGAGATCTAAAACATCAAACTTAAATATCTATCACATAGTTATTTCCAAAAACAAGCAAGCTTCATTTTTATGGACTGTGAAAGCATAAAATCTATGACATAACTTTTATTCGATGTAGTAAAACTTGAGTTATCTATTTTACTTATTTTAGAAAAATTATTCTATGTCCTTAATATTTATATTTAGCTTTATCTATGTGTGACTTCTAGGATTGGGTTGACATTACCTATTAAATTTTACTCAACTTATGTTAAGTTTTCAAGTTCTGATGTTACAAATTGATGACGCCCTTTCTTTTGTCAACATGTGTTTCATAAAAGGAATTCAAGTGTTTGAGAAACATTAATTCTAATGTAAATTTATTGAAAAATATAACACATGCTTCATAAATCAATATTATCTAGACCATGTCAAAAATCATTTGAAAATTATTCAAATCTTTCCAAACATTCCTTGGGATTATTTATATTTTATTCTCTTTCAATTTTTGCATATTTTATTCATATTATTCTAGGTTATGATGTTGAATCTTCTTATAAATCATTATATTTCATTTATCTTCCTATGATATGTTGTGATTTTGTATACTCTTGTATATCATTATTTTGTGTGTTAGTTACAACATTGGCATCCATTACATCTTGATTTTCATTCTATGGTGTTTCAAGCACATAAACTATAGATATTAAATTTTCTTCTTTAGAGTTAATGTCAACATTAACAATTGATCGATGATATTGCCTTTGAGATGCCTCACAATGAAGTTCTTATTTGTGTTATCTTTATACCTCAGTCAATTGATCTAAACACATATATTTTTGTAATATTTTTTTAATACATATTGATCATCTTGAAATCTTTGTGAGTGAATGTTTTTCATCTCCATAATTTTTAAAAATAATAATTTTTTAGCTTGTTTGGAATAAAACATTGCATGTGACCATTAGGGGATTTGAAATTGAGTCAATTGACTTGTAAATGTAAGTCCACATCAAAACACTAAACTATATGACTTAGATAAAAAGGCAATATAAAACACTTATCTTAATATTATTGGATTTTTCATGTGTAAAATAAATTATGAAATAACATTCAAAATAAAATGAAACAACTAAATAAAAAAGCACAAAAATCAAATACTATTGATCTAATAAAATTTTAGCTTTATTTATATAATAGAATTTGACCATTGTAAAATTTGAACTTGAATTAATTTACTAGTAAATCCACACCAAAACACAAAACCATATAAATTATATTAGAAAGCAATAAAAGACACTTATAATAATATTGTTAGACCAAACCACATAACTTACATTAACAAGGTAATAAAATTGAACTAGTCATAATACACATTCATAAAAATATAGTGAGGAATTAACTCTATGTTGACATTTTATTGTGCCACCCCAAATAATTTTCCTAATCCCCATATTTGTAAACATTTCTAAGTGTATATTATATTTAGGTTTGTAAACATTGCTTCAGTTCATTTCTTACATCATATTTTAGGGTAATTTTTTTAAATTAAAAAAAATTAAAATAATGTTAAAATAATGCTAACCAGATTTATTTAATATAAAGTAATTTTTTTAAAATTCAAATTAAATTTAAAAAAAGATGGCACTTATTTTGCCATAGGTACCATATATAATTCCACTTGTCCCTATTTAAATTGTAGAATACCTTTCAAAATAACTAATTTATTTATTTAATGTAAGTTTTTTCTATACATTTATTAAAGTGAGGCCGACCTGTAAAATGATTTATTTATCTGTGATATTGTTAATGTATAATATATATAATACTACCAATCTAGTAGTTTTCTTTAAAATGAATTTTCGCTTCCTTTAGAGTATTTTTGAGACATTTTAAATACTCATTTTGTAAAGAGTGGTTGTATTCTTTAAAATGAATTGTCATTTTCTTTAGAATATTTTTTAGATATTTTAAGTACTAGTTTTCTAAAGTTCCTACAATTATAGTTTGAAGAGTGACTTTAAAAAGTGATTGTTCATAATTTAAAACATTGGAATAAAAGAAACCTATTTTAAAAAATTTAATTGTGTATTTTGAATTATGTATATATTACCATCTTTATCATTGAATAGTTTGGATTACAATAATTAATGTAGCAATTTATCCCATTGGCTAGAAGTTTTGGACCTATTGATTCAATTATAACTACTCTAGGTGCATCACAAGTTATTGACTACAAAATCAATTTAAATTTTGAAGGCTTTCTAGTTACAATTATATGGAAATAAAAAAATTATTGAATAATGATTAATTTATTTATTATTCTATTGTTCAACAATGTAAATGGTGCAATAATAATTTGATTTCTGACAAATTTTATTTATATTTTAAATAAGGTGTTTTGGATAAAAGATACTCATCTAAATGTACATATATGGTAGACCATTTATCACTAAAAATAATTTTATCATGTGCTCGAACATAGAATAATATAGTAATACTAAAAAGGACTTTTTAAAACCTAATTAATGGTATTAAATATATAAGTAATCATCTCCATTAACCCTTAGCTCTTCTAAGTTATTGAATAGTCTTTAAATTTAATATATATTATATATTATTTATTCAAATTTGTTTCTATATGAGATTGCGATGACAAAGTGATGTTTTAAATTTTGGGTAAGCCTTTATGGTTTGTAGGGTATTGGAGGGTGGAAAGTATTCACTGAGATTGGCCTACAAATGAAATTCATTTACCTTTATAATCCACAAGTTTATTTTGAATTATGTCAATCATAAACTTCCATGTTCAGATGGTGCATCTCTCAAAAAACAAAGGCATTCCCAAATATTGACTTAGTAGGGTACCTTCATAAAAAAAACCTAAGATATTTTTGATTCTATCATTCATCAAAGGACTCAAATATAAGGAAAAAATATGATATTTGGATGGAATTACCTTTTTCCCAATAGCTATTTCATATTTTTCCAAAATTTCCTTAAGCACTCTTGAATTTTTCTCAATAGGTTCTCCCAATAGAACCGTATCATCAAAAAATTACATATGTGATAAATTACCCAAATTGGGACTGATAGTTAAACCCTTCATATTTACTTCCACAACAACTCCTTTGATTTCCCTATTAAGGGCATCTACAAGGATGATGAAGAGGTAGGGGAAAGAGGGGCCCCATTTATTAATCATATAAAGGATTTAAAGAACCCAAAGAACACATCATTTATTAATACTGAGAAGGTTGAATTGTAATCTGATCCCCATTTTCTTTAATCTTCATTGAATCTAAATTTCCCTATTACCTAGTCTATTCTAATTAACTCTACCATAGGATTTTACCCTATCAAATTCATAGAGTATATCATCTATCTTAGAATAATTTATAAAATGGATTTCTTCATGGGTAACCATTATCCCAGCCAAATTTGGTTTGCCCAATATAAATCCTCCTTGTCCCTTAAATATAATATCTTCCAATCATTTTCAAGATGATTCATGTTATGCCCTTAGCCTATTCCACATATTAGATATTTTTGGCTAACTTGTTGCTATCATAACATTTAATTAAATCATGTAATCATTTCTTTAGATTTATTATAGTAGTAGGATCAATCTAAAGTGTTTCCATATCATAATCAGTGTATATATAAGAGGCAATGGTTAATATATTTTTTAATGATATTGCAAACTATTTTATTATTATAAGGTTGTGTATGTTTCTCAATCGAAGTGACTCATTATTTATTAATATATCATAATGTAATTCAATCATATTATGATATATTATTTTGTTTATACCTTATTGGTTAATTACATTCATTACAAGAGATATCATATTTTTCCTCCAAATCACATTTAGAAGATTGGCATAAACATGGTGTTATTTAAGAATATCCAATGCATAATTCACATGATGCAAGTGTTCTTCCCATGTTTATATATATATATATATATATATATATATATATATATATATATATATATATATTAAAATGTCATAAAAGAACACCAAGAGTTTTTTTTTGGTAAAAATGGCTTAAAAATAGAGTTACCAGATGTTGATAAGGAGGGAAGAATCATTTTTAAAATATGAGGGAATAATTCAGACACATACTAAGAGGTTTCAAATAGAGGTTATTACATATTATCTAATAATGTGTAAGAATATATTCAATGAATATGTGACATGGGAGGATGAAACATTCCTCTAAAAGCATCAAATGATTTTCAACATTGAGGACAACATTGCTTTGAAGGGGAGGGGCATGCTACACCCATAGTCTATAGTGTGTATTGGGATATGTCTAGCTAACTTGTGGATATCATAACCTTTCATTATATCATATGATTATTTATTTATATTCATACTAGTAGTAGGTTTGTCTTAGAGTGTTTTCATATCATAATTATGGTATATATAGGAGTTATTGGTTAATATATTATCATAATATTGTGTTTTATGGTCTTATTGTAGGTTGTTGAGGTTTTCCCCTTAAAGTGGTTCATAATTATTTCATGTAATATTATATATTTCATTCATATTGTAATATATATCTTTTATTCTATTTTATTCTTGAATTAATTTTATTAATAAAATTTATGACCTTTGTCACAAATTTATAGATTGAGTTATACAAGGATATGGGGAGAAAGACATCCAAATAGGGGCAATATTATTTTTTGGTAAGAGAGATAATAAGTTGTTCCATTCTATGAATACATTGTTTCTTCATCTACACTCTTCGAATGCTTCAACCACTTCTGATCCATAATAATCCAAAAGTGCTTGAAAAACTAAACTTGAAATACATTTCATCCCAAAGACTTTTATACTAATAAGTTGTAGACTACATGTTTGGCATCCTTTAGTGAAATAAGAGCCATCATAATTTGGTTCATTCCTTCAAATAAATTTTTATGTATGTACTAATATATATTTTCCATCCTAATGTAGTATGACTTTGTAAAAAGAGACTACTTCATCTTTGGTGTGGTTATTTTATCTATATGTTCCTGTTCCTACATATCACTATGGAGAGATGCATTTTTTAATGTTATGATCCCCTTATTTGAGACAAGAGATCCCTAATTTTTACTCCTATAAAGTCTCCTCCTCATGCCTGAGGATTTATCTTATTCCATTAATAATATTATTTCCATAGTGGCCAAATATTCATCCCACACACCATAATCCAGAGGCACCTGCAGTTACCTTAGTTTTGATATTTCTCATTCCATATTTTATCATATTATTTAACTATATTTAATTTTTTAGAAATATTGAAGCACATTAAGCCCTTATCATAAGTTTTCCAACACTTTTTGACTAGCTCCTCAAAGGAGTGAACTTGAATCCACATAAATTCAAACCTAAAAGGGATATTTGTGGGCTTTTTATCATGGGCCATTTTGAAGGATATTGGCTAGTTGTTAGAGCTAACAAATGTAAAACTTTAGTAATAGATTTTTTATTTATAGACAAGTTAGGCACATATATCATTCCAAATATTTATTTGAATGTATTTTTTCTTCTCCACTAGAAGGTGCCTTATTTTTTCCTAGATATTTTTTGGTTGATCAAAATCCCCCTTTTATTTTCTTAAACTCCACTTGATTTCTTGGTCAAAAATCATATTGACATTTTGTTCCTATATCTATGCAAAGTTTCTTCAAATGCCCAATCATATGGAAATAAAAGCACATAAAAGATAGACAATCATAGTACTTGTCATATTTCTAACAACCAATAGAGAAGGAAAGATGAATAACATGGTGAATTGGTTTAGTGATATCTAACATGACACACATTCTACCATATGTACAAAGTTATTTTTAAGAGGTGGTCTAATATAAGCATACAAAATTAACAACTTATCCTACATATATTTTAAGAACCTATACATCCCAATATTATTGGGGAATCTTATACAACCTAACCCATATAATAACTTCTCAAATAAATTATTCTATTAGATTGAAATTGGGAGACCAATTTTGGAGGTAAAGTCTTGCATTTTGAAAAAACCAAAGGCCTCTTTTAAAGACTCGATAATAATCCTTTGAGTTTCAAAAATCCACCTTAAAATACCCCTGAGTTATTAGCTTAATTTATGATTAAGAACATAAGGAACAATTAAGTCCCATCCATTATTGAATATCCTCCAAACATGGTCATGCCCCAAATAATATTCAAATTAAATCCCTTATTTTAAAACACAACCAGATTTATCAATCAAACAATCATCAAGTTTCATGGCGTAGATCTATTCTGTAACTTGGACCACTAATTCATATTCCATGTTGATGTTTTGGATCTTTGTATTAGGGATTTGGAATAGTATTGGCTTCATCATTCATTGGTGTTTCATTAGGGTTTGATATTATAAACCATTTGGGTTCTTTGATTGAGTTCACTTCCTTTATAAATTTTTACTCCTGAATGATCTAAAGTAGTCCTAGAAGGATTCACATGAGCAACTTAGATTTGATTATAGTATTGAGTTTTGTTTTGATCTATTTGGTTAGCTTCTAGAAACTATTATTTCAATTAATTATCTCTTTTTTAATGTGATTATTGTCCCATCTCCTAATCCTTTTGAAATGTTCATTCATTTTGTGCTTCGAACATATAGATTCCTACATTACTCCTTGGCACTTTCTATTTATTCCTTAAAATGCTTATTTCACCTGCTTCACTTCCTTGTTGTCCTTATTTACTTTCATATTCTCCTATAAATCACCCATTTACACACACACACACACACACACACACACACACACACACACATATTAATTATATGTTTTTGTAATACTTTTTCTCAAATATAATAAACATAAAAACTCTCCTTATCTAATCATTTAAATGAGCTTTATTTACCAATGTATCACATTTACAAAAAATAATCTCATCCCTCTTAATGTAATTTTAAACTTTACTATATAAAATAAAAACAAATTATTATAATAAAATCAAGTCAAGCATAACTTAAGGATTTTTGTTTACCCTATACATAATAATAAATTTAAATATATTTGAGAAAAATTCAAAAATAAATGCTTTGTTGCAATTTTCATTGAAGTGAATGCATACCACTCAAAACAAGATAATCATATAAACCTGAACTCGCTACTATGATAAAAAAAAATGCCCTTATGATGAAATCAACATTATTGTCTTTCTATGTTGTAGTTTATAATTTATTCCTTCTTAATTATAGAATCACACATATCATATTATATAATCTCAAGAGGTCTTCTTCTATATTAACATCTTATTTACATTTTTCTCTTCTTTAAAATGGACAAAAACACCTAGAAAATCCCCCCAAAACTCCTCACATTCAACATTAAATAATAATAAATAGATAAACCCTATAAATAAGATTTATGGATATGGTGTACATATTAAGGCTTAATTAATGGATGTAGCTGGATGAGCACTTTTTAAACAATTTTTTTAAAATATGGAAGATAATGTGAATAGTTTATTAACCACAAAAATTAATTACAAATTTGTAGTAAATCCATGAATGCATGGACTAACATACTTTTATGATCAACATGCTCTAATTTATTTTTGGAAGTGGAGACCCCTTTTTGTTGTAAATTGAGATACAAATCACACTATAAAAATCTCTCTTTTATCTCAAATTTTTGAAGTGAAATTTGAATAATGTCATAAAATAGAAGAGGCAAATTTGAAATGTTTCCATTTTAGATAAATTTCATTTTTATAGTATATTAAAAGGTGAATTCACATTGTAATTTAATTAATTAGCCAAAATATTATCCCATATGTACCATAGAATAACTTTAAAGTTAGTCGACGTCCACCTTCACATATTCCTAAGTCAAAGTTCACATTTATGCTTTATGTCTCCCATGATCTTTATATATAATGGACATTACCTTAGTTTTAATCAAGATTCAAAAGTTAATGCATCCATGGAGGCCTTTATTCATTTTAAAATCTAGGTTATGCTATATGACCTTGGTGACTCTATTCTGATTTCCAAATTTTATTTTTTGGTGCAAAGATTTGAGTGTTATGTTGAGTTCTCTATAATCCTATTCCTATGTTTTGACTACCATATGTTTGATTTATAGTGTACATTTTATTAAAACATTAATTACGTTTTAGTTTTCAAAATGTGATCATAAATATTTTTATTATTATGTGCATGAGAAAGTGGATAAGTGAGAATATAAATTGGATTCAAAGTCCCAGCACATGTGCATAATTTCATAAGGCCACTTAAAAATAAATAAGACATTGTTTGACTACATGACCCCATGACCCTCTAATGATTATTGTGTGTTTTCTTTATATTGAAATATTTATTTAATTGGTGTATGTTTTAGAATGTATGTTTTGAATGTATTTTTTAAATTTGAAACATCAACAAATATGTGGCTTCACTTAAAGACATTTGAGAGATGAGAAAGACCTAACTCTATGACTAACATAATAAAGACAAAGAGGATGAATATGTATATAATTTACCCATATGACCAAATACATATAAAGTGAGAAGGAAAAATTATAAATGCAAAAAATAATATACAATGAAACAATAAGTTCAAACGATACATGAACAAAAAATGAAGTCAATTGAAATCTTAAGGAACTTTAATCCTGTTACTACAAAGAAATGAAAAATGGCCACTGAAATTTCTTTGATTGAACACAATAAAGATAAATTATTACAAAGACATGGAACTTAGAGGAAAAATTGCACAAGATATTGGCATTTTTCCATAAAAAACATCTTTTGGACCTCAACAAAGATAAAAGCACAAATATGAATTTAGTGGATACTCATAATCCATAAGAGATATTTGAACACAAAATGGTGAACTTCATAGTTGTTTGACACTATGATAATTAGGAGGCATGATTTATAAACATATATGGTAGTTTTTTATTTACAACTAAATCTATGAATGTGTAGATAAAAGTCACAATGATATAAATTATGAGAATATTTATATTTAGAAGTGTTGTCCCCCAAAATTTCACTTGTGAAATTTTAAAACACCCCATTAAATTTTCTAAAAAATCATTTGAAAGATTAGGAAAAGAGTGTTTTCCTTTTTTGATAGATAACTTATTTTATTTTGGCTTCTTTTAGGTTGAAGTTCTAAGGCTATAATTCATCCATCATAACTTGATAGATGCAATGGAGTCATCAGGGCTTGACAACTATAAAATAGTTATATATTCCCTAATTCATCCTTCATTAATGAAGACCAAGTCCTATGAATGTGGGGGTCTTATTGAATCCCAATATTTTATAGAGTCTATATACCATTTCAAAAAAACTCAAGCTATTGGATTTTGGACCCTAAAAATCATGTTTCTTCCTACAAGATTTATGAACTTTGTCTTTGTGATTGGAGGTTTGATTGTGTCTAGTTTTATTTTAATTTTTATACATTAGTGCATCTAAGGTTTGGAGATTGGTATTGTTGACTTTATTCTTAGTAGGTTGTATAATTTTCTTTGAATAAATCCCAAACCACTTTCTATTGGTATTTATTACCTCATTGGCTCCTTGAGAGAAACACTTAGGATATTTTTGCTCATCCTTTTAACGTTAGGGTTCTTTATTTGTTTACTTTGGATTTGATCATCAGCCATGCACCAAGGTTTTACACCTATACTACACCCTGATACCTTTGATGTTGGGATTTTTTCCTTCTTCCACATCAATTTTTATTAAATGTGGTGCATTCTAAAAACTATGATGTAAGTATTTTTGGCTTCCTCCACAGAGAGAGTTGACATCTGCACCACACAATGAAATCTCTGACATCAATTTTTTTGCCTTCCTTACATTGGTGTTTTTAGGATATCATGCACCCATGAAACCCTAATTTTAGGCTTTCTCATTCTCATTACATCATAATTTCATGATTGTACTTTAGTATCTTTATTTCAATTCACCTCCCTCCACCATTATTTTTCCATTCCTTCATTCCCCTTCACACTCTATTTCCCTACTCTTTGCTCTCTCATCTCCATTGTAGATGGAAAATGTTTGGAACACCCAAGAATAAAGGGAAGGAAAAGAAAATTGAGATGAATTATGAGTTTCAAGGAGTCATATCCCCTTCCAATATATACTCCAAAATTGATCAAGTCACTGACACATACCTAGGACACATCAATATGGAAGACTTATGGAGGAGAATAAATGACTCTTTTAATAATGACTGGACTCAAAGCATTTATGATAGTGGTCTTTCTCAAGTTGTTACCTTTTTAGTTTTTATGTAATGTCTAGAACTCATCATGATCATAATGATTCACTATGATAAATATAGGAGATAATTCCATACTCTACAAGGAGTGGTATTGAAGCTTAGTCTAGAATATATTGAGGAAATGCTTAAGATTCTTGATCATGAAGTTTTTATGGAAATCACTCTAGAGTCATCCCAATAATTTCTTAATAGTAATAAAGATGATTGTATTATATCATTAAATAAACACTGGATTTTTAAGCCCAATACCTCAATCTCAAGGGTCCCCAAGGTGATTGTACAACAAGATTTCAAGATCAAAATCAATGAAATTATTACTCTATAAAATAGTGCAGTGGGTAATCCAATGGTAAAATATTATAATCAGTATATGTTCTAATATATCTAGATTATTCATGCTAAGAAGTAGTATATCCCTTAGGTAGAATTGATTAGTGATTCAATTCACAAGCATATGTGGGGGGTAATCACCACTCATAATTTTTATATGATGCCATATCTCACCTATGTTGTAACACAAATAAAATTTTACTACAGGTTGTCTACAGTGGGTTTGTTGTCTACTACTTGAGTATATGAATATTATCCAAAGTTAACCCTTATTAAAAGTGTGAACATTTTCTTGTCTCAATGAATATTTCCTTCAATTTTCAATTCAAATGTTTGAAAGAGAGCCTCAGAATATGCACTTCTCCATCACTGCTTCTATGAAGATTTTAAGATGGGATGGTTGGTTCATTAAGTTTCATACCTTTTCATATATCAAGGTATGTGGGTGTGACTTTGATCCTTTTATGATTCCAATATTTGTAAATGATAAATAGGCTCTCATGGGGTTGGTGCAAAATTTAATGGTGACATAAAAGATTTTGGTTTCTAAACATAAATCTATTGATATTCACTTTTTGATGACCATTGGTAGATATACTTGTGCTACACTACATAAAGCTAAATCAATGGAAGAAGACATGGCACAAGTTACCCTCTAATCATTCCAAAGTCACCTTTTATTTTATAGAAGATGAATAATATAACATGATTTAAGTGGATCATTCAAACACAACCCCTATTATGAGGATTTTTGGATGGATTGTGATGATGAAAGGAAAGTCAGACTCATTGAGTTTACCCATTTCCTCTTATATCAAGTAATTAGGTTCAAAATTTTGGATATTATTGATGATTTTGATATTGAAGATGATGATGAAGTAGTGGATGACAACTATTTCTCACAAGGTATTAAAATGCACCTATTCCTAGAGTTAATTAGAGCCAAATGAAGAATACAAATTTAGAGACTCTAACTCAAGGAGTTTTTAGGATGACTTTGGTGTGGGTCAATAGTAAGGGAGTTGATGCATAAAATGTTCAAATTCCTCTAATTTTGAAGGTTATGGATATTCCCCCTAAGGCTAGCATAATTAAAAAATGCAAAATATCAAGAAACACCTTCATGTATTATAGGGTACACTATTATGGTGATTGAATAAATCAAAAATCCCTCATGTAGACCTAAAAAGAGACCCTTGAAGTTCAAGATCAAAAATTCAACTAGTGGAAAGGGTACTCTTCGAATATAGACTATGTTGAGAAAGATACCTAAGAAGGTAGTTTATTCACAAAGATTGATTAAGAATACTATGTTGAATTTTATGCCTATAAATCCACCTTTCTTGGATCCTAAAGAAACTTCTTCAATATTAGTGGATCCTCTTTATATATATAAATAGCAAGAAGCTTCTATCCATTTCCCAAGAGGTTGTTGAATCAATTCTTGAGTAAAATAAATCTTTTTTGGAGTTAGTATAAAAAATTTCAAAAAAATAGGAAATTTACCTATCATTCAAGAAGAAAGAGAGATAGACATGCAAGAGGCTCTGGAAGTGGAATCAATACCTCATCCTCAGATAGAAGAAAAAATGGAAATAGTTGTAGATTAGACTCTTCTTGTCCATGATAGGTTTAGATATTATCAACATCACAACATAAATAGGTGGATATTGGGACATCTAAATGGTTAAAAAATATCGTAAAGAAGAGGAAAAATATGGTTCTTCCTTTAGACATTGACTTCATCACTCTAATTCCTCCATATCTTCAAGTTGCTAAGAAACCTAAAAAGTTTTTTAATATTTTCTAGATGATAAAGGCAAGAGATATGTCAAAATTTCCATTCTCCCTCATGAGAAATCAAAAGGGCAAATCACATCAGAAAAATACAAAGTTTCACTTGTTCACCTAGGCAAGGCTACTCATGAAGGATTAAAAGAAGATGTGCATACTATCGTTAGTTCATTAATCAATAATTTTTATCAATACAAATCCACAAAATATTAATTAAAGGATAAGGTGGACCAACTCACCTTTATGATACAAAGATTAGTCTATCTAACTCATCCATGACTACCTGATTATACCCCAAATACCAACACTCTCCAATCAAATAAGAGAATAGGTAATATGGTAAGATATACTGAGGAAAGTTTTGAGAAGTTATTTTAACAAGGGACTAAAACTATAGATTTAAGCATCAGAGTCTACTCCTCAATGAAAGAAGAGAGATAATATGTTTATAAAAAAGAGGCCGAGTATAGAGAAGAATTGAGTAAATTGAATAATTAGTTACCATGGCTTCAAGCCCTAGCCAAAGAAAATGAGAATGTTTTGGTTAGTTAACTAATTCTTATATAAGATGACTTAGGAGAAAAAGTTGAGTTGTTGGGGTTGATAAAATTTACAATCAATATTATAGAATAATCTTTGCACAATTTTAAGGAATCAAGGTTCTTAGCATTTGATCTTACCTATGATATCAACAAGGCAATTGAGAAGATTCCATGCTCATTATATGTATATGAAGGCAAAATACTTCCTATAGGAGATATGCAAGGATCATTCAAATAATTTCTTGAGTAAGAAACAAGTCTTACTACTTTGTTCAAGTATGAATCAATTTGTAAATTTATGCACTTTCAGAACAATTTTGATAAGTTGAACAAAGACTTGAAGATTTTAAGATAATTACTCCAAAAATAATAAATCTATAGGTAGAGGTCAAAATTCCATATCAACATTATGAAGGCCCAGACAAGGATAAGTTATGAAACATATTGCATAAATTTGAGGAATATGAAGATAAATGATAGTAAGCTTTGCAAGAAGAGGTTGTTAACATTGATGATGAAGAAGGAGATGAGTAATAAGTGATAGTGAAGACCCCCTAACTTATATTTTGGGGGTGAATTTTGACATAATATTTTCCATAGTTTATGATTTATGTTTTGGTTTAAAGTTTTTTTATAGTTTTGTGTGCGACTTGAACAAGTCAACATATACCTTGAATTATGCAACCGAATTATATTTTTAGGATTTGTTTCCTATAATATAAGGTTAATATTTCCTATAAGTAGAAGTCTTACATGCCTCTAAAGATATATATATATTTTCTAACTTAATGAAGAGAACCTTTTAAAGGAAAATAAGGAAATAACTTTTTTTCTTCAGAAAATTTGAAAAAGCTAAATACTGTAGGATTTTGAACTTGTCTTTAGTTGTGAATGAACAATCTTATGTTAATTTATTTGTATTATTATTCTCTTCTTTAAAATATATATATATATATATATATATATATATATATATATATATATCAATTGATGGAAAGATTGATTTAAGCTAATGGATATGATATATAAGTGAAATCTACATTTTTTCCTTATTTACATTTTTACCCTCTCTTTTTATAGTTAATACTTCCCATTTTCTCAAACCCACTTTCATATTCGTATTTTTTCTCATACATGAAAATCCCCAAATGAATCTAGTATGTACATTTGTGAATATTTTAACTTTGTGATTTTATCTTATTTTAAATAAATTTTGTTTCACATGTAAATAAAAGAGGGACTATGTTCTACAATACTATTGACTACAGTGTACACGTTGAAATATTTTACACTTTTTCCATCCAACAGTGTTTGGCACCCATCGTCATGCAACCCATAAATATCTACTTAAAGTAAGCTTTTTATACCATTCTGGTGGAAAGACATTTCACTAAGGCTAACAAATCTAAATTAATATTTGACCCTTTCTAATATTTACAACAATGTCTCATTTTTTTAATTTGACCCTGAAAAGAACATTAGAGTTGGGGAATTTGTAAGTTTACCTACAAGTCCAAAGGCTTCAAGGCCACAATAATAAATTAACTTGGTGAGTCAAACTATTGTCCTTTTGGGGACCATTATAACTCAAAGATTAGTTTCTCAAAGAATGGTTGTACCATGAGGAAATGCCATTAGACCACTAGCTCTTGGGCAATTGTATGGGTTGTCACGGGGCTCACATAAGGATTTCCCTAAGTTTTTCGGTGATGGGAAACAACATCTAAATAAACACATCACTAAATTATTCATTACATATGGGATTTTTGGGTTTGATCATGAACATATAAATGTAATATTATTTATGTAAATTAATATTTACAACAATGTCTCATTTTTTTAATTTGACCCTGAAAAGAACATTAGAGTTGGGGAATTTGTAAGTTTACCTACAAGTCCAAAGGCTTCAAGGCCACAATAATAAATTAACTTGGTGAGTCAAACTATTGTCCTTTTGGGGACCATTATAACTCAAAGATTAGTTTCTCAAAGAATGGTTGTACCATGAGGAAATGCCATTAGACCACTAGCTCTTGGGCAATTGTATGGGCTGTCACGGGGCTCACATAAGGATTTCCCTAAGTTTTTCGGTGATGGGAAACAACATCTAAATAAACACATCACTAAATTATTCATTACATATGGGATTTTTGGGTTTGATCATGAACATATAAATGTAATATTATTTATGTAAATTAATATTTACAACAATGTCTCATTTTTTTAATTTGACCCTGAAAAGAACATTAGAGTTGGGGAATTTGTAAGTTTACCTACAAGTCCAAAGGCTTCAAGGCCACAATAATAAATTAACTTGGTGAGTCAAACTATTGTCCTTTTGGGGACCATTATAACTCAAAGATTAGTTTCTCAAAGAATGGTTGTACCATGAGGAAATGCCATTAGACCACTAGCTCTTGGGCAATTGTATGGGCTGTCACGGGGCTCACATAAGGATTTCCCTAAGTTTTTCGGTGATGGGAAACAACATCTAAATAAACACATCACTAAATTATTCATTACATATGGGATTTTTGGGTTTGATCATGAACATATAAATGTAATATTATTTATGTAAATTATTATAGATGGATTTGTTGTTTGGTTCTATCATTTAGAGGCGTGTTCTATTACCAACTAGAATACTATGAAAACTAAATCAGAAGCCCATTTCAAACTAGTTGAATAATCTCATGCATTACTTACTCAATTAAATAAAATGAAAAATGAAGCTCATGAACCCATGTGTAGCTTCATGACTAAATTTGACAGGTTATTGAATCAAATCCTGTAAGTAACCAGACCAACAATAGGAAATTAGAAATGTTTCTTCATTAATGCTCGAATACCAAAATTTGGTTCCTCTTGAAAAGGAATATATTCCCTGACCTAGATTAGATGTAAACATTTTATACCCAAATTGAAGATGATATGGTTATGGTTTTTATGTTGTGAAGGGATTATTTAAAATCTAGAGGACAAACTTCAATTCATAATTCCACTAAATAGTTAATTCAAAAACTAGCAAATGATAATATGGCATTGAAGAAGAAATTACCTTAAATATATTTCATGTATTGATAATACTAAATCCCTAGGATACATTATGTACCAAAAAACAATCAGTTAAGGTTGGTTGCTCCTCAACAAAGGTTAGCCATTGAGGCTCCCCCAATTAATGTGGTATTGGAGATAGATGAGATTTATTCTTATAACGAAGTTGAACTTGAAATAGAATATCCATTTTTTTAGGAATATGAAACTAATGAACCTGGTGGTGACTCTAGTAATGTTTTACTATAATATGAGTTTGAGGAGGATGACCATGATAACATATTCAAAGATATGAATGGTCAATCTTATGTTGTGCTTATAAGGTCTTATAATGAAGATGATAAGAAGTAAGAAGATGATAAGATGAATCAAAATGAGAAGGTCATGAGTAATGATACCTCTAAAATGACATATACCCTTACCATACTCCCTAGAGGTTCTCCTCTACCGTTTCAAGTAAAGAAAAACTAGTCAAAAGATAAGGTTATTGTTCCATCTGACACTCTAAATTAAGAAAGTCTAAAGACCAGTAGAAATTTAAAAAATAAGGTGGCTTCAACACTTGAAAGCTTTTATTCCACATCTTGATCTAAATTTACCTCATTTGACATATTAGGTTATGTCAAGTCCAAGATTCAAATGTCACAAGTAGAATATCTAAGATCTAATCCAGATTAGTTAAATCATTAATATTATTTCATCAAATAGGGTCTAGGTAATATGAATAAGTCTAACTTTAAAGGGATTCTAACTACACCTCAAAATACCAAACCTTAGACATCTGTTATGGATATGACTTCTCCTATTGGAAAAAATAACCATTCTCATATCTCTTTTCTTAAAATGCTTTAAGTTGAGTACTTGCATTATCGATATAGGAACGTATGACAATGTTATGCCTATTATGGTTATTCATGATTTAGGTCTCACTTATACTAATACTTTTGGTTAGTGTTTCTCTAGCTAGATCAAATATGCATAAATAGCTCTAGCTTATTTTCCATATAAAATAATTAAAATGATAATTTTATTGGTGGATATTCTTGTTATGTATTTCATGTTATTAAGGAGTTTTTATAAGGAGTTAGGTAGATATATTCAAATGGACCTATCACATGATACTTTTTCAGTCATTGACACTAAGAATAAGTTAAAACTTAAGACAAAAGCTAAGCTTATTGTATAAAATTATAAAGATTCGAGGGTTGATATTATTTATGAATATGTAGGTTTGGGGAATTGCATCATGATGTCTAAGGTAGAGATATGTATGCCAAAACTAGTTGAAAGTAATTTTAATAGCATTTGGCTTCTTAATTTTGATAAAATTTTCTCATCAATAAGTTTTGGGGAAGGTATTATCCTTATTTCACCAAGCAAGTTTTTCCTTTTTATTTCAAGTTACAATTTGAATGTATCAATAACACTACATAATATGAATCTTTACTCCATGGATTGCATATGGTTAAAGAAAATAGAATATAAAAACTAAAAGGATAGAGGGATGTTGAACTAATCATAAGGCAAGTAATAAATCATTATTAGGTGAAGAATGATCATTTGAGGCATTATAGGAACAAAGTTTGGGATTGTATTAAGGCTTTTGATGCTTTTTCAATTGTGTCAATCCCAAGGGAAGAAAATGCCTAGGCTAATGCACTTGTTATTTCAGCATCGCTTATGATTCCTCCCCTTGATGTTGAACATGATAAATATATTATTGAGATTGTATCTAGGCTAAGTGTACCTAATAATGTTGACTACTAGTAAGTTTTCAATAATGATTAATAGATAATTATTTTATTAAAAAAGTGAACAATTTTAGGAATTTATATTTCGAAGCAAGCACTTCAACTTATAGGTAATCACATGCTCAGCAAGATGAGGATCAAGACAATGATGAATCCTCCACCAAGACTGTAAATAGATATGAAAATTTAGATATGGGTGGAAATGAGAAGGCAATCCAACTTAAATTTAACAAAATTTTGAAAGGATTGGTTTCCCTTGAGTATTTGTTTGACAAGCATAATAATTACATAAAAGGGAAAGTATAGCCTCAAACGTCAGATTTCTCTAAATATGAGCAAGTCAATAGTAGCACTTTTGAAGAGCCCAAGTATGTTAACATTGGGAAATGTTACTCCAAAGAAAAAAGAGATAGATTTTTTAATCTCTTTAAGATATATAAATATGTGTTTACTGGATTTATGATGACCTAAAACCCTTTAGACCTAAAGAGATGAAGCATAACATCTCTTTGAAACCAAATACATTGCTTTATCATCAAAATTAGGGGCACTACAATCTAAGGATTACTTCAACCATTCATGTTTATATTGAAAAGATGCTATATGCACGTAGTAGTTGTCCTATGCATCACTCTATGTGGGTGGCCAATATTGTGCTAGTTCAATAAAATAATGGTGAAATTTGCATCTGTGTTGATTTAAAGAATTTGAACCAAGTTTTTTTAAAGGATGATTATCTATTTCCAATTATAGATCAGATAATCCAAGCTGTCACAAGATCAGAGATACTTTGTATGCTTAATGAGTTTTTAGGATATAATCAAGTTGATATTTCAGTTGAATATCAACATAAAATAACCTTTACCATACCTGTAAGAACTTTTGCTTATAGGAGGATACCTTTCAACCTCATAAATTTTAGGGCCACATTTAAGAGGGCTATCCATTTGGATTTCCATGATATTATTAATTAGATCATAGTGGTTTACTTAGATGATCTCATGGTCTATTCCAAAAAATGTGAGGATCATTATGATCATTTGGTGAAAGTTTTTAACAAATGTTGGGGCCATGGTGTTTCATTGAATCCAAAAAAAACATATTCAAAGTAATAGAGGGAAAATTTCTCAGCCACATTGTGTTAAAATAAGGAACTAATATTGATCCTGAGAGAGTTCAATCCATTCAGAATTTATCTTTACCCACAAGTAATTTGGGTGTATAGTCCTTTGGTAAGGTTACTTTCTTGAGAAGGTTTGTACCTAACTTTATTGAAATATCTAAGCATATCACCAGTATAATGAGAGGTAAATTAATTTTTAAATAGAACAAAGAAGAGAAATAAACCTTTGGTGAAATTAAGACTTCCTTTTTTAAGGTCCCAACCCTAGTATGTCCTGATTTTAATAAAGATTTCATCATCTACTGCTATGCATCTAAACATACTCTCTCAATAATTATAGTACAAAAAATAATGAAGGCATTGAATCACACATTTCCTTTTTGAATTATGGATTGAAAAATAATGAACTTAAATACTCCCCTACTGATAAGCATGGTTATGTTATTGTTAAGGCCATGAAATAATTTAAGTACTACATTTTGAATTCTCACACTATTATCTTGGTTCTAGAACCAATAGTCAAATCCATCTTAACACAACAAGAGCTCAAATAAAAAATGGAATCAAACCTACCAAACTTATTCAAGGCCATGGTTTGTGTCAACTAATTTCTAAAAATAAATTAGATGATATCATTAATGGAAATCAAGAGGTAGATTCATTAGAAGAAACATCTAGGTTCTACTTTTCATCACTACAAAGGAATGATACTTGGATATAACTTATTTTATTTTGTATGGAGAATGTGCTGAGTATTGAGTGTCAAATAAAAAATACAAATAAAGCTCAGAGTTAAAAAGTATGTCATATGGGATAATATCATTTTCAAATGAGGGACTGATGGTATGTTCCTAGGCTATGTGGATAAGAAACAATAGAAGAGGTTAATAGAGTATTTTCATATCAAGGTGTGTGGTGGTCAGTTCTCATCACCAGCCACAACACATAAAATTATTAGGACAATTTAATATTGTCCCAACCTCTTTAAATATGTCCATTATTTTACTTCTAAATGTGAGACTTGTCAGTAATTTATGGGAAAGTTGAATCTCACAACTTTACTCCTAAAGCTAGTAGTGATTGAAGAACCATTTAAATAATGGGTCCTTGATTTTATAGGTGTATTGAATCCTCATTCTATTTTAGGTCACACTCATGTCCTCATTACAACTGACTATTTCACTAAGTAGGTTGAGGCTATCCTAGTCAAGCTAAATACTTATAAAGTAGTATGTAGTTTCATTTAAGATAACATCTTGGTTAGAAATGGAGGTACTAAAAAGGTAATGACTAATAACACATCAATTTTTTATTCTTATAATATCATTGTTTTCTATTAAGGGTATGAAATTTTGTTATCTCACTCATGGGACTATTATCCTTAGGGTAATAGTCAAGTAGAATCAAGCAACAAGAATCTAGTGGCCATTATTTGTAAGCTAGTTGATGAGAATCAATGAAATTAGAAGGATAAATTATATGATACACTTTAGTTTGACCGCATTATTCACAAAAGAGTTATTAAAATATCACCATTTAATTTGATGTATTGCACTAATGTTGATTTACATATCATATTATAATTACCAGCACTTCAATTGGCTAAGGTAGTTGAAAATCATAACTTTATAAACTCACTAGATAAGAGGATTTTGTACTTGAATAAGTTGGAGGAGGAAAGAATCATAGTGGTAGATAAGATTATAGAACATTAGTATAAAGTGAAGGAAATTTTGATAATAAGGCCAAACACAAAAATTTTTAGATTAGTGATTATGTTTTTCTATGGGATTAAAGATGTTAACTAAACGGTAGCCATAAGAAGTTGATTCTTTGTGGAAAGGTCTATATGGAATGGTAAATACAACATATCTATAAATCAATCCTAGCTTAGAGAAGATAAATCCTAGTTATAATTTAGATTGTTGATCCATTAAATATTTGGGGTCATGACCAAGATGGATCCACTAGACCTAGCCAAGGGATCTCTTACCATAATAAATTCACTAGGGACAATTCCAAGACCTCTAATTAAGTGAAACTATGTAATAACCATAACTAGGTCCTATGTTTATATATTCACTATACTAATAACAAGTAAATCAAAGTATAATCTAGTATTCACTAAAGCTTGTGGCACAAAATGGGGGTTAATAAATATAAAATTAAACATGTATAAGAGAATATTAATATATATATATATATATATATATATATATATATATATATATATATATATATATATATATATAGGTCAAACCTTAATGCATGGAGAGAGAAATATAATCAAAAGCAATTACTTATGTTACTTCTATCTAATAAAGAGAGGAGCAAAGTTAGAGATACTTACCTTTAAGATGAACCCATTAATACTCAATCTCTCCCTTGGCCAAAGGTGATTTGAAAGAGGTTATTATGGTTTGTAAGGATCACTAAGAAAGGCCAAAACATCCACAACTTCTCTATAAGACAAGGTTCTTATCCTAGAAGAAACCCTAAGTTAAGACTCCTCAAGTAGAATAATAGAAGAGCAGATTGTAAAGAAGAAAAAATAATTTATTAACCCTTTCTATCTCTCTAAGAATGGAAAAATGGATGTGTTTATATAGGTGAATATAACCCTAATCCTTTTTGAATGTTTAGGTTGACAAGGTCAACCTAGTCAACCTAGTATCGTTATTGACAAAAAAATTAGTTCATGGACTAGGTCGGCTAGGGGAATACCTAGACCCTAATAAGTTTTATCAATTAGAGAACAAGGTCAATGAGGTTGACTATGTAATGTAAACCAGAAAAAAGGGTTTTGGGTTAGGGAAGGAAAGGGATAATAAAGGTGTTAAATGACTATAAGAGGGTGAAAAAGAGAAGAACAAGATTAAGGTAATTTTTTTAGGAGATGTTTATATTGATAAAAAGTGGTAATAAGGGATAATAATCTTACAAAGCACCAATGGTCCTCCCACCCCTTTCCTGGTACACCCCTTAAGGTATGCACTCAGAGAGATTGAGATTCAATAGGTTCTTACAAGATAGAAAACATCATTAACTAATAAAGTTTGAAAATATTATGTGTATACATATGCCCCACATTAATCTCATCATGTGTGACTTAGGTGCAACAAGGGATGGTGCTTTGAGAAAGAACATAATAACACATAATGTTGAAGCCAAAAAATTCAATATTTTAAAGCATAAAATAAATGAAAGTAAATGATAGAAAGGGAAATAGATAAAAAATTAAATGTATACATACATTGACTTACCTTTATCATTGGATGGTTATTTGTTGTGTTTGTATTTATGATCATGTACGGTGCATAGACTACTTTCAACAAACCCAAGGATACAAAACTAAAGAGCAAAAATAAATAAATGTAGGAAAGCCAAGATAATTGATGTTATATGTGATCTAGGAATTTGAATCAAGAGAGGATGATTAATATGGTGTTAGTTCCAAAATCAAAATAAGATGAAATAAACACACTAATAGCATAACATCTCTAGGCCTAGACACTAGGGAGATCTTAGATAATAATCACGAATGAAACACACAACTAAAATGTAAAAGAAAACTTTCTTTTACCTCCCTTGGATGCTCCAAAATACTTTTTGTTGTGGTTTGCTTAGCTTGTGCTCATGAAGTCCTTAGCCATGGAATCTTGGCTAACTCCATCTCTCCTTATCACCTTTGGCTTATGGATTGACTTGGTATGGAATCAATTTGGCATTATAACACTATTTGCTTGAAGCTTTTAGAACCAATCTTGCATTATAAATTTTCAATAATTAAGATTTGAAGATATTTGATCATAATAACTTTGCACCAAAATAGCTTAGAAATGATGTTGTGAGGCCTCTTATTTATAAATTTTTAGATTTGTCTAGAATCAACCTAAACCATCCATCTCAAGATTGAGATGTGTGGTTGAGGATTAATTCAATTTTTGGATTTAAGTTTTTAATTATCCTCATCATGGCATTGGAAGAAGGGGATATTAAGAGACATGGAGGGCATCATGGAAGGCATTGATGAGGCATGGAGGGCACGAATCTTGATATTTGTTTCATTTATGGCCTAGGGATGTCTTCCCAAGAAATGAGGTCACCTAAAGATGCATATATTCAATATTCATTTATAAAAATAAATATTCAACAAATTTTCATGGAATTATTAATTATTCCTTGATTTGGGTTAATTAGCTCTTAAGCATGATTAATCACTTTGTGCACAAATTACTCAAATTGATCAAAATACCTTGTTATTGGCCCAAAATTTGACTGGATTAGAATTTGAAGGTGATGTCAGATGCATTATAACTATATTCCTATTTAGGATGTTTCCAACAATAAATAACAAAGGCACATGCCTCATGTAGAATATTTGATAAGAAAGATCAATCTAGAGCACCCAGGTGCAAATTTGGCATTTTGACTCAGAATGAACTAATCAAAGTTTGCTAGCCCATAAATTGCATTGCCCCATTTAGGGATACCCTGGCCAAAATTAGTACTTGAATATTTTAGTTTCACATCATTTAGCATTTTTTAGTGTTTTTAGGCCAAATTGTGCATTTTGGGTGGAAATTGGCTAATAGCTTAGTAGGAGGTTATTGGTGGCCAGTTTTAAGTGTCTACAATTTGCCCCTATTTGGGAAGATGTTGCAAACTATAGGAAAAATAATGTCTTCTCAAAGAATTAGAAATGGCTTAAATGCCAAAAAGAAGATGATGGTTGAAGAACAAAGCTCCAAATGGTTTTTGGGAAGCCTATGATGATTCCCCCCTGAGGGAGTGGTTGTCACATTTATTGATGGATGGTCCCTCAAAAAGAAAAAAAGAAGAAAGTTGGAATTACCCCATGGTTGAGATTAATCCAAATGAGAAAATGCTTGCATGCATTGATGTAAAAAGGATATTGATTTTCCCAAAGGTGGTTATAATCAGGAATAAAATTCAAAATAATGATTTGCCCATATGTGGTTATAATCATTAAGAGGACTTAGATTGGCCAAAGATGATTATGCCCTAATTAGGGATGATTAGCAAGAATAACTCAAGGATATAACCTAGAATACAAATTAAATATGAGCAAGTGTAAAGTGATGAAATATATGAATAGAAGAATATGATTGATTAGTGTGAATGATTCAGTTGTACCTACCAATGAGGAGATGCACGTCCTAACTAGCAATGATACAACTAGAATGGTTATTGGGTTAATTTGATCAAGGGTGGGATGAAAGGATTTGCCAAGGTGCCAAGGAGAAATTTTTATGGCTCCATTGTTTGTAGACCTTCATGAAGCTAATTTTTACTGTAGCATGTTATGGTAGGCTTCATGATAGAACACTATGAAGGCTTGGCCAAAATATGCATAAGGAATGACTCCCAATATCTAATAAACACTTAAAAATAATGCACTAATGATAAAAACCATGATGATAATATTGACATATGAATATGGATAGACTCAATAATAATGAGTGTAAGAAATCACCTAATGCATACATATAAACTAAGTCAAGGAAATAGTACTAAAATCAAACAAACAGGCAAGTGAACAAATAAACAAATAAACATAAATAAATTGAAATAAATAAATAAATAGAAAGCCTAAAAACAAAATCAAAAGAAAGCATCCTAATAATGGCAATGCCCCAATAAGGCAAATCGAGGATAACTAACTAGGCTTAGATAGGACATATGTTTTTGGTATTTTTGAAATATTATGAATGTTTTTGGAATTTTGAGGTATTTTAACTCATTAGAGGATGACAAGATATCTGCTCACAAAATAGAGAGAGCATTTGGCTTAGGTTGCTCACAAAATAATGAGAGTATATCGAAAGGGGGATTGAGGTGACCTCAATATGAGTTAAGCATGACCTACATAATCCTAAAATGACCTCAATTCATATTAATTCCCTCCACACAAAAGGTGGGTAAAAACCAACTAGGTCCCAACAAGTTCTCAAATATGTCAAATGGCTAGTCAAATGAAAACAATGATGACAAGGTGATGTGGCAATGCATGATAAACAAGTGTTGTCCCTAGTTTGACTAAAGGTGGTTATAACTATAATACAATGGCATAGCTCAATGATACTAATTTGCCTATAGGTAGTTATAATTAGTATTAAGACTGGTGAAACACTGATTTGCCCATAGGTAGTTATAATCAAGCTCACATAAAAAATGGTGGATATAGGATGAAAGATATCTTGCCAAATTGATTGTAACATTACTTTCATATACTATCATTATAAACATGGATTGTATTGATTGTTGAGACTTGATTATATTCCCCCCACAAAAGGTGTGAGAAGAACCAAAGTAACCAAGATCAAAATAGGATTGGGTAGGATGACTAAAAACAAGCTTTGGTCTAAATAGGATTGGAATGATAGGATGGTATGGTCTTGGTAAGGATAATGATGGTTTAGATAGATTAGATAAAATGGTAAGAGATTTTCCCCAAGTTTTGGGGTAAATGGATAGATCTACAATAATTTTAAATGGATATGTAACAACAGCAATGATATGGCAATGTGAAACAGTATGGTACATGTTTTTGGCCTGGGTGTGGTTTTTTATTCTATTATTCCCATTAATGGAGAGATGCACATCCTAATCAACAAATGATACAAATAGAGTAATTGATTATATTAATTTCTATCCTGCACCTCATCTAAATAATTGCTAAATCAAAAATGGCTTGCAAATTTGTATGCCAAGAATGTTTTTATGTTCTTCCTTGGTCATTGATTCTAATTTCTTCAAGCATTGAGACAAGGTATCTTTATAGCTTCTATAAAGTAATGTGCAACAATGGATGGTAAAAAAGCACAAACAATGGATGGTAGGTTTGATTGTGAAATGGAATGGAAAATGATAATGGAATGTAGAATGGTGGGGAAACAAATGAAGATCAAGACTTTTAGTCACACGTAATGTTGTTGATCCTAGATTCAACATATTTTTGGTTATGACAAAGCCAAAGACTTGTTCTCTTAATAAGATCACCATTTTTTTTTTTAATCTTAAGAGTAGCTACCATCTGATTAGGCTATAGATATGAAGCTATTTTGATTTGATCTTTGATTTTATCTTCATCCAATAGTGAATAACCTTTTGTTCAGCTATTAGTGCCTCAAAAAGGTTTTCACCAATGAAGTTGTCTTGATTATCTTATAGTGCCTTAAAAAAGGTTTCACTAATGAACATTAGATTTTGACTTTGATTGTCTTATATCACTTCTAAAAAAGTTTCACTAGAAGATGTTAAGTTGTGACTTTGATTGTCCCCTAGCACCTTTGAAAAGGTTTCACTATGTGAGTGTTCTTCTGTTACATGAATGTTGTCTTGGCCTCCTTGCTCTTTCTCAGCTACTATGTCACCATGGATGTAGTTCAACAAAGTGTGATTCTATCAGTCCTTATCAACATTTGTGGGAGGTAGAATGTTAATAATATGGATATCTTGGTTGATGGTAATGGTTTGTAGAATGGTAATGGAATGAGGAGAGACTACACAATATTTGTAGAAGATACTAGGATAACTTATGTTAAAGCTAAAGTACTCATCCTTAAAATTCATAGAAGGATCACAAATGTATTCAAATTGATCTATAAGGCATGCATAACCAATGTTGTAACAATCATGGACATATTCTTCTTTTGAATTTGATTCTAACTAAAGGGATTCTAAATTCGATGTCACAACTGATGTTGATTCTGATTTTGATGCTAAATTTGATGTTGGTTCAAGAATAAAACATGACTCTAACTTTGATTCTTCATCTGATAGGTACTCTATTACAATGATGTCTTGTTGAATGTTTAATTTTGGATAAGTAACAGCTTGTGATGTCATAATGGGCTCCACAAAGACTGATTTGTCAAAGTGAGACTCCTCTAGGATGGTATATAGGTCAAGAGACAACTCCTCAAAGATTGGCTTGTAAATAGGAGGTTCTCAAAAAATAGGTACATGATCAAGGTAATGATTTACCTAAAGGTGGTTATAATCATTAAGAAGTGACTCAATAAAGACTAGCTCATCAAAGTGAGACTCCTCAACAACTAGTATAATATCAATAGGTGATTCATCATAGGTTGACTTATCACAAATGGTTGCTTCAATAAAAACATCTTAGATTGGTTGGTTATCTTGGCCTTGGTTTCCAATGAGTTAGAAAATATTATTTTTGAACACAGCTCGGTCTTCAAAGGATTAGATGATTTCTTCCATGAGCCAAAGGACAAAGTCCTAAGATGGTAATGATAGGGTGGTGTGGAGCATGATTACTCACACAAGCCAAAATATGAGGTCTTGGAATGATGAAGGGGCATTGTGGAATTGATTTCTTGCATAATCATCTAAGCCTTCCTCATAAACCATATCATCCCAGTCATGAGTTGGCTCATAAGTTGGTTCTTGACTATGTTCCATGTACTAACTTTTGAAAAGAAGGTTTGGATTTGTATCCCAAACAACATTATCTGTAATTAGGTCTTCAAAGTCCTCTTCACAAGCCTCTTCATACCAATCAAGGTCTTGAGTTGGATCATAATTTACTTCATGACTTTTCTCCCATGAATGATTAATGTTAGGTAGATATAAATCTATCTCAAAAACCATATTAGCATCATTGGGGTCTTGAGAAAAGCCATAAAAGTCATTTTATGTGGCCATTCTATCATAAGTTGGATTGTAAGTGGCTCAACCATAAGTGTAGTGAGACATATCTAGGTAAATGATGAAATCTCTAAAAATAAAAAGACTTAGAGTTTTACAAACTCTAAAAAACTATGTCCAAAGGACAAATGGTTCAAACTTGGTCTAATTTAGTTGAAGGGGTGGAGTTGTATCTCCAATATGGTCTGAAAGTGGAGCTATATCTCCAAAATGATTCATGTGAAGACTTGGCATAAAGTATCCTAAGGTTACATGTCTAATATCAAATGTCACATACATAAAAGGTCAAGTGTATAAATAAAAATTGGCATGTCAAAGGTCTCGGTCAAAGTGTTCCAAACAAGGTCTAAACTAGGAAAGGGAAAAGTTGAGTTATTAGGTCTTTTGTCTAAACTTAGAGTCAAAAGCTAGGCTCAAACAAATAGGCATGTGCTAGGAATTTTGGCCAAAAAATGTTGAAATCTAGACTTGAAACAAAGGTTGATGCGATTTAATTTAATCTAATAAGTTTGGAAACAACTTTCACATAGACCTGGTACATGGAATCAAATATAAACATGATCACTTGGAAAAAGGCATAAGATAAAAGGCTCTTTGAGAAAGGTTATGTTCTCCCAAATAAAGGCACAAACAATGATGAGGATAGGATTTAAACAAATGAACCATCAATAGGTTTCAAATTTGGGTAATTGATTAACTGAAGTTATGAAACCCAAAAAAGAAATATATGTGTATCAGCCCCATGAATTGAGGCTTAAAAAAAATCAATCAATATTTAGATCCAAAATTAATAGGGATAATTGAAAACTCAATGATGAAAAACCAAGATTTGATGAAATAAATTAGACAAGATTGGACAGCATGACAACATAAGACAAAGGTCCAAATGCTATATACAAAATGGTTTGAAACAAATGGTTTTGATACAATGCTAAACAAGTATTGAAACAAATTGATCAGCCTAACGGTGTAAGCATGCTCAAATGATGTGGTCAATGTTATGTTTCAAAGACTAAAAATGCTCAAAAATATTTTGACATGATTTGGGTAGCATAACACAACCCTTTGTAACACAAATACATTGTTTGGACATGGTTTATGAATAAACAAACAAACAAGTTTAGTTTCAAAGAATACCAAAAATGAAAGTATAATCATCCAAATCCTATCAAGGGTATGGCATAATGGGGTTTACTAAACTAGAAAGGTTTCAATCATTCTAGGGGAATCAATTGTACAATGACTTTCACATCAAATGATGCAAAAAACAAGCATGAAAATTGGGTGACTATGTCATTAGCTAGTTGTAAAAAGGTATAATCCTTTCTACAACCACTACATCTTACTATTCACTTAGTGTAGTGTGATGTTCAAATGTAGATACGTCTCATGTGCAACTTTAAAGGAGTAATTCAAGTCAATGCTGGGAGGTGAAACCCTGGGTCAAAGCTTCCCTAAAGAACTTGTGGGAGGTAATGACGTCCCCCTCACAAGCCAGGTTTATATGAAATAAAAGACTAATAGAAATACTTTAGGGTCATTTTCAAGATCACCCAAACTTTGTTGATTTTTTAGGGAGTGCTTTAGATGAGCTTCTTTCTAAGCCTTGGACTAGGATATTTATAATAGGAATGGCACTTTTGATTTTAAGTGTTCCCTATAGGGGACAAATGGAAGAGCATGCATGTAACATACCTCTTTTTACCAAATAAAAATTGATTAAACAACTATTGCAAACAAGAATTGAAAAGTGTGTTCAATTTTATACCTAAAATGAAAAAATTGGTGGTGTTCAATTGACCCCTTGGTCTCAGTTGAAAACTTTGAAAACATTCACCAAAAACATCTAAAAATTATTCATTAAAATACCAAAAACAAGATTTCTAATCAATTTTTAAGCTTGAAAATTTAAACATGTTTTGAGAAAATATCCCACTTGGTCCTATAGTAAAATTGTTAGCATGTCCTTTAGATTTGAAGCCTTTTTGAGTTTGAAACAACAAACTTTGGAAAAATAGGTCTCAGGTCTGTGTTCTTAGAAAAAACATAGTGACCAATGTCAGTGAATACCACTAACATCAGTTACTCAACTATAAATATCTGGTTGATGTTGGTTCTATTGATTGATGTTGGTTGATTAGTGACTGATGTCAGTATTTCTTACTGATGTTGGTTACTGTGTAAAAATTGTGACAGCTAAAAATGGCAAAATAAAGTTAAAAAATCAATTTACAAGAGTTTTAAAAGCTCAAATAAACATTTTAAAGTTGCAAAATGGTCTTCTTCATGTGTAGGATGCATCTAGTCCCACTGAGCATGCCATAATGTGATCTAGGAATTTGACTCAAGAGAGGATGGTTAGTATGGTGTTAGTATGAAAATTAAAAAAAGATGAAATAAACACACTAATAACATAACATCTCTAGGCGTAGACACTACAGAGAGCTTAGATAACAATCATGAATGAAACACACAACTAAAATACAAAAGAAAACTTTCTTTTACCTCCCTTTGATGCTCCAAAATGCTCGTTTTAGTGGATTTCTTAGCTTGTGCTCATAAAATCTTTGGCAATGGAAGCTTGGCTACCTCTATCTCTCCTTGGCACCTTTGGCTTATGGCTTGACTTAGCTTGGAATTAATTTGGCATTATAAAACTATTTGTTTGAATATTTTAAAATCAATCATGCATTATAACTAATTAATTTTTGAAGATATTTGAGCATAATAACTTTGCACCAAAATAACTTAGAAATGATGTTGTGAGGCCTCCTATTTATAGATTTTTGGATTTAGCTAGAATCAACCTGAGCCATCCATCTCAAGATTGAGATGTGTGGTTGAGGATTAATTCAAATTTTTGAAATTAACTTTTTATTTATCCTCATCATGGCATTGGAAGAAGGGGAAATTGAGAGTCATCGAGGGCATCATGGAAGGCATTTATGAGGCATGGAGGGCATGAATTCTGATATTTGTAGCATTTATGACCTAGGGATGTCTTCTCAAGAAATAAGGTAATATGATGATGTAGATATTAAATATTCATTTCTAAAAATAAATATTTAACAATTTTTCATGGAATTATTAATTATGCCTTGATTTGGGTTAATTAGCTCTTAAGCATGACTAAGCACTTTGTGCACAAATTACTCAAATTGATCAAAATACCTTGTTATTGGTCCAAAATTTGACTAGATTAGAATTGGAAGGTGATGTCAGATGCATTAGAACCATATTCTCATTTATGATGTTTCCAATAAAAAATAACAAAGTCACATGCCTCATGTAGAAGATTTGATAGGAAAGATCAATCTAGAGCACCCAAGTGCAAATTTGGCATTTTGACTCAGAATGAATTGATCAAATTTAGCTAGCCCATAAATTATATTTCCCCATTTAGGGATACCCTATCCAAAATCATCACTTGAATATGTTATTTTCACATCATTTAGTATGTTTTAGTGTTTTTAGGCCAAATTTTGCATTTTGGATGGAAATTGACCAAAAGCCTGGTTGGAGGTTATCGATGGCCAATTTTAGGTGTCTACATTATGTAGACAAGAAGTACTTGGAAATTTGGTAAGTTAGGGTGATAAGTGTTATATTAGACCAAATGACCAAGTCAAAATTTAGTGTAAATTAGGTAATCAAAAATCCAAGGCTACTAAAGACCAAAAAACTCAAAGTAAACCTTAAGTAAGAAAGGCAAACTCACAAAGTCAAACTAAGGATATGTGTCAAAAATGGTAATTAAACATTATTTTAAAAGTAATAATAATCCTTAATTAAATAAATATGGTCAATCAAAAATGGTAAAACAACATTGATGAATAATCAGTAACAATCCTTACTCAATCATCAGTGGAGAAAGATGCATAAAAGGGAAAACAACATTGATGAGTGAGAAGTAACAAGCCAACCTCACTCAATAATAGAAAAATTACATGAAATTAGAAACATACTAAAATGTACATAAGAAGGGTAGTAAAATAGTGGGAAATGATAAAATAAAGCAAAGCATGTATAGAAATGTAGATTTATGGTATAAAGAAGACAATCCATAGTTACTCAAGCATATTGCTTGGTTCTAAAGATAGATAAAATTAAAAAAAAATAGTGCTAGCATGTTTTTAAGATGTGAATAATAGGAATATATAAGAAGGGAAAATAGATTTAGAGTCACATTTTACCTATCAAGGGGGGAAATGAAATGGGTGGAGAGGAGAATGAAGGAAAAAATAAGGTAGAGTAACTCTTTATTGAAGTAAAGACACTCAAATTAGGTTTGTCAAAATAAGAGAACTTTCAACCTTAAGGACTTTCAAGAAATTCTCTTAGCCACACAATTATTAGGTCAACAAATGAAGTATGTAGATCATCCCATGAAGGCTATATGCATGAAAATTAAAATAGACATACCCTCCCACAACATGTTCCTTGTTCCTCAAGACCCCTTATAGAGTCATCAATCTACTATGAATATTAGGTTCTTGCATGAGAAATTAGTTAGTACCATATATTTTGTTGAGTTCTCCTATTCCAATCTACTAGACTACCACACCCCAATAGATCTCAGCTCTATTGTGAGGCCAATTATGGATTTTCAGCTTTGATTGGAGATAGGAGATGTGCCTTGAATCATGTTTTTTGGTGTGAATTTGAATTTTTAAATGTATATGTTTCTTTTTGTATATCATTACCTTTAATTTCAAAAGATTTGGATTTTAAATTTCTTGATATATTTTTCTATTCCTCTCCATATGGATTTGGAAAACTAAATATGGGTGATAAAGATGAATTCAATTTGAGTACTTGGGACTTGGCTCCTAAGAGAGAGAACTTAGAGAGCATGGAGTCTCATTAATGTAGGTAAAATAAAAGTGTTATCTTGACTTTGACCTTGTTTTATCCAATGTGGAACGAAAGGAGGGAAATCAAGAGGAATGAAACATGGAATAATTCAAAGTAATTCAAATCACAAAAATGTGATAAAGGGAGAAAAAGGGATACAATGGCATTAAAAATGTGATTCCTTATCATAATAATGAGGTAAATGTAGGAAAACAAACTAACATAGTTTGTTGTGCAAATTTTATCTACAAAAGAAGCAAAAGCTAAAGTTGATAATAAGGATCATAAACTCATGATAATTACAAACACATTCTAGAAAAGGAGTACTAATTAAAAGATGGTGGTTATATGAAGAAGCCCATGGCCTATCCATTGTCTTAAACTATAAATCATTAAATAAAAACCCATGAGGGTACACAAGCATGTGAAAAATAAATGGAATACATATAATACATTGTGATTAAATCTAGGTCTTATCCATGGTCTTACAATGCAACTCATAAAAAAAAAACTTGAAGGGTACCAAAAAGTGTGTAAAAAAGGTATAAAAACAAAGATAAGGAAATAATGTAGAAGATTGGGTCCTATCCATGGTTTTATAATGCAATACATGAGAAAAAGGGAAACCAAAAGACTAAAAGGAAGGACTAAGGTTTGTGAAAGGAAAGAATTATTTCAAGGGGTGAGACCTATGTAAGAATCCTAAAAAAAGGGTTAGATAGAGAGCATATAGAAAACATGAAAATAAGGGAAAGATTTAGGCAAAATACTTATTGAGGAATTGTGCATTGGTGGGTTCTTTGAATATATGGAATTCATTAGTTTGAAGGCGATGGGTGTTTGGACCAATAACGTCTTTGAATAAATAATCCCCCCACCATTTTTGGGTGTATTTACCTTATTTGTCATGAGTTTAGTATAATTTAAGGATAAGATCACCAACATTAAACATGATAATTTTAACTTGTTTGTTATGTTGTTTGTCAATATAGACCTTGTATTGGAAATTATGTTGCAAATCAAAAATACAATGTTCATCAATGAAATCAAGAGCATGAAGGTGAGGTTCACATAATTATTCATCAGGTATGATACCATAAAGGGATATAGAGAAAGATAATCTCAACTTCTAATGGGAGGACTAATTTAGAACCATAGACTAGATAAAATGGCATTGTCACAATGGTAATGTGCATGTTATTATGATAGGCCCAAAGAGGATGATAGAAATGAAGGTGTCAATCTGTGTGGGTGTCATGAATTATATTTTAGAGAATTTTATTAATAATTTTTTTGTTGTCTCAACTTTTCCATTACATTATAGATGGTAAGGCATGGATAATTTGTGATCTATTTTAAATTTTGCATAGAGATGTTTGGCATCTTTATTTTTGAATTTAACACCATTGTCTAAAATGATTGTATGAGGGAAACCAAAGAGAAAAATTATTTAGTTAAGGATATTTTGGAGATGGTGGTATCAGTGATAGTGATAAGGGGCATAGCCTCAACCCATTTGGTAAAATATTCTATGGATATGATTACAAATACATGCCCATATTGAGGTTGAGGTAATTTGCCTATGAAATATAATCCCCACATGGAGAATGGCTAGGGAGATTCTATGGCTTTAATCTCAATTTAAGATGCATGAACTAGATCATCATGAATTTGGCGAGTACACTTTTTAGAAAATTCAATTGCATCTTTTTCAAGAGTGGGCCAGAAGTATCCCATATGTAAGTATTTAGGGGTTGTAGTATGTACACTATAGTGGCCATTGTAAATTCCCCCATGTGCTTGTTAAATAAGAGGAAGATTTTATTTCATAACACAATGAAGTAAGGTACCTTCAACATTATGATAATATAGGATGTTATATCAAAAGACATACTTAAAATCTTGTTTGAAAATTCAAGTCTTTTTGCAAGAATCTTAATTCAGAGGATATGTTTGGTGTTCAAGAAATTGAATAATATTTTCATAGGCTTTGTATAATGGTGATCACCTCAATGTGGTAGATGATTGAATCATGTGGTTGAAGAGAATATGGGGATTTTATTATTTGGATAAGAAAAGTGGGATTGGTAAGAACTTGGTGTGGATGAAAAAGAGATGTTGAGGAAGCAAGAGAATCAGTAATAAAATTTTGATCTAGATGAATAAGTTCGATGGTAAAAGACATGAAATATTTGGCAAGGTTAGTTTTTATTTGATGATAATAAATGATATTCTCACTTTTACGTTAAAAATCACCTTACACTTGGCAGAAAATGAGTCTAGAATCACCTAAAACATGCAGGTATGTGGTATTTAAATCAAGGGATGCTCTCATACCTAGGATTAAGGCTTTGTATTCCACTATGTTGTTAGTGACATTAAATTTGAGGTTAAATGCCAATGGGAAATTTTTCCAAGAGCACTCGTAAGGATACAACCTACCCCAGCTCCTTGAAGACATTTAGTATCATCAAAATGAAGGGTCTAAGTATCTTTATGTAAATTGATATTAATTTTAGGGAGTTCTTTGATAACTAATTTTGGTTTAGTAGTGTTAGGGAAGATAGAGGACTCTTTTAGATTACTTTCTTCAAGGTTAGAACTAAATTAATGGAAGTAATCTTCAAGATATATGGCTTGGTTGAGACCTTCAATATATAGAATATTGTTGTTAAGAAGACTGTTTTGAAGGTGATCGATAGCTAGAATTAGAGTTGTGGAAATTTGATCATCAATAATTTGTCTTTTGACAACTTTTTACGTAATAATTTGGAGATCAAACTCCATGAGAAGGACCATCCACTTGCCAATTCTATTACTAGGAAGAAAAGCTTTAGATAAGAAGTGATGAAAGGGATAAGAATGAACAATAACATAAGTAGTTTGATAAAGCATATAATGTCAGAGTTTTTAGAAGAAAAATATATGGTGAGGTAATCACGTTCAAAAAATTTATAACATTTATCATAATTGATAAGGCCTTGACTAATATAGTTAATAGCATACTCCCTTCCAGTATCATCTTGTTGGACAAGCATTTCCCTAACTGATATGGGTATAGAAGAAGTGTAGAAGATTAACAATTGATTATTTGAAGGTGGATGAAGAGCATGTGGGTGAATTAAGGATTATTTCATATTATTAGATGATTTTTGACAAGGATATGTTCATTTGAGGGCATTACCTTTATTAAGAATAGAATTGACAGAATAGATATAGTAAGCCATTTTGGGAATGAATCATCTAATTGCCCCAAGTTTATTGAGGTAAGTATGAATGTATAGAATGGATTGGGGGATGGGAATGTTAAAAATAACATTGATCTTGGCAAGGTAGACATTGATTCTATGAAGATAAACTAAAAAATCCTAGCATTTTGCTAGATGTGACACCAAAAAAACATTTGTAGGGATTTAGTCTAACTTTATATTTAATGAGGTGATCAAAGATGACAAAAATATTAGAGAGATGAGTCTTTTACCTTTTGGATTTTTCAATGAGGTCTTCCACATAGGTCTCTACAATATTTTGAATAAGATCATGAAAGATGTGAGTCATCACTTGTTGATAGGTAAATATAGAATTTTTTAGGTCGAAGGGAATTTTAATGTAGCAATAGTTCCCCACTCTATGGGGAATTTTTTATTATGTTGGTCTTAAATGGAAATGTGAATTTGGTTATAACCTAAGAAAAAATACATAAGAGATAACATTTTATAACCAATAGTGGAATTGATGATGACATCGATAGAAGGTAGAGGGAAATTGTCTTTGGGACAAGCAAGATTAAGATTATAGAAATTAATGCAAATATGAATGACCATGGTGACCTTTTTTCAAATAGGGAATAAATTAGAGACCCATTTATAATAATCTATGGGCTTGATAAACTTGGCATAAAGAAGTTTGATAATTTCTTTATGGCATAAAGTGAAAACTTCTGGTGTAATTTTTGTTTCTTTTGTCACATGGGTTTGCCATCAGGGTAGGTGACAATATTGTGCAGCATGATGCTAGGGTTAATACTAGGAATGTCCTCATAGGACCAATCAAAATTATCATTTTATTTATTGAATAATAAGCTAAATTTATCATGTTAGTATGGTGTGAGTTTGTGAGTGACTATAATTGGTCAAGGACATGATGGGGTACCATATTTGATTCAAGTAGTATCCTCAATAAGCATATCATTTCCATATTGGAAATGATATGGTGAATTAGGTAAGTAGGAAATGGTATTTTATTTAGGGTCAATGTTAGTGATGAATTTGTTAAAATAAGGGGATTTCTTCTTGAATTTCTTGAGTTTGTGATCTTGTCAAGGGAGTTGAGGTTCCTGGGCATAAAGCAATTCAAGAATAGCTTCATCACTAGGTAAAGTGGGAAGAGGACCATAATAATCTACATCTAATTCAAGATCAATAATTTGATTACCATGGTAATCATATTCAAAATATATTTAATGGACATCAATGGCCTTGACATCTAATGTAATCTTAGGGTAAGCAGAGTAGGTTAATCAAATGAGATTGGTTTATCATTAATTTCATTGATGGGGGAAGAATTGGATGTAATGATTAGATCTGTAGATGGCATAGAATATGTAGTAATTTTTGGATGTTTGGAAGGTAGGATTTGTTCTACCACCCAAGGAGTATCAATAAGCAAATAGTTAATAGGAGGTACATGACCTTTAGGAGTTAATTCAAAATTCGTGGAAAATGTATGAACATCATGGTTGAAATCATGTATTTAGGCTAATTTTATTTTATAATGTTGAATATCTAAGTCTTGGGATTGAGCTTGTGCCATGATGTAGTTATCATCATAGGTTAGAAAAATGGTACATGCTTAATATTCAGGAGGAGTTTCAAAAGGGGAGATACCTAGATCATTGAATTTGCATGGAAACATGATTAAAGTATCTCGGAATACTTTGGACACTCCATAATCATTAAATGTGAATGCATCTTCTAGGTAATAAGCATCCTAAGCATTGCATGGAGGAGGGAAATCAATGATATCATCATTGAGAGGAATAGTGCAATCATGAGGTAATAAAGGAGGAAGCCACTCTAATATGTAAGGAGGTAGCTTAGTAGTGTTTCAAGTGTTTTTTAATTCATTAGGTTCATCATCATATAAATCAATAAGGGTGACATGTAAGTCAGGATTAATGTTAATGAATTTAAGGGAACAATGTTGATTATTGGAATGGTAGGAATATGATTTTGATATTTAGAATTAGGAAGTTGAATAATCCAAGGCTTGGTATCATCTTCATGATTATTCCTTTTAAAATTATGTAATAACTTGATCCATTGGCTACCAGAAGAGGTAATAATGCTCATTTTATTAGTCCAAGATCAACCTAGGAGTATATTGTAAGATAGAGGAAAATAAAGGACCATTGGCTTAGTTAAAAGAATCTTAGGCCTGATCATAAGGGGAATCTAAATACAACCAAATGTATTTTTATTATTTTTATCAAATCCACGATAGGTTAGGTGGGTTTGCTTGAGATGATCCTTATTATATCCAATTTTCTGGATGAGCCACAAAGATGTCACATTAATACCAAACCCTTCATCAACTAAAAATTTATGAATAAGGGAAATACTAATGTCTATTTTAATGAATATGGGTGGATCATCAGCACAAAAAATGATCTCATCATTAATCATGTATTATTCAATAAATTCAATGGAAGGTTTGGAAGAAGGACAAATGGATTATATGGTATGCACACTGGTAGGTTGAGGCTCAAGAGAGGGTGGTTCTTCATCTATAATAGATGGATCTTCAATTTATTGTAATTGTTATATGATGAATTTGTGATGATAAGGGGAGGTATGAACTAACTCCATAAGGGTAATTTTTTAAGGCATGAAGATGAGTTCTTCTAGAAAGTTCTGATGGGATTTAAAAGAAGAACCAATGGGAGGTTTAGAAGGTAAGGCAAATTTTGAAGGAATGCAAGTGGTTGGGGGTTCAAAAGAAGGAGATGATTCTTTGTTAGCTTCTAAATCTATATGAGTGGTTGTATTATCTTTGACAAGTTGTTATTTCAAATATGGTTTCTTAGGTTTAGTGATAGGATCTTTATGAGTCAATTTTTGGTGATAATTAACCTTATCTATATTAACATATTGAGATTTGTTGTAATATTGGTCATAGTCATCATCAATGGCACACACATCTTTGGTAGTTGTTTGAGTGATATATGTGGAAAATGATTTTTGGTAATGAGAATAATAAGATGAAGTTGTTGTACTTGTGATGATGAAGTTGGATCATGGTTTCACGATTGAAAGAATCACCAAGCATATAAGAGATAATAAATTTGACAATACCTCTACAAGTTTCATGGGAATGACCAATGTTATCATGTAACCAACAAAATTTATTAGATACAAACCATTTAGGATGATTATTGGGATAATTAAAGGGTTTAGAGGGTGTTAAAAATTGTTTCATTTGTTGCACAGTTAGTGGTATCTGAGAAGATGGGGGATTGTCACCTTTGGAAACTGCTAGTTATGTTTGAGGAGTATTACCAGTGATGTCATTGGTATAAGTTTTAAAATATCCCTTAAGTAACTTGGTATTAGGTTCAAATTTATTCATTAGGAATACTTGACATTTGGCTTGGTTAAGAGCTTCATTAAGTGTTTAAGGGGCAAAAGTTTGAACCTTATATTGAAGAGGGAATCAAATTAGTTATAAAGATTCTAAAGAGATTATCATCAGTCATGTTATGGTCATAATTATGGGACAAATATTTCCATCATTTGATAAAATCATTAGTTGATTGAGTGGGAAATTGCCTAGTGTTGATGAAATGGCTAAGGTAATTTTTGGTAAGGTTATTGTGTTGAAATTCTCTAACTAGAGGATTGACTATATCCTCTAGTTTCTAGATGGAATGTTGGCAAAGTTGGTTATACCATTATAATACATCACCAGTGAAGGTTTTAACAATAATTTTAGTGGTGGTGAAAATATTAGTTTGGATCCACTCTTTATAAAGATTGTTGAATGCTTTAAGAAAGGACATAGGGTATTTAGTCCCATCATAATTTATAGTTGGAGAGATGTTACCAATATCAATGGAAATGATGAAAGGAGCTAAAGGATCATTTTGGATGTTTTGAAGAATCTTGTTATTCATGATAGGTTAAGGAATAACATTTCTTGAGGCATCTTAAAGAGGTAAAGGAATGAAATCTTGATTAGTTTGAGGAATTGGAACCAGAGGTTGATTAGCCATATTGATTAAATGATGTTCTAATTGCATCATTTGAGAGGTGTTATATGTTTTCATTATGTTCATTTGTTACAAAAATTGTGAAAGAAGTTTAGTCATATCAATTGGTGGGTTGGTGTTTGTAGGAGGAATCTCTGAATTGGTATTAGGGGGAGGGTTATTGGGAAGTAGATTACTAGTGGGATTGTTGGATAAACTTGTGTCAATTGTTCTCACATTGTGTTGAAATTCTTGAAGATGAGAATTTTTTTGATAGGTACAAAAAGAATCAAATCCAGCTACTTCATCTTGAGTTTTGATGTGAACCATGTTACAATCCATATATTAAGGAGGGGAATAAGTGATCTAAGAGTGAGGCGTCTCTTGGGATGTAAAGAAAGGGAGAAAATAATACCCTATATAGTGTCTAAATGGATTCAGGTTATCTAAGAAGATTATGATAGGGGATTTCATGATGCTTGGTGAAAATAATAGGATTGTAATCAAGAAGAATGAGATATCAGGGATAAAAAACTAAGTCAGATAGATAAAGAAGGAAGTCATCTACATAAAGAACTGAATCAGCTAGATAGAAGAGCAAGGTTAGCAATCAGATATAAGGTTGATTGGGTCTATAGAGTACTACTAGATAGAGGTTGAGAAGAGTACAAAGTCAACTAGGTTGATTGTGTATTGATAGATAGAGGTTGATAAGAGTATAGAGTTGATTAGGTCAACTGTGTATTGTTGGACAAAGCGAAAAATAGAAAGATAAGAGACACAGTCATGTTGGTCAACTATGTAATGTTGGAAGGAATAAAGATATAGTTTGTACAAGACTATATCAACTTGAATGATAGTGTTTTAAAATAGGATAATTTTTTTGTAATATAAGTGTAGAAATAATGAAAGAAAATACACATATAATTGGATCAATGTGAGTGATCTAATTGGGACAGACAACACAAAAATTTGCATCAACACTGGTTGATGAAATTTTTTACAATACAACATACACTAATTAGAGACAAGTAATCAACTAAAAATTAAATATTGATGAAGTGGTCATCCTGAGTGTTATTAGATTATTAAAAAGTCTTGATTTAATTGTGATAAGGGAGTTGGCTAAAATAGGGAACTAGAAAAGCAATATATGGTTGGTTTTAGGATGTTTGGGTTGAAAGGGATCTATGTTAGCAATGGTATTAGCTTTGTGATTGGACTTACCCCCTCACTTCACAATCTTGTAGTGATAAGGGTGATGAGTGATTTGATGTTATATACCATTAACCACGTATTTATACTTGGCTAGAAAACCAAGCCAACTTCCCCCTTGGTGATGAAATCCAAGTAGGTAAGCCTTGGGAAGAAAAGTGTTTAAATACATTTTGAATGTTATGATGATTTGATAGTGTGTGTAAAATAGTAAAATAGTGTAACTAAATGGTAATTTAAAAAACCACCTGTGTAAACTATGTGAGTTAATCTAAGCATGCAAACTGTTGAAAAAGAAATGTGAATTAATTACTAGCAAATAGTTGTTAATTCTTTAATATGAGAATAGTATAGAGTCAGTTCAGGTGACATTGTATGAAAATAGTAGAGAACATAGTTGTCTAGGTCATTACTATTCTATGGAAGCAAGGTATTTAAGAATAGAGTTTAATAGGTTGAATATGTCTCTTAGATAGAATACTAACCACAAAACTATGTCAATCGTGTCAACCTAGTTGGTTATAGGGTTATAGTTTTAAAGACTACTAACTTGTGTAAAACAAAACTGAAGAAAGTAATGATATGATATATAAATAAAATATAGGAACCTTGGTGGGATTGAAGATGGTTAAGAATGAAATTTTATGTTGAAGTGACTCAATTACTACTTTCAAATTTTATAAATTAAGTCAACTGGTTCAACCCAATTTTGCAAAACCCTATGTTTTAAAGAAGAATATGATGACTAAGTCAATCTATTTGACCTAGTTTGTCGATATGTATGCTGACAGAGAGAATAAGATGACAAAGTTGACCTATTCAACCTTGTACACTTATCTAGAAATGAAAAGGAGTATTATTTGACCTATTCAATCTAGTAACCTATATCTGATGATGACCTGCATAGATAAAATAGTCATTTTGATACAATTTTGCTAAATTTATGCATAAAAAGTTATAACTATACCAATTGATTTGATATAGCATTGAAAATATATAAAAATATAATAAGATGATAAAAATGATAGAGTGAAATAAAACCTATAAGGGTTAGATTCATGATGGGTTCACCAAAATGTATGCAATTGGAATTGTAATAGATCTATAAATCAATCCTAATTCAGAGAAGATAAATCCTACTTACATTTCCAATTATTGATACATTAGATATTCAAGGTCATGACCAAGATGGATCCACTATATCTAAATAAGGGATATCTTACCATAATAAACTCACTAGGGAGGGTTCTAAGGCCTCCAGTAAAGCAAAACTACACAATAACCTTAACTAGGTCCTATGTTTTCATATTCACTAAACTAATAAAAATTAAATCAAAGTCTAATATAGTGTTCACCAAATATTGTGGCACAAAATGAGGTTTAATAAACATAAAAGTAAAAATGCATAAGAGAATCATAATTAAGCTATGTATAGGTAAAACCCTAATGCATTGAGAGAGTAATATATTCAAGAGCCATTACTTATGCTACTTCTATCTACTAAAAAGAGGAGCAAAGTTAGAGATAATTACATTGAATATGAATCCATTGATACTAAATCTCTCCCTTGGTCAAAGGTTCTTCACAAGAGGTTGTTCTAATTTGTAAGGATCCTTGAGAAAGGCCAAATCAACCAAGACTTCTCCATAAGATAAGATTCTTCTCCAAATAGAAAACCTAAGATAAGGCTCCTCAAGTATAATGGTAGAAGTGTAGATTGTAAATAATCAAAAATGAATAATTAACTATTATTGTCTCTCTAATAATAGAAAAATGGATGTGTTTATATAGATGGATCTAACCATAATCCTTTCTAAAAGTTTAGGCTGACAAAGTCGACCTAGTATCATACTTGACAAAAATAAATTAGGTCACAAACTAGGTTGGCTAAGGGCCAACCTAGACCCTAATAAGTTTTATCAATTAGAGTACAAGGTTGATGGGGTTGACTATGTAATGTAAATTAACAAAAGGGTTTTAGGTCAGGTAAGGGCTAATAAAGGTGGCAAATGACTAAAGGGTGCAAAAGAGGAGGCTAAGCTTAGGATAATGTTTGTAAGATATGGTTGGATTGATAAAAAGTGGTAATAAGGGATAAAAATCTTGTGAAACACCAATGGTCTACCCACCCCTTTCTTGGTGCACCCTTTAAGGCATGTACTCAAAGAGATTGAGACTTGACAGGTTCCTGCAAGATAGAAAACATCAGTAATTGATAAAGTTTGAAAATATTATGTGTATACAATGTCCATTTAAGATTCATCACTTTTGTGGTAACAACACATGTTATTTGGATTATATGGATGGTAACCATCTCCTTCTTCCATATAGTGGGTAGTACTTGAATCTTTTCAACCAGTAGAGACTGGTTCTATCAAGATCTAGTTTAGTTAGGATTTTGTTTATATTTATTTTTGCATTCTTTACTTTTCATTTTCAATTTTATTTATTTATTTTCTTTTCCTTCTATCCATTTCTCATTCTTTAAAAGTGTTCTAGTCAGAGTGGCTCTATATCCCAACTTAGTGATTGTGCATGATAAGTTTATGTAAAATTATAAATTTTGGAGTCCATCCTCACATCCATGAAATATAAGTCCTCAGTTGGAGCTATATGTTATCCCCCAAATTTTCACCTATGAAATTTTGTAACAACCCATTAAATTTTATTAAAAATACTTGAAAGATTTAAAAAAAAGTGTTTGCCTATTTTTATAAGAGACTTAGTTTATTTTGGATTATTTTGGGTTAGATTTCCAAGGCTGCAATGTAGTTGTTTGACCCTGACAACTACAATGTAGCCATTAGGCCCCAATGGCTATAATGAACCATCGGGCCTCGATAGCTGAAAAGTAATTATGTATTACCTAACTCAAACTTAATTAATTAAGGTCAAATACTACATGCATGGGGGTATTATTGACCCCCACTATTTAATAGAGTCTATCTACCGTTTCGAATGTTCATAGGCTATTGGATTTTGGACCCTAAAAATTGTGTTTCTTCCTACAGGTTTACAAACTTTATCTTAACAATTAGAGGTCTAATTGTGTCTAGTTTTCTTCAATTTTTTCTACATTAGAGTGTTTAGGGTTTGGATATTAGTATTGTTGACTTTATTATTTGTAAGTTTAATGATTTTATTTGAATAAATACCAAACCACTTATTATTGGTATCTATTGCCTCATTAGATCCTTGCCACAAACACTTGGGAACTTTTTGCTCATCTTTTCAACATTGGGGCTCTTCATTTGTTTTAATTAAATTTTTTTCATTGGCCATGCATCATAGTTTTACACATACACCCTTAACCTTTGAAACTTTGACATAAGGTTTTTTACCTTCTCCCACATTAGGGTTTGTCAACTACAGTGCATCCTTGAAACTTTGATGTCAAAATTTTCAACTTCCCTCACATTGGGGTTTGACATTTACACTTCACCCTTAAACGTCTGATGTTTATATTATTACCTTCCCCCACATCAAGGTTCTTAGGCTATCATACACCCCTAAGATCTTGATGTCAAGATTTACCACTCTCATTACATTAGAATTTCATGACTACACTACAGTCTCCTTCTTCTAGTTCCCCTCCTTATACCATTCTTCTATCATTCCCTTGTTACCCTTCATACTCTACTTCCCTACTTTCCACTCTCCTATCCCCATTGTAGTTGGAAAATGTAAGTGAGATGAAATACTAGTTCTAAGGGGTCACACCCCCTTCTAATATGGACTCAAACATTGATCAATTCATTAACATGAACTTGGGAAAAATCAATATGGAAGACTTATGGAGGAGAATAAATGTCTCTTTGAATAATGACTAGACTCAAAGCGTTTATGATAGTGATCTTTCTCAAGCTGATGCCTTTCTCATTTATATGTAATGTCCAAAACTCATCATGACCCTAGTGAGTCACTTTGATAAATATGGGAGAGAATTTCATACTTCATGAGAAGGAGGGGTCTTGAGGCTTAGTTCAAAATATATTGAATAAATGCTTAAGATTCTTGATCATGAAATTTTATTGGAAATGACTCCAGAATCATCCTAATAATTTCATGATAGTCATAAGTATGATTATCTTATATCACTAAATAAACACTAGCTTGTTAATCCAAAACCCTTAATCTTGAGGTTTCCTTAGGTGATTAAATGATATGATTTCAATCTCTAAATCAATGACATTATTACTCTCTTAAAAAGAGGGGTAAGTAAGCCAACGGTGCAAGATTATAATTAGTGAATGTTCTAGTATATCTAGATTATTCATGCTAATAAGAAATATATAAATTGATTAGAATATATCATTGATTCAATTCATAAGTAAATGTGTGAGATAATCACCACTCATAATTTCTATATGATGTCATATCTCATCTATGTCGTTTCATGAAGAAAATTTTATACTGGCTTGTCTATAGTGAGTTTAATGTCTACTTCTCAAGTATATGAATATTATCCCTTATTAACCCTGAGTGAAATTATGAACATTTTCATCATGTCAATGATGATTTAATTAAATTTACCATTTAAATATTTAAATCAGAGCCTTATAATATCTGCTTCTCCATTATTTCTTATATGGATATTTCAAGATGGGGTGGTTAGTCCATTAAGTTTCCTACCTTTTCATATATCAAGGCATGTGGGTGTGACTCTACTCCTTTTATGCTTCCAAGACTTAAAAATGATATATGGTCTCTTATAGAGTTGTGCAAAATTTAATGGTGACACATAAGATTTTGGTTTCCAAACATAAATCTTCTTTCATTCACTTGTTGATGACCATTGGTAGATATACTTGTGTTATGTTATATAAATCTAAATTAGTGTAAGTAAACATGACATAGGTAATCCTATAATCATTCCACAATCTTCATTCATTTGATATAAGGGGAATAAAAGAGCATGATTTAAGTGGATCATTCAAACATGTCCCCTATTATGAGTATTTTTGGATGAATTGTGATGATGAAAGGGAAGTTAGACTCCTTGAATATACCCATTTCATGTTAAATAAAGTATTTAGGTTTAAATTTATGGATATTCATGATGATGTAAATATTGACTATGATGGTGAAGCAATGGATGAAAACTACTTCTCACAGGATCTTAAAAATGCACCTATTCCAAGAGTTGGTTAGATCTGAATGGAAAATACATCTTTAAAGACTAAAACTCAAGGAATTGTTAGGAGGAATTTGTTGCAATTCACTAGTAAAGGAGTTGATGTACAAAATTATCAACTTACTCTGATGTTAAAGGATATATATATTTTCCCCTTATCCATCATAATATAAAGATGTAGAATATCAAGAAACACCTTCAAGTATTGCATGGGACACAGTTGTGGTGATTGAAGAAACCAAAGATACCTCACCTTGATCTAAAAAGAGAATTTTGAAGTTCAATCTCAAAAATCCAATTGGTGGAAAGGGTACTCCTAGAATATCGACTATGTTGATTGAGACATCTGAGAAGGTAGTTCATTCAGAAACCTATATAAAGAACACTACATTATAGTTTGTGATTGTAGATCCACCCTTCTTGGATCTCAAAGAAAATTCTTTAGTAGTAGTGTCTCTTCTTCCTTTGGATGAATATCAAGAATATTCTCTTCAGGACATTTCCCAAGAGGCCATTAAATCAGTTCCTAAATAAATTAAAAGTGTTATCGAGTTAGAAAAAACTTATTCAAAAGAGTTGGGGCATTTACCTATCATTCAGGAAGAATCAAACTTAGACATACATGAGGCTCTATAAGTAAAATCAATACCTCATCTTAAAATAAAGGAAAAAATGTTGGATTGGAATATTTTTTTATAGGAATAGGTTTAGATACTATCAACATCACAACATAAGGAGATGGATACTAGTACATCTCAATAGTTGAGAAATATAGTAAAGAAGAGGAAGAGGATAGTTCCTCCTTTGGAGATCAACTTCAACATTATAATTCCTCCCATCAAGAAACCTAAAAGGTTTTCATATTATTTTATATGATCAAGGTGAGAGGTATGTCATTTTTAAATTCTCCCTCATGAGATATCAAAAGAAGATATCACATAGTAAACTACCTAGTTTCACATGTTCACTTAGGCAAGGCTACTCATGAAGGATTGAAAGAGTATGTGTGGACTGTTATTGGTTTATTAATCAATAGGTTTGATCAAGTCAAAGCCATAAAATATCAATTAAAAGATAATGTGTACCAAATCACCTCTGAGATACAAAGATTAGTTATTCCAAATCAACCACTATTACCCAATTATACCCAAGACACCAAGGATCTCCAATCAACTAAGATAATAAGTAATATGGGAAGAGCTATTAATGAGTGATCTGAGAAGTTGTTTGAACAAGGGAACAAAACTATAGCCTTGACCATCGAATTATAATACTCGATGGAAGAATAAATATAATATGTTTAGAAGAAAGAGGCTGAGTATAGAGAAGAATTGAGTAAATTGAAGAATTGAATACCACAACTTAAATCCTTGGATAGAGTAGATGAGGATGTTTTGGTTAGTGAAGGAATTATTACATAAGATGACTAGGGAGTATAGGTTGATTTTTTGAGGTTGATAAAATTTAGGATCATGATTATAGAAGAATCCTTGTGAAATTTCAAGGAATCAAGGATCTTAGTAGTTGATCTCACCTATGATATCAGTGAGGTAATTGAGAAGATTCCATGCTCATTCTATGGAGATGAAAGAAATATATTTATTTTGGGAGATATGCAAGTCTCATTCAAATAATTAATTGAGCAATAAATAAGTATTATTTATTTGTCAACTATGAATCAATCTATAAATTCATGCATTTTCATATTAATTTTGATAAGTTACATAAATACTTGAAGAATTTCAAGAGAATTCCTCTCCAAATGATAAATCTACAGGTATATTTTAAAATTAAATATCAGCATTATGAAGGCCCATCTAGGATAATTTAGAAAAAATATTACAATTTTAAGGCATATGAAGATAAATAACAACAAACTATGAAAGAAGAGGTGGTTAACATTGATGATGAAGAAGAAGAAGAAGAAGAGGAAAAAGTGCTAGAAAATACCCCCTATATTTTAGTTTAGGGTTGCATTTTGACATAATATTTCTCATAGGTTGTGAGTTACATTTTAGTTCAAAGGTTTTTTTTAGTTTTATGTGCAACTTGAACAAGTCAACATGCACCTTGAATTGTGAAACTGAAAGCTATTTTTTGAATTTGTTTCCTAGAATCTAGGTCTAATATTTCCTATAAGTAGAAGGCTTGCATGCCTATAAATATATATAAAAAATTTGTAACTTTTTCAAGAAGATAATTTTTTTAAGGAAAATAAGGAAATAACTTTGTGTCTTTTTCAAGAAAAATAATAAAGTTAAATATTGTAGAACTTTGAGCTTGTCTTTAGTTGTGAATGAATACTCTTATGCTCATTTATTCGTAGTATTATTTTTTTCATTGTTTCCAACAAAAACATCAATAAATGGTAAGTTTATTTTAAGATAATGGATGTGATATATAAATGAAATTTGCATTTTATCACTTATTTACATTCATTCCCTCTCTTTCTATAGTTAATACTTCTCATTTTCTGAAACCCACTTTCCTATTTGTATTTTCTCTCATATATGAAAATCCCAAAATGAATTTAGTGTGTACATTTTTGAATATGTTAGGTTTGTGGTTTTATTTTATTTTGAATAAATTAATATTTTCCTAAAAATATAAGAGGGACTTCATCCTACATTACACTATTGACTGCAATGTGCATGCTAAAGTGTTTTACACTTTTTCCAGCCAACAAGAAAGCAAACTTTTAGGGTTAAGAAATCATTGTGGGTGTTTGTATGAGTTTATGTTTTTCTTTTTATCATTTTCATTAATATTTTGTGCTTATTTATTTGATTTTTTTGAATTTATATGTTGTGTTATGATTTGGATGGTTGATTGAGCATATGCTATACCAATAGTTTCACTAGCAAAATTGTGACATTAATTTTAATCTCTATGAATGAATGTATTTTATTAATTTTTACAATGGATTTTACTCTTAAATTTATTCATTATACTTTAGAATTGTGTTTAATTTTTTATTTAAGGATTAAGGGGAGTTTTTTTTTAACTAGGGTCCCTAAACCCAAGGACAAAATCCAAAATAAAAGCAACAATAGGAAAACCAAGCCAAAAGAGATAAAGTGAAGTTCCAACTTCACTCAACAATAAAAGACATCCAGAGAATAGTAAAAGAGAAAAAATAAAAATGGCCAAGAATACCAATATCTTCAAAAAAAAGTAGTTATCCCAACTACAAAATGAAACAAACTAGAAATCTCTCATGATATTTTCTTAAATTTAAATGAATGCTAGATTTCAAAAACATTGCTTCTTTTACAATAGCTCGCATTGAATGTATGCTTTAGTAGAATATAGATGATGGTAAATCTAAATCTTATTATCTACCATAACCTTAATTTATTTTGATGATTATTTATTATATTTCATCTTTATAAAATAACATTATTTTGAATATCCATGTTTTTGTTTTTATTTTTGTCTTGTATTTCACAAAGAGATTGGGGTGAACATTGGTGATATTTTTTTGAAAGGTATGAAGACACATTAAAAATAAATAATATTCCACCAAATAAAACTTGTGCCTTAGGTCATATTCTTGTGATCCTAAAATAAGAGGGTGTATACCCTTCACCTATTGGATTCAGTGCATAAACCCACATTCGTAGGTAGCTAGTGCTAGAACGAGGACCTACTAATATATGCTAGAATTAATCAAAATGTTTATATATATATATATATATATATATATATATATATATATATATATATATATATATATATATATATATATATGTATATATGTATATATATATCCAAAAATATAATTTATAAAAGGAAAAATGATGGATTGGAATTTTAATACTACCATAAAATTACTTGAAGTTTAACACAATTTCTTAAATAACACTTTCAAGTTCCTTCCCAAATTTCAAATCAATGAAAATAGAACCTTAAAAAAATATGTTCATGCTTACAAAATTGCCATGAGAATGTTGAAATTTGTGGATGAAGAAGAATTTTATAGGATAATTACTTTTATTTTAGAGTATCTAACATATAAATATATTTTAAGTTTGGCACTGAGTTCGTTGGGTTGTGAATAAGATCTAGAATATGCATTTATATTACAATTTGGTCAGATGATTGGTTATTGTGCTTTATATAATCACTTAGCTCTGCTTAATATAGATCTGTATGAGTCTATAAGGTATATTAACTTAAATTTTTAGGGAGTGTTTATCTCTATTCCAATCATTCATATAACCCCTAAGGCATCAATCTTGTAAATATATTTAAATTATTTAGATCTAGTTATTTTTATGTCTATAAGAAGAGTTTGTTGCAAACACACTATTTTTGGATCTTGAAGAAGTTATTTGAGTGTATAAGAATTGTTTTCATTAGAAAATAAACTCTCCCCATGAGGTAAGTAATCCTACTTCTGATAATGTCATTTTAGATGGTTCCCAAGCTCATCAAAATCTTCTTTTTCCTATTTAGATCATATTTTTAATCACATTAAGTGTATTTAGTCATGCACAAACCCTATTTTTTAACTAACCATAACCATTATCATGAATACAAATGATTTTTTTACACATAAATATTCATCTAAAATATATTTTGACTCTTAAGATGATGCACTCCATTAATCAAAGGAGGAGGAAGAAGGATCAATGTTTTGTAGAGAACTTGTCCAACATAATTCTTAAGAAGTAAATTTGTGAATTCATGAAATAATAAAAGATAATTTAAATAAAATACATGCCAAAATTTATAGGTTTTAACATGTTTTTATGATCAAATTTTAGATCCATAACAACACCATGAATGGATGCATGAAGATGTATTTTTAATCGTAGATCCAAATCATAAAAAAGTTTCAAATATCATCACCATTAAATTTCATGTAAAATAATCTCATGTGTATGTTTGCCCAGATTTTGAGGTGTTTTTTCCTAATCCCAATGTTTATTCTAATTTCACATTTGAATAACACCACCCTATTGAGCATAGACATATGAATTAGTTTAGATTTGAAAAGAGAAAAATGATTGAAATATTGAAAAAATACAATGATGTTCCTAAAATATTGAGAATTACAAATGGGAAAATTTCAATATTACAAGGAATTATAAATGTTTCAGACAAAAAAATTTGAACCCCCAGCCACCTTGATTAAGATTTGTTAGATTATGATATTATATGTTTAGATTAATTAGATTAATTTATTTTCATATTTTTAGTTTTTATTGCATGCTTCTTTAGATTAATTTTCTTTTATTAGGTGGTACTTTATTAAGCCATGAATTTTTTGGATGAATAGAAAATGAACACATTTTTCTCAACAACCATCGTCAAATTTTTTTATGTCACTTATATATTTTCATTGTCTTCACATTAATCAACCAAATCCATAAATGTTGCATCACATTAAATTTTCAAAAGAATTGAAATCACTAAGAAAATGTTGAATAACTCTAGAAAAAAGGTGAAGTTTTGGATTAATATCGATGTCATGTTTGATTTAGTTATATTTTCAAAGATAATTGAATGTTCATATTAAATATATCACATAAATTAAATAAAAATATTTACATTGAGGAGAGTCAGGACTACATTATATCACATTACATATTTCTTTGAGGGACATGAAGAAGTAAAAGAATGATCATTCAACTTTAAACTATTTTAATTATCCTTAAATACCTAGCTACATTAGTTATCAATGCTTTTGAAATGAATGTAAAATAGAAAAATGAAATGAGAATATTAAATATTCAAATAAAATATGTAATTTTTTCTCATAAAAGGATGATTTAAGAAATCTCTATCAGGGCTATGTACTCCTAGCTAGAAATGGATCATGGAAAAGAGTGGTTTTAAAGGTAATTTGTTTATAAACTTCTCTATCTCAAGTTAAGACCCTATTGGCATAGAAGTAGACACACAAAGAGAATAAAAATATGAAAAAGAGAAACGCAAAATAGGGAGAAATTGTCAAACGGACCTAAGAATAAAATAGACCAAGAGCATATTATTTAATATTAGTGTGCTTGAATTTTGAGATCCTTAATAGATAAACTTAAATTAATCTATTGCATAACATGTGTGATTCACACAAGGGAACTAACTTAAGGATTTTTTAGATAAGTAGTGGTACTATAGGTAGAAATCAAAATATTCATTACTTAAGAAACACTATGAAAAAGAGATGATAATCAAGAAACTTGTGAAGCATTAAAACAAGTTTGAGAAGGTGAAGGAACACAAATAATATGAAATTAGAATAAATGAGAGGAAGAATATATTTTTGAAAAAAAAGGGAGAAAAACATCATTAGACATTAAAGGAAACTATCTAAAAGGTTTATCACTATTAAAAGCATTTGAAGATCCATTATTCACCCTATAAAGTATATATTAAATTAGGGGTTCTTCAGTCAAGTATTTTCTCTCTATATATTTCAACACATCTCACACATATAATTTGCATTCACATCACTATCATTCAAATTTTAATTTGAACATGTATGATTGTCAGTCAAGAGCATAAATCTATATAAATAAAAAAATGTAGACAAGGTGTAATATTAACTCTAAATTACTTTGTATATGTGAACATTGGCCTAGTAACATCAATATATGCAGTAGTAGATGGACCAAAAATTGGCTATGCATATGTAAACATCTGCTAGCCCAAAAATGTAGTAGTGGGTCATGAAGATGATGGCATTGTATCCTATAACAAAAAATTTACATATATATTATTCAATTTCTATGTACATTAATTGTTTGCTTTTAAATACAAATATAACTGAAATTTAACATGTCAAATATAAAATATACTTACATAAGTGTAGTAATTGATGTGTGCACATAAAATTTACATGTAAAAAAATCATCACTCAAAATTATATCAATTAATAACTTAGAATCACCACCATCATCATCTAAAGGTCTAGTTCATATAGCACCACAACATCTACAATGGTGAGGTTGGGTATGCACACTAGGCAGGGTATCTCTAATATCAGTCTTAGAAATCCTACTTGTCTGTTGAACGAGTGTGTCAATAAGCATGTTAAGTGTATGAAAAGTGCCAATCTCCATGACCTCCTTCACCATAGAGGGGATCTCAAGATGAAATGGATTTTGTGTAGGGACCTTTATAGGCCAATTAGGTGCATGACATGCACCTGGTCTATCCTTCACATATCCTTTATCTCATCCCTAAAAATTTGAGTAGACAAGATAGTTTGAAATCTCATTGAGGAAAAACTCATAGTAGATTTTCCTCAATAATAAAATGGGACCTCCTAGTTATTACATAGTGGGTAATCAAACACCATCTACAATCAGTCCCAAGAATTATTTCCAATCAAATTATACTTGCATTGGTAGATTGGGAAACATTTTGTGGATAGTGGAAAGGGTTCATTAGTTGTTCAGTCAATGAATAGGGTAAAAATTATGTCTTATAATATTTTTTTGTCTTTCACCTCACATGCTAATAATCTATCATCATAATAATCCCTACATTTATCCCTATATAATGTTTATTTGTCAATTTGACTCATTATCAAGCTAACTATACCTACTATTGACTCTAGATTATTGGTCAAATAGGTGTGGTGGATGTTGGTCAAAGTGGGGTCCCTCATTATCTTGATTATTTGTTCAATTTATATTTTAATTTCTACTATATGTGTAGCTAAATCCTCTTGACTGCCTAGGGGGTCTTGTGGAAATGGAGGATGGATAAGAGGGCTAGGTGGGTTAAGAGGGTTAGGCAAAGGGGTAAGAGGGTTAGGAGGAGGGTTATCAGGTTGTTCTCTAGAAATTTAATGGGCTATTAAAAAAATGTGATTTACTAATAAAATAATGAAAATTAAAAAATGCTAAAATATAGTGATGATAGGTTTGGTTTTTTATTGTTTACCTCCTCTCTGTAGTGGCATTGTTGATTCCTTGAGCTAGTAGGTGATTGTAGCATGTTTTTTCCTCCTCTAAGCACAACATGAATGAGACTTGGCATAGGAAAGGGTAGAGAAAAGAGGAAAACATATGAAAATGATTTTATGTCTATGGCTTTGGGGATTATTATATTTTTTTGAAAGTAAACATAATGCATACATGTAATGTTTACTAAGCAAAGCGTGTATGCATTATGTTTACTAACAAAATGCCTACACATTATAAAAAGTATGCATTTAGGTTCATTATTCTTGAGCCTAGTTTTGAATAATGTGTATATTTTATGGATATTAAACGTATGTGTAATATATATATATAATGCATACATGTTATACTAAATGCCCACATAATTATCCTCCAACACCATGCACTTACCCAATTACTTCTCCTTCTATTTTAGCATTCTCCTCCTTCATTCCTCTTTACCTAAGACTTTGTCTTCAACCTCCATTTCCTATGAACTATTATGTACACAAGAAGGAGATTGGATCATCACTTACTCCATACCCTTCACCTTGGAGGTGGATGCATATTGTTCTATCTTTTCTCTTTTTCTTCTAGGCCTTTCATCTAGCTCAACCTCCTCAATAGCCTTGATCCTTGTTAAATTCCTTTTATTATGATATATGGGGGCCCAAACTACACAGTTTAGATGTCAAATGTAAGGGTTTTCCTTTCTCTAGTGCTTCAACATTTCATGTCACCTTAAGTGTTTTAGGTAATAAAATAAACTATATGAATATTTACCAATGGTGATAATCTAGACCAGTCTGATATCACACTCAATCTTATCCCCTTCATTCTATTTTTTCAATGTCATCCTTCCCAGGTTCACATAGGTTTTATGGAGGGTGTAAACATATGCATATACCCTTAAGGCATCCAATCTTATTTTATTTGAATTTATGACATTGTTGATTACATCAAAAAATTATCCCATTATAAACCCATATGGTAACTTTATCTAAGAGGTAATGTTTTCAATGTCCAACTTGATCCTTACCATAGAAAAATGTTGCATCATTACGAATTGGGTGTAATTATTCACTATCTTGGGTAACATCCATAAAACATGCCATTATTTTCCAAAATATTCTCTCAATAATGCAAATCACCAATTGACCTTGGCCTTATATTTTATTGTGATCATTTAAGGGAAAGTGTAATCATGATATATTATGGTTAGGATGTATCATACATGAGAAATGTCCAGCCTCCTCCTTTGGCACACTATGGTACCCCAATCTCATTAAAAAACAACACCATCAAGGTTACACCAAATTTTAACCCCTATTCACTCTCTCTACATTTCATGCATGATGTAAATGAAACTTTGATTGATATCTCCTAGTGCCCTATTAGAGATAGTTTGGCACTTACTAATCATATTGCAACCCTAGTGGTTTTCTTTTTTATATTGGGGATGGAGAAGGTAAACCCTTCCTTATTATACTCAAGTTTGTGCACAACATGTTCAATATCTTTTATATTAGCCATCACCTCATTAATGTCCCTTTTAATTTGCATTAACCTAGAAGATCTATGGATTTTTTCTAGTGTAATTTTCATCCTTTGTTTTGAAATATAAAATCTATCCAGGTGAACGCATAAAATAAAAAAATGTACCAATTCCCCTAACTTTTTAAAATGTGGGATATCATTGAGTTATAAGACTCCATTATTTTATAATCATAGATAGAACTCCCATCATCACTCTTATTTAAATAATTTACGAGATAATCCTTATATAATTCTACCACATTCATCACAATGTAGTGGTTATAATTATCCACCTTGCATCTATCCACCATATATTCTCACACTTCACCATTCTACATTGTTGAGGCACTACATTTTTGAAAGACTCATCTTTACATTTATTAACCTATTTCTTGTCTACCACATGACTAGGCTCTCATTTTGTTCTCTATTTTTTAATACTTTTCTCCTTAAATTCCCCCCTCCTTCCCTCTTGGGGATGGTACAAGCCTCTCCTACTCTTGTGTCTGGCATCATTATCACAATTTTTTTAATCATGGTTGATGGTCCTTCAAATCATGTGTTGTATTATACATCTCATGTTTCTTTAATTATGGGGCTCCTAGCCTACTAGGAAACCTTCTTTACTCTTGGCCTCAAACTATTGCTAATTCAATCTTTGTTACTAGTCTACAGGCTTTTGTAGACCGAGGTTTCTTCTTACTATGTGTTGTTTTTGGTTGTTCTCTTCTTAGCACCTTGTACCACTTGGGACTTATGCATGTATACTAGAAAGATAACACACATTTTTCATATTTATAAGATTTGTGGTTATTTTCCCAAGGTTCTCTCTCAAATGCATTGTTCAATAAAAATCAGTCTCTTACTTCCATGTTTTTGAATGTGGCCATCCCTTCATCACTTTTTATTTCATTCCAACTATCTTTTCATATTAATTTCAAATTTTTAAATTTATCTATGATGTAATTCTTCTTCATACACTTTTTCCTTCTACTTTTTTGGGTGTTGTACTTCTTTTTTCCTCATGGATAGGTGTGTATTTCAACTCTTCATAACCTATACTTTTTTGTTTGTCAATTTTTTTATCATTACAATGTTTTCATATAAACCTACCACACATTAAATTCCATGCTTGATCTTCCAGTGAAAAAAATTTTACCGTTAGGAGTTTATATGGAAGTGAACCTTTTTAAATTTTGTAATAGTAACAATGGAGTGAGAATATTTCAAATAATTGAAGATGGATAAATATAGGGTAAAGGTCCCAATCTTTGTGCGTGTTCTAATTTTTTAACAGGGCTTTTGTTAACATGTGCTACATCAATGAAACATATTGGTGTGTATAAATATTAAAGTGCACCAGAAGCTAAACATAAGTATCTAATACTTTTTCAATATTTATTCTATAAAATTAAAATTAACCAATCACATCTTTACAAGTAAGACTCAAGTATTGATACTCTAATGCACAACTATTGGTAATCTAAAGGTTAAGTTTTGGTCATAGGTTTAAAAAATGTATTTTATGACCTCTCATGATAAAATAAATCATATCATAAAATGTATAATGTGTTAGACCTTGAAACCTTAGTTATAAGTAGTTAAGATGGCATATTAAAATGGGTAAAATTTTCAAAATCTAAGGTGATGTTATGGCACCTTAATTCACTATCCAAATTTAGGTTGTGTAGCTACTAGGACCTTTCCCCTACTATCATTATGAAAACTATATTAGAGAGATATATTTAAAAATAACACTTGAAAATCCTAACCAAAACACTTATATGTCCAATAGTTGTGACTTCTAAAGAGAGAGCCCCCACCCAACTTGATCAGTTGGATATTAAGAGGTGTGCATTCGATAACATACCAACAACATATAGCCTAGGGGACCCATAAGTAAAGTTAAACTATCATAAATTATAAAAAATAGAAAATTAAAAAATGGAAATGGAATATACCTTATTATATTATTACTTAGACATACTAAGTTTGGTATAGATTGAGTTGGTTATCATTGAAATGTTTAGGAAGCATCTTAGAGTTTAAAGTGTACATCTTGTATGTGATATTTTACAAGATAATAGGTATAAAATAGGGTCCAACCCAAAAATTTGAATATTTCCTAGGTTCTTGATATAGTTTGAATCATAAATAATAAATAAGGTACCCTCAATCAATATCTTTCTCTTAATGTGTTTAGTATGTCAAGGTTTTTGTTAGGTCTTTTTGTATTTTGTCTTCATCAAGTAATAGTGTATCATTCATCCAATTTGAGTATGTATTTGAGGTGCTCAGTCAAAGACTCAAAATCATTAATGTGTCCAACTTGGGTGATGCATAGGGAAAGCACCACAAACTCCATGGGGAGGACAATTTTTAACTTAAATATAAACTAAAATAGAGTGTATTTATTTAATCATTTATAGCTAGTGAAATGATCCTAAATTATTATGCACACTTTTTTCCTCTAAATCACTATGCCCTGTGTCAAAAATATTATTGAAGTATTTATCCAATATTTTATTAAAGGATTCTTAAGTGCCATTGCCCTGAGGATGATAGTGGGTTGTCTTATGGTGTGTGACCATGAATTAAGAAAGTAAAATTTACACATTTTCATTAACAAAGTGGGTGACCATGTCATTGGTTAGGCTAAGGGGACATCCATACTAGATTATGGAATTTTTCCATAGAAAATGTACGGTTTAGGATATAGTGCAATTCTTGATGGGTATGGCCTCATCCCATTTGGTCAAGTAGTCTAATATAGAAATGATGTATCTTTCACTAATATTTTATGAAATTGGATTAATGGGGCCTAAAAAATCAATGGTCCATTTTTAAAAATGAGTTAAAACAATGATGGGAATTAAAGGCACCTCATATTGGTGGTTTAGTTTTTCATTTATTCGGCATATAAAACACTTATGGGCATATTCTTGAGCATCATTAAATATGGTATGTTGCCAAAGTCTAGATAAAAAATATATTACAGGTTGTTGCCTCACTAATGAAGTAACCCCTAGCTATTACTTCATGTGCCTATCAAAGTATCCTTTCACACTCATGCTTGAGGATGTTCCATCATATAACTTTACCTCAACCCAACTTATATATCTCTCCTCCTATGAGTTGGTATGGGTCTGATCAGATCGATAAATACTTCTCATTTGTAGATAGGTTTATAGGTGTCAATATGGAGGTGAGGAAAGTGAAAATATAGGTAAGTTTTGTTAGGCTCTTTTCTTTTAAATTGACATGTATTTTTCCTATTTGTGCACCTGGGTTAATAAGAGTTCTAAACTACTAGTGCACCAACATTTCACATAAGAACAAGTTTTCACATGCTCACCTGAAGCTTACAACTTAAGACTAGTTCTCATTGGTTTTGTCATGAAAGGGTGTATTCATATAGTTTCCTAGACTAGGGTGCTTGAACAAGTAATTAGTACTAAACTCATCCTTAGTCCTATATCTAACTTCAACATACTTTTTCATCACTTAAATTATCAAAATAAAAATAAGTTGGCATAAAATGATAATAGATAGTATAAACTCCATTATAATCATAGAAAAATGAACACAAGTATTAAATCAACATAGGATTATCTCCATTATATTCAAAATTTATATCAAAGAGTACAATGATTCTAGAATTACAATGATAACCAACTCATCAGCAAATATACAAAGTAGATCAATGAGGTATTTATACTTGATCTACCCTAACCACTCAATTTTAGAAGTAAATATAAATAAGATGACTCACCAATGATCATCAATAAAATCAAGTCACAAAAAGTCATTTACAATAAATTCCTATGGAATCAAGCCTAACTACCCTTATATTCTTTGTATGTTGGATCCTCATCACTAAGCACCTATCTTCCCATGGGTTGGTGATGGATCATGCTTCACTTAGTCTTTCCCAATGTTTATTCAAATTGTAGAGAGGATTACAAAGCAAGTTATTCAAGGATTAGTTCATAAACCATGAAACATACATAAAGAACTAACTAACCAAGCCTATCTATTCCTATGGGAATTATAAAGGATAGCAAGAAACTAATGAAAGAAAGCAACACCATATTACCTTCCCAAATGGATCACCATGCCCATGTGGATAAAAACCATGTTCTCCCTTAAATAAAGCATCCTTTTATTTGTCAAAAATGGTGGTAATCTCCTCCGATGCCTCAAGAACACTCCACAAAACCTAGGCTCTTGATGTGGAATTACTAAACTAGCCTATCAATGAAGCTTTGTAGAAATAATTTAGCATTATAACTTTGCAATGCTTAATATTTAAAGATATTTGAGCATAATAAATTTGCACGAAAATAGCTTAGAAATGATGTCCATGGCCTCTCTATTTATAGATTTTTGAGGTTGGTCAAGATCAACCTCAACCATCCATCTCAAGATTGAGATGTGTGGTTGAGGATAATCCTAATATTTGGAATTAAATCCATAATTATCCTCAAGATGACCTTAGAAGAAGGAGTATTGAAGATGCATGGGAGGCATTAATTATGCATGGGTGACCCATAATCTTGATATTTTATGCACTTATGGCTTGATGGATGCCACCCCATAGATGATGTCAATAGGTGATGCAGATAATAAAAATTAATTTTCAAAAATAAATATTCAACAACTCTCATGGAAAATCCACTTAAGATCTTGATTTGGATTAATTAGCTTTAAACAAGGTTACTCAACATTTGTTTTATTATTTGAAAATTTGTCCTTAATTAATCAAAAATTTCACCATTAAATTCTATATATTTTAGTGTATAGAATTTGGCACTAAATATCTATATCAATCAAGAGCCCTTCCTTTTAAAGAGGTAGCTAGTAGTCTCAAAGATGCATTATGTTGTGTGATAAAGTGGGTAGTACATACATCTGCCATATCTTGAAGATGCTCTGTTGGAGTCTTGAAATCCTCTCTAGTAAATTTAGGTAATGATTTTAGAGAATTATTTGGAATAGGGTCCCATGTATCAGGAGGTGTTGGCAAAAATAAGTGGGCTTCCACCATTCTAATTGACAAATTTCCTAGGTGGAGCCTCAAATGGCTGTCAAAAAATCATATTACTGGGTTCTAATTTGACTCGAGAATAATTAGAGGGTGATCCTAGATGCATTGGAACTATATTCCCATTTAATATGTTACCAATAAAAAATAACAACGGTACATTATGTGTACCAATTAATTAAAATAAAAGAGTGATCCAGAGCACCAAATGGCTAAATGATCATTTTGACTTGAAATGATCTGATTAAAGTTAGTTGGCCCATAAAATGCATTTCCCTATTTAGGGATACTTTGACTTAAAATGGCACTTGTAAATGACAAGTTTAAACCATTTAGGATGCTTTATAGACTTTGACCTAAAATGTGCATTTGAGTGCAATTCAAGTAAGATTGACAATTTCAACACCAATGGTGTTAGGAATTGGATGTCTACATTTTGCCCCTATTTGAGAAGGTGCAGTGAGACATTCAAGCAAAGATACATCTTTTCAAAGAAAAGAGTTGTCAAGAAGAAATTAGAATAGACCCATGATGCCCCCTCAAGAGGACATACTAGGATGAAAGAGAAGGATGGACTCTCAAAAAGAGAGAGAAAGTGGGAGTTTAACCCATAGAATAGATCATATCCAGATGAATTAATGCCTACACATGTGATTACCATAAATGATCAAAATATAATTAGAGGTATAATAGGCTCTAGAGATGGGGGAATGGGAAATATACAATCTATAAATGTAAGGGACATAATTTAAATGTACCCAATTTGAGAGTACAAGTTGTGTGCTTACGGCATTGATTGATCCTGAGAGAAGTTACACATTAAAATGATTGCCATCATGGGCTTTAATGTGGAGAGCTTGGAAATAGAGAAAAAGGGAGAACATTCTACTTCAGGAAGGGAAGTACCACTAGAATAGGGTCTCCAAAGAGAAGATAATAAGAAGTGCCCCAGTAGAGCAGATGTGATCATGATAAAATAGTTGTGCCCTAGTAGGGTAAATTTTGATCATTGATAAAGAATAAAGAATTATTTTTCCCTTGTAGAGATGATTTAATTTGGATGTGATTCAGATGTTTTTCCCCAGCATGGGCAAATGGAAAGAAAAATAGCTCAAGGATATAACCAAAAAGATAGGTTGAATTGAGCAAGCACAAACATACATGTGATGGTGTAATGGCTTAGAAAGTTATATAAAACCAAGCATATGAGAATGTACAAAGTGATGAGAGAGATGAAAATAAGAATGAAGATAATTGAGCTGACCTCAATATAAATTGAGTGCTACCTACATACTTCTATGGACTCATGGTCTAACATGAACTTCAAGCTAATGTAGCTCACCCACGTTAGGGAGAGAATGGAACATGGAATGATGATAAATGACCAAGAATTGATTAAACTCAGAATGTATGTGAAGAGATGCATGTCTAAACATAGATAAAGAAGCCTAAAATGCATGCTACTTAGAATCCCAATTCCATATTATGAGCCTAGGTTTTATAGAATGTTCTTGAGAATCGTTCATCAGAGTTAATGTTGACGTTAAGACCTTGAGACTTGAGCACAAAGTTCTTGTTATAGAAAAATAAATTAGGCATCATAAGTATGAATAACTTAAAATGACATAAGATTTGAATTGCATTGAGCTAGTTAAAATGTGAATACATATAACTAAGGATAATGGTAAAATAATGACCAAAACTAGAGTTACATCGATTTACATTTAAATAAAGAATAAAAAACAAAGAAAAAGATAAGCATCAATGAACCCAACCTACAATCAAGATATGATCTATCAGGACTCAAGAAGGAACAAAAATGTTTAAAAACAAAATGCAAGAACATCTTAATGACATGAGACCAAGATATGAATAATCAAGATCCATGTGGATCATCAAGGTATTCTTGAACATAAAAGAGAAGAAAAATCAAACAGAAAAAACAAGACAAAGAAACATAAGACCAAGAATGAGACAAAAAGTAAAAAAGAGAAGAAATAAAAGGAGAGGTGCGAAAGCACAATAAAACACAACAAAACACTAAAAACCCCAAATAAACACACACAAACAAAAAAAACTAAGTTAGTGTGATTTAAAGACAAATGTTCATGTATGTGTGGTAGAGGCATTACTTTCCACGACATCATAACAAAGAATAATGATAAAAGAAATGGGGGAAGAGAAGAAAAGGAAGGGGTTGGTCGAGCTGACTCTAGATGTATAAGACAAGTGGACACTACCTACATAATTCTATGGATTTATATTCCAACATGAACTTTAGGCCAAATGTAGTTCTCCCAAGAAATGGGATAGAAGGAAAATGATGATTAGACTAGCATGATTAATTTTATAGTAGAATATGGAAGATACAATAAATACATGAGAATGATCTGGAAAATAATAAACTGATGAGATGAGAAAGAATGATCTTTCAAAATGGCAAGTGCATGGGACAAGATAAGATGAACTAGTGCTCTTGTGTTTGTAAAATGGCAAGAGTGTTTAAACTTAATAGTTTCTCATAAAATGGTGAGAGCGTTTAAACTTAATAGTTGCTCACAAAATAGTGAGAGTATGGGATGTTGAAATGGGAATGTACAAAAGTAAAGAATCATGAGACAATGTTTTTGTTCTTTTGTGGATCATGTTTTGATGTTTTTGGTATTTTTAAAGTATTTCTAATGTTTTTGGTGTTTTTGGGATAAAACCTGCATAAGGTGGGACCATCTAGTCAATGAGATGCACATCTTGAGAGTAGAGGTTCCAATAAGATAGATAAGCTGAGTGAAATGACCCATGCTCACAAATAAGTGAGAGTGAGGTTCTCGATAAAACAAGAATGTAGCAAAATACATATACTAAAGATGTGGTTATTCACCTATCAAAAGCTGTACAAGATTTTCCTAGCTGAACCACTTTGTAGAACTGTTGCTAAAGATGTTCATAATACTTATGAGAGATAATCGAGATCATAATTGGTCAAGGGACAAAAAATGTTCAAGCTTATAACATGCCTTAGACATAACAAATAATATGCATCTTTGAAGAGAGAAATCTAGGATGGGATGAAGAATGTGTGCAGAGTGCCAAGAGTTCAAGGCCTTTACTATTACGATTCATGAAAAGTGGACTAGGGTAGTATAAAATGTGTTCAAGGTAAGATAAAAGGGTGGGATAAAATTATGACAGCACAAGTTTCCCCCAAGTCAGGGGTCTTATAAACAATGGTTCAAAGTTATTCATACATATAACCTCTTAAGGTGTATGATGTTCATGGACTCTAAAATTTCTTCACCATTAGGTTTAGCCAATCGATATGCTCCTGATCCATAGTTTACTATGATAATGTATGGTCCTAATCAATTAGGCTGAAAATTGCCTTTCTTTTTGGGTTCAACATTCATGTTCTTCTAGTTCTCTTTCAAAACTAAGTCACCAATCTTAAATTCTCAAGGGATAATGCATTTCTTATAGCTTCTCCACAATCTATTTTGATAGGTCTACAAGTTTTCTAGGGTAGCCAAATGCTTACCATCAAGAAGTTCTAGTTCTTGTAGTTGTGAGGCTCTATAGTCTTCATCATCTTCAATGTGCTCCAATGATATTCTTAATGATAGGATCTTAATATCGACTAGGATGATAGCTTCAATGCCAAAAATAAGAGAGTATAGAGTAGCTCTAGTTGGGGTGTGATGATTGGTTCTATAAGCACAGAGGGTAGGAAAGAGTTGTAAGTGCCAATTACAGCCAACATCATTGACAATCTTTTTTAAGATGGCTAGAATGGTTTTATTTGATGCCTCAACTTGTCTATTGCCTTGAGGGTTATATGAAGTGGATTTATTGTGATTTATCTTGAGTTTTTCATAAAGTTATTTCACATCATGGTTTACAAAGGTTCCACCATTATCAGTTATAATGCGTGTTGGGATGCCATATCAATAGATGATATGGTAATGAATGAATTGGGTAATTTGTTTCTCAGTAACATAAGTGAGAGGAATGGCCTCAATCCACTTGGTAAAGTACTTAGTCATAGTCAAAATGTGTGTATGGCCATTTGAAAATGTTGGGTTAATTTTCCTAATGAGATCAAAACCCCATGTTGAGAATGGCCATGGTGTTGTAATTGGATGTAATGGTAAGGAAGGTGCATATATCAAGTTGCCATGTTGTTGACAAGGATCACACTTATTTACATAATTAAAAGCATCTATCTCCATTTTGAGCCAATAATAACCTATTCTAAGAAATTTCTTTCTAGGAATACACCTTTGGTATGGGCCTTACACATTCCTTCATGAACCTCTTTTAGTACCAGCTTGGATTCTCCCAAAGATAAACAACAAAGAAGCATTTCCATCATATCCTTTTCAATAAATCATGTTTCCAAGGAGGATATAATGTTTTATATGATGAAGGCAAATTTTTTATTGGTTATTGGAAAGGTTGGCAAGAAAGACATGGCTATGAAAATAGTTATAAAAATTTTGGTACCATGGTAGCTCAGGTGAGAGATTAGGTTCAACAATGGTGTGTATCCTCTCTAAATTTGATAAAATATGTGTTGGTTGAAGAATATTTTCAATCAGGATCTAATACTCTTTAGCACTATCATTCATTTGAATCATGGAACCAATTGTTTCCAAGGCATCGATAGGCCTATTTTTGACTCATGGAACTTGCTCAAACTGTAGAGATTTAAAATTTACTTTAAGGTTATCAACAATTTGCTTGTAAGGGACAAGCTTATCATCTCTTTTTTGATATTGATCAGTTGTCTAATTTATGATTAGATATAAATCTCCATAGTCCTTCAAGCTTTAAATATCCCACTGTATGGCAAGATAAAGCCCTATAACCAATGCCTCATATTCAGCCATATTGTTTATACATTGAAATTGTATATGGAAGGCTTTGGGGATCAAATAAACTTGTGGTGTTATCAACAATATTCCATCTCTAGATCCTTAGGATGTGAAGGATCCATAAAAATAGAGTGTATACTATTCAAGTTCTTGTGATGCTTGTTTTATTGTCATGATAGAATCATCTAGAAGGTCAAAGTGGAGAGGTTGAGTGGATGTAATAAGAGCTTCTACAAGTTGGTCCATAAGAATATTCCCTTTGATTGCCTTCTAATTTTGGTATTAAATATCAAAATTTCTAAGGATCATAATCCATTTAGCCATGCATCATTGGAGAGTTGCTTTAGATAAGAGGAACTTGAGAGGATATACCTTGGTGATAACAAATTTTTTGTTATTCAGCATATAATGCCACAATGTTTTAGTGGCAAACACCATAGCTAAACATGCCTTCTCAATAGGCATATAATTATGTTCATAGGCTACCAATGTCTAGCTTAAATAATAAACCATATATTCCTTACCATGATCATCATGTTGAGCCAAAAGTACCCCTAGTGAATATTCCATGGCTGTTATGTAAATAAGTAGTGACTTGCCTTGTGTTGGAGGTCATAAGACTAGTGGATTGGCCAATTATGTTTTAAGCTTTGAAAATGCTATCTAACAATCTTCATCCCACTGAAATGTCACCCCTTTATTTAAGAGATGGGTAAAGGGGTGGCACTTATCTGCCAGTTGAGAAATGAACCTACATATAGAATAGATCTTTCCATGTAGACCCTAAAAATATTTAAGATTTTTGGGTGTAGGAATTTCCATAATAGTGGTGACATTCATGGGGTTGACTTTAATCCCTCATTGTGATATAATGAACCCTATAAATTTTCCTGATGTGACTCCAAAGACACATTTCTTAGGATTCAAGTAGACTTTATATGCATGAAACCTCTCAAATATTCTTCATAGAATGTCAGGGTGTCCACATCTTGGTCTTGATTTTGCTAGTATATCATCAACATAGTCCTTGACAATGTCATGCATCATGTCATGGAAGATGATAGTCATTGCACATTGATATGTGGCTTCAACATTCTTCAAATTGAATGGCATGACTTGGTGACAAAATGTCCTCCATAGAGTGGTGAATGCAGTCTTATGTTGATCTTTAGGGGCTATCTTGATCTGATTGTAATCAAAAAATCCATCTATTAAGGATAACATCTCATACCCAGAAGTTGATTAGATAATCATGTTGATGTTGGGCTAAGGAAAATCGTCTTTGGGATATGCCTTGTTGATATCATGAAAATTCATACAAACATGTATGCCTAGGGTCTTTTTACTTACTGGAACTATGTTAGAAATCCATTCAAATTAGTCTAGTGGTATGATAAAATTGGATCCTACCAACTTCTCCAACTCAACCTTAACCAAAAGGGTGGTGTATAGATGATTCTTTGTTAACTTTTGCTTGACTAGTTTAGCATTAGGGTGAACAACTAGATGATGCATAAATAAATCTAGATCCAAGCTTGGCATGCCATAATATGCCCATGTAAAGATGTCTATATAAGCTTTAATGATAGTTATAATATAATCATGTTCTGCTTCAGTAAGGGAAGATCCAAGATAAACATTTTTGGGATCCTCATGGGTTCCTAAATTCACTTTTGTTGTGCTCTCCATAAGGAGTGTGGATCCATCTTCTAGAATTGTAGGCAATGTATGGTTATGCTCATCTTATTTTACTATATCTTCTCTGTGTTCCTCCCAAATATCTAGATAATATGAAGAATCAGAATCTACCTTCTCAAGTAAAGGCCAATTGGCAAAGACCTCTAGAAACTCAAGATCAAGACACTCAAATATTTGATGTTGTTTTGAAGAGATGCTTGTACTAGCTATGGAACTTGGGCTAGATGGATTTTCTACATTCTAAGGGTATGAGCAAACTTTCCCATCTAGGAGTACCTAAAATAGGTTTTCACTCAAAGGCTTGTATTTTTCTTTACTTTTTACCTGATCAATAAGTGCCTCAAAGAGGTTTTCACCTGAAGATCTCAATGTTTGTTTTTTATTATGACCAAGAAATTTTTCCTACTCCCCAAAGTAGGTAGAAGGATTTAATGAAAAATCAAAACCCTATTTATGATCAGTAATGGCGAACGCATCTTGTAGGCCCATGTATTTTGAAATTGATTCTTCATTTTCAAACTCATCGAGGCATATGACTAAATTTTATTGATCCCAATCTATGAGTTCATGATGGCACATGCATAGGTTACAATGAGGGTTTGCTTCAAGATGAGAAGCACCAATGGTAAAGATATAATGTCCCACTTCAAGAAGGGAAGCACTACTAGGATGGATTTTTGCTTCAGGATAGGAAGCGCTAATAGGTGTTATGGTCAATTTGGCATTTGAATCAAACAAATCTAAATTAGTAAGCTCATCAAAAAATTTATAATAGGATGTTATGTCATTGCTAGGAGTCTCGTTACCAGTCACTTTGAAAGAATCACTATCAAATGTTATGGGGCCATCCTCTGGTGGTTTAAATTTAAGACCATGATTTCCATTGACAATTCTAGGTGATAAAGGATCTAAAATTCCTTACACCTGGGGGCCAAGGCCTTTCCATGTATAGTCAAGATGATCCATTATCCTATTAGGGATAGGATACTTTAGATTATGAAAAAAATACATAAGGACCTTAGAATATAACCAATATCCCTTAGTAAAAGCCTCTTAATATTTATTTGGTGTGATTATAGGTACAAAAACCATAAGAGGTTTTGGTTGCTTCTTCTTTGGTTGCCAAATCTGGTTAGGTCTATTAGGAGTCTGGGAATTTTTAGGCTTGCCAAATGCTTTAGGGTATTTTGGTAATTTTTTAATATGGAGAACATATTTTAGATGGTATGTGGAAATGCCTACATCTTTAATAACCGCCTGCTTGGCCAGAGCTACAAGAAATGGATCAATTGAAGTGAAGGCTAGATCACCAGGGTTGATATAATTAGATGGAGATGGATGAGAAATGATGGCTTCATTCTTCTTTGCAATGAATTCAAAACCTAGACAATAGTTATAATTATGAAATTCTACTTCAATATGTTTCTAGTATTAGTATGGTTGTTGATCAGTGAGAATAGTAACCTCGATCCCAGGGGAAACTTAATGCATTGGTGAAGAGTAGATGGAACTACCTGTACTTCATAGATCCAAATATTACTAAGAAGTATGTTATAAAGAAGCTCAATATCCATAATATGGAATAATGTGTGATGAAAAATAGCCCCAATCATGATTTGCAACCAAATTGTACCAAATGATTCCTTCTCAATATTATCATAAGCCTTGATTGTAATAGTCTTTGGTTGAACGTCTTTATCCATGTAACCCAATCATCACACCAATTTAAGAGATATGATGTTCATCCCTAAACCATTATCTATAAAAACCCACTTGATCTTGTGATCTGTAATGATTATCTCAATGTATAGTGGGTTATTGTGGTTTGGGCCAAGGGTGGACATGTCCTTTTGTTCAAACATGATTTTCCAAAATGAAGATAAATGTCCAATTAGGTTCTATAACTGATCAAGGTTTATATCATTCAGTACAATAGAATCTTGTAAAAGTTTATTGAGGATGGTTCTATGGACATCAGATGCCTGCAAGAGTTTTAATATGTAAATTTGTGTAGGGGTTTTATCTAATTGGTCCATTAGACTATAAGGCCTTTGAATTTTGGATTGAACTAGTTTAGTCTTTATTGGGATAGTATTTGGCTTTGGAACCATTAGCACAATGTTCTCATCGGGTTTATGGAAGAAGTGGATGAAGGGCCCTAGATGGTAACTCATGGGTGTCTAGTTATAACTACATAATCTAGAGGTGGCAAGGAGTCATTATAATTATAAGAGAGAGAGAGAGAGAGACAAAATGCGTTGGATGGTGATTCATGGGTGATTAATGGTATTTCTATAATTTTGGGTTAGTGAGGAGCTTATAAAAGAATGGTACTATTGTTCAAGATTAGTAATTCATGTAAATGAAGTAGAAACAAGATGATGTGAACTCGACATGGTATTACTAGGGGGAGAGGGTGTTGACCCTATAATGATGGGTCTTGTGTTATGAGTAATACGAGATTGACCATGCAGCATCATAATAATAGTGGTAATGTGGGTTACAAAAATGCATTCCATAGTGTTATTTTAATCATAAGGCACATTGTTATAAGCCACATTATTAGTGTGGGGATCATGATCTTGATTATGCTCATTACGATTATGAACTTGTTATTGGTTTTGATTCTACCTCTATCCTTGATTGTGACTATTTTGATTATTTCTTGGTGGTGGTGGATCATGTCAAGGAAAGGAGTCTTTATAGATTCCCATATCCTGACTTGTATCCTGATTAGGAGCCAAATTAATTTCTAGCTCACCATTTTCAATAAATTCTTCAATAATATATCATAATTAAATGCAATGATATGCATGATAACTAGTAACATGATGAAATTTATACCATTCATTCTTTTTGTACTAGTCTAGTTTTGGCTGATCTCAAGGAAATGGCCTTAATACTAGCCATATAATTAAATTAGCTACAATGAGCTTTTGTAATACTACTTCAACCAATTCTCCTAACTTATTAAAGACTTTAAAATTGTTATGAAACATCCTTCATGGAGGCAATCTTTACAAATTAGGTAGTAGATTTGAGGGAGTTAATTATACATTTGGAGGAGGCATAATCTGTACCATTTGTACATGTCTTATTTTTGTCACCCTATTTCTGCCCATATTATTATTTTTATGAAATCCCTTAGACTTATCCTACGTAATTATTTGAGGATCTAGTGATTTATTTTGATTAGATGCTTGTCCTTATGCAAAGATCTTAACAAGGCCCCTAGCAATAAGATCCTTCTCAATCTACACTCCTTTGCCAATAATTTATTCAAATGAGTTAGCACAAGTTAACTATAGATTATGTGCAACTTTGAGATGCACATTCTATGCAAAGATATCAACCAACTATTTGTCTGGTAAATTGTGTTGAAAGAGTCCTGCCAATGCTCTCCACCTTTGTAGATATGCAACAAAACTTTCACCATCATGTTGTTTGGATTTTCATAAGTCAACAATGGTCAATTCATATTCTATGTTGTATGATAAATGGTTAACAAACTTTTCTGATAAGTCATTCTAATCTGTAATTGATCCCCTGGGTAGTTTAAGTAGCCAATCAAGAGCTTGTCTTGCTAAACTTCATGGAAGTAGTCATAATAAGTACTCAATACTATAAGCAACCTCTTGACACAAGACAAATAATGCTTGTATGTGTTCATGCAGATCTCCTTTCCCTTTTTTTTATCAAATTTGGGTGCCTCAAAGTGAGGTGAAAAGGGGTTTTGGAGAATAGATAAGTCAAATGGATATGGGCATATCTCATCAAATTTGTACGTTTTGACTCTATTATTCATCTCTAATCTTTGGAAAATATTCTTCATAGAATTCCATTCTTGCATATTTGGTGCACTTTTGGATTGGATAATATGTTGTTGGGGTGGAATGTGCCCTTGGTTTTGTTGTTGTTGGGGTGGAATATGCCCTTTTATTGTTGTTGGGGTGGAATGTGCCCCTAATTTTGTTACTGTTGGGGTGAAATGTGCCCCTGGTTTTGTTTTTTTGGGAGTGGAATGTGCCACTAGTTTTTTTGTTGTTGGGGTGGAATGTGCCCCTAGTTTTATTGTTATTGGGGTGGAATATGCCCCTAGTTTTATTGTTTTTGGGGTGAAATGTGCTCCTAATTTGTTTGTTGTTGGGGTGGAATGTGCCCCTAGTTTTGTTATTATTGGGGTGAAATGTGCCCCTAATTTTGCATTGATCTGTAGGGAGCATATAAATTTCAATCCATGATTTGGTTTTAATTTGTTGCTTGAGTTGAGAACATAGGCCGTTGATTCTTGGATTATAAAACTTTCCTTGAATTTGGTTGTTTCATGTTTTGTTGATTTTGGAAATGTCTATGTTTATTTACCAATATTTAGTTTGTTTGAGGTATTTCCTCAATTTAAATTGAATGTTTGGATTTTTGAGTTTATAAAGTAACAAGAGGTTCTTGATGATTGAAGAATGTATGTTCCGTATCAAATGGAATATCTTGTAAGGTCTCTTATGACTTTAATTGTTCATTTAGATTACCTTGATCCACTATGGTAATGTTCTCATCCAATATTTATTGTGTATTATCCACCATATTTTTGTGTTCTTTTAAAGCCTTATTGTGAATTAAAGTGGCAACTAGGGAGTCAGTTAAGTCTACGACAAGTTAATTTTCATATCATTGACTTATTATCTTGATCTTATCTAAAAGATCCAAATTTATGGGTTTTGACTCTATTTTTATTTCTTTTCCTTCGTTATAAGAATAAGGTATGTCTATTTGTGCAAAATCTTACTTTTACCATCATTGTTCTCCTTTTCTAACTAAGGTATGCAATTGTTCCGTAGGAAATCAAAAGGTAGTCTAGCACTTGATTCTATCAATCTAAGAAGGGCTTCATCTTGATTGTCTTTGGGTTGATATTCATTGTAATCATCTTCAAATCCTACTATTTTGGGGATATCATCAAAAATAATGAGTTATCTTGACCATCATAAAATTACTCATCCTCATAACTAAGGCCATATAAGGCCCCACTATGAGTGAACCTTTGAGTCATGTATAAAAAGAGCTATTCTATGCATTTGACTAACTTTATACCAATGTTCGATAACCAATCAAAGTATGTTTTGGCTCTCTTTTTAAATAAATAACCAAGGTACCAATGAGACTATAAGGGAGGGTGGTTTGAAACCATGCACAATTTACAATATTTGGTTTACAAAATTACTCAACCTTTGGTAAAGTTTAAATTGTATAGATTGGAAGAGAGTAAGTTAACTCAAAGACCCAAGGTGAAAACTAGTACACCAAAGCCTAGATCTTTGTGATACACCCACACTACAAAAGCTAGTTTTAACTTCGACAAGTTGACCCTAGAAATTTTAGAGGAAAGCTCTCTGGATTATGAAGAAGACAAAATGAACTAAGCAAATCAAAATGTAAATACATATGTGAGTCACTAAGTATAAATCTAGGACCAAATGGGTAGCAAAGTGTTGCCACATGATTTTAGTGGGATAAAATATTTTTTAAAACCCAAAGCATGAGTGATACACAAGATTACTTGAGTCTGCCAAGATGATAATGTGATTTTGAATCTTAATAAATGACCTTTAATCTAAATAAAAAATTGAACCTAGGTTAAAACAATTTTATTTCACAAATGGTGAACCCACTTTGATGCACCAACCCTTAGAACTCAGAAAGGTTCAATTTCAAATGTGGATTATAAATGAAAGATTAAAATAAATTGGGTAAAAGTTCCAGATTCAATTGGGCATCATGACTGTGCCAAAGTGGATATCATGACACAAAGCTTTTGATAACAAATTAAATAGGGAAAAGATGAATTTTCCATTTGGACAGTGTAACACCTCCCTTTCTCAAGAAAATTGAGGATAATGTGTTTTGGTTAAGTTCATTGAGTTAACAAGAAGTTTAGACACAAATCAAGACCAAGTAAGCTAATGACAAATAACAAACATCTTAAGTCTAAACTGATAAGGTATCATAAAGTGGGGTCTACTAAATTATCAATTTTCAAATGTTCTAGGGGAATCAATTTTATAATGTTCACACCAAACAATTAAAAGAAAAGCATAGATTTTGGGTCTGTGTCACTCAGCTTGTTGCATAAAAGTTTAGTCCTTTATGCAACCACTACATTTTTCTATTCACTCAATGTATTGTGATGTTAATGTGCCACTACATCCCATGTACAACTCCAAAGGAGTCAAATGAAGTCAATGTCAGGAGGTGAAACCCTAGGTCAAAGCTTCCCTAAAGAACTTGTAGGAGGTGATGAAGTCCCCCTCGCAAGCCAAGTTGCAAAAAAACAAATAAAGCATGAAAATATAAAGACTTTAGGGTCATTTTCAAGATCACCCAAACTTTAACAAGTTTTTGGGGAGTGCTTTAGGTAAAATTCTTTCTAAGCCTTGGACTAGGATATTTGCAATAGGAATGGTGCTTTTGATTCCAAGGGTTCCCTATAGGGGATAAATGGAATAACATACATACAATATTCCTCTTTTTTAAAAACAAGATTAATCTAATAAACTATTGAAAATAATAATTAACAAGTGTGTTCAATTTTAAACCCAAATAAAATGTTTGGTGGTGTTCATTTAACCCCTTGGTCTTAGTTGTAAACTTTGATAAACATTCACCAAAAACATCTAAAAATTCCTTGTTAAATGCCAAAAAAAAGTTCCTAATCAAATTTTAAGCATGAAAAAGTGATTTAAACATGTTTTAATCAAATTTTAAACTTGAATCTATACCAAAATTATTAGCATGTCCTTCAATGCCCCTTCTTCCAAGGTCATCTTGAGGACAATTATAGATTTAATTCCAAATATTAAGATTATCCTCAACCACACATCTCAATCTTGAGATGGATGGTTGAGGTTGATCCTAACCAATCTCAAAAATCTATCAATAGATAGGCCATGGACATCATTTCTAAGTTATTTTGGTGTAAATTTATTATGCTCAAATATCTTCAAAGCTTAAACATTGCAAAGTCATAATGCTAAATTGTTTTGACAAAGCTTAATTGATTGGCTAGTTTAGTGATTCCACATCAAGAGCCTAGGTTTTGTGTAGTGTTCTTGAGTTATTGGAGGATATTACCATCATTTTTGACAAAGACAAGGATTCTTGATCAAGGGAGAACATTTTTTTGAGCCACATGGGCATGATGAATCCATTTGGGAAGGTAATATGGTGTTGCTTTCTTTCATTTGTTTCTTGATATCTTTTGTAATTCCCATAGGAATATATAGGCTTGGTTAGTTAGTTATTTATGCATATTTCATGGTTTATGGATTAATGCTTGACTAACTTGCTTTGTAATCCTCTTTACATCTTGACATGCCCGGTGGGACAAGATGCATCCTACACCTAAAGAAGATCCTTTTACAACCTTAAAAAACTTATTTAAGCTTTTAAAACTCTTATAAATTGGTTTTTTAACTTTATTTTTCCATTTTTGGTTTCCATGGCTTAACCAATGTCATTCAATAAAACTGACATTGGTCAGATCTCGGTCGGTTGTAACCAACATCAGTGGTATTGACCAATGTCAGTCACTATGTTTTTCCAAAAACATAGACCCAAGACCTACTTTTATAAAGTTTCTCATTTCAAATTTAAAAGGGCTTCAAAGTGGCATGGGAGGCATTAATTAGGCATGGGTGACCCATAATCCTAATATTTTATGCACTTATGGCTTGATGGATGCCACCCCATAGATGATGTCATTAGGTGATGCAGATAATAATAATCAATTATCAAAAATAAATATTTAACAACTCTCATGCAAAATCCACTTAAGCTCTTGGTTTGGATTAATTAGCCTTAAACAAGGTTAATCAACATTTATGTAATTATTTGAAAATTAGTCCTTAATTAATCAAAATGGTCAAAAAGTCATATTATTAGGTCATAAATTTGACTCAAGAAGAATTAGAGGGTGATGCTAGATTCATTGGAACCATATTCCCATTTAGGATGTTTCCAATAGAAAATAACAAAGATATATGATGTGTACCAATGAATTAGAATAAAAGAGTGATCTAGAGAACTAAATTATGAAATGGTCATTGTGACTCAAAATGAACTGATCAAAATTAGCTAGCCCATAAAATGCATTGCCCTATTTAGGGATACTTTGACCTAAAATGACACTTGTAAATGACAAGTTCAAACCATTTAGGATGCTTTATATATTTTTACCTAAAATGTGCATTTGAGTGAAGTTTGGGTAAGATTGACAATTTCAACACCAATGGTGTTAGGAATTAGATGTCTACAAAAACCACTCCATAAGTATCTCCATTTTCCATGATTTCCCTATGTCTTCCACTAATGCCAGAGTCCTACATTCTCAATTTATTTATGTATCATGCTTCTTTTCTCCATGAGACTTTCTTCTTTCATGCCATAGTCTTCCACACCATGATCTTCTACAGTGTGTCTCTTTACACCTCTTGTTACAAAAAAGTACGTCTCCAAAATAGTCTTTAAAACTAGGGGGGCAACATTACCCCACAGTAAGCCAATAGTTTGTCCCAAACTATGCACCTTTTTCTAGTCCTTCCAAAAATTTAGGTCCTAACTATTCAAACTAATTATTAACACCCTCCTAATGGTTTAAAGTAATTTGGAGCTTAGACATGATTTATTCAATTTCCTCATTAAGCTTCTTTTTCTCGAGTTGATCAAGACATTCAATTTCTTGAATGACCAAATGCTCAAGGGATGTAGAATCATCCTTATGAATGCCTTCAAGTGAGGTAACCTCTGGTATAACTTGTCCTCTGAGTGCCATGAAACTAACATTAATCTCTTAGTAATGAGTATTTGTTTTATTTTCCATAACCTTCACATATTCAAATTATTTGGCATGCTTATCACAATATTTTATTACTAAGGTGTTGTCAACCAAATGATGGTGTTGAATCTCCTCTGCTTGCAACCTTGCTTCCAAAAAATTTTAGTCCATGCCAGTTTAGCGAAAACCCCATCCAAGATGGGAATCTATCACCAACCCTATTAAAATATATATTTCAAACCTCCATGGCTTCAATAAATTGTTATATTTCCCATGTTTGATCATGTTGGGGGTTGTTATAGTCCTTACATTTATTCAACCAAAGTGTTACTAGGGTTTGCAACTTGATGCCTCTCAAGAAAGTGGTGCCCTATAAATAAGAGCAAAATCATGGTCCAAAATTTATTTATAGAGGTTCAAGATCTTTAATCAAGTTGTTGTCTCTACTTGGTGCTTGAGCTCATCCAACTCTTCTTCAAGTTTTATCCTTAAAGCATACTCATTGCAATAGAGAGTAACCATATGTTGATGTTTCTTCTAGAGTCACCTTAGATTAAATTCATCCAAAGTATTCTTCTTGGTCATCTCATAAGTAAATGGTAAGAGTGTCATGTTTTTTTTATGTCAATATGCACATGTAGGGATCTATCCAAAGTGTGTTAGGAAGTTCTATATATCCTAGTGTCAAAATTAGGATTCTGAGGGCAACTCAAATTTATAATTCTTCATTATAGATATCAAAATAAAATGACAACCCTCATCGAGTCTGCTCAGTCAACTCATCTTCCACAAAATGTTCCCACATAAACAAATGCTTGTTTGATACTCTTTTTTTGTACTAAATACATAGGGTCATAGTTGTATTGATAGTCACTAACCTTTGCTAAATCAATTCATCAACTAGATCCTTCCCTTTAGATGGATCTCACTCCAATATTTTTATATCCATGTATTCATTTTAGTGACTAAGATCGATATCAAAATCACTCATTCCCAAAGCTATGTCTAAACCATAACTATCTTCACTAGTAAAATTTTCAATATCTACTTCTACTTCTTCAAGGGTGGTTTCTTCATGTTGCACTAGAGATGGTGTATTCTCCTATGCCAGGGTGACTTGTTCCTCTTATTCTTCTTCAATGGTTTCTCTATTGGGTATTGTTTCTAGGGTTGTAATCTTTTATTCTAAATCACCATCCTTAGATGCTAAAGTTTCATGTTCTAAAAGAATGGATTGCACCATAAGATTAGGACCTTTTGGTTAACTGAAAAGCACAATATCCTTTAGTGGTGAAGGGGAACTCCTTTACCATTTAATTTATTTAGGTTGAGTGCTAGTGTTGGCATCATCCCCTTGACTCTTCTACTTCCTATGCCTCCCAATCTCTGGTGGGGGTTGAATAGTTTCCTTATTATTTTCACTCCCTAGTGTCTTCTTTCATAGATTTAATAAATAAAATAAAAAATGAATGGAATCACAAACCAAAATATTTTGAACCTTAATTTTGATATTTTTCAACACCAACTTCTCCCAATATGCCTTTTTCCCTAGGTAAATATACATTTGACAGAGAGTATGTATCTCAAAATCAATGTTTTTAGCATCAATTAATATAAGATGCACATCATATATCCTATTTATGTTGTTCATAAAATGTCTAATGGTGAAGGCATATGGAAACATAATCCATCTAGACCAATTACTAGAGGGGATCATATAGATGTGGATGAGAGAGAAGTGTTATTTAGCCACTCATTTCTAAAATCTTTCTTCATGATATTGTACCAACCCTTCATCTTAACCTTATGGGAAGGGATTATAGTGCCAAACTAAGTGAACACTTTAAACCCTTCAATGGGAGATGTATGCTCAAGGGCTAAGACCATTTCAAATCACCATTTATGTACTCTGGTATACTAATTTCATCAAAAACTAATAACAAAAGAATAACACCTCACATAAATTTTTGGTTTTGTAGGCGGTGGGCCTTTTCTACATCTATAATAATGTTCTTAGTAAAATATTGTGACCAATTATACTTCACTCAAAGGGTAACCTGATGGGTGACATACAAATGCACCATATCCACCTCCTTCCACTTGTCCACACCTCCAACCTTGGTCATAATCAAGTGCATGATAACTCTAAGGATAGGATCCTGCAGACTTGTTATATGCATTGCATGGCCTTGCTTTCTATATTCAAGTGCCATGAAAATCTTCTCGATTTCTTCCTAGTCCTTCAAATCTTCAATGAGGTCAGTGCTTGAACATTGTAAACCTATAACTTTGTTCACCCTTTGGGATATGATCTTCATTAGACACCCAACAAAATATAAATAATCCTCATGTACATGTGAAATAAGAAACTTTATGGCTTCCATAATTTTCCTAAAATATGGTAGATTAAATTTGAAAGATTCCTACATCATTAAGCTTATTAAAAATACTTAGATCATAAACAAACTCATTATGTGTATTTTGGAACTCCACCCAAAAGTCATATTACAACTCCACCTCATTCATTAGCTAGCAATGATTATAGTCACAAAAGTCTATGATATGGTGTGGGACTTGTGTGTATGACTGTGAGCAAACTTTAATAAAGGAGTATGCAAGATTAGGTGAGAGGTGTGTGCCCTGTGCAGTAGATAAAATAAGGAGTAAGTTTGGATTCATGGGGACTGTGTATGGAGCATGCTAGATATATAATAAATAACACAAACTGATCTAGAAATTACAAATTTAAAAAAATTATAGAAAGGGATGCTAGATATTCATTTTAATGCCCAAATAGAAGTGTTTTGAAGAGGGATGAATGTTGGCTTGATCTTGGATGTAAAATATACTCTTGTGGTCAAGGTCCTATAATAAAAGTGATTAAAAGTTTTGAAATGTGCCTTTTAGATTAGTAAGGAAGTCAAAAATAAGTTCATTTAAGTCTCAAGATTATTTCTACATAGGGTGAAATGGTCAATTTTTAGGTTGAAACCATCAATGGAATCAGTGAAAATGTTGAGAAGGTGAAACCATTGATTAATATAAAATACAAAGATTACAAATCCACTAACAAACATAGAGAAACCACTAAATAAATCTATGAAAATGCTTCAAAGTATGAAATTATTGAAAAGTAGGAACAAAAATAAATGTTATTAGATCCAAAACTACCAAAACACAAGGCAAAACTATTGAATAAATCATTAAAAATGTTGTACAAGGTGAAATTATTGATTACGACAGCCTGTAAAATATTTTAGAAAAATCAAAAACTGGGAGGTGAAACCATCGATCTTAATGAAACCACTGATTTCATAAGGTTGAAATAACCAAAACATAGGGTGAAACTACCTTTTTTTTCCTTGGATGGTTTTTACAAATTTTTAAAGGAATTAATAATAATTAAGTCAATTTCTAGATTGATTCTTCCAATTAACAGAATGTACAAGGCCTAGAACAATTTATGGGGTGTGTAGGGGTCCCACCAAGCATGCCATTATGTAAATCAGGAATCCAAAGAAATTTAGATCATCATTAGTGAATAAAATAAAAAATAACTTGAAGAACATAACATTCTAAGCCTAATCTCTAGGATTGAACAAGGTCAAATAAGAGAAGAATTAAATAGAAAGCAAACAAACATTTTTATATCTCCTTTAGACGATTATGCTTAGATTTTATAGCTAGAGGTCTTTGGCAATGTTGATTCTTGGCTTTGCTTAGAAATTGGCATAAAAATATTGAATCTTTTATATGGTTTCTACATGGTAAATTTATTTCAAGAGAGCTTGTCTACAATGGAGGTGAAGACCTCAATTTATAGACTTTTGGTTTGAATGGTGACCGTCCATCTCATCTCCAACTTGAAGGTGGAGAATGAAGCCTCAAATTCATGATTGAATAGATGGAGTGTGAAAAAATATCTTTTTAAGATATTTTTAAAGTGTAGAAGGAAATTTGGAAGAAAAATACAATGATTAGTCATTTTAAAGTGTGTAAGAGGCTCTATAAGAGGTATAAGATTGTGTGTAAGGGACCATGTAAGAAGCCACCTTGCCTACACTCCACTCTATTCCATTGACTTGCCTATATGACATCATAAATGTGAGGTAATAAATTCATTTTGCTTTATGGAAAATAGATAATTCCAAATCCATGGAATTTCTTATTATAAGAAAACTTAGGATACTTAATCAAGGTAATTAATTGGCAATTAGAAGAATGTGGTGTTTTAAGATGTTCTTTTGCTAACAAAATATTCATTTAATTTCCCTATAATAACACTTTTAAAGGTTTGAATTGATTTGGGATGCATATTATGAGATTATTTTAGCGATATGATCCATTACCCCAATCAGGGATGTGTATTTATGATTTTGGATTAAACAAGTAATTGTGTGAATAAATTAGACCAAATTATGATTACTGGTCGAATTTGTGTGTAATTATAAAAAGTCATTTTGATTGAAATTTATATATAGAAGTGGTTAAAATGAAGTGTTTATACATAGTCCATTGTGGACTTTAGGACAAATGTAGTTCTCTTAAAAAATCATATAAGAAGAAGGGTAATGATAAGATATAAGATGTAATTAATAGAAGAAAAGGGGATGAATTTGCAAAATTATGAGATCATTTAAATGATTGACCTATAAAATGATGAGAGCATTCTACTAATTGGCTCATAAAATGATGAGTGCATGGAATTAAATAGATCATAAAATGGTGAGAGAATTGGATTGATTGGCTCACAAAATGATGTGTGCATTGAATCGATGGAGAAAGGAAGATGATGATAAGATTGGTTGAGTTATTCCTAGATACCCCATGTATTTAAGTCTTGCCTACATAGTTTGTGTAGATTTTAGGCTGATGTAGTTCTCCTAGAAATGAGCGTGTAATGAATGAATGATGATGTGGATAGGAAATGATCATGATTGGATAATATTTTCCCACCTAGGAGATGTTTTAAATTCAAATGGAGGGTTAACCATGATAGATTTCAAGTAGTGTCTGATAAGGAACTCATGATAGTACTCCCATATTTCATTAAATGTGGGTACAATGTAATTTAGATGCTTTCTATAACTCACAAAATAAATTTAATTGGAAAGATCAATTTTTTGAACTCACACACACACACACACACACAAGTGGTTTTTTCTTAGTGCATCAAATTTTTTCTTAGATTTAGATGTACAATTTGAGTCTTAACAATAACTTATTTCACAAGTAAACCTTATGCAGTCGGCATGTTCAATCCCAAACATACCAATTGATTATTTATGATATTTTAGTATGGTGACATTAATAACCCATGGGTTCAACATTGACCTATTGAACCTACAAGCTACTTAAGTAAATTTTAATCTCACATATGTATGAATGGTCCACATAACATTCATTATATCCAAGTCCCAAGGGTTGGGTGGATTGTCAAGTTCTTGGCACTTGCCAAGAGGAGATCAGGTTTAAAACCTTGGAGGAAAGTTATGCTAGGATAATGAGAGTAGATTGACCTGACTGTTCTGAGTGTGCACCAACCTAATGATGACAGTTCCAAACCAAGTCCTCAGGTGTCTCCCTCACTCTAGGCCATGTTTATCAAGGAGAGGTAGGGGTTATATTGGAAACTTTATAGATGCAAACTCTTGACTAATAGTAGAAAATGAAATAATGTTATCATTTCCCTGTGTAGCAAGAAAAAAAATTAATGTATCTAGATTCTAAGTGATGTGTAGTCCCAATTCTATTTATTCACCTGAATATAATGAATGCTAAGTGAATCAAACCATTTTGGCGTGAAACTAGTTCAATCCTAATTTTTTTATGACATTATTAACAATAATAATATTTATTAGACCATAGTTTCTCCAATTCTTAATGCCAATATTAATAATGTTAACTTAATGTGTGTTACAAAAACCACCCAAGTTTAAACCTAGTTAGAATTAAGGTCCATTGAATTTAGTTCTAAAAAAACTATAGTCAACAATCTCAAAAATATGTACTAATAATCTTGGTGTGAATAATTTAGGTGAATTGTAGAAGCTTTCTTATCCCAGGATGGATGAATTTTTTTACAGTAACATAAAATTATGTGGTTGTTCCTAAGATACCCATGAAAGATGCCATAGATATTTTTTTTAATGAAGAGTTCTTAAAATGGCATCCCTTGTCTAAGGCATTCATTAAAGAAGTTTCTAAAGAAATAGGAGAGACTATAATTAAATCTTTGCTTCAATCATGGACACATATATTCGATGCAAACTACTCACCCCCATAGAATAGCCACCCTCTTTCAACTATATAGAGTATTTATATAGAATTTTTTTCACCGTATAGAGTTTGAGATTTTTTTTATGTAGTTGTTTGTTTGTTTCTGGCAACCCTCTATAGAGATATGGGAAAGATATATATCTAAATATATATGGCAAGGACCTGTATCTTTTGTGTGTGTGTGTGTGTGTGGGGGGGGGGGGGTGTGGGGAAGGGGGGGTGGTCTCCCCTACCCATATCTCTCTATCTATAGGATGATGAGGGACTCCCCCACCTCTATATCTCTATCTATATATAGCTGATGGCATGCATTAATGCTCAACCCTTGAAAGATGCCATAGAAATTTTTTTAATGAAGAGTTCTTAAAATGGAATCCCTTGTCTAAGGCATTCATTAAAGAAGTTTCTAAAGGAATAGGAGAGACCATAATTAAATCTTTTCTTCAATCATGGACACCTATATTCGATGCAAACTACTCACCCCCATAGAATAGCCATCCTCTTTCAACTATATAGATTTTTTATATAGAATTTTTTTCACCGTATAGAGTTTGAGAAAAAAACTTATGTATTTTTTTGTTTGTTTCTGGCAACCCTCTATAGAGATATGGGCAAGCTATATATCTAAATCTATATGGAAAGGACCTATATCTTTTGTGTGTGTGTATGTGTGTGTGTGGAAGTCCCCTACCCATATCTCTCTATCTAGAGGATAATGAGGGACTCCCCCACCTCTATATCTCTATCTATATATAGTTGATGGCATGCATTTATGCTCAGCCCTATTTCTCTATATGCCCAGCGGCACCCTCTATCTATATGGTATGGGTATCCAATGAAAACTAATTGAATGAAGCTATTATAGGTCACTTCTATGGAGGTGTCATTATTTATGACATTCCACTTCATCAATGGTTATGAAGAGAAATATTAAGTCTTAGTTGACTATCGTGAATATAATGACAGTCTTGCCATCTTTGATAAACTAACCATGCAATAGTTGAGGTCATTCAGTGGTAAGGATGATCTTCCACACTCAAGGTATTTTACTTTGTTTCTTTTGGAAAATTAATCTCATTACAATGTTTTTAACTATAATAACTAAACATCAACCCCTTCTCCATGTTATTGTTAACTCCTAATGTATATCAACATTAAACTCCATGTTGTTTAGCAATTTTACATGTAAATAAGTGTTAAGTCCTAATCAAATGTGTGTTAAACTACCATGAAGTTTAATTTTATAGCTCCTAAATCTATGGTGGTTTCAACTCTTGGATTAATTTTAGTTTCCTAAGAATTCGTTTCATTTAATTTTCTATATTTGATAAGAAGATATATAGATAGAAACATTATTTATTCTTACTACGCAGAATAGGGCATTTCACCATACCTCTTGATGGTAGCCCAAGAGGGAAATTAGAGGCTTAAATTCCTACATAAAATCATCCTTGGTGATTTTTAAATATAAAAATTAAACCACTTCATAATTAGAAAATAAGAATTTCATAGTATAATTAGAAAAAATACAAAACAACCAAAACAAAATTGTTTCTTCAAATTATTTGAATCATTCTCCATCATAATAAAGATCAAATATAATATATTTATTATATTGCATGTGAACATACTTTTCTAATAAATAAATAAATTAGTCCAAATTTAACTAAATGATAAAAATAAAAATAAGCATCTTGCATGAAAAATAAACTAAACTTATTTCCAGCCTTTCTAAGGATTTATTATTATAAAAATAGATTAACTAAATATCAACTAATTATTAAATCAATTGCATTTTTTTTTCATGATGGTATCTATTGTAGAATTAAAATTAAACATCATCTATCAAAATTCTCCCCTTTGATGTTGAAGGGACTAAAAAGTTGATCTTAGAGTTCCAAATATTGAACTTTTGTCAAGAGCTTTAGCTAAGATATCTGCAACATGTTCTTAGGTGTTTATATCCCTCAATTCTACATATTTCTTCTAAACCAAATATTGAATAAAGTGGTAATTAAAATCAATATTCTTTGACATGTTGTGATGCACTAATTTCTTGGCTAATTTCATAGAACCTACATTATCACAAAAATCATTATAGGTTGATGTTTCTCTCCAATTTCTTCTAAAACCTTTTAGATCCACAATGCTTGTGTGCCTAATAAAGTGAATAAAATATATTCCTCTTCTATAGATTAAATAGAAACTAAACTTTGCTTCTTTGATATCCATGTAACCAAACTAGAATGGAGTGAAATACAATTCCCAGATGTTGACTTTTAGTCATACAAACTACCTCCCTGATAAGAATCACTAAAACAAAAAAGTTCAAACTTTTTAGTAGTATAATAATGAATACCAAAGCCAATATTACCTTTTACATAACTTAAAATCCTCTTGGTTTCCTTCATATGAATTTCAGATGGTTTAGACATATATCTTGATATAAGAGAAAATGAATAAGTAATATTGGGTCTTGTGTGAGTTAGAAACATTAAGCTTCCAATAATACTTCTGTAAGCTATCTCATTAACTCTTTCAACACCATCTTCTCTACATAGCATAAGTCTATGAGTAGTTGGAGTGGATATTAGTTTACAATCAATAATATTGAATTTATTCAACATGTCATTTGTATAATTTGTTTGACAAATGAATATGTCAAATTTACTTTGATGAACCTCCATACCTAAGAAGTATTTCATGATAATTAAATATTTCGTATCAAATTCAATCATCATTGCAATTTTGAATTCATCCTTTATCTTATAATTACTGCCCATATACAACAAATCTTCAACATACAAACTTATAATAAGGATATCATTACCTTCTTTCTTGTAATAAAGAGTAGGCTCACTTTTGCTTATTTTGAATCCATTCTACTAAAAATATCCATCAATCCTTGCATATAATGTTCTAGGTGCTTATTTGAGGCCATACAATCCTTCTTTAACTTGTATACTTACTCTTCTTTACCTTTTACTAAAATACCTTGTGGCTATTGTACATAGACTTTCTCTTCAAAGTAAACATTCAAGAAGTCATTTTTCACATCCATGTGATGTATGCTCCATTTATTTTAAGCTACTAGTGAAATCACCATTCTAATGGTCTCATCTTACAACGTGCAAATGTATATGTCATATCTTTGAGTGAAACCTTTTGCAACTAAATATGCATTATGTCTCTCAACACTACCATCACTATTGTACTTAGTCTTGTAGACTGATTTAGTACCAATAAAATTTTTATCGTGTGGAAATTCTATAAGTTTCCAAGTATCATTTCTATGAATGGAATCTATTTATTCGTGCATTGATCATACATAAACATAATTAGTATAATCATCTTCAAAACATGATGGTTCAAAATAATCTTGTGTAGTTAAAGCATAATTTATTATCTCATTTCTTGGACATTCTTCATGTGTTTGGCTTCTTTTATGCTAATAAATTTCACTCATGCTTTTGACTTTCCTTGAAGAAATAAGACATGAAGCTAAATTTGTGCTTGAAATGCATGCACAAGATGAGAGGTTATTTAATGGACTTGTACTAGAAGCTAGAATTGTGCTTGGAATACATGCACTAGATGAAGGGATACTTAATAGACTTGTATTACTTGGAACTAAAGTACTAGTTGGCTATTCATTAGTAATATCATCATAACTACCATCAATAAAAATAGATTTAGACTTCTCAATATTTCCTTTATCTTTGTCATGACCATACACTCCCCCTTCATCAAATATAACATCTCTTGACACAAGCACACTATTAGTGATAGGATTATAAATCCTATAAGCTTTGCTTTGTTCACTGTACCCAACAAAAATACAAGACTCACTCTTTGGATCTAAATTCTCTTTTTTCTAATCAGCTACATGAACGTAAGCTAAACAACCAAAAACTTTGAAATATTTGATATTATTCCCCTTTGATACCATGCTTCATATGGATTCATATTTTTAATTACACTAGTTGGAATTCAATTGAGAATATATATTGTTGTAGCAACTACATCACCCCAAAAAGAGTTTTTCAATGCCTTTGTTTGTAACATGATCCTTTCCATTTCAACCATTGTACGGTTATTCTTTTCAACCACACCATTTTGTTGAGGGGTATAGATAATTGTTAGTTCCTTTTTGATGTCATTCAAATCACAATAATTCATAAGTATTTTAAATATAATTCAATTCCATGATCAATCCTTAAGTAATTTATTTTGTAACCACTTTCATTCTCTACAAGGGCTTTAAATCTCTTAAATGTATCAAATGCTTCACTTTTTTCTTCAAAAAATAAACCCAATACTTTCTTGAGTAATAATCAATAAATGTAATGAAATATGACTTACCCAAACTTTTTATTTCCATAGGACCACGAATATCAGAGTGAACCAATTGAAGTGGATGATAAGCCCTCCATGCAATACCTTTTGGAAACTTTTCTCTTGAATGTTTGCCTTTAATGTATCCTTCACAAACTTCCTTATGCTCTTCAACCTTTGTCAAACCATAAACCAATTCTTTTGATGTTAGTAACTTCAAAATTTGAAAATTAAAGTGTCCATACTTGAGATGCCAAAACTAAATTTTATCTTCATATGCCATATTTGTAAGTTTGTTACTATTATCTCCAAACTTTAATGGGAACATCCTATTCTTATACATATGTACAATTTTAACAACCTTATTTCTTTTATTCTTATCATAGATCATGCATTGATTATCATCACAAACAACCTTATATTTATTTTCACATAATTATCTAACACTCATCAAATTATGTTTCAACTTTGGGATATAATAAATATCATTAATACTTTTCTTACCTTTTTTAGTATTCACCTTCATAGTTCCTTTTGATGCAACCTCCAAATATTTATCATCACCAAGTTTAATATTGGTTTTGAAACTACTATCCACTATATAAAATAACACATTATTCCCTAACATGTGATTGGAATAGCTTGAAAATAGATACCAAATCTCACTAGGACTATTTTCAGCTTTGTCATATGAAATGAATAAATTTCATGAAGTATCACCATCCTCATTAGCATAATTATCATTTTTATTTTCATTTCCTGCATTTAATTTACATTCCCAATAAAATTGACCATACATGTGATAGTAATAGCATTGAATATTTCTCTTATCAAATCTACCTTTACCTCTTCCTCTTGAAACTAAACCCCCTCTTCTTCCTTTGTATCCTCTTGAATAATCTTAATTCATGTCTTTACCTTGTCTCTTTTATTTCTTTTGTTATTTTCTTTACCTTGTACATGGCTATTATTTTTGCTAGAGTTTGTACCCTCATTCTATGATATTTAATTTTGAGGCAAAAGCCTTCTCATCGCTTTTATTTAGCATGTATGTTTATCTTTCTTCATGGGACATAAGAGATCCAACCAAGTGATCAAACTCAAGAGTAGTCAAGTCTTTTATTTCTTCAATAATGATGGAGATATTATTCAACCTTGGTGTTAGAGACCTTAACGCCTTTTTTTACTACAACCTATATGTTCAACATTTCTTTAAGTGTAGCCATATTTTTGACTACATCCTTTACTCTTACACAAAAATTGTTGACACTTTCAGCTTCTTTCATCTTCAAATTCTCAAATTCTCTCTTCATTGTTTGAAATCTAACCACTTTGACTTGATCACTACCTTGGTAAGATTCTTGTAGATTCTTTCAAGTATATTTGGCTAAATTTTCACCTATAATTCTTGGAAATAGGATCCTATCTAGAGCTTTTGAATATGAAATAAAGCTTGTGAGTTTTTCTTCTTAGCTTGCCTATCATTAGATGGAATAGTGGCCCAATCAATTGGTTCATCAAAACTAGTTTCTACAATCTCCCATAATTCTTTTCTTATCAAAAGAGTCATCATCTTGATGCTCCAACAATCATAATCACTTCCACCAAATTCTTAAATAATAAGCTTTTTAGAGTTTGAAATGATCATTTTTTAGAAATATCTGAAACAAAAAACAACCACCCAAACCTTTCTTTGATACCAATTGATGATTTTTAAATATAAAAAATATACCACTATATAAGGTAAAAATAAGAAGCTCGATGCACAACCATAAAAAATACAGAACAACCAAAAAAATGTTCTTCAAATTATTTGAATCATTATCCATCATAATAAAGATCAAATACTATATATATATATATATATATATATATATATATATATATTGAATTGCATGTGTACATCTTTTTCTAATAAATAAATAAATCAGTCCAAATTTAACTAAATGATAAAAATAAAAAAACATATTGCATGAAAACTAAACTAAATTTATTTCTAGCCTAAGGTTTTATTATTCTAAAAATAGATTAATAAAATATCAACTAATTATTAAATTAATTTCATGATTTTTTGCATGATGGTATCTATTTTAGAAGTCAAATTCAACAACATCTAATAAATAATCATAGAGGAATAAATGTGCAATATTAATCTTAAATATAAAAGATAAATGTACCTTTATGCATATGGTTGTTGACCAGAGCAACCTTGCAACTATATCAATTTCTTAGCAAGGTCATGTTATATACTCCAATTTACCATATTAGCTTTCCTTTGATTTATAAAATCATTACCAATCATAATTAGGGCTAATATTTTGTTAATATATTATGTAGAGTGACTTGAAAGAATAAGGAGTCAAAAGTTGGCATTTGCCTTGGAGCATTTCCTCTGGACCCATCTTTATATGTTGACCTAGGACATAGACAGAAGATGATAGTGAGAAGTAGATCATTTGTGAATGAATCTAAGTCCATAAATGGAAATTCATGTTATTAATTTAAGTTATGTTGTAGGAGTCATGATATCAATACCAAGTGATAGATATGGTGATGGTTTTTTCTCTAGTTTTGTAGGGATCCACCTTCATAATGATTGCTCATGCAAAACTTCCTTATGGTCTATCACATGGCATGCATGGTTGTTGGGTCCATTCTCCTAGCTACACTTGATAATTCCACTTTGAATGGATGCTGAAAATTTTTTGGCTTTCATAGTTCTTGGATCTCATCACAATCTCATAAGGTATGCATTAGGCTCATGACTCTAATTAGAATATTGGCTTGATTCTGCTTGAATTTGAGAAAGAATATAATGGTCATACTTAAGTCTTTTAGTTTCCAAAAATATGTTCTATATAATGGTTAATATTATGTTCAAATATGCCTTTGAAGTGGTTGATATAAATGGAAACCTCATTGATCCCTTCAAGTTACAACACTCTCTTTGACAAAGATGCCTACTTGTTCCTCTGTTCATGATTGTTGCTAAAGATTTACATTATTCACTAAGAGATGCTTCATTAAGACCCCCTATAAAAGGCATCACTCTTCATAACAATAGTGAACTTGTGGATGTGTTATTTTTTGATGACATTAATATCTTTTTTATTCTTGGAAATGAAAATTTCTAGTAGATTACCTCTAGGTTGAGTATTTATTATTATCCATCTAGGTCTAAGGTTACTTGTTATATTGAATTATTAATTTTGGGTGGACATGGAAAGGGACTATGTAATTGTCTATGTATCTTGATATCCATTTTGATCTATCCCTTTATTTTAAAGAATTATTAGAATGAATGTTTATAAATATTAATAAAAAATATCAAACTTACTCTCATTTCCTAAGAGAATATAGGTTTACCAAAAGGCTCTTTCTGTATTTAATATCTATTACTCCTATTGGATGTTTAATAAGTATAAATTTATAAATATTCACAAAATGATTAGAGATTTTATTTGGTCCAATGGTAAATGAAACCAAAAAAACATGCTACTGCTTGGGATATATGCTATAAACCCAATAAGATGGGTGGACCTAGCTTTAAAAATATCAAAATTCAAGGTATTACACTTGCATTTAAATAAATATTAAGGGATATAATGGAGACTAAGCCATGGAAGGTAATTGTAAGACATAATATTTTAAGCAAATTTCCTAAAGGAGTACCTCAATGGAAGGAATTGCATATTTTTTACCTTTTGATTGGTTCCTTCTCAATCATGGTTGTAGGTTATTTTATTTTTTAATATTTATTGAAGGTTTGGGAGATGGTAAAATATTTAATAATTTTGAAACTTATTGTTAGTGGTTTTGGATCCATATGCTAGGGATACCCTGATGTGGAATCTTAAGATGAACAATGGTCCTCTTGCTTTGACAAGAGATTTCTAAACCTTTTATTGGTTTTCTGAGGGGTTAGAATCCTTTAAAGACCTCCAATCATTTAGGTGTTGGGATTATTTCATTGAGGTGAGATTTAAAATTAATATCCCTAATTCCCATCTTACAACTTACACTTTATCGAATAAAGTTATCTTTAACTCATCTTATGCTTTGATAATGGAAGAAGATAAAGAATTCTGGGGTAATATCAAAAGGATTAAAGGGCCATAATTAAAATAAATTGCAAATAAATATGTACCTCTAACCTTATCCATTTTAAGCTCTCATTTTCTAAAGATATTCAACTTGGCCTTAACTAAAAGTGGACATTGTGTGATCCTTTTCATAATTGGAAGTTCATGTTTACAATTATTTGGTATGCTTATCTTGAACATAAGAAGTAATACTTTAGATGGTTGTTAATTCATAATAATTTGGCTATTGGGGATGTCCTTGTGAAATCTAGCATCAGTAAATATTTTCTTACTTTGTGTGAACATGAAACCATTGGGCATGTTTTCTTTTATGTCTATATGTTATTGTGTGGAGTAATTGCCTATAGGTTTGATCCAAAAAATTTCTTATGGTGTATTTTGGTTTAATATTGATTTTGGCTATGTGTCTTTTGAAAATAAAGTCCATGTGTATTTCCATAAGCATGGCTTGTATTCTCTATTAAAATTTTATGGTTCTTATGGAAGAAAAATAATCTTGAGATTTTGTAATTCAAAAGCAAGGTGATTACTACCTTATCAAAAGAAGTTATTGTTGACAATTTTAACCCCATAGGTCAAATTATAACCCTTATCATTTGAAACTTTGCATATCATGCCAATTTGTCTTGTGAGTTAGTAACTGGTCCAAAAAAGTCTTTGAAGAATATGTGGTTAACAGGTCTTGAGGTTGTTTAGGTGATTTAGGGACTTTTATTTCACTGATCTTATTCTTTATAGGAAGGTATTTATGTTTCTCAAAGTTATTCAAAAGAGGACAAGTGTAAAACTTTAGGTTTTCACAAGTGGAAGATATACTTCAGGATTTCATGGAAGGAAGGCTTCGGGAACAATTTCCCCAAAAGGTTCTTTTCTTAAGAAATGGTCCTTTTTCATAAGTTCTGAAGAGTTATTTTGGTTTCAAATTCCATTACAAAAGTTCCAAGGACCTTTTCAAAAGTCTGAAGGGTCACTATTATTTCAGGAAAGTCATTTCAAATAAATCTGAAGAAACTATTTCCTTCGGACAAGTTATTCGAAGGAAAGTATCAAGCAAAAAATCCAAGCTATGGATAGATTGTCTAAAGAAATAACTTCGAGAGAAATGAAAAGAAAAAAATTGTCTAAAGCAAATTACTTAAAATATTGTCAAAGGAAATAAATAGAAGTGGCCCAAAAAAAGTTGAAGGAATACATGCAGAACATGCAAAGTGGCCCAAGCTCGATTAGAGGTGCCCAGGACAAGCATGAACATGCAAAAATCCAATAAAGATATTGTTTTTTCCATTTATAAGAATATTTATAGTCCAAGACATGCAACTTCTTCAGTGATGACTCTCTCAGTTGCAAAAGGGAGACTCTAATGCATGAAGGGCTTGAGGATTTTAATGGTGGAAGGTCATTTGGAGTTGATTGGTCAAAGCTTTAGTTGATTATTTGTTGAAGTCATGTTTATCTCCTAGTCATCTCATGCATTTGATGATCTAAATCAGCGTCAATTTCAATCGAGAGGCATATTTTTTTGAAGATTGTGGCATAGTTTTCATGCATGGAATAGATTAATCCAAGATGAGCCCACTATTCATTTTCAATGCTAAAGATCTTTTCATGCAATACATAAGACAACAGGATATTAGTAAAAGCCCTGGTTATTCTTGGATAACTCAAGTTGGACTTATGTAATGTGGGATTTGATCTCTTCTATTTTTAGCACCAACATCTTGGATTTTGTGTGTTTTTTCTATATAAGTTGGTTTTTCCAACCATTTTGATATCAATCCCTCTTTTGGCAAGACCAAATGCTGCCAAAGGTTGAGCTTTGTAACCTTTTCAGATAAATAGAAGGACTATTATTTTTAGAATCTAGAATGTTGGTATAGTGTATTTATGTCAGTGATTTACATAAGTGATAGAATTTTTCTTCCTTGTCAAGTCTTGATTCTTACCTAGTTACTAGCTAGTCAAAATAAGCAGGTCATGTTCTATTTTTAACATCTTTTGGTTGATGTTATAGTGGATATAAGTGGTTGGTTAGTGCCTTGAATCAGTCCTATTCCATCATTTCCCTCAATATTTGATCACTAGATAAATCCTTTTCATGAAATACTTATGAATAGGAGTCATTTGGAGTTGAAAATTCAATATTTTCTTGTCTAATCAATGTTTTTAGAAGCTCAAATTGAGTGGATGAACCAAAATATAGGTGTATCACCATCATTAGATAGGATTTTTATTTCATTTTTATTTCTTCCCTTTTTTATATATTTTGTAGCGTAGAGCAAAGATCCTAATTGATACACCAAAGGGAACTATCCTTTATAATCTAGAGACTCAATCTATTGATTAGGCCACCCATAGCCTAGGATTGTTTTCATGTTCCAACAGACTGTGAAGACCTGAAACTACCTTCACAAGGGTGTGAGTATGATTGAAAATAGTTTTTGGCACACTTGGTGGGACCCATTGGAGCTGATCTTGATGAAATTCAAGTTACAATAGTACTCTTCATGAAGTATTTGGTGATTTCAATCTCAAGCAATTGCTTCTAATAGTCCAGGCATAGTTTCCATGTAAGTTAATTTTTTATTGCATTATCATGAATGAGTTTTGATGGTTGTATACAAATATAATTCCTATGCTATGTTTCCTTATCATCCCTATGATTAATCATACCAGCCTTGTCTCCAAGAAAGAATGGATGAGATAGAGCTCAAAATACTAGCATATGCAAGAAAAGTTTGTTCAAGCTTTCAATACGAGGAAGTGAATGTCTTTTTTCAAAATGTTCCTAATGATCTAGAAAAGATACATGAGTTATGTATTTTTGTATTATATAATATTGTGTCTTTGTAGAGGCAATGAATTGAGTTGAACTAGTTTTCTCAAGACGGTTCTTGTTTTCCTTATTCTCATGAAATTTTTAGCCATGCTCAGTGTGTGCCAATGGAGCTTCCTAGTTAGAGTCAAGATCAAACTCATATGCATATTGAAGATCCAATTCAAGAGACAAAATCTTCTTGTAGTTCCCTTTCTTCACTAATCATCCCTCAAGTTCAAGTTGTCCATGAAGACAAGGAGGTTTCAGACTTTGATGAGGTAATGGTCAAGTGGAAGGAACATAATGTAGAGGTCTTTAAGAGTTTCTCTTTCCCTCCTCTCCAAAACTCCCTAAAGTATTCCATTTCCCTCTATATCCTAAAATATGATCATGATCAACCTCCCATTCTTTATTTTCACTCTCAAACAAATTATTTTTATCACCCTCCCACCATCTCCCTTCTTCAAGAGGAGCCTGTTCTCTGGAGGATTGAGAAAGGGGTTGCAGCTACAAGTCAAGTATTTGTAGAGTGTGAAGATGATTATTCAAGTGTATATGAGGAAGAGTTTCTTATCGATACTTCACTTGAGGTTGTAGTTGAGAATGATAAGGTTTATCTTGATGTGAAGGAACTCCAAGAGGATTTGGTACAAATTGAAGTCATAAATGAGTTAGAGATATCTCCTATTGAGAAGGATCAAGACAAATTTTAAGCTAATCTTATTTAGATTGATCAAAATGAGGAACAAAAATATGATTGGTAGCTATACCTTGAATCTTTTTAGGATATTGGAGATCTTTGTAGGGATATGTTGTCTATTAAAGAACATGTTTATGACAAATTTTATTAGGAATCACCTATTCAAGATCATAATATAGATTGGGCTGCCTATTCAAAGATCCTTGAAGAGATGGATGAACTTGTAGTAGCTGATAACAAGGATGAGGCCACTCAATTATAATGCATAGATGAGATATTACTTGACAAGGTTGTAGATGACAAGCAGTATGAAAAAGATCTAGAAGTACTAGATGAGTTTGCCTTTGTTGGTGATTAGTTTGCTATTGATGACTCATTTGAGGAGATGATAAGAGAGTTGGTGAGAAATAAAAAATGCCTCATCAAAGGTTATGATTAATAAACATCATGCCTTTCAACTTGTACCATCTCTTGGAGTTAGTGAGTTTATGAATTTCCCTTTTGATCCAGGTGGATCAAGCTTTGTCATGGTTAGTTAGTTAGTTTTTTTCCTCTAAGTGTTGTTCAAGCACATTAGTTTTAATTTTTTGTCCCAAATAATTGCTTGTTTGCATATTTGCTTTGTTTAGTTAGTTTTCCCTTCTTTGTGTGTTTTTATTTTTATTTTGGAAGATGAAGGTTGTCTCATACTGAGTCAAAAGAGAATTTGAAGTCATGGATCAGATTTGCCATTGTTTTATAAGTTCAAATATCATGTATATGGTCTAAGTTTTCAAACATAGTAGGCATGCTTCCTAGTTGAGTCACCAAAATGTTGACAATTTTGAACCCACAAGTCAAATTGCAACCCTCATCATTGAAAACTTTGCATATTTATGCAAGTTTGTCTTGTTAATCAGTAACTAGTCCTAAAAAGTCTTTGAAGAATCCATGGTTAATATGTCTTGAGGTTGTTTAGGTGATTTAGGGACTTTTATTTCACTCATATTATTCTTTGCAGGAAGGTATTTATGTTGCTCAGAGCATTTCAATAGAGGACAAGTGGAAAACATTGGGTTTTCAAAAGTGAAAGATATACTTCAGGCTTTCATGGAAGGAAGGCTTCGAGAATATTTTCCTTGAAAGGTTATTTTATTAAGAAATGGTCCTATTTCATAAGTTTTGAAGAGTTCTTTTGGTTTCAAATTCCATTACAATAGTTCCAAGGACCTTTTCAAAATTTTGAAGGGTCACTATTCTTTTAAGAAAGTCATTTCAAATAAATCCGAAGAAACAATTTCCTTCAAACAAATTGTTTAAAGAAAAGTGTCAAACGATAAGCCAAAGGAAAAAGACTTTACAATTTTTTTAAAGGATTTTACATTGTTTCTAAAAGAACACTTCAATTTTTTTGAAGACCATATCAACAATCCTGAAGGGCAGTTCATAAAAGCCAAAGACATAATTTCCTTCAGACTTTTGGTCCAAAGGAATTGTTCAAGGGAAAATGGTCCTTTAGAATTTCTCCAAAGGGACACTTGAAAAACCTGAAGGTTATTTTAAAAAATCTAAAGGTGTCTTACCTTTCAGAAAGGTTCTTTACAAATGTCCGAAGAGCAAGGTCTTTTCAATTTTTCTACAGGAATAGGGACCAAACAATTTTTTCAAAAGGGTCTTTTTCATAAACTGAGGACCTTTTCAAAAGTTTCAAATGGTCACTTGACACTTTTTCAAGGGTCCATTTTGAGTTTCCTAAAGACCATTTCAATTTTTATGAAAGGGATTATCATTTTTTCTAAAAAGTCCTTTACAAAAAGCTGAAGGGCAAGTGGACATTCCAATAATCTGAAGGGAAATTTTAGAAGGTCAAAGGGCATTTACATCAATTCCTTTGAATAAATTGTCCAAATTAAAACCCTGAGGATAGTTGTAAAAAACCCAAAGACATATTTCTTTCAGACAATAGTTCTAAGGATAAGTCATTCCAAAGAGGCTGAAGATAGAATAGTTTCATATAAATTGTCTGAAGGATAGTTTCAATAGAAAATTTTGAGGGAAAAAAGTTCAAGGCAAATTGTCTGTGAGAAAGGGACCAATAAAAAAATCCATGAGAAAAGTCAATAGACAAAAGGATAAAACAAATTCCTTCAGATAACTTATCCGAAGGAAAGTGTCTAGCAAAAAATACCATCCACGAATAGATTGTCTGAAGAAATAACTTTGGGAGAAATGAAAAGAAATAAATTGTCTGAAGCAAATTGCCCAAAATATTATCAAAGGAAATAAACAGAAGTGGCCCAAACAATGTTGAAGGAATACATGAAAAACATGTAGAGTGGCCAAAGCTTGATTAGATGTGCCCAAGACAAGCATGAACATGAAAAAATCTAATAAAGATTTTTTTTTCCATTTATAAGAAAATTTATAGTCCAAGACATCTAGCTGCTTCAGGGATGACTCTCTCAGTTATAAAAGGGAGACTATAATGCATGAAGGGCTCAAGGAGTTTAATGGTGGAAGGTCATTTGGAGTTGATTAGTTAAATCTTCAGTTAAGTGTTTGTTGAAGTTATGTTTATCTCCTAGTCATCTCATGCATTTGATGATCCAACTCAACGTCAAGTTTAATCAAGAGGCATATTCTTTTGAAGATTGTGGCATAGTTTTCATTCATGGAATAGATTAGTCCAAGATGAACCCAGTATTCATTTTCAATGCTAAAGAACTTTTCATGCAAGACATAAAACAAAAGGATATTATTAGAAGGTTTGGTTATTCTTGGATAGCTCAAGTTGGACTTGTGTAATGTAGGAGTTGATCTCTTCTATTTTTGGCACCAACTTCTTGGTTTTTGTGTGTTTTATATATATAAGTTGGTGTTTCCATCCATTTTGATATCAATCCCTCTTTTGGTAAGACCAAATTTTACCAAAGGTTGAATTTTATAACCTTTTTAGATAAATAGGACTATTATTTTTAGATTCTAGAATGATGGTATAGTGTATTTATGTTAGTGATTTTCATAAGTGGTAGAATTTTTCTTCTTTATCAAGTCTTGATTCTTACCTAGTTACTATTTGATTAGATTATGCAAATCATGTTCTATGTTTAACATCTTTTAGCAGAAGTTATAATTGATATAAGTGGTTTGTTAGTGCTTTGAATCAGGGATATTCCATTATTTATCTCAAGCTTTGACCACCGGATAAATCCTTTTCATGAAATACTTATGCATAGGATTCATTTGGAGTTGAAGATTCAATCTTCTCTTGTCTAATCGGTGTTTTTAGAATCTCAAATTGAGTGGAAGAACCAAAATATAGGTGTATCAACATCATTAGATAAGATTTTTCCTTCAGTTTTCTCTCTTCCCTTTTCTTGATAGTTTGTAGCATAGAGTAGAGATCATAATTGGTACACTAAAGGGAGTTATCCATTATAATATAGGGACTCAATCCACTGATTAGGCCACCTATAGCCTAGGATTATTTCCATGTTTCAGCAAACTATGAAGGCTTGAAACTACCTTCACAAGGGTGTGAGTCTAATTGACAATAGTTATTATACATATTATTTCTACGAAAATATTTTAATATCTCAAAGTTTATTGGGAGGAAAAGAAAAACTTATTTGAAATTGGAATGATGAAGATTACTTATAACTATCTTCTTGATACTTGAGGTTAATCAAGGTACAACTCTCATCTTGACTAGAAAACCCTTCACTCATCCATTACATATGTAAAAAGATCTAAGGTTGAGTAGGACATATGAAGGATTAATATTTTGAACAAGCTTTGAATTTGGATCCTAACTTGGTTGTGTTATTGAAGTTTTAGATGAGCGTTAAAAAGGTACAACTAAACTCTTCATATTGTGCATGAGTCCCATGGTACCATCATATGTTAATGACAATTTATACATAGAAATCACAAGTTTTTCTCAATCTTGTTTAGATAAAAATATGTTGCCTATTGTTGGGTATGGTGGTGTACTTGCCCCCAAAATGAGGCAATTTGGTGAGAATAATTTTAATGGTATTTTGGTTAAGCTTCAAGAGTTTATTCAAAAACATGGTAGGATTATGAGGGCAAAGTCATTGGAATAGACTCATGAAATTGAGATGAGTCATGTATTCACTCATATGGCATAAATCATATCCTTAAAATTAGAGGTTACTCATGTCCCTATAGTACATACAAGTTTGATTGAAGGTGATTAGAAAATGCAGTTGGGACCTGGTGGATCAAAAAATTGAATATTACTATCTCTTTATGTATAAAAAATATTTTTAAGTTGTCTTAAATAGGTTATGCAATTTTTCTTTAATTTTTTTTGTATAGATGATGACAAATGCTATGAGTACCCTATCTAGACTATAACACTCTGATGATACCATTGTAATTAGAATTATAATTACATTATATCCTCAATCTCTTTTTGGATAAAAATATGCTCCCTATTGATGGGAATGGTGGTGTACTTGCCCTTGGAATGGAGGAATGTATTGAGAATAATATTAATGGTATTTTGGTTAAGCTCCAAGAGTTTATTAACAAAGGTATTAGGTTTTGGAAGGTGAAGTTGTTGGAATAAATTCATGAACTTGATGAGTCATGTAATCACTTAGTTGGCAAAAACTAGATCCTTAAAGTTAGAGGTTGGTCATGACCTTATGGTACAAGGAAGTTTGATTGAAGTGGATCAAGAAATTGAGCAATTAGGCCCTGGTTGATCAAAACAATGAGTATTTCTCTATCTTTATGTAAAAATAATATTTTAAAGTTATTTTAATATGTTATGTAATTTTTATCTTTCATTTTTTGTTTTTATCGATGATGACAAATGTTATTAACACCTCATCTAGACTACAACACTCTGATGATACCATTGAAATTAGCATTATAATTGCATGCTATTCTCAATCTCTCTTTATGAAGAATGAATAATTTTAATTGATTCATAATTGACCTCTTTCATTTGTTGTTTGTAAAGATGATAAGATATGTTATGAGTACCCTGCTTAGATCACAACAACCTGTAATTGACATAGCAATTGTGTCCCAATATCTAACATCTAGCACCACTTGATTTAAAGACAAATGATGGTGAAAACACAAAGTAAAATTATATTTTTTAATTTAAATAATGATATTATACATCATATTTATATTTATATACATATCTCTAACTCTATATCTATCATTCATAAAATTCAACATCACGGAGAGGTTCAAAAATATAATAAATATGATGTAGATTACCATTATTTGAAGTTGAAAAGTAATTTTACTATGTATTCTCACCAATGTATGTCTAAGAATCAAGTTTTACTAGGGAGATAGTGGATCTTGGGATAAAATTGTAACATCAGTCAAACATCATTTTTATCCATGTGGGGTACTCATAACATCTCTCATCGTCTATAAAACCAACAAATTAAAGAGGTAAATTATGAATCAAATAAAACTAAACCTAATTTGAGATAAATTAAAATTAATATTATTCCTTTTGTAAATAAAGAGAAAGCGAGAGAGGGATATAAAGAGAGAAAAATTATTCCTTCTGTACAAAAACTATGGTTTACATACAAAATATTTAAATAATATGTAGAAACATCATGTAATTTGTAACTTTTTAAATCTGAGTGTAAGGTATTATAGTCTCAACAACATAATCTAAGCCAACTAAGGTACCTAAAATATCAGCCAGATATTAATCAATTAAGTAAACATATACTAAAAGGTTAATTTAATTTAATTTTACATAATATAATTAAAATTAAACTTGTGTCAAATACATATGGTGGATCAAATTTAAGCCTTTTATAATTGATTGTATGTTTATGGGAGGTCATGAAGAAACTATAGATGTCATATAATCTAGCATGCTAGTGTCATGAGCTATTGAAGCAATTACATATGGTGTATACTCTTGCATGCTAGTGTCCTAAGATCTTGAAATAACTACATATGACATATACTCAGGCGTGCTAGTGTTCTAAGACATTGAAGAAACTATAGATTAAATATATTTTTCTATACTATTGTCTAGAGATGCTGAAATGACTATAAATTGCATAGGCTATTGGGTAATATTATGCCTCACAATTGTAGGTCTAGTCTCCATAAGTGTAACCCATGTATGTCTACCATAAATAAGAGGTCTAATACACTTCCTCCCACATTATTTTCAATGATATAAAATAACTATAGGATGACTACTAGTTATGCCACTACTAGTAGGAGAGACACTAGCACCAACAGTAGGAGAGACACTATTATATGTGCCACCACCTATATCCTATGTATAAATCCTCAGTGTATGCATTCTATGCTAAATCATAACATGTGTGAGACTAGTAACTATCTCAAGGGTGTCTATTTGTGTACTATGATGCAAGATTTTAGGGCTAGAAGTATGTGTTACTATCCTATTTCTCTAAATTCAGTTATGGTAGTTTTGGTCTCACCTAGCACTGGGTATATCAAATAAGGACCCATAACCCCTACCTTGGGAGGCCTTCATGTTTAAATAATTTGATATTTATTGTAAACTCTCAATAAATTTTTCTTAAATAATATAAATGAACCTCATAATTATTATATGGAGGCTCATCAAACACCATCCACCACCTATCTCAAAAGTCATTTTTTATCTTTGCATGAATACACCAATAAATTTGATGTGTTTGCAACTCATTGGTGGTGGTTGGTTGGTTCCATGATTAAGAAACAATGCACACACTTTTTATTTTATTTTTATTTTTTTAATGTTCTTGTATGACATTTTTTCAGACTAATATTGATACAACACCTCTATTTCATGCAACATTGCATCAAATTATGAAGTCACATTTCCCACTTCATTAAAAATGGCCTCCAATGTACTAACAAGTGAATTACATGCACTATGACTTGAAGAGTAACATAAACCATTAATAATAATTTATAATTGATGTTTTTTTGCATTATATTATTCATAAAAAATAGTTTCTTATTTTTCAAAGTCAAATTGCTAAGAGTTTTGATCACGATTTTGTTCAAAATTTTATTCACACAATAGGTCCATCAAATTTTATATATATATTTATAAAAATATAAGTTTTCTTTAGGGAATGTGAGAGTGTTAAATTCAAATTTAATTTCAACACTCTAAACATAAATACATATAAACAAAAACCCTGAAATCAAAATTTAGTAATCAATATACTTGAGATCATGATTAAAATATGGAGTTAAGTTGAAAGATGCAAGGCTAAAGCACACACATACTCTTCAAGTTTTATTCCAAAAATCAATATATATCCAAATGGGAAATAATGAATCATAGGTTTAATAATTGGGGAAATTTTTTAATAAAAGGTGTACACCCTTTACCCTATAAAGGTTGTATACCCTTTTGCTCTAGTACCATGACAAGTAAAATATAGCATGGTTAATTTGAAAAAAGGGTGTACATCCTTTTCACAAAATATATTATATTCCAAATATTGTCACCTTTTGTATCCTTTGACTTTGTGCATCTACCCATATTCGCACTCATTCATTTTTGCAATCTTGTACAACACACTTGTACTTGTTTACAATCATGTGTAACACACTCACACTAGTTTGTAGTCCCACGTGCCTCCCATACACTTACTCATAGTCCCATAGACATACACTTGAATTCCTTTAGTACATCCACATGTTAGCATTCTCAAAATGTGTAGCTTTCTAGGCACTTCTCAGTCTAGAGCATGTCATATATCTAGTTGGGCAGTTAACTGCCACATACCTAGAAGGTCAAATGTCACCCAAAAAGGAAGATAAAATTAATTATAATAGTTTTATTTATTAAAAAAAATAGTTGTAAATAATACTTATATTACATTTATAAATATGTATTATATGCATCCATCCAAGGGTTGATGTCATACACAATCATTTTTATAGATAGCATGCTATGTGTATCTAATCCATCATAGACATATGTGCATTCTTTCTTTATTCACTCTCACCAAATAGAATTAAAAATTTTGCAAGCATCAAAATTGTTATCCATTTATTGTGTGTTTAATTCTTTTTATATTTTTTTTCTTCCATTCACTCATTATAATTGTGAGTTATCTCTAACATGTAGTTGTCCCTCACACACCTATTCATGGGCCCCCTATAGCATGGATCATTGGTATCAAAACATAGCTCATTAGTATATTTTACATGCATGTAAATAGTGAGAATAATTAGATAAAGAAGGCATAATGGTTAGTTCTGTTCCAGACTACCCAAAGGTATGCCATTGCAAAAGTAAGATGGTTGAGACCAAGAAGGAAATTGAGGCAGCCCAAAATGTTGAAAATCTCATTTTTTACACATTAGAGGGAGCACACATTAAAATTTTGGCCAATTTCATTAGTTGATAATGTATATTAATGTAATTACTTGAAATCCTCCTCCAAAATTCACTCAATAGTAGTTTTAGCAATAAATCTTGTTTAAAGTGCAAGTCAATATTGTCATTCATTTATTCAAAGTAAAAATTGATGCCAAAGTATTGGATACCTACATTTGATAGATTGAGGTGTACTCATTAGTCAATCATTTCACTGATGTTGAGAAGAATACCTTTACATTATTGAAGATGTATATTTTGGAGGTTTAATGGTGGAATAACTTCAACACATAACATGCACAAGATTGTGTTCTAATTGATTCTTGGAATAATCTTGTTGACACATTAAATGAGGAGTATTACCCTCTACATCACTTTGAGGATGAATAGATCAAGTTATGATAATTGTGCTAATACAAATAATATTCAGTGGAGGACTACACTAGTATCTTCATGCCAACTCTACACACCAATGAGAGAAATTGAGTGAAAAACATAAGGTGATGATGTACATTAAGGGAATCTCAGCTTATATCTATGTAGAGATGGAATTATCGACTTATGACACTTTGGATCAAGCCTACCAAAATTTCACCAAGATTGAATCCAAGGCAAATATTAAGTAACATCTCACCTCTTCATCTGATGTCATGCAAAATATTCATCCCATGCACAAATATTCATCGAAACCTTCTACAAAGAAGCATAACACTTATCACAAAGGAGAACAGACTAAGAAGACTACACAAAACATGAAGGCTCATGCACCTTATGCATCAAACAAAGGCAAAATAAGTCTGGTGATAAGTGGTGCCATCATCATCTCACACACCCATGATGACTCTAAATGTCATGCATAATAATCATTGATGATAGGACCACAGTTTCCCAAAGTTCTGACACAACTTGTCAGATTTAAGAGCACACATGATTACCAATGTATAAGCAACTTAAACATGCAAAAATACTAGAAGAACAAATAACTATGAATGAGAAATAACATAGAATATGAGAGGCAACACACAATTGTATTCAACTCATTACAAAGGAAATTACAATAAAGAGATCACACTCTTCTCCACCTCTACAAGGCCTTCTACCTCAAGGGCTCCCAGTAATCTTCCCACTTGAGTAATCTTCTCTCATAGGTCACAACACATAGCTAACACACGGTGTTGTTCACCTCATTGTACATATGATACAATTGAGTACGAACCGGTACTCCAAGTAGATCTCACCATGATCCTGCTCTGATGTATTGCTATCACCTTGGATCCTAGCCAACCCACCGATCTCTGTCTGACCCTCGCATTCACACATCTCCCTGTAGACCAACCTGATCTTACTTATCACATGTAGTTCTCCTCCATGATCCTGCAACACCCTACATATCAAACCTGATCTTACATACATGGGGAATCCTACTTGATTCCACCATGGGAAGAACTCTCCAAGCTCCACACTTGGGTTCTACAAGTTCTTCACTTAACAATATAGCCCATGAGTCTATTATATAGATCTCATGCATACACTTAATTTAGATGGGCGGCTCAAAGACTCAAACTGGTCTCTAACATGCAAACTCCATGTTCACTTAACTGACTATTCGTCAATAGCAGTTCTGACTGCTACAGGTGACCAACATTGGTCCCTACCTTCCTAGAGGTGACTGACGCCGGCTGATCTCCTATCGATGCCTGTTTCCTCTGCGCTTCCCCTGACTGACGTCGGTTGTGGCCTGCCAACGCCGACGAATGTCAAGCTATAGAAAACCTCCTCCTTCTATTTACAACAAGGTGAAACTTTTAGCTCCACACCCTAACAATCTCCCACTTGGAGATAAAGAGCTACACCTATACCCATACCAGTACTCTATCTAATCTGCATCCTAGCTTGTATTCCTCTTCAAGCTCCCACTTGAAGACAACCCACCACACTCCCTGTGGTGCTACACCTGTGCCTAAATTTCTCCATTCTTATGCCTTGCTATACTCCCACTCAAATAGCAACCCCTGTGAGTAACTTGTAATCAACAACACTTAACAGATCTGAACCACCTGTTAGTCAAGCTCGCTCTGAGAACGTCCAACCTCGCTCTGATACCATTTGACAGGACCACAGTTTCCCAAAGTTCTGACACAACTTGTCAGATTTAAGAGCACACATGATTACTAATGTATAAGCAACTTAAACATGTGGAAATACTAGAACAAATAACTATGAATGAGAAATAACACAGAATATGAGAGGCAACACACAATTGTATTCAACTCATTACAAAGGAAATTATAATAAAGAGATCACACTCTTCTCCACCTCTACAAGGCCTTCTACCTCAAGGGCTCCCAGTAATCTTCCCACCTGAGTAATCTTCTCTCATAGGTCACAACACACAGCTAACACATGTTGTTGTTCACCTCATTGTACATTTGGTACAATTGAGTACGAACTGGTACTACAAGTAGATCTCACCATGATCCTGCTCTGATGTATTGTTGTCACCTTGGATCCTGACCAACCCACCGATCTCTGTCTGACCCTCACATTCACACATCTCCCTGTAGACCAACCTAATCTTACTTATCACATGTAGATCTCCTCCATGATCCTGCAACACCCTGCATATCAAACCTGATCTTACATACATGGGGAATCCTACTTGATTCCACCATGAGAAGAACTCTCTAAGCTCCACACTTGGGTTCTACAAGTTCTACACTTAACAATACAGCCCATGAGTCCATTATATAGATCTCATGCATACACTTAATTTAGACAGGCGGCTCAAAGACTCGAATTGGTCTCTAATATGCAAACTCTGCATTCACTTAACTAACTGTTTGTCAACAGCAGTTCTGACCGCTACAAGTGACCGACGTCGGTCCCTACCTTCCTGGAGGTGACCGACGCCGGTCGATCTCCTACCGATGTTGGTTTCCTCTGTGCTTCCCCTGATTGATGTCGGTTGTGGCCTGCCGACGCCGATGACTGTCAAGCTGTGAAAAACCTCCTCCTTCTGTTTGCAACAAAGTGAAGCTTTTCGCTCCACACCCTAACAATTGATTACTTGGTCTACTTTAGGTCCCATACTGACAAATGAAACTAATCTAGAATCTACTTGTATAAGCACCAACACCGCTATGAAATACATTTCTAAGGAGAAAAAATTCCTATTCCACACCAAGTTATGGGTGAAGGGTTAACCTCTTTCATGTCATCACTAACAATGGCAGCCATAAGAACATCATTATGCAATCCATAGCTCAAAGCCTTGGCCTTGCCACTATTGTGCATCCCAAGCCATACTTATTGGGTTGTCTCTATTAGAGGAAGGATATATAGGTCCACCAATAATAGACCTTCTATTAAAAATTCAAGCCTATAGAGGACACTTTCACGTATGACATTACTCCTTTGGAGGTATATGAAATCTTGTTGTGAAGGTCATATTTGTATGTTCATGAAACTACATATACAGATAAGCCACATTGAATTGTTCATGTATAAGATCACTTCTTCCACCTATTTAGTTATCACTAATGACTAAATTCATTTTGGTCTTTGGTAAACAATGTCAAATATTCATTTCACATGTGTAGACGTTAATGTTAATCATGGTTTATCCTGATACACCTACACATGAGACAAAACAAGCTTTGGTAGTGTGCATCATTCTATCAATGTCACAGTAGCAATAGCTTGACACATTATTGAAGTAGCGTAGTCATGTCAAACCACATTTTTGGATTGTTTGTACACAAGATCACTTCTTCAACATAGTTAAGTTAGTTCCAATGACCAAAGTCACCTTGGTATCTAATAAGTAATGATGTAAAATCATTTTACACATGTTAAAGTTCATGTTACTCATGGTCTATCTTGATACACCTATGTGTAAGATAAAATAGGGTTTGGTATTAGGCATTACATAATCAATATCATAATATCTGTATCTTGATAATTTACTAAAGCAGCATAGTGAAGTATTCACATAGCTTAAAGGCCTTGTAATGCACTACATAGTAAAGCACTTCATTGATTTGGTCTCTAGATCCCCTCTACTTAGAAACCCTAGGTATTGTTAATCAATTTGGAAGAATGATGAAATTTGGTGCCAAATACAAGATCCCCATGATCAAGGCAAGATCATTGATAGATATTCTCTTTGCAAGAGTTTGATAGTCCTTGAATTAAAGAAGGATGGATTCTCATGCCTTTACATAGACTATTACTCGCTCAAAAAAATCATGGTGAGGGATCAATATCTACTATCGTGCATGGAAGACCTTCTAGACTATCTCAAAGGTGTAAAATACTTCATCAACATCAACTTGAATTTAGGTTAATAATAGGTTCCAATCCATCCTGAAGATGCTTGGAAGACAACCTTAAAGACATGGGAATGATTGTATAAATGGTTGGTTATGCCTTTCAACCTAACCAACATAACAACAACATTTATGCACTTGATGGATGATCTACTATGGCCATTCATCAAGTCATTTATCATTATATACTTTGATTATATTCTCATCTTTATAAATACTTGGGAGGAGCATGTGGAACATATCATAAGCATCTTAGACAACTTACAACAAAACAAGTTACAATCCAACTTAGCAAAGTGTACATATGACATTACATAAATTTATTTCTTGGGCTACATCATTGACTACATAGGAATTGATGTAGAACAATTAAAGATCAAATTAATCTAAGATTAGCCAATTCCATAAATATAATAAAATAGGGGAGTTTTCTTCGACTCACAAACCTATACACCAAGTTTGTCTTTAATTTATTGCACATCTCTTAGCCACTCAGCCAGATCATACAAGCAAAATCCAAATTTGATTGGAATCTTGCACAATAACACACTTTTGAGGCACTCAAGAAATATATATATATATATAGGGTATGTACTTAATACCAATATTGCACATTCTTTTGAGATCCACACTAATTCATTTGGCCATACATTTGATGTAGATATCATGCAACATGGACATGTGGTTGCATACCATTCAAATATATCCAAAAACATGGTGCAAAGGTACTCTACATATGAAAAAGAATTATATGTTATTGTGCAATCAATTAAGCAATGCCATAACTACAACTTGGATAAGGAGGTAGTCATTCATTCTAATCATATGCCACTTTAGTTCTTGTAGATGTAAAACAAACTAGATAATATGAACCACATGAAATGGATGATTTACCTACAATAGTTCCATCTTATGATCAAGCAAAAGAAAGGGAAAGACAAAAAGGTAGTAGATTATTTTATCTGATTGTTAATTCATGCATTCATCAAAGTGTTGGACATGTGCAACTACAACTCTGTAGACTGAGTATCCCACTAATCAGCTGATCAAGGCTTCATAGAGACTTACACCAACTATAAACATGTTTAGGATTTATACTTTTATAAATAGATTCTCTACAAGCTGGGCACCTTTGTGTTCTTGGTGGTGCACCTCACAAATGACTCATTTGGGAGGTGTACTACACCAAGACGTCGGGACATTTCTCCATGAAAAAGACTCTAGTCACATTTCAAGGGTACTTATACTAGTTGTACATGTGCATAGACATGGAGTGCCACATCAAGTCTTGTATTCCTTGTTACATCACCAAGCCCACATATAGGAAGCTAGGACTTTACACACCTATACAGGTTCCATCCAAGCCATGGGACTATATTAACATGGATTTCAAAGATTAGGTTACCTATGTTGAGATGCCAACATGATGCTATGTTTGTTGTAGTGGATAGGTTTTCAAATATGGCTATCATGGTCACTTGTAAGAAAGACATTAATGCAACTAGAACTGCATAAGCCTTCTTTAACCATGTAAATGGGTTCACTTTGGACTCCTAACATCCATCATCTCCATTCAATATCTATTCTTTATGAGTCACATTTGGCAAACACTATGTAACTTGATGTGTATGTAGTTGGACCCATCAATACCATTTCATCCATATACAGATGGGAAAACATAATTTTTAAGTCGAATACTTTTCATCTTTTGTGAATGTATAACTGCACACATGCTTGCACTTGGGATGAAAATATTTTATACATGCAATATGCCTATAACAAATACCTAAATATCTCTAAGAGACATAGTCCATTCTATACATGTCTTGGTTTCTAGCCTTCAACACCTCTAGCATCTCATACTGCATTCTAGTTGACATTGAGTCATGCATACAAGAATAGGAAGTGGACAAAGCCAAGAATTTTTTACGTCACATACAATTTATTCATTAGTAGGTTCAAAAAGTCCTTTATCACATACAAGTGAAGTATAAGGAGAAACATGATGTGCATTGCACACTTCATGCATTCTGAGTTGGCGATAAAATCTAGTTTCATCTTTAGAAGGAGTGATTCAAAAGTCCACACTGAAAGATCAAAACTATACGTTATGATCCTTACACCATTATACGTGTAATTAGGGAGAGTGATTTCATTCTTGATCTACCTCCATACTTGGGCATGTACTCAGTCTTCAACATAGAGTTTCTCCAACCTTATGTTCCTCCACTTCTTAAGCCAATAGTGACACAACATCCTTTTGCTCTTGATCCTACACACTTGTGCCTTACATATAAGGACCAAATCATTAAAGATATAAATACACACACTTGATATGAAAAACATCAACTTTTCAAAGTGGTCAAAGTTGGGAAATATGTTGATCATGATAAGTGGTATAATTATCAATAACTTCAAGTGTAGTTTTTATATCTACACAAGGACATAATGGAGACCATTATTATTCAAGAATTGGCAAATGATCTATGCACAACTCCTACATTGTGTATACTTCTCCTTTGTACACTTGTGCAATGCACATCCCTTTCACCTTAGAATATTACGTGTAGTCTTGCATAACACAATCACACTTGCTCGTAGTCTTTACACAACATACTCACACTTCTTAGTAGTCCCATGTAACACACTTACACTTGCTTGTAGTCTTGTGTAATACACTCACATAAGTTCCCATTCCTATGCACTTCACTCACAGTCTTGTGTGCCTACACCTACCTTATTTTATTTCATCCACATGTCATCTTGCTCTGATTGATTGTCTTTCTAAGTGGCTCTTCTCATCCTGGAACATGCCAGCTATCCATTTAGGTAGTTAGCCACCATGTACCTAGAATTATTGCCCAACAAAGAAGATGAAATGACTTGTAACCATCTTATTTATAACAAATAATAGTTGTATCCGCTTATTGTATTACATTAAAAAATATGTATCATATGAATCCAACCAAGGATCGATGCCATACATAATAATTATGATAAATAGCATGTTATGTGTATCTACTCTATCATACAACAGTTGTAAGCATTTATAGATCTTTGCATTGTTTCCATATTCACTTTAACTGAATAGAAGTTTAATTTTTACAAGCATCAAACGTATGCTTCATTGACTATGGGTTTTTTAGTTCTTTTTGAATTATTCCATGTGTATTCAATATTTATAACTACAAGGTTTCTCTACCACACAGTTTTCTTGTGTGCACTTAGTCCTAAGGCCTCATAGAAAAGATAAAAAATGGTAGACCAACTCAATAATATTGGTAGCTATAGGAGGCTTGACCATAACCATGTTTCTCACATATTAAATAATGTCATGAAAGTTATGAAATCATCTTCTTTAGATGTCTTAACCAAGAAAAAGTTTATCATCAACAAAAAGGTTACCCCTAGGGTTTATGGTGCCCCAAAGATATAAAAATAAGGTAATCCTTTAAGGCTTATTGTTGATACCACTAAATCTCCTACCTGTGGTCTTGCAATTTTCTTGGCAAATAGATTAAAACATCTAGTGGGCTAGACTTTCTCTTTTATCTATGACTCTGGTGGTTTTTTGGAATTTTTTATGACACTAAGGTTGAAGATAATGAGTTATTAATCATATTTGATGTAGTATCCCTATTTGAAAAAAAATCTATTGAAGTAGTGGAAGTGGTCTTGAATCTTAAAAAAGAGGATAAGGATAAATTGGTAGCCTTATGTTTGAATTCCACCTTTCTCTCCTTTAAATGTGTTATCTATGAAAATTTTGAAGGTATGGCAATGGTTCACCTCTTTCCCCTATGGTAGCCAATCTTTTCATGGAAATGTCTGGAGATAGGACTTTTCACTCATTACTTATTAAACCTAAATGGTGGAAGAGGTATGTCAGTGCCATTAATTTATGTTGGCAACATTTTAGGATTATTTTGGAAGACTTTCACTCCCACCTTAATAGTTTGATGCCTAGTATCAAATTCACCAAGAAAATTGAGGTGGAAGGGAGCCTACCTTTCTTATATCTCTTCATTTATGAAAAAGGGGATGGCTCTCTAGCTAGGAAAGTCTATACAAAAGGAACCTACATATACCTTAACCTACATGCCTCTCTACACCATCACTCAACACAAAAGACAAGTGTTCTGAAAATTTTGACCAATAGAGCTTTCAATAATTGTGATGAAGACAAAATTGATCAATAAATTTGACATTTAAAAGGGGTTTTAAAGATGAATGGTTACATAGGGAAACAAGTCACCAGGGCTATCAAACAAGCTAAGTATAATAATGATAGATAGAGATAAAAGGAACCGTTAGATAGAGGCCTAGTAACATTATTTCCCTATGTTGAATGTATTTCCAAAAAAATTACAAAATTCTCAAATGCCAAAATATCAAACCACCTTTTTTATTCTTAATAAGTTGAGAATGAATTTAGGGTCTATAAAAGATCATATAGATGTTACCCTTTCTACTGGAATCTATATTGTTGAATTCTCTTGTGGAATCTCATGCACTGGGGAAACTAAGAGGTCCATTCGGACTAAAATTAAGGAGCATTGTATTATATTCATCTAGAAAGAAAATAAAATTTGGCTTTTGTTGAGCACTCGTGCAAAACTAAGTATGTTATTTATATTGAAGGCGCTGAAATTATTGTTGTGAAAAACTAATTTCAAAATTAAATATTAAATAAAGTCATTGAAATTAGTTAACACTCCTATAATCTAAACAAAGAGGAGGGCCTAGGGTTAAGTCGCACTTAGAAACCTATTATTAACAATTTTTTGGTTAGGTTTTCTTAAATAAATTTTTAAAAATTATTAAAATTAAAACATTTAATTTTATACTTTATTTCTCTCTTTATATAAAACTTTTAAGTTATTAAATATTTTAAACTAACTAATGTACTAATAATTATAGATAATTTATTAATTTGGCTCTTTATTGATTTATTTAATTTCATCATAATTTAATTTTATGATTCATTTTTTAAGATTAATTAATCAAGGTATTAATTATAACTTAACAATTAATAATGGATTAACAAATTATATTATTTTATTTATAATAGTTATTATTTAAAAAAATTAAATTGAAGTTTTTCAAGCTTTAAGGGATTAGTCTTTTAATTTAATTTTGAACTAGGTGTCATATTAAGGTATGAGCTTCCATTTAAAAGGAGAGGTGAACGCATTTTTTAAAAATTCTGATAATGACTACCTTCTCATTTAATACTTCATGTGATTGTTATCTCTACTTTATTTAAGGATTGCAAGATCTTTTGTTTCATCATAAGTCTTTTTCTCCTAATGAAATATTATGTGTGGTGATTTGAAACTTAAAGAAAAAAATTGGAAACATGGTTATTCTAAAAGCTTTAACATTGAATATTTGCACTATTATTCCAATTCCACAATTTCATTCTATCTAAATTTTAAATAATAGTAAAAAATGAAATATTGTGACTAGCTTTATCAACTACGAATCATTAGTTTAACTTGCTCCATCAAGAATGGCAGAGTTTGAGAAGATCCAATTTCACTTTCAATCATCACATAACTACTATTTTATCGATAGATTATCTCAACATCTAAAGATGTATATCTATCTTATCAATAAATTATCCCAACATTCAAAAATGTATATCTATCTTATTGATGAATTTTTCCAATATCTAAAAATGTATATCTTACTTAAATACAGCAATGATGTATAAGATAACATGTTATTGAGATACAGCAAGATGTCCTAGATAAATAAACTGAATTATAATAGATTCTACATTCACTCTACATATGGTGAAGAAAACTAAATATATAATAAAGAGTTAATGTTTAGGATAAGACAAATAAATATCAACCTTAGTCGAGATTGATTAATATATAATAGAGAGTAAATGTTTAAGATGAGACAAATAAGCATCCACTTTACTCAAGATTGATATTCTAGACAATTATGCAAATCTATTGTTCAATAATTGGCAATATTTTAATTGCAACTTGCTCTCCAACAAACACCAAAAACTCGATAATAACCAAAACATATGTTAGTGACATTCCGATGAGCCATCAATAAGACAGATAATATTCTAACACAAATTAACTCAGCAATTGCTTTGTCAGTCTAATTATCTTTCACCTTTGTTTAGTCGTCTGAAACGGAATCTCTTAAATTTAAGATTCCAAAATCAATTTGCTTTCATTATATGTATTTCACGTTCTAATCTGACATTTTCCTCGAGAAATGAATTCGCATTTGTCTTCTTTCTGCTAAGGCTTATAAATCCTTGCGGAGTTGATCACGAATGAATCTGCTTTTGAAATAGCTTTAGTAGATTGTAAGGTTAAGGTTAAGGTCACAGTTATTCAAAGCCCATGTCCAACATATTTGTTAGCGGGGAAGACGCATGGCAAATGCTACGGCTGCCTTACTCAATCTTTGCTGTCCAAACGTAAAATTGCAGCGTCTGTGTCTCTGGTGTCGCAGTTGCCGTCGCCATCGCTGGCAAAAGATGCAGCCGTCCCCGTTAAATATCCAAAACTTGCGGCGTGGCAAAACGTGAAACGGGAGCGTTGGGAGGGTGAAGTTGAAGTTGAGGGCGGGATTCCAAAGTGGTTGGTCAGTATGTTTCTTTAGCATCAACTCGTGTTTCTTTTTCATTTGTTTGCCTCACATTGGCAAAGTAGTAATCTGTCCATGTGAATGGTGAATGCCCAGGAAAAATTATTGTTGATGTGAGTGTAATAGTTTTTAGCGGATAGTTCCTAAAGGAGAATCAAATTTTTTTATAATAAATGTTTAAATATTTGATTTTATTGTAAAAAATTATAATATGAAATTAAGGAAAAGGAGTTGCACAAATAGTTGAGAAAAACAGGACATAATTAATTGTAAAGAAGATTTTTACTTATTTTCTTTTGTTATATTGTATAATTAAAAATGTTAAAAAAAATATATATTAAAATATTAATAATATTTTAAAAAAAAATTAATTATTATGTTTTTAATAATTAAAAAATTACATCATATTTTAAAAATAAGGATATATATATATAAATTATAAAATTAAATAAAAAATATGTTTGAAAGTATATCTTATTATTTAATTTTTAATAATTTTTTATTTTGATAAATGTTAAAAAAAATTGTATGTATTAAAAACTAGTTAAAATTTTATACTCACTTTAACGGCAAAGCATAAAGTACACTTATGAAGGGTCAAATTTAAACAAACCTTTAAAATAAAAATATAGGGATCCCTTCAAATTTCATCACTAGAAAGTAAAGTGTATTGTGTTTATATGTTATTTTAATGGGGTCTTTTTAAAATGTATAGTTTGTGTATATTTATAAAACTGTTTTTGTATGATGTGTTTGTTTGATTATTATGTTTATGTATGTGTCATTTATATTATTTATATTTGTAGAAGAATGTTTAAGTTGTAGTATAATATATTGATTGAAAAATTATTTAAATTATATTGAAAAATTAATATAGAAGTTATTTATATAAAAAAGTGAGTAGAAGAAGTCTCACTCTAAAAATCACATGGATGGGCATTGAGAGATTCAATTAGCAACTGAATAAAATTCGAAAAACTTTCCAATAAAAAAGTGATCAAACCAAGAAAAAAAATAAACAAAATTACATAGCACAATTCACATTAAGCAGTAGGAGTAATGATAAAGGATAGAGGAAGAGAAGGCGGGAGACCGCCAGGTTTGTCACCCATCCTCCCCAACTTCCAGTAGATAAAGGGTCTACACTATCAGGGATAGAACTCTAATCGTTTTCTTCTTTTTCTTTATCTTTATCTTTGAAATTGTTTATCAATGAGTTTGAGGTCTCAGAGATGGAAAACATCTGAAAGGTGAACCACAACAACCCCTATTGCATGACCGAGTGCTCTCCATGCCCTATGCCTATACTCTCATGGGGCGAACAAGGGGGAAGGGGTGGTCCAGAGTGATTTTGCTAACTACACAGGGGGCGTTGCCTTAATGATTAAGCAAGGTCTGGAGATGGTGAGTTCCAGATGCATTTTCTCAACTTAAACTTGAATCCGTACTATAACATTAAATAACATATTAACTTTGTTAACAATGAAAAAAATCTTGTAACGTAACTTGGTTAAAAGTAGCATTATTTATACTCTTCTATAATTGAAAGAGAATTTCAGCTCGAAAAATATGCTAGATTTGTTAAAAAAATTCAAGAGCCATCGTTAAGTCCCCTAAAAACACCATCGTGTAAATCCACTATCAAACAAACTCAACAAACTTGATTGCACTATAAAAAATTAACTTAAATTCTCACATATTCTATTTTAAAAAACATTATATATAATTTACAAAATTATTAATCATTCAAAAAATTAATCAATAAAATTAAAAGCTTCACAATATATTTAAATTGGTATATAATAAATACCTTAATACAAAACCTATAAAACCTTTCTACTTGAAATAATAAATTCAACCCCTTCTAAATTAACTCAGAACCTAGAATTTAAATTTGTTAAATGTTTTGATATTATCTGGAAGGGCATTGATGTCTTCAAATTGGATCCCCAAATAAATTTTGACCAGAGTAGAAAATATAACACTTCGTAGGTGTTTATTTTTCACTGGCTGCTCAATTTTTCTCCTTGCTCTGAGGTTTAAGTTGAGCCTGCCTAAACTGCTGAAAAAGTTTATTAAATTGTGAACTTTTTGCGTTTGGCTTCCCTGATTTTATGTCTTTCTTATGTTTTACTTTTATCTTGCTCTGTTGGCTGCAGTTTGATGGTTGAGATTGGATGTGGTATATGCCAAATATCTCAGTATACCTCACCAGAGGCAATAAATTTGAAAAAAAAATATTAAATCTTTTCCATTTATTGCATTGTAATAAAATTTTACATGGGTATGTGCAGAACGGTACCTACTTACGAAACGGTCCGGGAGTGTTTGATATAGGCGATCATCATTGCAAGCATCTTTTCGACGGGTGTTTTTCATTCCATTTTCATTGCCTTTACTGATATCTCAATGGCCTCTAATAATTATTTTTCCTGCGGTCTTACCAGATATGCGACCTTGGTCCGTCTTCACTTTGATAATGGGCGATTGAGTGCTGGGCATGCACAGTTACAATCTGAGGCTTACAAGGCTGCCAAAAAGAATAATAGAGTCCGTTTTCGTGAATTTTCACAATTTCCAAAGGCTTCAAACATCTTCTCAGCCATTGGGAACGTGATGGGCATGTTATCTGGTGCTTTGGTCACAGACAATGCCACCATATCAGTTGTCAGGTTGTTTTTCCTCTGCTTCAACCTTCATTAACAATCTTGTGGATGTCCGTTGACAAAAAACATTGGGCTTTTTGAAGGTTAGGTGACGGGCGAGTTTTGTGCCTGACTGAAACGAAGATAGGAACTCTCGAAATTGACCCCAACACGCTGGAGACCATCGGCAGGTTCAACTACACGAACAATCTCGGGGTATCTAATTTCACCACTCAATTCTCTGGTTTATAATAAATTATTATTATATATGGTGGATTTTACACTTGAACCACATTGCCTTTCTAATTGTCATGGGGTCAGTTTTGAGTTCTTTTGCCAGTGTTTACCTGCACAAGAGAACACACAACGATACTCTTTTATACGTAATTCAATGAATTATCTAATTTCACCACTCAATTTTCTGGTTTATGATAAACCATTATTATATAATGATTTTACACTTGAACGACACCACTACACTACCATACTAATTAGAATGCATGTTGGAAAAGTTTAAACCACTTCATTTCCATATATTTACATACAGCTATTCCAATTTCCGTGTACGGTTTGTTCGAATATAAGAACTATTTCGTGTATGGTTTTCAGGTTTCTATCCAGTCAGGACACCCTATAGTGTCTGATAAGGAATTCATTACAGTACTCCCCGATTTCATTAACCGCGGCTATAATGTAGTCAGGATGCTTTCTGGAACTAACGAAAGAATTTTAATTGGAAAGGTAAAGATCAAAATTTTCCAATTCATTTTTATAATATTTATTATAAGTAGTGTTTTTTCATTGGATCATTTTTTTAAAGATTTAGTTGTATAATTTGAGTCCTCCTTTTTTGTTTATTTGAGCTCTTTTGTTGTTGTTCATTATAACTTATTTTATATGCAAGCCTTAAATAGCCAGCAAGTTCAACATTAAACATACAAATTGATTATTTACAATATTTGAATGTGGTGACATTGTCGTGTTGAATCTGCAGACTATTTAAATAAAACTTAATCTCACATATGTATGAATGGTCCACTTAACATTTATTGAATCCAGATTTGAAATGATGGGCACTCCCACTTCCATCCTTATTTTGTCTAGCTTTTTATCAATACTTAGCAGTTTTGGAGCAAGTTGTTTACCATGGTCAGTCAACTTTTAACTCATTATTTTTGAGCACTTGGCTTTAACCTTCAATAAAAAAAAATGGTTATTGTGAAAAAATACAAGGTAAAATTTTGTTGTTATTGTAAAAAAATATAAAGTAAAATTTTATTTAATTTTAATTTAAGGATATGATTTTAACATGTTATAATGTATGGTGATAAAATTAATTATGAAAATTTCAAATTATTAAAGGTATACATTTTTATGAGATTGTTTTTTACAATCAAGTTTCCTTTCCAAATTTGTTGATTTATTAATTTTTAGTTAAAAAGATAAAATTATTATCAATACTTTTTAGATGGTTTTATTTAGAAAACTTAATTTTTTATTATTTGTTAATAATTTTGTCAATGATTGTTTAAGGGGGAAAGGGTGTCATATCCTATTTTTATTTGTTTTCAAGGAGATTCCAAAAAGTGTTAAAAGAAAAGAGAAATGTACCACTCATCACAACTTAATTTTGAGTGATTGTTTTGATAGTTTTTTTTTTGTGATAATTTTAGCACCATTTTAGGTCTTGAACTTTGGAATGTCTTTTATATCAGTGATCTTATGTTGACATCATCTTAGCTTTCATCGTATAGTTATGTAAGCTCTAGTGTGTTTGTGAGGTCTCTTTTTTACGTATGAAGTGTTGTCAGATATAAGTTTATTGATATTTGCATGATGTATGAAGAGTATTTTTGTTTGCCAATGAAAAAAAAATTTTAAAAATGAGAATCCTAAAACAATCCTATTAAAAAATGTTTGATGTGCTTAATTAAATCCCTTAACCTTATAATTATTATCAAAATGCATTAAAAAGAGGTTCATTAAAATAATAATTACTCTTATAAAATAATCTTGGAAGGAGTTAATCATATTTTTAAAATATCAAAAAAGAAAAATAGGTGAGACTAATGTGAATAAAAATAGGTGTTGGCTGAAAAAACTCTCTCTGTTATTGTGCATTTAAGGATGCCTATTTATTTAAGAAAGAAGTTTTTTTTATATTCACAATAAAATTGAAAATAAGATAAAATAAGATTAAAAAAAATATTAATGGCAACCAAAAGACTCAAATCAATTTATATGACAATATTTACAATGACAACTTGATGTGTTTTACAGAAACCACCCAAGTTCAAACCCAGTTGGGATTAAAGTCCATTGAATTCAGTTCTGCAAACACTGTAGTCAACAATCTGAAAAAGATGTACTAATAATCTTGGTGTGAATAATTCAGGTGAATTGCAGAAGCGGTCCTACCCCAGGCTGGGTGCATTCTTTTGCAGTAACAGACAATTACGTCGTTGTTCCTGAAATGCCCATGAAATATGCCATGGAGAGCATGTTTAATGAAGAGCTCTTAAAATGGCATCCCGAGTCCAAGACATTCATGCACGTAGTTTCTAAAGAAACAGGAGAGAGTGTAAGTACATCTCTGCTTCAATCACGGATAACTTTATTCAATGCCAAACTAATTGAACGAAGCTATTACATGTCGCTTCCGTTGAGGTGCCATTATTTATGACATTCCATTTCATCAATGCTTATGAAGAGAAAGATTCAGTCATAGTCGACTGCTGTGAATATAGCGGCAGTCCCGCCATCCTTGATAAACTAACCATGCAGGAGTTAAGATCATTCAGTGGCAAGGATGATCTTCCACACTCAAGGGACTTTACTTTGTTTCTTCTGGAAAAGTAATTTCATTGCAATGTTTTTAACTATAATAACTAAACACCATCTTCTTCTCAGGCACTCGAAGGAGATTAAACTACCATGCAGTTTACTTTGAGTGCCCCTAAATCCGTGATGGTGTCAATTGTTGGATTAATTTCAGTTTGCTAAGAAATCTTTTCGTTTAATTTTTAATGTTTGATAAGAAGATATATAGACTGAAACATTACTTATTCTTTCTAAGCAGAATAGGGCGTTTCACCATACCTCTTGATGGTAGCCCAAAAGGGAAACTTGAGGCTGCAATTCCTGCAGAAGAGCATGGCAGAGGGATAGACATGTGCACTATTAATCCTACATACAGAGGAAAGATGTACCGTTATGCATATGGCTGTCGACCAGAGCGACCTTGCAATTTTATCAATTGTCTTACCAAGGTCATGTTATATACTCCAATTTACCGGATGACATTTCTAGTTCTAGCTTTCATTTCCTTTCTAAAATCCATACATGCATACTTAGGGCTAATATTTTGTTAATAAATTGTGTAGATTGACTTGAAAGAACAGAGAGTCAAAAGCCGGCATTTGCCTTGGAGCATTCCCTCTGAACCCATCTTTATAGGTCGACCTGGAGCAGAGGCGGAAGATGATGGTGAGAAGTAGATCATCACTGAATGAATCCAAGTCCATAAATGGCGATTCATGTTGTTAATTTAAATTGTGTTGCAGGAGTGGTGATATCAATAGTGAGCGATAGAGATGGTGATGGGTTTGCTCTAGTTCTGGATGGATCCACCTTCACAGAGATTGCTCGTGCAAAACTTCCTTATGGTCTACCATATGGCTTTCATGGTTGCTGGATTCCTCCTCCTGCCTACACTTGACAAGACTGGTTTGAATGGATGCTGAAACCTTCCTGGCTTGCATAGTTGTTGGGTTCCTGTATGTCTGGTTTGAGATAGGTAATAAATACTTATGAAAGGTCAATAAGAACTTGCACTCATAAAGACCTATTATTCTCTAAATTTTGTAATTTAAAAATAATTTTATGTTTATTGATTTTAAATTGTTTTATAAAAGAATGTTATTGTTTAAATTTTATGGTGAAGGCCTCTTTTCATTTTTATTATTTTATCGTATTATTTTTTAAAAAATTGTCTATAAATATTTGTAAAAGGTTAATAAACATTTATATATATATATATATATATATATATATATATATATATAAAGGTTTATTAATTTGTAAATTTTTTATATCAAAATAAAAACATAACATTGTTTGAATTCTAAGTTTAATATTGAAATAGTTGTAATAATTTTTTTTTTTTTTTAATTACTTTTATTGATAGTAATATATTTCAATGTTTGGTCAATCCTTTCTCACATTTTTAATGTCCTTTTTAACAAATTTTGAGATAAATATCATGTATTAATTTTAAAACATTTGTTATTACTAAAGATTCTTTTACACTCATGCCCCTCTTTTACATAACAATACAATGAGAAACATAAAAATACAACATTCTAATAATATCTATACAAAAAAGAAATATGAAAAACGATGTACATAACATACTCAAAATTTATTTTATAATATTATTTATATAATTATTAACAAACAACAAATTTAATCTTAAAAATTATCAATAACAATTAACAAAGAAACCTTTTTATCACACCCATATTGTAGTTTTTAACACTAAAGTTTTCATCGCCTATGGACAAGAAGCATTAATTGAAAGCCTCTTTTTTGTGGTACAAATTTTAAACTTCAAATGCAACAATAATCTTCCAAAACTTCATGAAATACAACCATTAATCACCATATCCTTTCTTTCTTTTTATGCCAACATTATTCATAACTACCATCTAATGGTTATCTTTTTCATAGACATGTCATCTTCGTCACAATGCTTTTATACCACTATTCACACACAAACTATATTAAACATAACACATAGTGGACAAGATGAATAATGTGTAATAAATTTTATATGTACGTATCATTCATTTTAAAAAAATTAAAAGTAATACGATAGATACAGTTTCCAAAAGCACTCGGGAATAACCACCAATAATCATCACCATATTAACAATAGTTAAATATGTGGTAAAGTGGTGAGATTAGAACTTATGATTAGGATAAATATTTTTAACAAAATATTGGATTTTTTTATTTAGATCATGCACAAAAGATATCATAAGAAGCAAATTAAGATTTTTGATAATGATTAAAATCAATCATCATTGATAATGAATACAAATAATTATAAAATTAATAGTTATAAATGTGGTTGATTTTGAAAAGTAGTGATGTTTTTTACATTCATTTGAATCACATTTCTTTGATATAACCCTAACTTATTAAAATATCACAAGAAGATAGAGAATGTGTAAGGTTAGTAGCCCAGGCCCTTTTTAAAAGTTGTAGCTACATACCCTGTATGTTCATAATCAGGGCTTATGTAGTTATATGCCTTTGAGTGACCCAACCCAACTGAGAGAAAGGACTTCACCTTCTATCCATATACAAACAACAATAAATAAATATGTTCCTTAATACAACCGTATTCCAATACAATTATGTATCCATAATACCTCAAGAGGCAATGAAGACAAACTATATCATTCCTTGAAAAGTGTGAAAAATATATGATCAATGTAACTCATGATTAAGAGAACTTCATATGGATTGCTTCTTTTTAAATGGCTTAGGGTACATGTGTATAATGGGCTCATTTGAATGCAATTTTTTATACAATAATGCATAGGTTGATTGGGGAAAGAGGGATAACTGATAATCAAATTGGCCATCTAATCGCTTCAATTTGCACACGTCGATGGGATAAATACTTTAAAAATAAATTAACCATCCTAATAGTCATAAATATTTCTTGAATGGCACATGAACTTGGTTTCATAAACCAAATTTGCATACCCAGAGAAAAGTTCTTGTTCTTAAGATGATGATCATGTCAGGGCTTCTATTTTTGCCTCTCCAATCCTTGAATCCAATGTCCTAGAAAATGGATTTCATCCAACTGAAGCCAAACATATAGGTGTACTTTTAAGGATTATTTATCATCTAACTGACCAACACGTGCAATACATAGGGAGGGTACAAGGAACTCAATTGGAAAAATAGCTTCGGTACCAAATACAAGATTCAAGGGTGTACTCTTGTTCAATTATTTGTATGTAATCCGATACACCAATAATACTGCAAAAACATGATCACCCTAGTCAGTGCATCTAATATTATAAATCGTAGTCAACATATTACCCAAGATCTTATTCAACAATTCAGCTATACCATTGTCCTAAAGATGGTAAGGTGTAGTCTTATGGCGTGTGATCATGAACTTAACCAAAAGGATAAAGATGGTCTCATTAAGGAAATGATTTCCTTGATCACTAGTCAAACTTAATGGACATCCATATGATGAAATAATATTATCCCAGAGAAACCTAGCAGTAATGGCAATGGGACAATCCTGGGTTGGCACTAGTTCGTCCTAGACAGTGAAGTAATCATTGGAAGTAATGACATAGTGCACTCTATAACATCTCCTTACTAGATTAATGGGGCCAAAAAAATCAACATCCCACTTATTAAAGGGTTTATGTGCTAGGATTAGATGAATGGGCATATCATCTCATTTGTTCAGCTTATCCATGTATTGATAAATATCACATTGGCATGCATAAGCTTTAGTATCCTTAAATAGAGTAGGCCACCAAAAACTAGCTAAAAGAACCTTCTACACTATAGCATCACTGACATAATGTCCTCTGACAACACCTTCATGAACCTCCCAAAGAACCTCAATGCACTTATGTTTCATGATGCAATAGTGTAAAATTTCATTCAACCCAAGCTTATAAAGGTCAACCCTATTGGGCATGGTCATTGTCATCTTTGTTTGTCATTGATGTCAAAGAGAACATGTGGTTCTAATGAATTAATGTCAAAGTGATCTATTTGGTAGCTTGAAGAGATATGGTACTTGTGCAGGTATGTAAGGACAAAGAAGAGGTTGTGAGGCATCCATAGATGTCTTGACAAATCTCTAGCATGTTTTATGAGCATTTGGAATGATCAAAATGCATATTATTATTTAAGAGAATCAAAAACATCACTACATATCATGCAGATATGTATGAACTAGTAAGTTTTTGCATTTATTTTAGTCTACAAATAAAGTCAATACTAGTCAAAGGTTTTTATGGAGATGTTTTTTTTTATACCAAGAAGCTACCCTAAAAATTTGGAGTCTTGAAGTGATTTCTAACTCAAGTTATAAAGATTTAAAGTTATTATAATAGAGTGTAATGGGCCAGAGACCATCAAGTTTAATCACGTTGAATTCTAAGGTCATTGGTCTAGAAGATCTAACAACAAGCATTAATCAGATCAAGACCTAATGGTGAGAGGTTAATCTACCTGGATAAGGATCCAACAGTATGTGAGATATTGTTGGAGATGATCCAATGATGTGTATCTAATCAAAATGTCAAAGGATCTAAGGTTACACACATTGGTGACAAGTGTCACAAGCTCGCTAATCTAATAGAAGATCAATGATGAGCAATGGTTTATATAGATAGAGATTGACGATGCAAGGTGAGACAATGAATCAAATGTGCAGAAGGCATGTGAGGGTGCCATGTATCATAATCATGGAAGATGTGGTCTAATATCTAATATTAAACATTTCAAGATAAAGACTTGGCTGGTCCATAGAGATTGATGGTGCGTATGTGGTCCAGATTGCTAAAAAGCATGAGATGAGGTCAACATGTTTGAGCTTTAACATTTAGCCAGTAGATCACTACGAGTTAAAGTTTGAGCTAATTTAGAGGGAGATCAATGATGTGTATCAATTTAAGTGATGAGAGGACATGAGATGTTGTAAAAGTGCTTGAAGTTTAACTATGACTGTTGGAATTCAAATATTTGAATTTAACAAAGGAAAGACCAGTATTTGGTTTTTGAGCTATCACTTTTGATCTATGCAAAATTTGATGTTGCTATCAAAAATAAAGTTGTAGAGAACTTCAAGGTGCATCTATAAATATTCATTTTGAAGTCTAAATGTTTATATAGTCAAAGTTATTGAGCTTAAAATTTGACTATGTGTTCATTCATGCTCTGTAAGTAACCCAAAAAGGGTAATTATGTTGTTCCTAATGGTATTTCAATGTTTCAAGATGAACTAAATATCGAAGAGTGTTTTAGACTCCATGAGGACCATCTTTGTGGATTATGAAGGTTTGATCAATCATATTTAGTATGATCAAAGTCTTATAAGGTGACTGTGTGTTCATTCATGATGGTTGTGTGCACAAAATATTGTTTGGGTGAATAGAGCTTTAGCAGAAGGGTGATGTGATGCTTGTTATAACTTAAATAAGACCATTAGAGTGTGTGTCATGGGTCCATGTATTTGAAATTGTTTCTATGTTCTTAATTTTTTCAAAGAAGTGTTAAAGAGATGAATGGGTCTTCATAAGACCTAAAAGGCAACTTAGGTTTATTTGAAAGATGGTTATGCTTAAAGGTAACCCATGTTAGATGACTTAAGGGTAAAGGCATGTGTTTTGGCTGAAAAGGAATATTGTTATCATAATAATCAAGAAGACTCTATAAAAGGTGAAACCAATTGTGATGGTTTCTAGACTTGTGGATCATGTGTTGAGAAACTACTAGAGACATGTGTGAGTAGAGCATGTGTTGAGAGTGAAAAAGATAGAGAAAATAGGAAAATCAATGTGAGGACTATGTGTATGACCTTTTTGGTCATGTCTCTATTGTGATTAAAGATTTGGTGCAGGTTTCTGGCTGAGGATGAGCAAAGAAGCTTAGGGTGATCCAAAAGGGTGCTTTAGATGCATTGCTTGTATGATCAAGGTTGAAATTATGTGAAGGGTGAAAGAGTAGTGTTATACATTGGGTCTCCATCATATTGAAGTGAAATCAAATTTTTGGAACTATTGATTTCATAGGTGTTGTGTGGGTGCTCAACATCTAGAGCAAGTGGGTGCTTGTTCATATTTAAGGGTGGGTGCTCCTTATAAAGTGGGTGATTCACTAAAAGGGTCTCTTGTTTGTGATCATATTATAGGATAATTAGTACATGTGTTTTTAGGTTTGAGAGTGAGTTTTATTCCCCATGAGGGTTTCCCATAGGAATCATGTGTTATGTGTTTGATCTTGTGTATACTTTGAATGTATGAGCTCTCTTGTTTATGTTGTTTGATCAAGTTGATATATGTTATTTTTATTAAGAGTCTGAAAGGATCTAAATTGAATATTAAAATAATTGGCATCATTGATTCACACACCCCCCTCTCATTGATTGTACCTCCAATAATTGGTATTAGAGTAAGGACCTTAATTAAAAAATTTAACCACTTGAAGGTGATCATAGGTACAATGGAAGATAAAGAGGCCGAGTTTTTTCTTTAAGGTGAACCAATATGTGATTTATTTGATCTCAAGTGTTCAAGGGAAGAAATTGAATGTCTAAAAGAAGAGATTGAAATATTGAAAAACATGAAAGAAAGTAAACATTTAGACGTAACTTCTACATATCATAAGTTACTTGCAAGCATTAATAGCGTGAAGACACAAAAAAGAATAATAAAAGAAACACTCAAAAATTTACAGGTTATGGTTGATACAAATTTGAATCAAAGAATGGATCAATTTGAAGGTAAAGTTTTGACTTATATCGATGCTATGTTATCTAAAGACAAGCAAAAATCTAGCTCTACAAAAGAATTTGTGGATGAGATGTCTTTGGGTATTCATGATTAAACAAAAGGGGTGATGAACATGAACAACTATAATTGTGATTTTAATGGAAATTTTTATACTTGTAATGAATATGGTCACAGATATAAGGATTTTACTTTCTCTCCAAGAAAAATAAATGAGGTTATCTGCTATAATTACAATCAACAAGGACATATATCAAGTATTATGAAAGGGACTATTGGAAAAAGGAATTTCGAGTTATTGATACCATCAAATGGTTCAAGAAAGACAAAACCAAGATTTAAAGTAAGAAGGAGCAGGACTCAAAGGAAGAATCCATGTTTGTACAAACTATGTTGCATACTCAAGAGGATGAAAATAAGAAATGGTACATAGACAATGGATGCTCAAATCATATGAAAGAAGACAAGAGTAAGTTTATTTCTCTCAAAAAAAGATAATTCAGGTTTAATAAGGTTTGGTGATAACAATTCTGCTAACATGGTTGGCAAAGGCTCAATAAGTTTGGATAACGGTCATATTAGAACTTAAAATATTCTATATGTAAAAGGTTTGAAACATAATCTTCTAAGTGTTAGCCAAATGTGTAAATAGGGAAATGTTGTAACTTTTCATGACAAAGGGTGTGAAGTGGGAAGTTCCAAATCTAGGAAATTAGTTGAAAACATTCACAAGTCGGATAACAACTTGTATGTGTTCCATGAATCCAACAAATAAAGGTGCTTCATGAATAAATTAGAAAAAAAATAGCTTTGGTATAGAAGGCTTGGACACCTAAATTTTGATAATTTAGTAATGATTAGTTAAAAAGGACTAGTGAGGCATATGCCTAAGATCACTAAGATTATTTATACTCTCTACAAGGCATGCATTCATAGAAAGAAAGTCAAAAGAAGATACAAATCCAAGGAGCACTCTACCACAGTACCATTGGAGTTGATCCACACGGACCTTTGTGGACTTATGAGAACTCAAGGCATTCAAGGTAATAGCTAATTTATGTTATTAATTGATGACTTCACTAGAATGATTTGGATATTTTTCTTAAATAAAAATCATAACCTTTTAGAAAATTTAAAGCATTTAAATCTCTTGTTAAAAATGAAATAGGAACAAGAATCAAGTGTGTAAGATCAGACAGAGGAGGTGAATTTGTGTCTTATGAGTTTGTTTACTTTTGTGAGTAACAAGGAATTAGAAGACAATACTTTATTTCTATGACAGCTCAACAGAATGGGGTAGTTGAGAGAAAAAGAACCTTGCTTCAATATTCCAAACTTTAAGATGGTTTTTGGGAAGAGGATACCAATACATTTGTCTATATCTTAAATAGATGTCAATTTAGATAAAATTGTGATAAGACTCCATATGAGCTTTGGAAAAATAGGGAAGCTAATGTTGAACACTTTAGATTGTTTGAGAGCAAATGTTTCATCAAGAAAAATGAAGAGAATCTTGGAAAATTTGACTCAAGATTTAATGAGGGCAACTTCTTGGTGTATTCCTCCATAAGTTCTACCTACAGATGTTTCAGTAAAAGACTCCACAAGGTCATTGAAATCTCTAATGTGAGATTTTAAGAGTTAAGTGACATCAAGAAACCCAGCTTGTAGATAATTTATTCTATTGAGATGTTATCTCAAAAAATGAAAACATCCCTGATCAATCAAATGATGAAGAGGAAGAAGAAAGACATGATACTAAAGCTCCTTCTAAGATAATACAAACGGATCATTCTGTTTCCCAAGTTATTGGAGATGTGAGTCCTAGTTTGCAGATTAGGAGAATAAGGTTGATAAATCAAAATTGACAAGACACAACCTTATTATCTAAAGTTGAACCCAACACATTTTTGGAAGCCAACAAAGATGAAAGTTGGGCATGTGCTATAGATGAAAAACTTGATCAAATAGTGAATAATGAAACATCGGATCTAGTTCTTAGACCAAAAATTGAGAATGTGATAGGCACTAAGTGGATCTTCAAAAATAATATGAATGAGAAAGGAAAGGTCATAAGAAATAAACCTATACTAGTGTGTAAAAGATATGCTCCAGTTGAATGGATAGATTTTGATGAGGATTTTGCTCCAGTGGCAAGAATGGAACCAATCAGACTCTTCTTGGCATATGCTAGTTTCAAAAATTCTAAGGTATACCAAATGGATGTGAAATATACCTTTTTGAATGGTAACTTAGAAGAAGTGTACATTAAGTTACCTGAAGGATTCTTTGTGTCAAATGATCAAGACTATGTGTTCAAATTGAAGAAGGTTTTATATCGCCCTAAACAAGCTCCTAGAGCCAAGTATGATAGACTGGATAAGTATCTTTTGAGTCAAGGTTTCAAAGGAGGGGTAGATGATAGTAATTTATAGATCAAAACTGAAGGTAGTCATCAATTACTTATAGTTTTCTATGTTGATGACATAATATTTGGTTTTGATAATGAAAATATGAGTAAAATATTTGAAGATGTCATGAAGACTGAATTTGAGATGTCTATGTTGGGAGAGCTTTTATTCTTTTTGGGATTATAAATTAACTAACTAAATACAAGGATATTCATCTCATAAAATAAATACATCAATGATATGCTAAGGAAATTTGAGATGGAGTGTAAGCCAGTGAGTACACCAATGATTACAGGTTGCAAGTTGAGTAAGCAAGATTAATCACCAAAGGTTGATCAAACCTTTTATAGATACGTGATTGGAAGTCTTTTAAACTCCACAACCTCGAGACCTAATATCATGCAAGTAGTAGGACTTGTTGGTAGGTTTCAAGCTGATCCTAGATAATCTCACTTGAAATTAGTCAAAATAATATTAAGATATCTTAAGGGCACCATAGAATATGGTTTATGGTGTCTGAGGGACAAAGAATTCACTCTAAAGACATACACTGATGCAGATTGGGCTAGTTATGTGGATGATAGAAAGAGTACCCATGGTGGTGTTTTCTTCTTGGGTGAATGATTGGTATCTTGGATAAGTAAGAAGTAAGCCTCAGTATCCTTATCCACTGTAGAAGTTGAGTATATAGTTGTTGTCTCATGTTTCACTCAAACTATATGGATGAATCAAACCTTGGAAGAATATAAGGTAATGCAAAAATAACCTTGTCCCATCTTCTATGATAATACTAGTGCATTTAGTATCTCAAAGAATCCTGTGATGAACTCAAAAACTAAACGCATTCCTATTAGATATCATTTCTTAAGAGAATAGGTGAGCAATCAATATGTTAAGCTAGAATATGTGCCTACAAAAGAATAGCTTGTAGGCATTATGACCAAACCATTGACAAAATCAACATTTGAGTATATAAGATAAATATTGAGAGTCATATCATTATCTACAAATCAATAGATGTTTATCTAAGAGGAAGCTAACTCAGTTAGCTTGAGTGCTTTGAAGAGTTGTGCATGATGTAAAGGGAGAACTAAGACTTATAAATCTACTCCAAGATGTTGTGATGGTCTAAAGATGCTCAAGGGGTGTCTATATTTAGATGACCTAGGGGAAGTCTCTCTCAGATGTGTTCTCAACGTGAGTTCAAGAAAGTTTTTGATGTTATAGTGTGTTTTGTTTTCATAGAGCAAAGTATGATCAAAGAAGAGTGTAGTCATGAAGCATGGCTTGAGAATCTTGCATTATCAAAGGGGGAGCTATATTGTTAAGTTTAATAGGTCCAAGGATCAGAGAAGCCCATGTTTAGATTGGTATATATCAAAGGATGAGCTTGGTGGTTGTTTAGGCCCTTTGTCATTAATGTCAAATGGGGAGAAAGATCAGAATGAAGTTTGATGAAGATGTTCAAATATCAAAGAATTCATTCTGAGGGTGTTTTTCCATCAATTACAAAGGGTGAGATTGTTGGGCATGGTCATTGGTGTCTTTGTTTGTCATTGATGTCAAAGAGAACATGTGGTTCTAATGCATTAATGTCAAAATGATATATTTGGTAGCTTGAAGAGATATGACATGTGTGTAAGTTTTTAAAGACAAAGAATAGGTTTTGAGGCAACCATATATGTCTTGAAAAATTTATGGCATGTTTTATGAGCATTTGGAATGATCAAAATACATATTAGTGCTTAAGAGAAGCCAAAAGATCACTACACATCATGTATATATATATGAACTAGTAAGTTTGTGCATTTATTTTAGGTACAAATAAAGTCAATACTAGTTAAAGGTTTTCATGGAGATGTTTTCTTTTATGTCAAGAAGCTACCCTAAAAATTTAGAGTCTTGAAGTGATTTCTAGCTCAAGTTATAAAGCTTCAAAGTTTCTCTAATAGACTGTGATGGTCCAGAGACCATCAATTTTAATCACATTGAACTTCAAGGTCATTAGTCTAGAAGATATAATGGTGAGTGTTAATCATATCAAGACATAATGTTGAACGATTTAGTGACAAGTGTCACAATCTTGCTAATTTGACAAAAGATCAACTGTGAGTGACAATTCATATAGATAGAGATCAATGGTGCGAGGTGAGTTAATGAGTCAAATATGCAAAAGGTACATGATGTTTCCATGTATCATAATTATGAGAGCTAGGATCTAAGATCTAATAGTGAGCATTTTAAGATAAATACCTAGCTAATCCATAGAGATTGTTGGTGCGTATGTGATCAAGATTACTAGAAAGCATGAGATGAAGTTAACATGTTCAAGGTTTAACATTTGGATAGTGGAGCACTCTAAGTTAAAGTTTGATCTACTTTTGAGGGAAATCAATAATTTGTATTCATTCAAGCGATGAGAGGACATGATATTTTGGCAGTGTGTTCAAAGTTTAACTGTGACCATTGGAATTCAAATACTTGAATTTAACAAAGAAAAGATTAGTGTTTGGTTTTTGAGCCATAACTTTTGATCTATGTAGAATTTGATGTTGTTGTAAAAAGTAAAGCTATAGAGGACTTCAAGGTGCATCTATAAATATTCATTTTAATGTCTAAATTTTTTTACAGTCTAAGTTATTGAGCTTCAAAGTTGATTTTGTGTTCGTTCATACTCTACAAGTAACCCAAAAAGGGTAATTGTGTTGTTCTTGATGGTATTTCAATGTTTCAAGATGAGATAACTATCAAAGAGTGTTGTAGACTTCATGAGGACCATTTTTGTATATTATTAAGTTTTGATCAATCATATTTAGTATGATCAAAGTCATATAAGGTGATTATGTGTTTGGTCATGGTGGTTGTATGCACAGAATGTTGTTTAGGTGAATAGATATTTAGTATAAAGGTGATGTGATGGTTTTTATCACTTAAGCAGGACATATAGAGTGTGTGTCATGAGTCTATATATTTAAAAGTATTCGTGTGTTCTTAATTTTCTTGAAGAAGCATCAAAGAGATGAATGGGTCTTCATAGGACTTAAAAGGTAACTTAGGTCTATTTGAAAGAGGGTTGTGCTTAAGGGTGACCCATGTTAGATGCCTTAAGTTTGAAGGCATGTGTTGTGGCTGACAAGGAAGACTTTTATCATAATAATCAAGAAAAATCTATAAAAGTTGAAACTAATTGTGATGGTTTCTAGACTTTTGGATCATGCACTGAGAGAATAGCAGAGACATGTGTGAGCAGAGCATGTGTTGAGAGTGCAAAAGATAGATAAAAGAGGCAGGTTAGTGAGAGGACTATGTGTATGACCTTTTTAGTCATTTCTCTATTATGATTATAGAGTTTCTATAGGTTTATGGATGAGTATGTGTGAAGAAGCTTAGGGTGATCCAAAAGGGTGCTTTAGATGCATTACTTGTATGAGAAAGGTTGAGAATGTGTAAAGGGTGAAAGATTGATGTTATACATTGGTTGTCCATCAGATTGAAGTGAAATCAAAGTTTTGGAGTTATTGATTTCATATGTGTTGTGTGTGTGCTCAACATCTAGAGCAAGTGGATGCTTGTTCATACTTAGAGGTGGGTGTTCTTTGTGAAGTGGGTGGTTCACTAAAAGGGTCTCTTGTTTGTGATCATCTTATATGACAAGTAGTACATGTGTTTTCAGGCTTGAGAGTGGGTTTTATTCCCCATGAGAGTTTCCCATCTGAATCATTTTTTATGTGTTTGATCTTGTGTATACTTTGAATGTATGAGCTCTCTTGTTTATGTTGTTTGATCAGGTCAATATATGTTATTTTGATTAAGAGTTTGAAAGGATATAAATTGAAGATTGAAATAATTGGCATCACTAATTCACCCCCCTCTCTTAGTGATTGTACCTCAAACAAACCCTATGATCTAAAAGGGAGTTGTATGAACAACCAGTTGCTTCTTCTCTTGAGTGTTGACGTGGGTTGGGGATAAACCCATAGTCAAAAAAATTATGATATCTTCTAACCCTTTGATCGCACAAGTGTCTTGGAAAATTTGCATGTCAAGTAAGTCATCTTTAATAACACCCACTATTTCACCAAATTCAATGCATGATAAATTATTAGGGCCACAATTAGCCTTATCAGGTTTTACCATCACTGAAAATTAGAACTCCTAAAAAATCATAATCCACCAAAAAATGTATCCATGCAAAACTGACTTAATCACTAGGTATTTTAGAGCTTCATGGTCTATAAAGAAATTAAATGGGGTGGCCAACAAATACTGATGGAAATTTTGAAGCATGTAAACCATGGAAAAGGCTTTGTGTTCTATAGTCAAAAAAATCCATTTAGCTAGTATGAGCTTCCAAGTAGATAAATAGATATGATGATCAAGGTTGTCCTCACCAGGTTGAGAAAGAATAGTGCCTACTTCCATGAATTAAGAATTGACATGCACATGAAATGGATTCATCCAATCTATAAATTGGATAATGGGGAAATTAATGTGCTTGTCCTTGATTGCAATGAACACCTACTAGTGAGCATCAGTCTAGAAAAACTGATGATTTTATTTCATCAATTCCTCTAGAGGTGCATTTATCTAATCATAACCTTAAATGAAGTTCTTAAAGTATCCCATGTGTCTTAGGAAGGCATGAACCTCTCATTGGGTGGTCAATATTGGAAGGTGAAGAATAACTACAATCATGTCCAAATCCACTAATACTCCATCCCGATAAATAACATGACCTAGAAAAATACCAAATGGGGTAGTAAAAACACATTTGTTTAGATTCAAATAAATATAAAGGTTTTGGAAACACTCAAGCATAAGGAAAATATTATCACAATGGTCCCACACTAAACCTTATATGGTAGAATCAACTAGGTACACTTGAAGGAATTTATGAATAAAACCTTTGAAATCCTTGACCGTAGTCCATGAAAATATAGAATGAGTATTTTTCAACCAAAAAGGAATCACATTTTAAGTGAATAAAACCCACTCAGTTAAAAATGTGGTATTTGATTTATCCTCTTCCACAATTTGTACTTGATGATATCTAAAGAAACCATCAATGAAAGTATAACTCTCTCACACATAAACTCCTTCTAAGATCTCTTCACTGAAGGGTGTCAAGAAAGAGTCAGTTACATAAGAAACATTTAGTACATGATAATACACACAAACATGAATATGACTATCCTTCTTGATACTAATGACCATGGGGCTCACCTATTCAGACTCATCCATAGGATTGATGACTCTAATGCATAACATGTTATGAATCTCCTCTTGACATGAGCGTGCAAGTTAGGATTCATATGATAAGGTCTCTTTCTAATAGGTCAAGAACCCTCTAACAAATTGATGTGCATATTGCCTAATGAAGAGTTCACTCATTCCATATCGGTGTAATTCTATGGAAAACATCTTGATAATACATTAAAAATTCAAAAACCTTGGAGATCTCAGTATCAGACCAATAATTCCCCACAATAGTCATCTTGGGCACGTCTTCTGTGCCAATATTATGTTAAATAATTTGAAGTGGATCTAAATATATATGTTGGTAATTATATATGGTGTATTGGAAATTGAATGTACCATACTTACTATGCATATCCAAGTGATCAATAGACAAATTAGGTGGATCAGAATTGGCACCTTTATCAACCTGATATATAACATTTTGTTTACCTTTATGAATATGTTCTCTTAATGCATGTTTTAGTTTAGTCTTAGGTAGTGGAGATGATGTTTTTGTATCAGGTTATTATAAAATGTTCAATATCTCCTCTCACATACCATATATATGTTTGATGCAATCTTCAACTAGTGTTCGGTCACCTATAATATCTTGATGTATAGCTTGTAAGTTGAGGTGTAAACCTATCTGAGGAGATGAGTAAAATAACATTACAACCATATTAGTTTTAATGAAATGACAACAATCTATCTCGATGTGCTTCTCTTCATGTACATACCATGCTCTAACATACCATGCTCTAACCCAAGTGCATAGAGTACCATAGAATGCATGAACCCATAAATACTTAGGCAAAAACATATCATCTAACTTCTACATGTTTTCACAGGCTTCAAGATGATATTTTGAAGAACTAATACCATCATAACTTAAGGTTACACAAATGCAATTATCATTATGAAAATGATGGCATATAATAGAGTGAATGTGGTCCCAAGTAAGCAAGTTATGATGGTGATTTCTCCACCACCAAGCAGTTGTTCCATAAAAAATATGGATAATTACGTGCATCCATTCATCTTCAAATAAATAGAAATCCTCCAATTATTTCAAATACTCTCAAACTTCAATCTTACCATTAAATATAGGAGCTTCATCTAACCACATAGGTGACACAACCGTAATACATCCATGAAGAAGGTAAAAAAAACTTATGACATTTGAGGTACTTCCTCAGAACATCCTCTCGACTACTAATAATTTCATATATCTTTCCAATAAGATCATACTCACCATGGTCCTAATATTCACAAGCATTGCCGGTAGTGTCAAAGATAGACCATGCAACCACCTAATGCAATATGCCATCTAGACTAAGATCAAGGTGTTTAGTACCCTGAGTTGTGACATTGTATATATGATTAATATCATCATCAATGCTAATTGGATCAACATAAGGATGTCTTTGACCATGGTCTAAGGGGATTCCAACATGTTGCTAGTCATTCATAAAGCTAATGTAGCACATTTTGAATCTTAAGTCAACATTATTCATATAATACCAATGGTGACACAATAGAGCTATAAAGTCATCATATTTGGCCAACTCAAACACTTAAAAGTTAGATTTGAAAGTGACACCTAAAATATCCATGATGGCATATTTAAGGACTCTAATAAGTAGGGCCTAAGTCTTATTCACCATAAATAACACATGAGGAGAAGGTTGTAAAGTAGGGATTTCCATCTTCCTCCAAGAATCTTTAGTGAGTACATTTACTTTGGCACTAGAATTAATTAAGATATCCTAAATGACCCATCCTTCAACATCAGTTACCAAGATCTCTTATCCTCCTATGTACTAGGCTGGATATGAGTCTCTTGTTGTCCTGCATGGTTTAACTAATGATCCTATATAAGCATAGGCATATGATGAGTTATCCAATTTCTTAAAAGGGGCACAATATCTTCATCAAAGAGTTACTTGCATAGATCATGAAATTCATCATGCATTGAGTCATGAAGATATGTATCTTTTTGCATGTCAGCGCATGTAGCAACATCTCTATCCTTGAGGAACTAGATCTTTCCTTGAAACTCCCTCACCAAATTCATTTTATCATGTAACACTTCCTTTTGTTACTAATCATCTGTATAATAAGTCATAGGAGGCTTTTCTTATTAAACCTTATCAGTGGGCTAGTTTGACATGGACTAGGACTAAGAACCACTTTGTGTAGTAATGTTGACCTTGGGACCAGTCAAAGTAGCAGGGCGTGGTCTTCATCGATTCTTTTTTATTCATATAATTTTGGCACCCTTTTTATTTCTCTCCATGATGGAGATATATAGGTTTGGGCACTCCTCTAGACAATGTTCATTCTTACAAAAATAACATGTGGGTTACACTGGGCATTCACAATGGTAGTGCTTTGGGGAACCAAACTTGTAATAGGTTTTAGGTGGAAAATGACCACCTCCATGTCCATGACCATGACCTATGAAATACCGACCATCACCATTGTCTTGGTTATTAGAAACTTAAGTCTAACAAGTACCACATGCATGCGCCTCATGAATTTCACTAATAAGGTAGAAATTATTGGTATCATGAGTATATGCATCACATATTTTACAATATGTAAACACCCTTGATTATGTAGCACATTGAAGCAAGGGGAAATCCCTAATGTCATTCTCTTCCTAAAAAATCTCATAGGATTGATTCACCATGAAATGAATACTCTTTCTTAGGGAAATCCCTAACATCATGCTCTTCCTAGATTCCTATTGTGACCTTCAAATTCATAATCAATACACCACAAACACTATGAGTATAGTGAGTACTATGCACAATGAGATTTTCTAATTGAGATGTCATAGTAGCAATCTAAGCTTCCATGAAAGGGCGTTGTAGACACTGAAATCGTGTCTACCCCTTGGTCGTCCTCCCCCTTGGTCCCCTTGGTCCACCTTCTAACCCAGGTCCTAGCCCACTCAATTATTAGATTAAAATAAAAATCAATTATTTTAATCTAAAAGCCCCCTTGCCACTTCACCCATGCCACCTCGGGTTCCTCTCTTTGGATGCCCCCACCTCATTCCAAGCCTTAATGACCCAAATCCCATCTTGACCCTTCCTCTCGCACTCATTTAAGCCCCTCTCGACCATTTTCCCACGACCATTTGACCCTGGCAGCTTGTAAGAATAGACAGAAGGCTAAAATTAGCCTCTGTCCCCATTCTTCGGCCACCGACATTGATCATTATGTGGCCGATGTCGACGGTTCTGCCAGCATCAGTTTCCTTTAAAACTAGTTTTCTGCATCCGTTGTTGCCCCCCCGCGAACGTGAACTCTTTTGCACTTGGCATTCGATCTCTCTCTCTCTCTCCCTCTCACATAGAAAACATCACCAGCTACAGGTACTTTGCAGGTATAGCTCCAGACTATGAGATCAAAGGCATTGCAGGTCCGTCAACAGCATCAGCAACAGGTCTCCTTCACTCCTCCTTCAGCAAGCAGGAGATAAGTATTTCTTTGTTTTTCATTTCAATTTTTATTTGAATTCATCTATTAAACAAACCACTACCTAGACCCAACCTGCCCTTCCCTGAGAGGCTAGAAGGCCTTCTCTAATCCCTGTCTCCCTGTCACCCTGTCCTCTCTCTGGTCTCCTATTCAGACCATACTTTCTGCCTTATAGCTCTACACAGACCACCAAAACAGGGTCTCTGACCTCCAAACATGCTCTCTGACCTCCAAACAGACTCTCAGACCATTTTGCAGATTATAAACCAGACCTGAAACTTGTCCCAGGCCATTACCCTAATCGACCTCGACCATTACCCCTACCGACGTCAGCAGACTAACCGACGTCGACGACTTCCTTAATCGACGGTGGCAGAACCACCGATGCTGGCGACTGTGGAAAATAGACTGCTACATAACATGTATGCATTTGCTTTCATTTCTTTTATTCTATCTTTATCATTTTTGTTTCTGACTATATTCTATTTTTTATCAATGGACTGTCATCCCCCAAGAAGTCTTTACACTTCTAGGACCAATCTTTCGCTTGACAGTCCACTTTCTAGTCATCTAACAATTTTCGTGTTTGAGTCTCTTTCTTCTACAGGTGTCATCCTCCACAACCAAAGAGGAGTTCCTTCAGTCGTCTGAATCTGGTGCGCAAGACTACATCTGAGTACGTACAAACCCTTGACCATCTTATCTTAGTTTCTCATTTCCTTTTGAATGTGAAAAGCGAAAACTTGTTTGGAAACATTTTGGCACACCCGGTGGGACCCTAGGGTCTTCCTTGGGTTCTTTTTCATTTCTTTTCATATAGGTGCATTAGGTTTCTCATTTTCACCTCTTTCTTCTATCTCTTCCAAAAGACACTATTAGCAAAAATTAAAAAGAATCATTCTTGTTCTTTCTTTTCTTGCATCTTAGACTAGTCAAAAGTCATACTCTTCAACCTCTTCTCACTTGTCTTCATACGAACTCACATTTCTATTTGGGCTTAAAATACATTGCATTTCATTTCTTCTTGACTGCATACTTAGTCCACATCTAGTAATTAAAAACCGCATCATGAATTAATCGTAGTCCACTTATGTTACACAACCAAATCACTTGCACAAATCAAACATCAAAACTTACCTGAGACAAGGCCCGACTGGGATTTCATCACCCAGCGGATACCTTACCCATCCTGACAATCCCACTTGGACTTCACTACCAAGGGGAAAGCCCACTCTTTTCTCTAGCAGAGGATAATCTCTAGGGGAAGTATATACTGGCTAAGTGGGCCCAGCTTATCACTGGGTTCGTGAAGTGAGGGGAGCTTGCTCCTTAGCACCAAGCCACGTACAGAACCTAACACAAACTTTGAGCACCAAAACTAACCTGAAACCATCCTTAGACTACTTCTTCTAGGACCCGTCTCAGAAGCCAATCTCCTAAACACATTCTAAGGCATAAGCCAACACGATCCTAATAATTTATTCCTAGGAATTTAATGTTTAGGGTCTGCTTGTGTCCATCTTCTTTTCTGTTCTTATCTGCTTGTTTGAGCTTGTGAGGATGTTTTGCCTTGCCTTAAATGGTTTTGACTCGCAGTCAAACCAAGGCTCTTGTTGACCACGCGAGGCATCAACTACTTCTACCTTCCCCGTCCATAACTAGTCCCTTAATGGAGTTTCATTCAGAGACCAAACGAACTCCAACTCGATCGACCCCGACTCAGACCCCCATTGTCCGTGAAGGGGACCAAGATTTCAAAATATTCTTGTACCTCAATGTCAAATCCCTACAACATTATCTCGTGCGAAGCCAAATGCGAGACTCCTTAGGCAACCCAATCTATGGGATGCCAACCTCTTTAGTCGAGACAACAGCCGTATCGACAGTGTCTGTGGTTCAACCCATAGACACCCAGGTTGCTGCCTCGACTAATAACCAACCCATGACCAACCTTCTAAGTGTGGCCTCTCCTTCCATCTCTGGGCCCACTTCCATTGGGGTTTCATCCCCCCATCAATCCTAGACTATTCAACCAACCTCTACCCCTTTTCAAAACCTAGTTGTCTCCATTCTGCCTACCCTCGCCCCTATCAGCACCAAGGTGGCTACTTGTCCATTGGCTAATGTTGTCACTATTCAACCACCCATGGCAACATCAAGCCTAGCCATGCCTTCTACCTTCACAATGCGACCACCCTTGGCCTTCACTTCTGTCCCAACGACTAGTTATCAATATGTTGTGCCCGTACAAGCACAATCGACTACGTCGTATGCCCCCTCTAGCACCTTTCAAGCACCCTACAACCTAGGGGGTGCCCCACCCACCAATCCATCAGCAGATATCATCAAAATGCTAATAGACAAAATGTTTAGTCTCGAGACCTCTATTTCTGGTTCACGCAATGCCTTTTCATATGAGCAAATTTGCAATGAACCCATCCATCCCTCCATCCCAATCAGGCCATATCCCAGTCAGTGGAAACTTCCTAAATTTTTTCATTTTTAGAGTAAGAAAGACCCGCAACAGCACCTATGAGCATTCAAATATGCTTGTTATTTGATAGCCCATGATGATGCGTTACTTCTACACACGTTCCCCATGTCCCTCTCTAGTGCTGCTCTCGACTAGTACAGCTCTCTCACCAGCCATTCTCTTTTCACATTCACCCAGCTAGCCCAACTCTTCTTCGACCACTTCTCTATCAATATCACCAAAAAGGTCTCAATCACAGATCTGCATTCTATCTGGAAGTTTGAGGATGAATCCATAGCCAATTCTGTTGCTCACTAGAGAGGCCTGATTAACCAGCTCTCCTTTTCTCTGCCCCAGCCTGAATTCATCAAACTCTTCTCTCAAGCCTGTGCCAAGCATATTTCCTCTACCTTGCGAGTTCAGACATTCCACACCTTTGACGAAGCCTTCACGATGGCTTGGAAGCTTGAATTACGTGCCATTGAGGAGAACAAAGTCAAGTTGCAGAGTAAAAACCCCAACACCAAGTCCAATGATTCTTCCTCTAAACCTTCTTCATCTAATCCCAAATCTAAGGCATCAACAAATGCTATAGTCGTTAGACCTTCGTCCTCTTCAACAACCAATCAGCTCGAGCCGTCCACATCCCAGAGTATCACTCGGCAATTCCAGCAAAGATATGTGCAGCGACAGTATACTCCACTAGGATAGTCATACGCATATGTGCTGGACAAACTTGTCAAATAGGGGGTTCTCAATCTCCCCCAAATCTGACTGCCTCCACAATTTGATCCCTCACACACCATCCCTACGTGGTATAGGGAGAATGACTTCTGCAACTATCACTGTGTTAAAGGCCATGACATGGGCAACTGCAAGACTCTCAAGAATGTCATCCAAGACATGCTAGATAAGGGTGACCTCGTCCTGGACAATCCAAATGTGCCACCCAATCAAGGCATAGACATCTTCAAACAACCCTTTCCCAACCATCCTCCTACCCAAAACAATGTGCAGACCATGACTGATGACATTCAAGAACATAACATATGCACAGTCAATACGGTCTCGCCTCTCATCCCTAACCAACCTCTCTCACAATCTCAAGAGGTTAGTTAACCCATCAGTCCCTCACACGAGGATGAACCTTCTTCTCCTATTAGTTCTCCATCGACTTCCCTTATATTGGAGGACGCCTCGACCATATCGGCACCACTAGCCCCACCATCTTCCTTCTTGCTACCTATGGAGGACCCTACCCTTCCTACTCCTCAACTGCAAGTGGAGGGCGCAATCATCCTTGACCTCTACCCTCTTGAGGAGCCTCATTCTCTGGTTCCTTCTCCACCCATGGAAGAACCTGTCTCTCCACCTTCTTCAACCAAAGACAAACCTGTTATGCCTTCATCATGCCTTGGGTCCAATATTGCTACACCAACCTCATTTTCAGCCCCGCAACCGTCCACATCTTCTGGAGGACCCAAGCCTCATCTAACATCTTCTCAGCCATTTTTATGATTAGTGGAGAAACTTGGACTTCTCCCTTCAAGGAAAGTGGAGCATCAGGCATTATGGGAGCGACTCACATCTCTTCAGCTTGCCCGTTCCATCTCATCTCATGCCGCCAACCCTCCCATGATAAAATCTCTAAAAACTTCCAACAAAGACCAGACTTCTACCTCAAAACCTTCAAAATCTCAACCATCCACATCAAAACCAAAACCCTCATCCACCACATCAAAACCAATCAAGTCACTCGACATTCACCCCGTCCCTAACCTCACTCACCCGTAAGTGAAGTTAGACTTGGACCAGGCCTCGACCAATAGTAGTCCTCAAACCAAACCAAAGAAGATTGCTAAACCATGATGACGAACTCCTCCTCCACCATCAACATTGCCCTCCATCTTGGGCCCTCATCCTTCGACCATAATAGGAGTGCTTCCTACTCCAACCCTTAACCAAAAAAAGTTGCCTCCACTGCTTCCTTTGCCTACCACAAGCCTACCCTCTCTAAAAAATTTGGCACCTCTCACGAAGAAAGTGTCATCTCTGCATGTGGCTGCACCATCAACCCAAAAGGTGGTACGAAAGCCTCCTTTGACACCTCCCAAGCAAAAGTCACCAGCATCTCACACATCAACAAGCACGGACCCTTTGGTGGGTTCATATGCCTTGATATTGCACTGACTTTTGTAGACCTCTAGCATAACCCTTCTACCTATCAAACCCTTCCAACCCCTCAGGTCAAATCCTTCTTGGTTTGATGAAACTAAGATTTGCCTATATCATCGTACGCCAGGACATGACACCGAGATCTGTTATGCCCTCAAGATGGTCATTCACCGTTACATGGAGAAAGACACTCTTCTTCTTGAGGACACTATCGATTGACCTCCGACACCTTCCCATATCCCTCAAACCTCTTCATCGACATCGACATCTCATCAACAAACTATGACCCCTTCATCTCTTTCACCCCCTCTCTTCGAAATTAATGCCATCCACATAACCACTAGGTCACAAAAGGACAAGGCAAAAGCAAAAGTCGTCATTCCTTGGACCTATCCCTTTGTCAATCCACCTCAACCACCAAAACCTAAAATTTCTATCTTGGGTGCATCTCAACCCTCTTCTTCAGGGGCAATTCATGACTCTATGTTAAAACAACTTCACTAGACACCCGTGAAGATGACCTTGTACGACCTCATCCAAAGTTCACCCCAGCATCATCAAGCTCTGATTAGGGCCTTACAGGCAGTGGAGGTCCAACCTGAGGACCTCCAACCACTAGTAGCCCTGGTCCACTCATTATCTCCCGTTGCCTCTATCACTTCCAGTGATTTTGAAATTTCTACATCTAACTTGAAAGATCAGGACGCTGCTTTCTTCATCACTGCCTATGTTGATCGAACCCGCATTAAGCGAGTTATGATTGATGGAGGCACTAGCATTAACATCATCTCTACTCATGCCTTTGATCAATTGGCCCTCCCCAAGAATTACGTATCAAAAACTAATGCAATCTTACGATCCTTTAATGACACCACTGCCACAACCATTGGCACTGTCATCCTCCACATTCGCGTTGGCCCGCGCACTGTCTCAGAGCTCTTCTATATCATCAAAGGAGAGTTCCAATATAATATGTTGCTAGGCCGACCCTGGACTCACGCCATGGCTTGTGTCCCCTCCACACTGCACCATTGTATAAAATTTGAACATGACGGGTAGGTCCACATCATTCCTGCTAACCCATCACCTTTCAAAATTTGTAACAGGACCTATCAGCCAAATGACATTCTCATTCCTCTCAAGACATCAACCCAGACATTGCCTCCATCTGTGAAAGCTTCGACCAGTTCACAACCGTTGGTCACCCCCACTCTTCAAGCGACAACCAAAGACCCCATGGAAGATATCTTCCAACGACTTTCACTTGGGGAATATCGCTTGCTTGCCTTAGACATGTTCTAAACTCTGTAAGAGTATGGACAGCTTCACCACAGTCCAAGTTATGACCATCGCATTAGAATGGTCGTTCCTTATGGGCCTCCTCACCTCTGAACCAATCTCATCTATGGGGTAATCAATCAAGCTCCTACTAATAGAAATCCTCTCTCCTCACCTCAGCCATTCACATCAGACTTCTCATTTCTTGGCAACCCCACCTTTGCACACACCTACCTTTACAAGTGTGCATGGAAGGGTTTTGGCTTCGGGTGCTATGAGCAAGGCTCCCATCAGCCCATCGAACCTCTCAATGATGACAATGCCAAGAAACGATATGGCCTGGGTTTCCAAGAACCCATCGAAGCCTCTACAGACCTTTGCCCCGAACCCACCACCGACCAATCTCCGCCAAGCTTGCCTATTCCTCCCCCTTCACCTACAGAGTCGGTGGTTTCCATCCCTCCTAGTTTTTTTTGGCATAAACACCATCCACCTAGAACCCCTGACCTATCAACTAAATGGGGTGTCCAGCTCTCTCCCTCTCGTCTATCCCAACTTGATAGATGATGAGTCAGCAACCATTAACACTATTCACTATGTAGACGATGATGCCATTCTCTCCTACATGGGTGCTGATGACTCTTTCATCCAGCGCTCCCTCCCTTTTGAGACCCAAGTTATGTTAAATGAATCAACCATTGACATCAACCTTCCCTCTTCTGATGTTCCTCACGTCTTAAAGATTGGCCAATCTCTAGACACCTAGGAGCAACTCGACTACACCCAGTTCCTCTCATACCATAGCAAGGCCTTTGCTTGGATTTATAGTGACATGCCTGGCATTGACCCTAACATTGCTACCCATAACATTTTCACCAAACCATAGGCTAAGCCTATTAGGCAAAACCTTTGAAAGATGCATCCTCGCATTGCGCTCCTTGTCAAAGAGGAGCTTCAGCGCCTTCTCTCTGTCTCTTTCATCCAACCCATCGATTATCCACAGTGGGTCTCTAACATCATCCTTGTCACCAAGGTGACTGGGGGGATCTAGACCTGCACGGACTATCGTGACCTCAACCTAGCCTATCCCAAAGATGACTTTCCTCTTCCCAATATTGACCAACTTGTTGATCTCACGGCCAGTCATGAGATGCTATCACTTATAGATGGGTTTTTAGGATACAATCAAATCTTGATTGCACCAAAATATCAGCACAAGACTACCTTCATTACCCCATGGGGGACTTTCTGCTATCGGGTCATGCCTTTTGGCTTGAAGAACACAGGCACCACATATCAGCGTGCCATGACTTACATTTTCCACGATCTCCTCCACAAAATCATGGAAGACTATGTGGATGACCTGCTTGGCAAGTCCAAGCTTCACCGTGACCATTTGACCATCCTCAAGATCATCTTCTCTCATCTTCTTCAATACAATGTCTACCTTAACCTCAAAAAATGCGTCTTTGGGGTCCTCTCAGGCAAGCTCTTAGGATTCATCATTTCTTTTCATGGCATCAAGATAGATCCTGCCAAGATCCATGCTATCCTCGAGATGTCACCTCCGACCAATCTCAAGCAGCTTTGCAGTCTATAAGGGAAGCTCCAGTCCATCCGCCGTTTCATCTCGCAGCTCTCTGACCGCTGCCAACCTTTTCATCATCTCCTTAAGAAGGATGTCTCCTTTAAATGGGATAAGGAATGTCAAGAGGCTTTTGAAGCCCTTAAACGCTATCTGGTCTCTCCACCAGTCCTCATTCCACCTAAAGATGACCAACCCTTCTACCTTTACATCTTAGCAACCAACCATTCGTTAGGTGCCATGATCGTGCACCGAGACGAGCACCATCGTGAGCAAGAGATTTACTATATCAGTCGAACACTTGTCGATTATGAAACTCAGTATACTCATATAGAGAAACTCTATTTGGCATTAGTCTTTGTCACTACCAAGCTCTACCATTATCTTCTTAACCATAAGACCTTTATCATCACTCACACTGACCCTCTTAAATACATGCATTCTAAGCCATACCAAAATCAACATATGGCTCGGTGGCTCATGCTGCTTATTGAGTTTGACTTAGAATTCATCCAACAGAAATCTATCAAGGGGTAAATCATCGTTGACCAATGGCAGATGCCCCTCTTCCCGACAATCAACCTTCTCAGTGTGATTTTCCCGATGAATCTATCGCCACGCTTTCCACCGATGACATCGTCTATCAAATGACCATGTTCTTCGACGGCTCCAAATGTCAACTTGGTGGGGGTGCAGGAGTCATTCTCATCCCACTCGAAGGTGAGCCCATGCCTCTATCTTTCAAGCTTGACTTTGATTGTACCAATAATATGGCTGAATACGAAGCCTTAATCTTGGGACTTCAAACCACCCTTTCTCTCAGCATCAAGTCCATCAACATCTTCGGCAACTCACAGCTTGTCGTCAATCAGATCAATAGTTCATACCTCTATAAAAATGAAATTTTGCAAAGGTAAAAAAACTATGCTGACACTCTTCTAACCTCTTTTGACCATTACCTCTTGCAGATTGTTCCACGCTCCACGAATAAGTTTACTGACACCATGGCTTCTCTTGCCTCGCATATCCCATCTTCGTCATCCTCATCCAGACTTTTTGTCACGATGCATCATGTGTTGTTGCCTTCATACATTTCTCCTAACATCAACCATGTCAACACCATAGACTCTAGTCCACGAGATGATTGGTATAAGCAACTTGTGAACTACTTGTTTCATTCTATCATTCCTCCCAATCTCTCTAGTAATGCGCAGCGAGCTTTTAACAAATACATGGCTCGCTATACCATGCTAGGGGGTCTTCTCTATAAGCAAAGCTTTGATAGCCTCCTTCGCTGTCTAACCTCCACTGAAGTGTCTCATGTCATTAAACAGGTCCACAATGAGATTTGTGGTGAACACTTCAGTGGGAACTCGGTTGCCAAGCGCATCCTTCGCCTGGGTTATTATTGGCCCACTCTTCATCAAGACTGTAGCGACTATGTTCGGCATTGCATCAAGTGTCAGCAGCATGCTAACTTGCTTCATCTCCCTAGCCACGCCTTACAAGTCACTCAAAATTTATGGCCTTTTTCACATTGGAGTTTAGATCTCATCGGTGAGATTAACCCTCACTCGTCTCTTCACCATCAGTCCATTATCACTGCCACTGAGTATTTCACTAAATGGGTAGAAGCCATTCCTCTCATCTCCACAAAAGCTGACAAAATTGTCAACTTCATTAGTGCCCACATCATATATCATTTCGATGTCCCTCACAAAATCATCACCGATAACGGCAAGTCATTCAAAAATAAAACCATCCAGAAACTCTATGACTCATTTGGCTTCAAGCTCAACTTCTCTTCACCTTACTACCCACAAGCAAATGGGCAGGCCGAGGCTTCCAACAAAATCCTGACTAAAATTCTCATGAAGGTGGTCAATGACACTAGAAGGGACTGGCACATTCATATTCCCTTTGCTTTGTGGGCCTACCGCACTAGCATCTGAACCGCTACGGGTGCTACCCCTTTCTCTTTAGTGTACAGAACAGAGGTTGTCCTACCTCTCAAAGTATAGATCCCATCTCTGTGTATCTCTCTTCATGAATTCTTTATAACGATGACTTTCGTCAAGATCGCTTAGGTCAACTTGAGTTACTTGACGAACGTCATCTTGCTGCCCTCAACCATCTCCATGTCTATCAAAATCGCATCAAGCGAGCCTATGACAAAAATCTGTGAGAATGAGATTTCAACATCAGAGACCTCATCCTCAAATAAAATCAACATGTGACCAATATGGAGTGAAGTAAATGAGGCAAATTCACCACTAATTGGCTCAGACCTTTCATCATCACACACAAGTATGGGTCAAGGACTTATCGTCTGTCCTCTCTCGACGGACGGCCAGAAGCTAAGCCTCTTAATGCCTTGCATCTGCGACCATTCTATTGTTAGTCGATTACTCGTCCACTTGACATTTAACTTGAGCTCATCCCTTGAGCAACCCCGTCCTCTTAATCCTCATTCCTTTCAACCCTATTCCCCTAAACAAATCCTATATACCCCTTTTATAAAGTATGGATGCTTTGTCTTAATAAAAGGGAGCCCTTCAACTTCTATAGTCTTGTCTATGACTCAAAATTCTGTCAAAAATAAATTGAGATGTCAAAATAACCAAGGTCACAAAATCAAAAAGACAGACTACTCCCTCGAAAGACAGCTATACTATCATTGTTGTAGCTAATAAACTGCTCCCTCAAAGGATAGCTATTCAAAGCCCTTATATATATAAAGCAAAAATATAGACCACTCCCTCGAATGATGGCTATGATTAAATCTTGCTACAAACAACACTTTCTTAGAAGCTTCCCGCATCAATCAGCTTCACAAATGACCACAAAGAAAATGACATCTCTATGTAGACTTCCCGCATTGATCAGTTTGCTCAAAAAAGAAAAAAAAAGAAAAAAAGAAAAAGGGGTCATGGACTTGGCTTGTAGTCATCTCAGGGTCTCTTATAAAAAGGGGCAAGGTTCTCTCTGCTCTAAAATGGGTTATCTTCTCCTCCTATCACATCACCTACTCAAGGGACTTCGAGCTCACTTTAATGTCAAAGTGATTCGATTACTTCTCTAACACAACCCATAGTCAACGATGTAATGCATGAATGGGGCTCTTGGTTCTAACAATCCCTATCTATGCCATTATTCTGGTCCTTGTCAATGAAAGGGCGATTATGCCTTTCACTTTCTGCCTACACTTTAGTCACATTCAACTACATCATTTGTCACACCAAATCAACCTAACCCTTTTCAGACCATTCACATAGCCTATTCACACTAGTTTCTATGGACACCAATACACATGGACACTATGGACTACACAATTTATGTCAAGCATAAACCATTACTTGCTGAAGCATAAATCGACTCATTTCATTTTTAGCAAACATCCATCACCTAATATGGATAGTTGCTAGGGATGAAAAACCCCGACCAATGTTACAGAATACACCATTTGGAAAAGGCTATAACATCTTTTTCTCCTCATCATTTCAAGCATGAACCCTCAAACATATGGGACATGCTAATCATCCTCATGACCAATCACATCAGCCACTTTGTCTCCTCGCTTGAACTACATTGGTCTAAGGCCCTAAGACCAGGGCTATGTAGGCAGCACTCAGTTGACATGACGTCCTCTAGGGTTAGCTCGACCACCCTCATTTGTTTATCTCTCTGATGGACAAACCTTCTTTCCTCCTTTGACCATGACTTGACCCCGACCAGACTAATCCATAACTTTAACCCTCTTCCTCCCTTTTAGGGAGAAATCCATGATTGGTATCACGGTCTATGCACTACCAGATGTAGAGGGAGGCAAGTTTCTAGTCGCTATGACTGGAGTTTTGATGGACATGATAGAGCAGCAGACAGTGTTTGCCTGGGCACCCATCTTTTTGGCCCAGGTATATAGAGAGCTGTGGGGCATCAGTCGGTAGTGGCGGTATAGTCTGTGTGTGGGCCACCTCCTGCACTATTGGGCATATAAGCATATTGTGGTCACCTAATCTCTCAGCCTCCCAGTGACGATTCAGGTCGGCTTCAAGGTTAGATTCAAGCGATGGCACGAGATCATGGCACAAACTTAGACGAACAAGGTAGAGGGGCTCGTAGGCAAAACTTACTGAGTGGTAGCTCGTTTCAGCGACTTGCTCCCCAAATAGCATAACCATGTGGATATCATGTGCCTCTCTCGAGCATGCATATAGGTTTGCTCTGTGTACTGGCAGCTACAAAATTTGGTATGCATCCTTGACTGTCACTGTCATCTCCCCTGTCGATAAGTGGAAGGTGTTGGTGGAATGATCCCACCGCTTGATCAGAGCCACCATCAGGCTCACATCCCTTGCCACCCAACAATATCATTGTAGCCCACCGAGTCCCACTATGTTCATCTATGCTCACTCCTCCCTGGTAATGTCTTGACGCATTTGCATCAGCAATGGTGACAACTGATCCTACAGCATAAGTGTATGCCTCGCCTGCATCCAACAGTCAAACCCATGTCAACGTGACTACCAATCCCCATGACTCTTTTTCCCTTTGGGAGACCTAGCTCACCCATTTTCCCTTTTATCTATCTACTTGACCTTCTACCTGATCGTCTATGGCTACCCTGACACCCGAGAAGCCCTTGGCGCAGCTTTGACCCCTTGACTTGGCAATTTTCTAAACTCTCTTAGACCAGGCAGCCACTAACATCGATTTGCATGCTGACGATGGCACTTACCTAACTGACGTCGGTCACATAGTAATCGACATCGGTAGGTAAGTGACCGATGCTGGCTGTTAATCGGCTGACGCTGGTGAATCCACCGACGCCGGTGATTGGTTCAGCCCTAAGGCTGAACGGGGTGAGTCCTAAACTTAGGGCTTCCCTCAATAGCCCCCCATTTACCCCCAAAACCTTCCTAAATCAACCCTATCATGACCTACCTGCCCTTCCCACCCTCCTAGCTATCCCTCCCCCTCGATTTCTAGCTAAAAACATCAAAATTTAAAAAACAAAAACAAAACTAAAACCAAACCAATTGAGTTCACAAAGATTCCTACCTCATCCTGTCAACGCCGGCATGGTGGCACGATGGGTGCCACTAGCGGTGGACCTCCCATGGGTCCTCTACTGCCCTCTACCATCTTCACTGCATCTCTCTATTTGCAAGCTCCTACTAGCCCACAACTGACTCTGCAACCTCCTCTACGACTCCAACCCACTCACTCTCTCCACCAAACTCACTCTGACACCTCACACCACTAATGCACTCACAATAAGTCACTATCACACTCAATCAATCTAGAGCCCTTTTTTCTCTCAATCAAACAATCACAAATTACTTTTGGTGGGCCCCCAATCTAGTTTTATCAGATTTGGTAGGCCATCGATGTCGGCATCGGCATGCCCTATTCTGCCGATGTCGGCTGATTTTTGCCGACGTCAGACACCTTGGGCCATCGACGTCGACAGCCTTCAACCCTCCAAATTCTTCACCCATGCCCAAAATCATGCCCCAATCAGTCAGCTTTCATAGTAGAAGTCCTCTTAGCCCCTTGGGGCACACTTGAGATCACTTTTACCTCCGTCCCTCGACCACCAAACCTTAGAGATCACGCCTATCTCCACCGACTGCTTTCGAGACAACTCTGCCTTGGTTGTTTTGATTGCCTTTACTACCTCACGACTAGTTAGCAAATTGTCCAGACCCTCACAAGTATTGGATCGTGAATAAGTTGATCCCTAATGCTTGTGCCTTTTTTCGTATTTTCTAGGAGCACTTCCTGAGCTCGGGATACTTGGAACACGATGACCCATTGGAGCTACAGCTTGGATCGAATAACCCAATCAGCTACGACTACATGCTAGGGCCTGATTATTTTGATTTTGGCACTCCTCGACCCTTGACCATGACAATTTGGCCTACCTATCATGTGGTGTGGTATACATGCAATCCCACCCTTTACAGCGTTCACACTCGATATTCACCCTCTCTATCCATATCTCTATCAAATCGACACTCGATCTCAGGTTTCCTTCCCTCGAATCCCACTTTGAGGGGGGAACACCTCATCCTATACCTGGGGCAACCAACTCCTATTTTTATCTTGCAATTCGTCAAGAACAACCAATAAGATAAAAGGGGGCAAATGTAGACACCGAAATCGTGTCTACCCCTTGTTCGTCCTCCCCCCTTGGTCTCCTTGGTCCACCTTCTAACCCAGGTCCTTGCCCACTCAATTATTAGATTAAAATAAAAATCAATTATTTTAATCTAAAAGCCCCCTTGCCACTTCACCCATGCCACCTCAGGTTCCTCTCCTTGGATGCCCCCACCTCATTCTAAGCCTTAATGACCCAAATCCCATCTTGACCCTTCCTCTCGTGCTCATTTAAGCCCCTCTCGACCATTTTCCCATGACCATTTGACCCTGGTAGCTTGTAAGAATGGACAGAAAGCTAGAATTAGCCTTTGTCCCCATTCTTCGGCCGCCAACGTCGGTCATTATGCGACTGACATCGGCAGTTCTGCCAACATCGGTTTCCTTTAAAATTAGTTTTCTGCATCCATTGCTACCCCCCCATGAATGTGAACTATTTTTCACTTGGCATTCAATCTCTCTCTCTCTCTCTCCCTCTCGCACATCAAACATCACCAGCTACAGGTACTCTGTAGGTATAGCTCCAAACTATGAGATCAAAGGCATTGCAGGTCCATCAATAGCATCAGTAATAGGTCTCCTTCACTCCTCCTTCAGCAAGCAGGAGATAAGTATTTCTTTGTTTTTCATTTTAGTTTTTATTTGAATTCATCTATTAAGCAAACCACTGCCCAGACCCAACCTGGCCTTCCCTGAGAGGCTGGAAGGCCTTCTCTAATCCCTCTCTCCCTGTCACCCTATCCTCTCTTTGGTCTCCTATTCAGACCATACTTTCTGCCTTACAGCTCTACACAGACCACTAAAATAGGGTCTCTGACCTCCAAATAGGCTCTCTGACCTCTAAACAGACTCTCAGACCGTTCTGTGGATTATAAACTAGACCTGAAACTTGTCCCAGGCCATTACCCCGACCAACCTCGACCATTACCCCTACCGACGTCGACAGAGTAACTGACGTCGGTGACTTCCTTGACTGACGATGGCAGAACCACCGACACCAGTGACTGTGGAAAATAGACTGCTACATAATAGGTACGCATTTACTTTCATTTCTTTTATTATGTCTTTATCATTTCTGTTTCTGACTATATTTTGCTTTTTATCAGTGGACTGTCATCCCCCAAGAAGTCTTTGCACTTCTAGGACCAATCTTTTACTTGGCAATCCACTTTCCAGTCATCTAACAATTTTCGTGTTTGAGTCTCTTTCTTCTACAGGTGTCATCCTCCACAACCAAAGAGGAGTTCCTTCAATCATCTGAATCTGGTGCGCAAGACTACATCTAGGTACATACAAACCCTTGACCATCTTATCTTAGTTTCTCATTTCCTTTTGAATGTGAAAAGTGAAAACTTGTTTGGAAACAGACGTATCCCTATGTCGATGCTTCTAATGACTTCGGCATGAAGGCTAGCTTCCAAGGCCTTGTATGGGTTAGTGAAGGTCTTTTTTAATAAGGTGCTTTAGAAGGGAAACAACAAACCTCCTATGAAACACTAAGCATGTTGAGTGGTGTTTATCTCAAAAGAAAGCTTAGAAAGAAGCTCTTAAAATGTGCATGCTCTTAGTTAGTTCTTATTTAATGTCCTTTAGGGTAGTAAAATTTTGTTGTTCAAATTTTGGGATATCAAATTCTTAGAGAAAATTTATCTTTAGTTATTCATAATTCACCAAAGCTAGTTGCAGATCAAACTTATGATACTACTTGTGCATGTGGTCTAAAAGAGTGGTGGTAAATTGAGTTAAGTTTCATTTATTATATGCAATTCCATGCGCTCACTAGATAAGTTCACACTTGTGAACATGTTCTACTAATTTTTACACACCATCATGAAAATAAGCACTATGGGTCCTAGCAACAAAACCAAAATGTTGGGATCTTTTCCTTTAAACTAGCATGTCTTTTCCCTAGTTATTCACCTAGGTCAATAAGAGTTACAACATGATAGCATGTTAGCATTTCATGCATGAATAAGTTATTGCATGCTCACCTGAATCATGTATCTTAAGACTAGTTCTCATCAGTTTTGTTGTGTGAGGGTGTATTCATCTAATTTCCTAAACTAGGGTAATCGAACAAGTACTTAGTACTGAAGTCATCATTAGTCTTGTATCTAACTTCAGCTTACTTATGCATCACTTAAATTATCAAAAGAAAAAGAATTTTTCATAAAATTATATTATACAGTATCAAATCCATTGTAACCATAGACAACTTAACACAAGCATTAACTCAACATAGGATTCTCTCCATTATATTCATTAGTTATATCAAAGAGTAAAGTGATTCCAAAATTATAAAGATAGCCAACTTTTCAACAACACAAAGTAGATCAAGGGGTATTTATAATTGGTTTATCCTGACTAATCAGTTATATAAGTAAATACAAATTAATTGACTTGCCAATGATCATCAACATAATTGAGTCATAGCAAGCCATTTACAATAAATTCTTATGGATCCTCATCATTTAGATCCTATCTTCTCATAAGATGGTGTTGTATTTGTGTGACATAGTCTTTCCAAATGTTCTTACAAATCATTCCATAACCATGTTTTTTTTTTTCTGCACTGTCCCCATGTCTTATGCTAATGTTTAAGTCCTACATTTTTGGATTATCTATGTATTATGCTACTTTTTTCCCCATCTACTCCCACATCATGGTCTTCTGCATCATGTCTCTTCATTTTTCTTTTTACCAAAAAGTATGTATCCAAAATAATCTTAAACACTAGGGGGAAACAAGTTCCTAAATGATTGATTATAATTTGTATAATTGAGCATCTAAAATGTCATCCTAGATTGTGTGCATGACCTCCCCAGTGGTTAGTCAGTAAACATGATTAGATGCAAGTTCTACTTAATTATTTTACAATCAATGATAATTAAAATTCTTGAAAGAGAATTATCCAATGAAATATGAACCCATGGAGCATAATTTTGTTAGTCAAGTATTTTAGGGCCTCATGGTCAGTGAAAAATATAAAATGAGAGGCAAGGAGATACTAACAATTTTTTTGGAGCATGTATATCATTAACAAATCCTTTCATTTAGTTTTGGTGTAGTTTTCTTTAGTAATTATGATCTTTTGGATCATAAAATAGATTAGGCAGTCGATCTTGTTCTCTCTTGGATAGGTCAAGATGGTACCAATTGCCATTCTTGAGGAATCAACATGGATGTAGAACATGGTTTTCCAATCTATGAAGTGAAAAATGGGCATGCTAGATAATTTTTTATTCAAAGTTTTAAAAGTTTCATCTTGCATTTCTCCTTGTATAAAGGGTTGGCGTTTCCATAGGAGCTCTTCTAATGGTGGAACGATCTTAGCATAGTGATGGATGAATTTATGGTAGTAATAGTATGTCCTTAAAAAGTGTGCAACTCCTATTATTTGTATGATCCTTTAGATGAAGGATAATCACCTTTTTCAATGGATCAATTAGAAGACCTTATTTTTAAATAGCGTGTCTAAAAGTGTGTCAAAGGGTGTAATAAAAATACACTTTTTAAAATTTAAGGAAATATATATCTCTCAATTGCACTCAAACATAAGTTACAAGTTGTATTGGTGATCCTTTATAATTCCATATATAATCCAATAATCCATATATACTTATATGAAATTATGGATAAAATTTCAGAAGCTAAAAATAAGTGTTCATTAGAAGATTGTAGGAACACACTTTAAGCCAAAGACCATCACATAGTAGGTAAAGGAGCCCCACTCCATCACAAAGGTAGTATTTAAATTATCCTCATCCTTGATATGAACTTGGTGGTACCCATAGAAACCATCAATAAATGTATATATCTCACATCTTATCGCTCCCTCAATAATTTCCTTGGCAAAGGGTGTGGGAAAAGGGTTTGTCATGCATGGAGCATTAAGTAGGTGGTATTTAATGTAAATCCTAATTCACCCATCTTTCTTCATGTTGAAAACCATGGAGCTTATCCATTTATACTTATGCATTGAATATATCACATATGTACCCAACATGTTATTAATTTCAATCTTTACCTTAGAGTGCATCCGGTATGGTCACTTCTTTATGGGTTGTGTGCCTTTAATCAAAATGATTTTCATCTTCCCTAGGGAGGTGTTTACCCCCTTCATCTCTTTTTAGATTTTATGGAAGATATCATGATATTCTTGGAGGATTTTAAATATGTGTGTGAGTTTTGCATATGACCAATAGTAGCAATCTTCAATTCTTGTCCTGATCTAATATTCATGTTGATCATCTTTAGAGGTTCTTCGTAGCACTAGTGGCTCTAAGACTATGTGTCAAATACTTTGTATTATTATTTAATGGTTTTCAAGTTTAGGTGAATAGTTTATCCTTCACTATATTCTTCTTCCACTTTGCACACCATCTTTTGCTTCTTAGCTATATATTTATAGTTGTGTGGCGTCAGCACAATGTCATCTTCTTCACTATAATTATTGTTCACACTTTGTTCCCTAAGTAAATTTGGTAGGCCTAACACATTTTTACCATGTAGCCACATAATTCACTCCTCCATGATGGAATCATCTTCAAACATGGCATAGTGGATGACTTGCAAAGGCTAAGATAGCCTTTCTTCTAAGGAGAAAAAAGAGAAAGTATGAAAAAAATTCTTTCTCAAAGTATTCTAGTTAGTCATTTCCTTTCATTTCTCATTTACAATATACCAGATGTGAGAAAAAATACTTAATGACCAGTTGAAAGCATGAACTTAAATATAGATTGGTAAACAAAGATGGCATTTGAACAAGTTGTTACACATGTCATCAAATGTGTGCAAGGCTTGGAGTTATTATTATAAATTGGTAGTTTTGGCTAACAATTTATTTGTTTTAAATAAAAATGTATGACATATTTAATTTATGTCCATGTTAAAAGATTGGGTTCATGAGTGGTCCACTAGTACACAATAGTGTGTTTAAGAGTATACACTAGGGTACCAATTTAATCCTTCTTTTATGGCATGCATGCCTCCAAATATTTCATATATAGTTTGAGGTTAGTGGAATTGATAAAGTGGGCCAGTTTGGAAATTTTTCCTTTGCTTATTCATATAATGCACGTGACATGTGTCATCACATAGAACCCAAATATTCTTACTCAAGGGATTGGGCTTAGAATTGGTACGAGTGTTCATATGTGTTTATGAGAGTAAATCATTAACCTTATGATGCCACACTTATGTTTAATCTCATCATAATATTCCCACACCCATCATTCACAAGTAATAGTAATAGCATAAAAAATTGTCTAGGCATCATCTTAGTGTAGGACATCTTTTGTATCATGCTCCAAAATTTCCCCTCCTAGTGCATTAATGTTATATATATGTAGGACATCTTTCGTATCATGCTCCAAAATTTCCCCTCCTAGTGCATTAATGTTATATATATATATAACATTAATGCACTAGGAGGGGAAATTTTGGAGCATGATACGAAAGATGTCCTACACTAAGATGATGCCTAGACAATTTTTTATGCTACTACTATTACTTGTGAATGATGGGTGTGGGAATATTATGATGAGATTAAACATAAGTGTGGCATCATAAGTTTAATGATTTACTCTCATAAACACATATGAACACTCGTACCAATTCTAAGCCCAATCCCTTGAGTAAGAATATTTGGGTTCTATGTGATGACACATGTCACCAAAATTTCCCCTCCTAGTGCATTAATGTTATATATATATATATATATATATATATATATATATATATATATATATATATATATATATATATATATATATATATATATATATATATATATATATATATATATATACATATATATATATATATATATGTATATGTATATATATATATGTATATGTATATATATATATGTATATGTATATGTATATGTATATATATATATGTATATGTATATGTATATATATATATGTATATGTATATGTATATATATATATATATGTATATATATATATATATATGTATATATATATATATATATATGTATATATATATATATATATGTATATATATATATATATATATATGTATATATATATATATATATATATGTATATATATATGTATATATATATGTATATATATATATATATATACATATATATATATATATATATACATATATATATACATATATATATATATATATGTATATATATATGTATATATATATGTATATATATGTATATATATGTATATGTATATATATATATATATATATATGTATGTATATATATATATATTTGATTTCATCCTCAAAATTAAATTCTACATATGGAGGACTTAGTTTTGTAGACACGGGGATATCTATGGACTCCTTTCCATTTTCAAAACTCATAAAGCACTACTTGAAACACATGTCTGTATTATTCATATAGCACTATGGATTTCCAAGTAATATTAGGTAATGATTAGGCTTTACAAGTTTAATTACTTCAAATTTCACCTAAAAATTCATACCCAATATCTTCAAATTGGTGTTAGGAAGAATACCCATAGACTGGGCCTTAATTTTGTTTACCATGAACAACACATGGGGGATGGTCAGAGAGGGGTGACAACCCATTTTGAACCAATAATCCATTTTTAATATATTTACCTTGATGTTGATGTCTACAATAATATTGTGGGCTTGCCACCTATTTATATATCATCTAATAATAACTCTTTAGCATAATCAGATTTCATGGTGACTCATAAGTCATGTCCTTTGGTCATGCTCACACTCATCATTTTGATGTATTTTTTCTCAGTATACTTGTAAATAAGGTCCTTATCATTGCAGCCATCTCATCAAGACACACGAGGGATAATAGTTATGTGAGATAATCTCTTCATGAGTCATTGGTTACTTGGAGCTAGGATTCTTTTTCTCACTTTCTCATCTAAGTCATGGGCATGTTGAATCTCCCCTTATATATTTTGGATGAAAACCATGGCCCCTAGAGTATTTCCTTTTGATGTGCAGCATTGGGATAAGGTACTTCTTAGGATTTATGATGCCCCATGTAATCATCATCCCTTTTTGGTTTATATCTTGGCTAGACATATTTAGTGGGAATGATGGTTGGATTAGTGTAAATGCCATCCTTCATTGTTACCTTCATCTTGTGAGTATAATTATTTTTAATCATGGCCTTAGGGGCCCACTAATTGTGTTTTCACCTATATCAGATCATTCTAGAATAGTTTTCAGGCCTTGGCTTGGTCGTGAGCTTTTCATATAGGGCTATATAGCTCTCAACCTTGTGACAATCATAAAAATATGTGCAAATGGGGTGTGTGTGACAATCAAGCTAAAAATGATATGTGGCTTCACATCTAAAACAACCACATGGTGAAATTTTTTCACCAATACATCCTCCTCCCCTACATCCTCTCTATCTACATTATTTATCATATCCATAATATGGTTAGTCCACAGGTCCTTCTATTTCCTATCTTGTGCTTCGATATATTAATTCATTGACCATCCTACAATCTTTAATATTATGGGTGGTGGTATCACAAATCTTACAATAGGGTGAATTTATTTCCTATATTTCTTGTGATAGTAGGGGTAATTTTGCACATCGTTACCTTACTCACAAATGTTAAAAAAGGACATCAAGGCATGCACATCATTTAGGGAAACTATTCTTGGTATGCCCCTCTACTTCATAGTCCAAGCACCACAATCCACTACGAGTGAAATGTGTATTATTGTCATCTATCTTTTGCATCATCAAATTCATATATGCAATATGTGTATCTATAAGTTGACTTACCCCAGTATTTGTTCCTCCTATTACTTTGAATTTTGGTGAAGCTTTCAAAGCCTCTTGTGGCTCAATGAGGGTCCTTGTTGCTAAGGTGCATCGATAGGGGGAAATTAATTCCCCAATGAACCATTGAGTGTGTTATAATGGGTGGAGTGCATAGGAGAGTTTGGACACCAACATTTTAAATTGGGTGTCATATGCACAGATGATCTCAATTACTTCCTTCTTAATACTCTTTAATGCCATGATGCTTTATTTCTAAAACTCATGAATATCAAACTCCATCAGGAAATTAACTTAAAGAGGCCATAGTCCATAATATCCTAACTTGGGTCATGATTACAGTACCAAGTATGGGTGTGATCCTTAAATGTTGTGGTGAACTGATTGAATTTTCACTCTAGCTATGTAATCCCCTTAGCATGCTAGATAAGCTCACACTTGTGGATGTGATCCATAACATTTTCTAGGCCTTGATACTCTAATAGGCTAAGATACATTTCAAAGATGACCTATGCTTATTATATCAGAGTACCAACCATGAGCACTCCCAAACTTTGATCCTTTTGGAAAATTATTGTGTTTATGGTACGACCCCAATATCTCTCATGCCATGTGGAAATATTGTCCATCTAGCTTTTTGAAAAAACTATTATGACCCTAGTTATCCTCTAACCCTGGCTACTCCACCTAGTGATGACTTACTTAGTTAAGGGGTTGGACCCCCTCTAGTTGGTGTTTTTCTAACCTGTATTGTATAATTGTAGGCTGAATTTACTCTATTTAATTTTGTGGCTTGATGGGATAATCCAGATTAATGTGCCTCACTATGCCACCTTCTTTTTCTTTGAGCTTATGAAACCTTCATTGTCATAATTATATACATATTTTCTTAAATTCCTGTTGATATTAGACAAATCACTTGGGTAGGCACTTCAAGCAAGAATAAATCAAATGTTGCTATGGTGGTTTAAACTAGATCAACCTTTTATTATAATACCTAAGTGTCTCTTCCTAACTCTCAATCCTCCTCATTGCATACATTTTTCACATTGGGGTGAAAATCATCTAAGTAGGAGTTATCCTCAAGCCATCCTCTCTATCTGTAAGTACTTAAGACATATCTTAAATCAAACTCCTCCCCCTCTTAAGTTCCCTTTAGACCACCTTATCTAGCCAATCCTTCTCATTATTTTGCCTATGGGTATAAATCTCACTTGGTTCTCCCATGTTGATCTCTCCTTATATTGTTACCACTCAAACACCATGCCTTTTCTAGCCCCTCCCTCCATGCCACCTAGACATAGAGGGACTTATCCAATCATTATCAGATCTTCAAGTTCATTGTCTACCATCAGCTTCTTAATATCCAAAGATAATTGTTGAAAGTATGAACCCCTTGGCTCATGAAATAACTAGTACTTTGGTTCATCAGGGAAAGAGTATGTGGATAATGAAAAATATAGTACATAGTTATTCAATATATTGGACCACCATACATTCAAATCTCTGATCCAGACTGCATCTAAGCTATTTATTTTCTCCATGCATTTCTTAGTCCATGGAAATTTTTGTCAAAAAATCCTTTTCTTATCTAAATCATAGGTTGTAATCCATGTGTGCAAGTGTCTTGGTAGTTTGTGAAAAAACACCTCATAGAGAATTCCATGTAGATTCTCCTCAACGCATCTCTTTGGCTTATAATTACCACAAGTACAGTGGTCTTTTACAAACTTAAATTTAATTTAGTCTAAAAAACACTCAATTTTTTATAGGGATATCAAGTACATAATTTTAGCTCACCATTACATCAAAAAAATGTGACTCGGTCCTAGTAACAAAGCCAAAATGTTGCATTTCAATCCTAATGGTAGCCAAAACTATTATCTAAGTATACTCTTAATACCCATCCTAACACCCCTTGCACTTGCATATAATGTGAGTGGAGACTCATGTGCTCATCTGAGGCGTAGAGAGAGTAAGCTAGGGTAGGTCAAGCATAGTTGGCTATGGTTCAACTATGGGGAGTACAAGAGTAACTTGGTTATCACATAATAATACTTAAAGTTCATTACTAACTAAGCAACAATTTGAGCATGATAAACCCTTCCTCTAATTACTAATAAGATTCTAAACAAATAATATTTGGACATGTATTTCATGGGATTACTAAAAGCATACCAAAAATAATATTTCTATTTAGTTCAAATATTCATAATTATAAAAGGTACCCTTTGGTACTGAGTACTATCAAGATTTTGACTATCTCTTAGTAATCCAGGAACACTCTTTTTCAAGCTTACTTCACTCTTTCCCCAGTCAAGACTTAGATTCTAATAGGTTTGTATACCATTGAAAGTGATACTTGGCACTCCATTTATTTCCACTCAATGTCATTTTCCCATCCATATGGTAATAAATAGCGCATTGGCTCAAGGTCAACTACTTCATTTCCCTTAATCATCCATTTACTATATGTCAAAATCACATTGTCAGTATTAATGTCACTGCTACCTTCTATGATTTTTTCTGTCTCCTAGGGTATACGAGTCCTGATGTTTTTTAAATTTGCAGTCCTAACATTTTGTTCATGTCTACAGCTTTGCTAACTAGCATTATGTGTGGTTGGTGGTCCTTCACTAAGTAATCCAACCCATGCTAACTTCTTGTTGGGTTTTCATGATCGGCATGGTTTTTTTTTAGTACAATAGGGCCATCAAGGCAATAACCCTTTCCCAGGGTCAACAAATTAAATGTTATGATTTATGTTACTAGAGATGAACAAAATAAGTTAAAATTGACTAAGTAATATACACTTTATAATGAAAATGTTAAATTTAATCTTTGAATTCTTATATGCCAACTACTAGATATTCTCTTTTCACAAGGCTAATGTTCCTATTGCTCCATATTTATTTCCTCCTCTTACTAATTCTACTCAGGTCATTAAGGCTATTCTACCATATCCTACTTTTGTGACTTCTATTGTTACTAGGTCTTCTTAACCCACTTATGATGCTTTAATTATTGTTCATGGTCTTGGAAAAATTACTAGAGCATTTATTCCTATAGATGTTACTATATCACATGATACATTAATTCAATAAGCTATATAAAATATGCAAGTCAATATCAAACAAATTTCTAGAGGATCTCAAATGCCTAGCCATACAGTCACTTCTCATGAAATATTACATCACCCATTGGCTTGTGAGGTCCCTTTCTACTTTTTACCTACCAGTTTCATTCTACCTAAATTTGAAGTATATAATGGAAAATGTGATCCTTCAAAGCATATTCTATAATGTTATTTTTCATGCCTTGTTTTTTTACATGATGATCTATGGATGACTAAGTTATTTTCTATAACCTCAAGGATTATCCCTTAGATTATTTTATGCCCTATAATTAGGTTTCATGTATCATTTTAATATATTATATGATAGTTTCTTAGTTTATTTTTCTATCAACATTAGCAAAAATATCACATTTTCAAAAACTTATCAACTTAAACAAAGACCTGATGAGAATATTAGTGGGTATGTGTTCAAATAAAAAACTATACTTAAAAGTCTCGAAAAATCCTAATAATGGGTTGAAAAATATTTTCTCCAAGAATTTGCTTCAACCTTTCAAATGTAAATTGGTGTTTAACATGTATGCATATATATTAGCTTTACCATATGGTTCACAACTATGAGATAAAACTTTTTAAGGCCAACATGCTTAAATATGGGTCTAATACCCCTACCTCCAACAACTCCAAATATCAATATAAATCAACAACCATGGCTAAGATTAATGATACTCCTAATTTTCAAGCTAAGAATTAGGCCTATAATGTAGTAAATGTTATATCACTACCACATGATGAGCTTTTACTTTCTTCTAGAGCACCTAGATAGTTTATATGATTACTTGAGTATCATCACCAAGTGCTTAAATGGTTTGTTAAATGCAATATGAAATTTATACATCTAGAATGTGAGTTGAATACATCTCGACAATTACCTATAAACTATGATGTGAATGCATATTATGAGTACCATATATTTTCAAAACATTCAAACAATAGATTTTTTCAATTGAAACATAAGACACATGAGATAATTGATAGTAATGTTATTCAAGTGGAAGGATATAGTAGTCCATTAAATGAATCATTTGCTCCATTGAATCAATGTTTTAAATAAATAACAATATGCATATGAATCGTGCTACTAAAAATAAATAAAATTTTCATATGGTAACACCTACGCAACAACCAATACTTTCCAATGGCCATATTCCATATGGTGTTATACATTGTTATATGTTCCAAATAGTTTCAACAATGGGCCATTATTTATATATGTTTTCATTGATTCACATCATAAGAATACACATGGAATTATGGTGTAAACTAGTTCTAGCTTAAACTTATGTATAATGTCATTTATTACTATTATAAGGTACAGTCAAATTTATTTACTTAGTATAATAATGGTTTTTAAAGTTTATGATTGTCTTACATGAATACCTCTTGGGGTATTGCATTCTCTATCCCCATAAGTCCTAATATGGTTTCAATTAATTTTGGATAATGAGACATATGATCTATTTATTTTATGCATATGGATAAATTAAATTAGAGTATCCCAATGACATTACACCAATGTCTTAATCTTTTGCATGATAAAAAAGTGTTTACTATTCATGACACATCTTGTGAGTTACCTATATAATGTCGATGTCTAAAACTTGATGTGTTACCTAAAGTTATTCCTAAACAATAAATAATACAAAATCAAGTTAATATATATAGAGTTACAAATCCTATAGTTAAAGTCCCTAAAATTATAAATTCTATAATTACACCATCTCTAATTACATATCCTAGAGTTACAGTGCCTAGAGTCTCAAATCCTATAATTACACTACCTAGAGTTATAGTACTTACTCATTCATGTCACAAGATAGTTTTATTTCAACCTATTATATGTGTTAAACTAAATTACATCATGAAATTTCCATTAGATAATCTAAAAAATGTACTTATTTTCAATAGGATAAAGAAAATTCTATAGCCCATACTCATGATGACTCTCTTGGTGATGATGATTTAGGTTGCCATATAGCTTTTGATTGCATCTCTGATACTATTGGTGATCATTTTGTATATTATAAATGTCTTGTGCTTATATTTCAAATATTTATAGTTGCACATATGAATCTTCACATTCATGGTCTGTGAGATCCTCAGTATTTGACCATAAGGAGTAGGAAGCCTAATATGGACATGTAAACATGATTATCGATTAGAATTACTAGCCTATCTCGTATGCTTGAATGATACAATCTAATATACATAGCCTCTTTGTATATTTTCCTCTATGTATCATGTCTTTCATGTGCCTTATTCTAGTGTCATATTTCACTTTTGGGTGCATTGGGCTTCCTCTATCATTTCATTTCCTTTCTCCCTTGAGTTGCACCTTACTTCATGTTTTTTATTGACCTGATATTTATGTTTCCACCTTCTCCTCTCATGTTTTCAATTTACATTGCCTTTTTTTGAGCTCCTTGTTTTGTGTTTTTAATTTTTTTACTTGGCCCTTGCCCCTTTTATTGTTGATCTCATTCCAAAACCTTTTATGGACTTCCAACTTAGAACCAAACACATACACACATATCTTATATCAATTTATTTTCCCCTAGAATGTTTTGAGTTTTTGGGAAGATGTAGGTTAGGATGAGTCCACCTCTTCTTACTTCTTATAGATTTTTACCCTTCGTTTGTGTGTTCTTGTCTTCCTCCTCTTGTTTTCACCTCTTGGTTTATTTATTTATTGATTGATCTATCCTCACTTATTCTTTATTTCACCCTTTGGCTTCCTCCTTGATTGTTCCATTCTTCTATAAAATCATAAAAATGCAAAAACATTTAAAAACATAAAAAACAAAAAAATGTTTTCTTTTTTATTTGTGGTTACATAGCTACACATTCATACATATCATGCTTATATACCTATTTTAGAAGCTTAAATATCCATTATAATGCACATGCTTCTCATGGTATCTTTTGAGATAGATGCATGATATGTAGGTTACTTATGAATATGAATCTATATATGTTTGTTGTCTTTGTTGTGCCCATAATTCAGAGGATTCTCACATTGGGCAATGCCTATAATGGGGAGGCATATTTTCACTTGGTCTTAGGTTATATTTTACTCTAAAATCTAGATTGGAGTATATAGGGTTAAAGGGGTAGAGATAGCTTAGGGCATAAGGATGATAAATTATCTCTAAAGCAGGCTAATTAATTTGCAAACTTAGATAAACATATATTGAATTTATTATGTTGAGATATGCTAAATATAACTATGCTATATATTGAAATGATAATGAAAACAAGATACTTAATTGGCTTTGATGTTAATACATATCTTAATCTAGAATATGAAATAATAAGACTAGAAGTGGATTCTGGATTAATCGTTAGATTTTGGATTAAGTGATTTTTTATGACCACAAACACTTGCATTGACCACAAATAATTTCCTCGACTCTTCTAACAAACTTGGACATAGGTGTCTTGTATAAAATACTTATAATATATAGATGTGAGTATTTATAATATTCTAGGTTATGTGTAACCTTCACTCTAGTGTGCTCAATTCTAGATTAAGCGTTGTCACTCCTTATCAAATAGAAAAACCCTATTTCTTTATCTTCATATTGGCTATGGAAAAATTGGGTTAGTGGGAACATAATATCAAGATGCCCCAAATACTCCTCTATAAATGAGTGTTGCCTACATAGCCAATACTCCGAAAAGGGCCTCAGACTTAATAGTTCTCCCCCATGTGTTAGCTTGTGTGTGTATAAGGATGCAATGTGTGATAAGTAATTACATAGAGTGACCTAAATTTTAACTTGGAAAATGTCACTCATGTGATTCTCCTTCAGTAATTCATACCTATAGATGGGTTTTTCCAATGAATAATATGGAAATAGGAGAAAATAGGAAAGTTTTGTTTACTTGAATGTTTGATTGAACGTTTTTGGTAGTTTGCTTTGTGAGTTGCTAAGTTTGTGCTAGGTTAAGAATGAATGAGGGTTGATCTTGTATATATATATCAACACCTTTAGATAATATCTCATATAAAATCAAGTAGGTTGACCATAGGAATACATTTAATTTATAAATTGGATGACTTTAGGGAACTAGACACTTGCGTCGGGATAAGACACTTATGTCAATATAGGCATTTGACTGGCATGCAAGTGTTTTCATAGCTATGAAATAGGCACACGTCTAGAAATTTTAGAAATAGAAGATAATTATATTTATAACATTATAAGCATGATATAATATTTAAGTAATCATAATATCATTATTTATAATAAGATATAATAAATATGCACAAAGAAATAGTGTATGTAAGCCATTTGATAGCAGGAAGGGTCTAGAAGCTAAAGGTACATCCATGATATGTATTTTTTAAGTGTACAAGACTAAGGTGATATATAATTTATAAATAGTGTCTATAGGTTCTATCCTTTATACTATCCATTTTTCATAAATAGATTTGTACCATTGCACATACATAATCTTAATATTTAATACATCTCACATGTTACATTTCATGGATATATTATGTTGGTATGTGGTTAAATTATGTGCCCTCTTGCATTCCCTATGATTTCTTAATTGTTTGCATATGTGTGTGTTTTACTTATGTGTGCTTATATGTGTTTCATGTATTATCTTATGTTATCTATAGAGGGTCATTTATTCATCATGATAGGGTAGGTCCATTAAATTGATTGTTTGTTAGTCACATTGATTTATCAATGGTTACATTTATTATTTGTCATTACGTGATTTTTTGTGATTGCATTTATTATACTATGTGATATTTTATGGTTGGTGCCATGATCCATATCATCCATTTTATTCTCTATTTTACTGTCTATTTCTACATTTTCATGGTCTTTACCATACATCTATTGAGAAATACTACTATTGTGTGTTTCATTATTATGTCTCATCATCCTAGGGGAATATTGTTACATTGGGGAACATTAAATGTCTTTATTTATGGTTAGATTACAATTATATCCTTTGTCCCTCTTACTAATGATATTCTCATAAATGGGAATGATGCACCCATGTGTTTATTGATCATGCATTATTTATGTTAGGATGGGCTTCCACCTGATATCCTCCGTACACTTAGTCACATTGTGGTTATTATATTGGATACTACTAATATTATCATAAATGGGAATGATGCACCCATGTGTCTATTAATCATGTAGTGCTTATGTTAGGATGGGCTTCCACCTAATATCCTCCATACACTTATTCACATTGTGGTTATTATATTGGATACTTTTATTATCATATTTTATTCACATTGGGGCATATTTCTTGTCCCTCTTTAAGGGGTACTATTGGGGCATACTACTTGCCCCTCTTTTATCCAATTACACCCTTACTTTCCATATAATTATTGATTTACCCATTACCTATTGATCCTTACATGATTTTGCATATTTATATGTTATTATATTCTCCTATGTTGTGAATGAATTTTCATGATTTTATAAATTTATGCTTTTATTTATGTTACACATAGTACATTTTAATCTTTTCTTTTGATATGAATGATATTTAGGACCATCCCCCATCAAAAAAGGGGGAATCTAATTAAACTATCCTATCATCAGTTATAAATTCTACTTGACAAGGTGAGACCAAGTGGATCCAATTATTATGTTTGCTTCTCTAATCAAGAAGTAGATTCTTTACACATGTACTGACCAAGTTTATAACAAACCAAAATGTAGTTTTAGTTTTTAAGTGCTGGATTTTCAAAAGTGGCAACATTTTTCACATCCCACAAAGTGTATTCATTCCTATGCTCATTTTTAAAATTTTATATCATTTTTTATAGTCACACTGATTGATCTACCATGACATTGATCTAATTGAATGTATTCATGTTCTCTTGCAGGTACATTCAAGTTGTTGACATTGGAGCATGGGTGATTCATTCTCAAAACATATCAAGTTCATATTTCATCCTTGTTAGATAATGTTCAAATATGTTTGTTTTTCTACTTTGATCTAAAATCATGCAAATACATCAAAGTGGGGAATTAATTAAACATTTAATTTTGGTACAAACATTGTTTTCATCATGGTTTTTTTTAGATTTTTTGCACTTGGTTCATTTACATACATTTGGTTCTTTTTGGTACACTCCTTCCACATTCGAAACTGCATATCCTTATGTCATCCACATTCTCTCCCAAACACCTAAAATATGTTAGTTGTCTACTTCATGATCCATCTAGTCATCCTCAACTCAACATGATCTCTATTTTATAGTGTTTTTATTTCATGATCAAAATTGGTCATAAAATTATAGTCACCTATCATAATCAATCATACAATTATGGTCACCTATAATTTTTGGGGTCATATGTGCCTTATGTTGATTTCATGTCTTGATTATCAGTTATCACTCTTTTCCACAATCAACCTATGCATTATTGTACAAAAAATTGAATTCAAATAAGCATATATATACACATGTACCCTAGGCCATTTAAAAAGAAGTGATCCATCTTGAGATCTCTTAATCATGAATTATATTGATGATATCTTTTTCACATTTTTCAAGGAATGATCATAGTTTGTCTTCATTACCTCTTAAAGTATTGTGGCTACATACTTGTATCAGAATAAGGTTTTATTAAGGAACATATTGACTTCTCATTGATTATATATGGATAGAAGGTGAAATCCTTTCTCTCAGCTGGGTCAGGTCACTCACATGCAAAAAACAACATAAGCCCTTATTATGAATGTGTAGGATATGTAGCTACAACATTTAAAGGGGGCCTAAGCTACTAACCTTGCACATTTATATCTTCTTGTGGTATTTTAACGAGTTGGGGTTACATCAAAGAAAATGTGATTTAAATGAATACACATAACAATTATGCTAAGCAAACATAGATTCATATACCTTTATTACCGCCAAAGGGTCCCATAAAGTTTTAAACCCTTAAGATCAATAAAAACCACAATCATCATTACTTCCCAAAATCAACCACATTTGTAAATATCAGTCTTAAAATTATTTTTTATCCATTATTAGTGGGGGTTGATTTTGGTCATCATCAGGAATATTAGATTACTTCTCATGATATATTTTATGCATGATCTAAAAAAAACCCAACATTTTGTTAAAAATATTTATCCTAAACATAAGTTCTAATCTTACTGATTTACCACATGTTAACTATTGTTAATATTGTGATGATTATTGGTGGTTATTCCTGAGTGTGTTTGGGAACTGTATGCATTATATTACTTATAAAAAAATTTAAGTGAATAATAAGTGCATATAGAATTTATTATAAATTATTCATCTTGTCCACTATGTGTTATGTTTAATATAATTTGAGTGAACAGTGGTATCAAAGCTTTGTGATGGAGATGACATGTCTATGAAGAAGATGACCATTACTTGGTGGTTATGAATAATGTTGGCATAAAAATAAGAAAGGATATGGTGATTAATAGTTGTATTTCATGAAGTTTTGGAATATTATTGTTGCATGGAAGATTGAAATTATGTACCACAAAAAGGAGGATTTTAATTAAAGCTCTTTGTTCAAAGGTGATGAAAGCTTTAGTATCAAAATCTACAATATAGGTGTGATAAAAAGGTTTCTATGTTAATGATTGTTTAGATTTTTTAAGATTAAATCTATTGTTTGTTAATAATTATATAAAGAATATCATAAAATAAATTTTGAGAATGTTATTTATGTCGTCTTTCATCTTTCTTTCTTGTATAGATGTCATTAGAATGTTGTATTTTAATGCAGGAGAGGGACATAAAGAGTGTAAAATAATCCTTATTGATAACAAGTGTTTCAAAAGTAATACATGGCATTTATCTCAAAATTTGTTGAAAAAGACATTAGAAATGTGAGGAAGGATTGACCAAGCATTGAAATATATTACCATTAATAAAAGTAATTAAATATATATATATATATATATATATATATATATATATATATTATTGTTGGTCATTTTTGGCCCACAAACCAAGCTTTGAAAAGCTTAGTAGAGTTCATGTGGAATTAGTGGACCAAATGTTTGAAATAGGTCTAAGATTGAAAATAGAGGGATACAATCAAGTTCTCATATGGTCTAAGCATTCACAAGCATGAACCAAGTTGCATTGGCCTTAAGAATCCATTAGAACCTTGAAGGAATGATCAAATGATGAGCTATGCAAGTTTTTGAGCTAAACTATCACCAAGACATCATGTAGGAACAAATGGACTCATCCACTTGTGTAATTTATATCTTGCTCAGGAAACCTCACACGACCAATGAATCAAGCACAAATATGGTTTTACATGTCAAGATCATCCTAAAACAAAATTAGACCCATGTGAGCTTTCTAGTTTGAGTTAGAAGCCTTCAAAGTTGGACCTATGTAGTGAGACATTTGTGCTAATGTAAAGTTTAAGCTCAAAAAAAGTAGATCCCTTTGAGCTTAAATTTGAGTCATGTGAACATAAATGACGGTCGTGTGAACATCATTTGACATCCCTTAGACCATAAAATTTAAGATCATGAACTAGATGTTGGCTTTCAAACTGTGGGTCCTAATAAGATCAATGGTCCTCACTCAATTGTACATCTCAATCCAATGGCGTGAGATGGGTCAAAAAATCAAAGAGCTCGAGAGGCCACCACATGGTATAAGTGCATGAATCAATAGATTGATAGGATCTTGAGAATAAATTTAAGATTGACAAGTGGCACCAACAGAGATGAAATTGATAATTCAAAGCTAAATCAAGGGTTCGTACTTAATCACTCATCAAGATCAGATGGAGCAAGGTAGAGTCAAACTGGTTAGCAAATCTAAAGAACTAATGAGTCCAAGAAAAGTGTCAAAAGCATGTGGGTCTTGATAGAAAATCAATGGCTTGTGGGTATCCGTGCATAGGTAGATCAATATAGAGAACAAGAGTTAGAAAATTCAAGCATTCGAGTCAGCATTTGACAACCAATTGGATTAAAGGCGATCCTAGGGTTTTTGATGGGAGTCAAACTAAAGCCATTTTTGATAGAAGAAAATGGGTCTTGTAGGGTTATCCTGTCACAATGAAAGCTCATTCCAATGCCATTAAAAGGACATAACCATGCAGTAAGATATAAGGAACATATATGGACCACCATGGAGGCTAAATATGGACTTCTAGTTTGATATTTTGTATCATGTAGGGTTTATTTTAAGACCATGTTTGACCTTTTTAAAATAAAGGACCCATACATATATGAATTCTCAATCCCTGTAGAGTTATAATGGGTTTATTTGAACTTATTATAGTACATAAAAATTGTTATATGGTCTATAAGTTTGTTTTAATATAAGGACTATAGGAGAACCAATGTATTTAGATTGGTTTTCCATCTATAAGTTAGACCTATGATCTAAATATGAAAAAGGAACAAATATGTGATAAATGCAAGGACACCCATCATCAATGAATGGGTACATCCAACCACTCAAAAAAAACCAAGGCTCTATCAGTTCCAAGGCATAAAGGATTGGTCTTTGTTAGAAAAATAGGTGGAGGTGGCATAGAGTCCTGAGATGAAGACCTAGTGGTTGCATAAGGATCATGGAGCATTAAATTCTTTTGTAAATCCCTTTTAAACTATGCCTTCTTGATAAGATCATGACTCAGTAGTATCCTCGAATTGGTGATAATCCATCAAAAGCAGTTGGGCATTTTCCAACATAGTTCCCTTTCTCTTATTCTTTTTCTATAAATACAGGGTTCTAAGCCTTGAAAATAGCTTGGTAATCCCTCTCTTGGGAATGACTAGACTTTACCTAGATTTGATCTTTATAACCTCTTGAGATGAATGCAGGAATCTTTTTAGATTTTATTATTCTATTAAAGTGTGTCAATGTTAGATTGATTGGCATATGTGGTAGAAATCTCTCCCTTGTCAAATCTTGATCTCACCTAACTACTAGATTACATTGTTTTGCTGGTCATGTTTAGTGTCAAATTTCATTTGATTAAAGCTAGCAAGTGCATGCATTGACTAGTTAGTGTCTTGAATCAAGCCTATCCATTACTTCCCTTAGGTTTTGATCATTTAATGAACCTTTGCATGAAATAGTAATGCATAAACAATCATTTAGAGTTGCAGATCTGATCTCATTTATGTTTTTAAAAAGTTCAATAGAGTGGATGAACAATCACAGTGTTGGTGCATCACCTCCTTTACATGTTTTTATGTTTTTTTTACCCATTTCTCTCTCTCCCTTTTCCTAGTCAGAGTTTAGTTTAGGTGATATATCTAAAATTAATTGGCCTTCTCCAGAAGTTTGACCCTATGATAAGTGACCCACAGCCTAGGGTCAATCCCATGTTGGACTAGATTTGAGTAGAGGACCTGAACAATCCCCTTCTCAGCTAGGGTGCAAATCTAGAACCCTAATAATTTTGGCACACCTGATGGGATAAATTAGAGCTTGTCTTGGTATAATTGTGGTTGCAATGGTGCTATTCATTAAGAATTTAGTGATTCCAAGCTCAAACAAATGCTTCTATCAATCTAGGCAATTTCCAAGCAATTTCATTTTCATTGCACTATCCTTATGTTATTTTCATGGATATATATGTGAAGGAATCCATACACAATACCTAATTATTAGCCCTATGATGGATCATACTAGCCTTTTCATGATCCATATGAGCCTTGATATGAGCCTAATCAGCCTTACCAGAAGTTTTACCAAGAGCATGATTCTTACCTTCTTTATGAACCATATCAGTTTCAAGACCATATTTCACCTTTCCCATATGGATATGATGTGGTACATGAGAAATATTATTTATAAGAAAATATCGATGAAATAGAGCTTAAATTTATAGAATATACAAGAAAAGTATGTTTACATTCCCAGTATAAAGAACTGAATAAATGGTTTCAAAATGTGTCTAATGATCTAGAGGAGAGGCTTGAGTTTTATACCTTTACATTAGAGAAAATAGAGGCTTGTGAGAGGTGGAAAATCTAGTTGAATTTGTTGTCTCAATAACCCCTTTGTGTTCCTAGTTGGAATTAAGAACCTATTCAAGAAGTTATTCATATGCCAATTCAAGATCCTATTCAAGAGGTTAAACCTTCTTATAGTTCCCTTTCTTCACCACTTACCCCTCAAGCTTAATTTGTCCATGAGGAAAAAAAGGTTTCAAACTTTGATGAAGTGTTAGCCAAGTGGAAGGAGCAGAATGTAGAGGTTGTCAAAGGCTTTTCTTTCCCTCTCCAAAATTCCATTACTCCCAAGATCCAAAACTTTGATCATGATCAACCTACTATGTAGTCTCCAGTCCTTTCCGCTCAAAAGCCTAGATCCTTTCCTTTGTGGAGATCCATTCAAGAGGCAAAGAAATAGGAAGAGGAGGTGAAGGTGATCCAAGAAGAGAAACTTTAAGATCAAAATCAAGTACCTATGGTGACTTCTTTGGACCTCTCTCATCTTGCTAAATATTTTCAACAGTCTATTATGCCACTCTTGGAGGAAGAACCTCTCCTTTGTGAGGCAAATCAAGAAGATGTAATTAATGAGATAGAAACTAATGATGACTTCCATGACCAAGAAAAGGAGATCATTATACACCACTTGGCAAGAATAAGCATATCTCAGTCTTTTATAATGTCAAAGAGGTTGAGTTGTAGGATCATGTGCAAATTGGAGATGAGATCCAATAGGAAGAAGTTTTAGATGTGCATCAAGAGGTTGCTTCTCAAGAACCTATTAATTATATATCAGTTGTCCAAGATCAAGATTTTTCTCAAGATCTTGTGGTAGCTAATATAAATCAAGTATAGGCACATCTTTTTTTGGAAGGTAGTTATGAGGACAACTCACACAACATCATTGCTAAGGCAGTAAGCATTCCTGAAGAAGAAGACCAATACTAGTAGCTGTAACATGATGTCATGAGTGAAATTGAAGATTTTAAGATGACAAATCCTAATGAGAAAATAGTGAAAAAAGTTGAATCTTCATCTGGGTATTCCATTAATGTTCTAGAGATTCAAGAAGCCAATGCTACTCTAGGGATGCCCAAGGAAAATGAGAAGGCAAATCTTGATATGGAAGGAATTCATGAAGAATTGATGTGAGCTGATGTCATAAATGAGATTAAGATATCTCCAATTGATAAAGTTAAAGGTGCCTTTCAAGCTAATCTTATTCAAGTTTATCAAAGTGAAGAACAAAAGAATGATTGGCAGTTATATCTTGAATCTCTACAAGAGATTGAAAATATTTGTAGAGATATATTGCCCACTTAAGAGCTTGTTATTGAAATATTTGATCAATAATCACATATTCAAGATCATGATATGCTTGGGTTGACTATTCAGAGCTCCTTGAACAATTAGATGAACTTGCAGCGGTTGATAAGAAGGATAAGGTCACTCAAGGATAAGGCATAGATAAGATGTCACTTGACAAGGTTATAGTTGATAAGCAGCATAAATAGGATCCAGAAGTGCAAGATGAATTTGTATTTATTGGTGACTATTTTACTATTGATGGTTCATTTCAAGAGATGTTAAGAGAAAAAATTGGCAAAAATAATGCCTCTTCAAAGGTCATATTCAATAAACCCCCTACTTTGTAACTTGTACCATCTTTTGTAATGAGTAAGTTCATGAATTTCCCTTTTGATCCTGGTGGATCATGTTTTGTCATGGTTAATTAGGTTAGTTTGTTTATATTTTATCCTAGATGAGTGCTTTATTTGCATATTTGCTTTTATGAGGTTAGTTTCCCTGCTTTCTTTTGTTTTCTTCCCTATTTGGTGGAGTCCTTTATTTTAAAAAATAAGAGATTTTCTACAGTCATGGAACAAATGTGTTATCTATTGTAAGTCAAAGGTCATTTACATTTTCTGAGTTCAAGCATAGTAGATATGCAACCCCTATGAGTCGCCAAAGATGTTGGCCATTTTTGGCCCACATACCAAGATTTGAAAAGCTAAGCAGAGTTCATGTGGAATTAGTGGACCAAAGGTTTGAAATAGGTCTAAGATTACAAATGGAGGGATCCAAGTAGGTTGTCATATGTTATGAGCATTCAATAGCATGAACCAGGTTACAAAAGCCTTAAGAATCCATAAGAACCTTGAAGGAATGATCAAATGATGAACTATGCAAGTTTTTGAGTTAAACCATCACTAGGACATCACGAAAGAATAAATGAACCAGTCCACTTATGCAATTTATATCTTTCTCAAGAAACCTTGAAATACCAATGGATCAAGCATAAATAAATTTTTACATGCTAAGATCATCCTTAGATATTTTTAGATCCACACGAGTTTTTTGGTTCGAGTTAGAAGCCTTCAAAGTTAGACCTGTGCAGTGAGACGTTCGTGCTAACATCAAGTTTAAGCTCAAACAAAGTAGATCCTTTTGAACTTAAATTTGAAGGTCACACAAACATCAATGATGGTCATGGAAATGTCTATTGACATCCCTCAGACCATCAAAGTTAAGATCATGAACTAGTCATTGGCTTTCAAACTATGGGTCCCAACAAGATCAATGGTCCTCACTCGATCATACATCTCAATCCAATGGTGCAAGATGGGTCAAATAGTTAGAGAGCTTGAGAGGCCACCATATGGCATAAGCATGTGAAATGATAGACTAAAAATATCTTGAGAATCAATGTGGGATTGACAAGTGGCACCAATGGAGATAGTTAACAATTCAAAGCTAAATCAATGGCTCATGCTTAATCACTCATCAAAATTGAATGGAGCGAGGCAAAGTCAAACTGGTCAGTGAATATAAAAAACTAATGAGTCAAGGACAAGTGTCAAAAGTGTTAGGAATAAGTGATTAATTATGCAATAAAATTCAACGCAAAATTCATTCCTCAAAATCATAGTAGCAGTGATATGGAATAAAATTCAAATCTAAACAGATACACACATAACAGTGATATAACATGGTTCACCCAATGTGGGCTACATTAACCATGAATCTCTTGATAATATTATAAAAAAGAGTATAAGAAAACTCTCAATAAGAAAATCTTACAAAGATAACTTTCTCTAACCTAAATTCACACTAGAATTTATGAGATGCTAAGCCACACCTCAAACCCAATCACACCAATTGAAGTGAGAATTACAGAGCTCAAAATGAGATGCAAAATGTAAAGAATAATGTGTTACCCCTCACCCCTATTTATACTTTTTAAAATCCCTTGAAAAATGTGCCATAACCATAGAGAACCATATCCCCACTAAATAAGGCAAAAAATAAAGGAGGTTTCAACCACATAATCCCTCGATTATCTCAACACCTTTAAATCATACCCACTTCCCAAAAATGTACCATAAATAGGGGAAGTGGTTAAAATTTGTCCCACCTTTGTAAAAGGTAAATATTTCATGTTAAAAATGTCTTGATAACTTTATTTTTACCTTAGATTTGAAACAAAATCCATATTCAACAATCTCTCACTTGGAGTTCATTTCCCCATGAACAAAATTTAACACTCCATGATCTTCATGACTACCAACCAAAGTTGAACATAACCTCAACTTCTCCAATGTGACTACCTTAGTCATCATATCTACAGGATTCTAGCTTATATGTATCTTCTCTAGCTTCACCATGTTTTCCTCCAAAGTTATCCTAATGAAATGATACCGCAACTATATGTGCTTCACCCTCGAGTGGAAAGCAGAGTTCTTGGCTAAATGTATAACACTCTGACTATCTCTATGTAATCCCCCAACTTCTTGCTTATGCCCCAACTCATTAAGTAACTATTGTAACCAAATCATCTCGTTGTTAGCCTCTATAGCAACAACATATTTAGCCTATGTGGTTGATAAAGCCACAATCTTCTATATCTGAGAAATCCAACTAACCAATGTATCCCTGATAGTAAATACATAACCTATTATACTCCTAATATCAACATTAAAAGCCATATTTGACTCCACATAACCATTCAAAGTGGTGTCTAATCCACCAAAGCAAAATGTTTTACCCATGGTTTCTCTTAAATATCGAAGAATCCACTTCATTGCTTGTCGGTGCTCATAACCTGGATTACTCATGTACCTACTTACTACTCCCATTGCATGGGTAATATCTAGCCTAGTACAAACCATAACATACATCAGGCTACCAATTGTTGATGAGTAAGGTACCTTAGACATCTTTAGCTAATGAGTAAGGTTCCTTTGATAATCTGAAATGGCCTACCAAAGGAGTCCCAACTGGGTTAACATTCTACATATTAAACCTCTCCAAAACTTTCTTTATCTACTCTTCCTAGGATAAGATCAGTATCCTCTCCTTCCTATCCTGAGTTATCCTCATACCAAGGATTTGCTTTGTTACACCTAAATCCTTCATATAAAAGGAATCACCAAGCTACTTCTTGAGTACATGAATATGTTGCATGTTATTTCCTGCAACCAACATGTCATCTACATACAAGCATAGGCTAATATAATTACCATCCTTAAATATCTTGAAATACACGCAATGGTCAAAATGACACATGGAATAACCCAATTCTAACATAAAACTATAAAAATTCTTATACCATTGTCAAGGAGCTTGTTTTAAGCCATACAAGTTCTTCTTTATTCTGCACATCAATTTCTCATTTCCTTCAACCTCATAACCCAATCGTTGCTCCACATATAATTCTTCCTCCAAATCACCATGAAGAAACACAGTCTTCACATATAATTGTTTTAGGTGTAAATCCTCTACTAAAACTATACCAAACACATTTCTAATAGAAGTCATCTTAACAATAGAAGAAAAAATCTCATCAAAATCAATACCTTTTTTTTTTGAAAACTCCTTGACCACCAAATGGGTCTTGTACCTTTTCCTTCCTCCATCTTCTTCTTTGATTTTGTATGCCCACTTGTTCTTCAATGCTCTCTTGCCCTTGCATAGCTTCACCAAATCCCATGTCTGGTTCTCCATGAGAGAACTACATTCCTCTACCATTGCTTGCTCCCACTTCTCCCTAGCATTCACCTACATTATTTCCTCAAAACATTCTGGTTCTCCACTGTCAGTAAGTAACAAATAACTCAAAGATGGGAAAAACATTTAGGATTTTTTCTTAACCTAGAAGACCTTACTATAGGAATTTGTGGTTCTTGTGTAGGAGGTTCTTGAACTACCTCCTTAGACACCTTACCTTTCATAATATCATCCAACACTATGTACTATTTTTGTTCCTATTTCTGCAACTGATCCTTATACATGACTTTTTCTTTAAAGACAACATCCCTAGACTAAAATATTTTCTTGTCTCTAAGAATCCAAACCTAAAAACTAAATTCATCCTCACCATAACCAATAAAGGTGCATCTCTCAGACTTAGCTTCTAACTTGGTCCTATCTTTCTTGGGAACATGAACTAATGTCTCACATCTAAAGATCCTAAGAAAAGAATAATTAACTTTCTTACCAGACCAAGCTTCCTCAGGTATGCCTTCATCTAAAGGCACTAAAGGTCCTTTGTTAATCATATATACCATTGTGCTAACTGCTTCTACCCAAAACATTAGGGTCAACCCTACATGTAACCTCATGCTCCTAACATGGTCCATGATTGTCATGTTCATCCTCTCTGACACTTCATTCTCATGTGGTGTCCTTGGAACCATCCTTTGCCTAAAAATTTCATTTTGTGAACAATAATCATCAAATGCTTTGCTAAAATACTCACCTCCTTTGTTTGACCTAAGACATTTCAACTTGAGCCCTGTTTTATTCTCAACTAAAGCTTTCCATATTTTTAATGTTTCAAATACATCATATTTTTTATTAATGCAATAAACCCAAACTTTATTAGTTGCATCGTCAATAATTGTAACATAATAATTTGAACCACCAATAGAAGATACTTGAGATGGCCCCCATACATCTGAGTGAACCAACTCCAACTTATTTTCTTTATTCGTAGGTCCACCCCTTAGGAACTTAACTCGCTTATGCTTCCCATACACACAATCATCACAAAATTCCAAATCAACCTATTTTAATCTAGGCAACTTGTCTTTCAAGATCTCTATGCCCTTCTAGCTCATATGATTGAGCCTGTAGTGCCATAAAGTTGCATCTCCATCTACAATAATTAAATTACAGTGATCAACACTACTATTCAAATACAAAGTGCCAATTTTCTTACCTCTCACGACCATAAGATCACCCTTGGTAACTTTATAAGAGTCTATTGTAAACATCACTAAACATCCCTCACTATTTAATTATCCTATTGATATTAAATTCTGCCTTAATTGTGGAACATGTCTAACATCATATAGTAGCCATGTGTTCCTATTCTGCATATTCACCTAATTATATCATTTCCCTACTATACTACATGGTTCATCATCACCAAGATAAACATGTCCAAAATCTCCTTGAACATAATCAATAAAATGATGCCTATGTGGGGTGGCATGAAAAGAAGACCTTGAATTTAATACCTAATATTCAAAAACATTATCTAAGGAAAAAATTAAAGCATCTTGACTAATAGTACATGTTGTCATATTTACCTCCTTGGTCTCATGCTTGGTCTTCTTATCCTGAAGTTCCTAACATTCCTTCTTTATGTGTCCACTTTTTCCACAATGCCAGCACACCATCTTAGCTTTAGATTTAGATCTTCCCCAACCTTTGACTTTCCATGGTTTTCTTTGCTTTTGTCATTTTGTCTCCCTCTATTCTCCACCATCAAAGCATTCCCTAAAGATGATTCCCTGGTACTCTTCCTTCACATTTCCTCACTAATAATCACACCTATAACATGTTCAAACTTTAAACTTCCCTTAGCAGGAACAACATTACTTACAGCCATAACTAGGTTATCCCAACTATCAGGTAAGGAACACAAAATCAATAAATCCTTAACTGCATCTTCAAATTTAATACCAACAAAATTTAGCATTCTCATAACCATATTAAAATCATTCAAAAGATCAGCGATAGAATCATTTTTAGACCTTTTCATATTAAATAACATTTTCATCAAAAATATTTTATTAGAGGTAGAGGATTTTTCATACAACTCCCCTAATTTCTTCATCAGACCAAATGTGGTCATCTCCTCTAAAATATTGAAGGCAATTGAAGATGCAAGGCACAACTGTATGGCTCCCAGTGCTTTCATATTGAATAAATTTCAATCTGCTTGATTCATACTTGAAGGTTGGCCTATTTTCCACATCAAAGGGAGATGAAGATCCTTTTGAAACAAGCAATCCTCTATCTACATCTTCCACAATTTAAAATTTTGCCCATTGGATTTTTAAACTCTAGATCTATGATTATCCGCCATAGCTCCCACTCAAGCTAATATTTTTCCCTACGATTCACCACTTTAGCAAAAACACTAAAGCTATATCTAATACAAGTTGTTAGGAATAAGTGATTAATTATGCAATAAAATTCAACACATAATTCATTCCTCAAAATCATAACAGCAGAGACATGGAAGAAAATTTAGATCTAAGCAAATACACACATAACACTGATATAATGTGGTTCACCTGGTGTGGGCTACATCCACCAAGAATCTCTCAATAATATCATAAACAAGAGTACAAGACAACTCTCAGCAAGAACCTCTTACAGAGATAACTTTCTCCAACCCAAATTCACACTAGAATTCTTGAGATGCTAAGCCACACCTCAACCCTGATCACACTTGACTGAAGAGAGAACTACAGATCTCAAAATGAAATGCAAAATGTAATGAATAATGTGGTATCCCTGACCCCTATTTATACTTTTCAAAATCCCTTGAAAAATGTGCCATAACCATGGAGAGACCCATATCCCCACAAAATAAGGAAAAAAATAAGGGAGGTTTCAGCCACATAATCCCCTAATTCTCTCAACACCTTTAAATCATACCCACTTCCCAAAAACGTGCCAAAAATAGGGGAAGTGGTTAAAATTCATCCCACCATTGTAAAAGGTAAATATTTCATGTGAAAAATGTCTCAATAACTTTATTTTTACCTTAGGGTTGAAATAGAGCCCATATTCAACAAAAAGTGTGTGGGTCCCTGTACAAAATCAATGGCTCGTGGGCATCCATGCATACGCAGATCAATAGAGTGAACAAGAGTTAAAAATTTCAAGGTTTCCAGTCAACATTCGATAACAAATTGGAGCAAAGGCGAGCCTAAGGTTTTCGACAGGAGTCAAATCGAAGCCATTTTTGACAGAAGCAAATGAGTCTTACAGGGTCATCCTATCACCATGAAAGCTCAATCCAATGCCATTAAAAGGACACAGCCATGCAGTAAGATATAAGGTACATATATGGACCACCATTGAGGCTAAATATGGACTTCTTGTTTGAAATTTTTTATCGTGCAGGGTCCATTCTGAGACTATGTTCACCCTTTTTAAAAGGAAGGACCCTTGTATATATGAATTCTCAGTCCTTGGAGAGATATAATGGGTTTATTTGAACCTATTATACTACAAAAAAAGTGAGATATGGTCTATGGGTCTATTTTAATATAAGGACTATAGGAAAACCAATGTCCTTAGATTATTTTTATATCTATAAGTGGAACCTATGATCCTAATATGAAAAAGGAACAAACATGTGATAAATGCAAGGGTGCCTATCATCAATAAACAAGAACATCCAACCACTCAAAATAGACCAAGTGAGACTCTGTCAATTCCAAGGCATAAAAGATTGTTCCTTGTTAGCAAAATAGGTGGAAGTGGAATGGAGTCCCAAGATGAAGAGCTAACAGTTGCATAAGGATCATGGAGCATTAAATTCTTTTGCAAAGCCCTTGGAGATTATGCCTTCTTGATAAAATCATGACTCAACAACATCCTTGAAATGGTGCTAATCCATCGGAAGTAGTTGGGCCTTTTTTAGCATAGTTCCTTTTCTTCCATTGTTTTTCTATAAATATAGGCTTCTAAGCCTTGAAAGTAGCTTGGTAATCCCTCTCTTGGGCATGACTAGACTCTACCCAGATTTGACCTTTGTGACCTCTTAAGATGAATAAATGAATTTGTTCAGATTTTATTATTCTGATATAGTGTATCAATGTCAGATTGATTGGCATATGTGGTAGAAATCTCTCCCTTGTCAAATCTTGATCTCACCTAGCTACTAGATTATATTGTTTTGTAGGTCATGTTTAGTGTCAAATGTCATTTCATTAAAGCTAGCAAGTGGATACACTGATTAGTTATTGCCTTGAATCAGGGCTCTCCATCACTTCCCTTAGGTTTTGATCATTTGATGAACCTTTGCATGAAATACTAATGCATAAATAGTCATTTGAAATTGCAAATTCAATCTCATTTGTGTTTGTTAAAAGTTCAATAGAGTGGATAAATAATGACATTATGGGTGCATCACCTCCTTTACATGTTTTTATGCTTTGTTACCCATTTCTCTTTCCATTTTCCCAGTTAGAGTTTAGTTTAGGTAATAGATGCAGAAGGAAGTTAGGCTTCTATAGAGGTCTGATCCTATGATAGGTGACCCACAGCCTAGGGTTAGTCCCATGTTGGACTAGATTTGAGTAGAGGACCTAAACAACCCCTTTCTCGACTAGGGTGAAAATCTAGAACCCCTGTTTCTATGTTATTTTTCGCTTTCTACATTCAAAGAGATAAAATGAGAAACTTAAAGAAATGGTCTAAGGCTTGATGTACCTGGATGTAGTCATGTGCACCGTAATTCAGACGAAGTGAGAACTCCTCTTTGGTTGTGGAGGATGACACCTGCAAAGGAAAGAGACTAAAACATGAAAAGGCGTTAGATGAGGAGATGGTAGGCTGCCAAACGAAAGCTTGATCCCAAAAGCAAAAGCTTGAGGGATGTCAACCCACTGATTAATAAAAAGATGTCTGATAAATAGCAAAATAATAAAAGACTAAAAATGATAAAGATAGAATGAAAAATGGAAGCAAATGCTTACCTAAATGATGTTGTCGGGCTGGTCACAGTTGCTGGCATCGGTGGTCCTACCGGCGTCGGTTGTCAAGGTCTGTCGACGTCGGTTAGTCTATCTACGTCGGTGGGGGAAGTGACCAGCATCAGTCAGGGTAGTAGTCTGTGGACGAGGTCTGGACGAGTTTTAGTTTGTGGACGGGTCTGAGACAGAGTTTTGGGCTTGGTTGAATGGTCTGGGGGTCTGGGTCTGAGAGTCTAGTTTTGGTTAATGGTCTGGAAGTATGTGCAGAGGTCTGGGACAATGCACAGAATGTCAAAAGGGGACAGAGGGATAGAGGAGACCAACAGAGGGACAGGGAGATGAGGATTCGGGTCTGGTCTGGTCTGGGGATAGGGAGTGTTGAATCTAGTTCATAATACTTAGAAGCAAATAACTAGAAAACATAATGAAAGTACAAATAAAATACATACATGTGGCCTGCAGAAGGAGTGTTGCAGACTAATGTACCTATTGTTGGTGATGTTGATGTGAAGGCCCTATCGCTGGTGGAGTGGTTGATTACAGAATTCCTACTGTTGCACCTGAGAGAGAGAGTGAGAGGCTTGGTTTGAAGATTGGCAGAGTGGCAGAGTAAAGGAACGGATTGATTCAAGCCGATGCAAAGATTCCAGAGTCTGATGCAAGAGAGAGGTGAAGAAGGGATAACAGATGCAGAAAACCGTTATGAAGGCTGTCGATGCCGGCAATATCGCTGACGTCGGTTGACAATTGACCAATGTCGGCGGCTAGAAGTCAGAAAAAATGCTAAAAATAGCCTTTCATCCATTTTCCCAACTGTCGGGTCCGCGAGTCCAAGGAAGAAACGGTCGAAGGTGGCTAAATGGACGCGAGAGGTTAAAAGGGAGAAGTTGGAATGGGGGTCTAGGCATTAATATTGGCCATGTGGGGAATGAAGGGAATCCAAAGAAGGGTATCCAAGGGTGGTGAGGTGGCAAGGGAGAGAGAAAAGGAGTTTTGTTAATTTAAAATAGCTAATTATTTTTAATTAACAAGACATGGGTTAGGAGTGGTTAAGTGGACCAAAGGGGACTAAGAGGGGGAGAAAGGACCAAGGGGTAGACACGATTTCAGTGTTTACATTTGCCCCTTTTTGTCTTGTTGGTTGTTCTGGGTGAACTGCAAGACAAAAATAGGAGTTGGTTGCCCCAAGTGTGGGATAATGTCGAAGGTGGCTAAATGGACGCGAGAGGTTAAAGGAGAGAAGTTGGAATGGGGGTCTAGGCATTAATATTGGCCATGTGGGGAATGAAAGGAATCCAAAGAAGGGTATCCAAGGGTGGTGAGGTGGCAAGGGAGAGAGAAAAGGAGTTTTGTTAATTTAAAATAGCTAATTATTTTTAATTAACAAGACATGGATTAGGAGTGGTTAAGTGGACCAAAGGGGACTAAGAGGGGGAGAAAGGACCAAGGGGTAGACACGATTTCGGTGTCTACATTTGCCCCTTTTTGTCTTGTTAGTTATTCTAGGCGAACTACAAAATAAAAATAGGAGTTGGTTGCCCCAGGTGTGGGATAAGATTGATTTGGTCTTGTTGGTTGTTCAAGTGAACTACAAGACAAAAATAGGAGGGTTGGGTTGCCCCGATTAGGGATAAGGTATTCCCCCTCAAAGTAGGAATCGAAGGAAAGAAACTTGAAAATGGGTGCTGATTTGACAAAGAGTGGATGAAGATGGTGAAGATGGAGTGTGAACACTGCAAAAGTCGTGATTGCACATATACCACTTCACGAGATGGTCGGGTCAAATTGTCACAAGTCGAGGGTCGAGGAGTGCCAAAATTGAAATAACTAGGCCCCAGCATTTGGTCGTCTGCTGATTGGATTATTCAATCTAAGCTGAAGCTCCAATGGTCATCGTGTTCCAGGTATCTCAGGCTCAGGAAGTGCTCCCAAAAACACGAAAAAGTCATAAGTAGTGGGGATCAACCGGCTTGCGATCCTATACTTGTGAGGGTCAAAAATAATCTGCACACAATGTTGCTAACCATTCGTGAGGTAGCATACATGCAAAAACAACCAAGGCAACGTTTGTCCTGGAAGTGGTCAGAGTCGGAGGAGATAGGCATGATCTCCAATGGTCATTGGTCGAGGTGGATGAATGGACAAAAGGATGTGGCCAAGCTAACCTCAGAAGATGTTATGTGATCTGAGTGTTGCCTACATAACCCTTGTGTGAAGGGCCTCAGGCCAATGTAGTTCTCCCTAAAAGGGAGGAATGGTCAAAGGTATGGATTGGTCTTGGTTGAGGTCAAGGTCATGGTCAAAAGATTAGGCAAAGGAAAGAATGGTTTGTCTATTAAGGAGACGAACAAACGAGGGTGGTCGAGCTAACCCCAGAAGACAGTCGTGGCATCTGAGTGCTGCCTACATAGCCCCGATCTTAGGGCCTCAGACCAATGTAGTTCGAACAAAAGGTCCGAGTGGTAGATAGGTGGTCAAAGTGGTCGATAGATTGGTCTTGGTCATGATGAATGATGAGGGTAAAAAGATGATGTTGCAGCCTTTTCCATATTGTGTAATGGTGTATTCTGCAACATTGGTTGAGGGGTCTTTCATCCCTAGCAATTTTCCATATTCGTGATGGATGTATGCTAAAAATGAATTGAGATCTATTTATGCTTCAGCAAGTATTGTTTTATGCTTTACATAAATTGTGTGGTCGATAGTTTCCATGTGTATTGGTGTCCATAGAAACTATGTGAAATGGACTAGGTCATGCCGGTGGTCTGAAAATGTTTTGGTTTTGAGTTTGGTTGGATAGATAATGATTTGGTTGGATGCGTGACCAAGATGTGTCAAAAAGTGAAAGGCAAATTGCTCTTTTATTGACAAGGACCAGAATGATGGCAGAGGTAAGGGGTTGTTTAGAAACAAAAGACCCGTTCATGTATTGCATTCATTGACCAGTGGTTGTGTTAGAGAAGCAATCGAATCACTTGACGTTAAGTGAGCTCAAAATCCCTTGAATATGTAGGGGTGGTAGGATTGATGTGATAAGGAAAGTGGGAACCCTTTTTGGCAGGAACAATTTTGCCCCTTTTATAGGTGACCCTGAGAACGACTATAGACAAGTCCATGACTCTAAAATTTTGTCAGTCAGTTTTTTTTTTTTTTGAGGCAGACTGATCGATGCGGAAAGCCTGCGATGGGATATTGTCTTGCTTTGTGGTCATGTTGTGAAGCTGATCAATGCGAAAAGCTTTTGAGATAGTGCTGTGTATGTAGTAAAATTTAAGAATAGCCATCCTTCGAGGGAGTGGTCTATATTCTACTTTTTATGTTTTTGATGTGACTTTGGCCTAGCTGTCCTTCAAGGGAGTAGTCTAGTAAATACAGCAATGATGATGCAGTTGTCTTTCAAGGGAGTAGTCTACATTTATAGTTTATGACCTTGGAATATGCATCCCATTTTTATATATAATTGATTGATTGGTTGACTGGACTTTTGGTCATGGACTTGACTAAAGAGGTTTAGAGGGTTTCCCTTTTATTAAGATGAAGTGTTCATGCTTGACAAAAGGGTTAGGATTGAGGGTTGAAGGAGATAGGAATGACGGCGATAGACACTTCTCAAGGGATCGAGCTCAAGTTAAACATCAAATGAATAATTACTTGACTAATAGTGGACTGGTCAAAGATGCAAGACATAAAGGGGCTCAAGTTCTGACAACGTCCTGACCCATGATTGTGTTATGATGCAAGGTCTGAGTCAACTGGGAGCAAACTTGCCCCATTTGTTTCATTCCAAATTGGTCACATGTTGATTGATGTTGAATGGGTTGGTCAATGTTTGGTCAAAATTTGGGGTCGATGCTGAAGAAGTTGGTTGATATTTGATCAAGGTTTGATTGAGGTTGATTTGAACGTTTGGTCGAAGATAGACTGAATGTTTGGTTGAGGTCGGGTCAACGGTCTGGTTGAGGTTGGGTTGAATGTTTGGTCGAAGTCAGGTCGATGCTTGGTTGAGGTCTAGTCGAGGTTTAGGATTAAAAGAGTGATTGATATTTGGTTGAGACTGGGTTGAAAGGTTGGTCGAGGCTTGGATGAAAGTTGAATTCCCCCAGTGGCTAGGGGGAATGTTTGATAGATTGGTCAAGGTCGGTTGAGGCTTGGTGGCCAGATTGACTGTGTTGATGTCGAATAAGGGGGTTAAAGGCGACAAAGGGACCATAGTCTGGTGTGGAGATCCCGATTTAAGTGATGAGGTTTGAAAAGCATGGGTCGGTGTTGATGATTTATCGAAGGGGTGGTCAAGAGGATCCTTGATGAGAAAGGAATCCTTTCTCCATTGTTGACGAATGACAGCTTTAAGAGTGCAGCAACGCTCAGTGTCATGTCCCGGAGTGTGGTGATAATGATAGAATTTAGAATTGTCAAACCAATATGGTCTTGATCTGAGAGTTGATGAGTGGGGTGGTGAGGAGGTTGAAGGTTTGTTGATGATGCGGTCGAGAAGAAAGGTGTCTTTCTCCAAGCAGTGGCGAATGACACCCTTAAGGGCACAACAATGCTCATTGTCATGCCCAGGCGTGCGATGATACGCACAAATCTGAGTGTCATCGAACCAGGGCAGTTTTGGTCTGAGGGATTGATAGGGCTTAAGAGGCGGGAGATTGATGCAAGAGGACTGCAACAATTACCGTAACAGCAAGGCATAAGAACCTGCTAACAGGTCTGGATATTTTGTTGCAGTGAGGGTTGGTGACTTTGGTTTAGGAGGCATTGGTCGATGAATTGGAAGAGATATATGTCTGATGGGTTGAGAGAGTAATAGAGGTGACTTGCCTCTGTAAAGTATGGGAGTAGGAAGTACCCCTATTAAAGTGGACAGATGCGGGCCCAAAATTGAAGGTAATGACGAAGGTGGGGGAGGAGTCCTCCAGTTTGGTTTAGTGGCCTTCTTTGGTTTGGGTCGAGGGCCACTATTGTGTGAGGCGAGGTTAGATACGGGTTTGGGTTCGGATGTGGACGGAGGTGAGTGAGATGTAGCAATCTCAGGCAAAGGGTAAGAGGAAATCGTGACTGGGTCTTCCTCGATCAAAATGGGTGAAGAGACTGGTTCTTCTCTTGGTGGAGAAGAAATAGGAGAGTGTGGCTATGTAGTCGGATAGAGCATAGGAATGATCATGTTCTTGATGTGTGGTCTAGGCGTGGGGAATGTATGATCCCCCATTGATGACAAAAAGGATGAAGGTGAGGCAGCTGGTGTGGATGCCATCAAAGCATCCTCCAATATATGAGAGGTCGATGGAGGATTAATAGGAGAAGAAAGTTCTTCACCATGTGGAAGAGGAATAGGGGAAGAAGGGTCTTCCACCTGTGAAGGAGGTTGGTCAGGGACAAGAAAAAAGACAGTGTCGACCGTGTGTATATCATGGTCTTGAGGGTCATTGGTCATGGTCTAGACATTGTTTTGAGTAGGCGGGTGATTAGGAAAGGGTTGTTTGAAGATGTCAAGGTTTTGGTTGGGCGGGGCGTTCGGGTTGTCCAAGATGAGATCCCCCTTGTCTAGCATGTCCTGGACGATGTTTTTGAAGGTTTGACAATTGTCCGTGTCATGGCCTTTAACATGGTGATAGTTGCAAAAGTCATTCTCCCTGTACCATGCAGGGATAGGTGTTGAGGGGTTGAATTGAAGTGGTCAGATTGAAGAGAGATTGAGGACCCCCTGCTTGACGAGTTTATCCAAGACAGAGGCATATGACTCTCCAATTAGAGTGTATTGACGTTGTATGGCTCGACGTTGGAAGTGTTTATTGATGTAGTCTGATGTTGAAAATTAAGGTCAGTTGGTTATTGTTGAAGATAATGGTCTAAAGATGACAGTGTTTGCCAACCTCTTGGACTGGGAGTAGACAGAAGAAGGTTTGGACGAAGAAGGGTCATTAGATTTTGCGTTGTTATTACGCAATTTGACCTTATTTTTGTCGATGGCATAGAGTTCAAGCTTTCTTGCCATGGTGAAAGCTTCGTCGAAAGTGCAAAATGTCTAAATCCACAAGGTAGAAGAGATGTGGCTAGCACATGCTCGAGAAAAAATCTCAATGAGCTCAGGTTGAGGTAAGGAGAAGGAGAGCTGGTTAATCAGGGCTCTCCAACGGGCGATAAAATCGACTATTGATTCGTCGTCAAATTACCTGATGGAATAGAGGTCTGTGATTGAGACTTGTTTGGTGATGTTGATAGAAAAATGGTCGAGAAATAATTGGGCGAGTTGGGTGAATGAAAAGATAGAATGTCTGGTAAGAGAGCTATACCAGTCAAGGGCGGGACCAGAAAGTGACATGGGAAACGTGCATAGAAGTAACGCATCGTCATGGGCTATGAGATAGCAAGCATGTCTGAATGCCCGAAGATGTTGTTGTGGGTCCTCCTTACTCTGAAAGCGAGTAAATTTAGGGAGTTCCCACGGGTTGGGGTATGGTCGGAAGGGCATAGAAGGATGAATGGGTTCGTTGCAAATTTGCTCATATGACAGAGCATTGCTTGAATCAGAGATGGAGGTCTCGAGACTAGACATTTTATCTATCAGCATTTTGATTATGTCAGCTGACGGATTGGTAGGTGGGGCACCCCCTAAGTTGTAAGGTACCTGGAAGGTGGTCGAAAAGGCATATGACGTACTTGGTTGTGCTTGTGTAGGCACAACATAAGGGTAGTGCGTTATAGGGATAGATGTCGTGATCAAAGGAGCTTGTGTCATGAAATTAGAGGACACAAGTTGACTAGATACCGCCAAAGGTGGTTGAGTGGCGGCACTGGTAAAAGGATAAGTTGTCACTCCCACGTGTATGGGTGCAAGAGTGGGCGAGGTCGAGACAATCAAGTTCTGGTATGGTGTAGAACTTGGTTGAATTGTGTGTGGTTGAGGGGGTAATGACACCCCGATGGAGGCAAGTTCGAAAATAGATGAGGAGGCCAAACTTTGCGTATTGGCCATGGTCGAGTAACTAGTCGAGACAATAGGCTGAGTCATGATGGGTTGGGTAGCGGATGACGTCAATGTCATTACCATTGCACCTGAAAGGTCCCACATTTAGTTTCTTGCGAGATAGTTTTGGAGGGCTTTGACATTGAGGTCCAAGAATCTTTCGAAATCTTGGTCCCCTTCAGGGACAATGGGGGTCTGAGTTGGGGTCGGTCGAGTAGAAGTTCTTTCGGTCTCCGAGTGAAACTCCATTATAGGACTGGTTATGGACGGGGAAGACAGAAGCGGTTGATGCCTCGCGTGGTCAAGAAGAGCCTTGGTTTGACTGCGTGTCAAAACCATTCAAGGCAAACAGGGTCAGGTTTCAAAAACTGTGTTTTTTCAGTTTCAGAAACTCAGAATATGGTTTTTGGCAGAAAAAAGGGGTCGAGTTTTAGGATACTGTTTTGAAAAAAAGGGACTGTGACAGTGACCGACGTTGGTTGAAAAATTGATGTCGGTGATATCAGATGGCTGATGTCGGTCAGATAACTGATGCCGGTGAGGAAAGTTGGCCGACATCGGTGGTAAAACCGATGTCGGTCATTGTGGTTTTCCAGAAACCCAAAAGATTTGAGAGTTTTTAAAAAAAAGGAAGAACATCCTCACTAGCTCAAACAAGCAGATAAGAACAAAAAAATAGAGATGGAGACAGGCAGACCTTAAACGTTAAATCCTAAGAATCAACTTTTAGAATCTTGTGGCTTATGCCTTAAAGTGATGTTTGGGAGGTTGGCTGGAAGAATGGGTCCTAGAAGAGGTAGTCTATGGATGGTTTTAGGTTTGTTTAGGCGCTCAAGAGTCTGGGTTAGGTTCGGTAAGTGACCTGGTGCTAAGGAGCAAGCTCCCCTCACTTCACGAGTCCAGTGATAAGCTGGTCTCGCTTAGCCAAAATATACCTTGCCTAGAGATTATCCTCCGCCAGAGAATGGAGTGGGCTTTCCCCTTGGTGGTGAAATCCAAGTGAGATTTCTAGGGAGGGGGTAAGGTATCCGTTGGGTGATGAAATCCCAGTCGGGCCTTGTCTCAAGTATTGTTTGAAGTTTGATTTAGTGCATGTGGTTTGGTTGTGTAACATCAAGTGATCTATGATTAATTCAATATGCGGTTATTAATTACTAAGTGTGCACTAAGAAATGCAAGCAAACAGAAATGCAATGTAATGTATTTTAAGCCCCAAGTCAAAATGTTAAGTTCGGATGAAAAACAAGTTGAGAAAGGATTTGAAGGATATGATTTTTGACTAATCTAGAAATGCAAGAAAAGAAAGAAAAGTTCTTTTTATTCCTGCTTATGATGTCGTTTAGAAGAGAAGAAAGAGGTGAAAAGGGAGAAACCTAATGCATCTATATGAACAGAAAGAAAAGGAACCCAAGGAAGGCCCTAAGGTCCCACCAGGCGTGCCAGAATGTTTTTACGTTATTTTGCGTTTTCTACATTCAAAGAGAGAAAATGAGAAACTTAAAGAAATGGTCTAAAGCTTGATGTACCTGGATGTAGTCGTGCGCACCATAATCCAGATAAAGTGAGAACTCCTCTTTGGTTGTGGAGGATGACACCTGCAAAGGAAAGAGACTAAAACATGAAAAGGCATTAGATGAGAAGATGGTGGCTGCCAAGCGAAGCTTGATCCCAAAAGCAAAAGCTTGAGGGATGTCAACCCACTGATTAATAAAAAGATGTCTGATAAATAGCAGAATAATAAAAGACTAAAAATGATAAAGACAAAATGAAAAATGGAAGCAAATGCTTACCTGAATGATGTTGTCGAGCTGGTCACAGTCGCCGGCATCAGTGGTCCTATTGGCGTCGGTTGTCAAGGTCTGTCGACGTCGGTTAGTCTGCCGACGTCGGTGGGGGAAGTGACCGGCGTCAGTCGGGGCAGTAATCTATGGACAAGGTCTGGATGAGTTTTGGTTTGTGGATGGGTCTATGGACGGGTCTGAGACAGAGTTTTGGGCTTGGTTGAATGGTCTGGGGGTCTAGGTCTGAGAGTCTGGTTTTGGTTAATGGTCTGGAAGTATGTGCAGAGGTCTGGGACAATGCACAGAATGTCAAAAGGGGACAGAGGGATAGAGGAGACCAACAGGGGGACAGGGAGATGAGGATTTGGGTCTGGTCTGGTCTGGGGATAGGGAGTGTTGAATCTAGTTCATAATACTTAGAAGCAAATAACTAGAAAACACAATGAAAGTATAAACAAAATACATCCCTGTGGCCTGCAAAAGGAGTGTTGCAGACTGGTGTACCTGTTGTTGGTGTTGTTGATGTGAAGGCCCTATCGCTAGTGGAGTGGCTGAATACAGAATCCCTACTATTGCACCTGAGGGAGAGAGTGAGAGGCTTGGTTTGAAGATTGGTAGAGTGGTGGAGTAAAGGAACGGATTGATTCAGGCCGATGCAAAGATTCCAGACTCTGATGCGAGAGAGAGGCGAAGAAGGGATAACAGATGCAGAAAATTGTTATGAAGGCTGCTGATGCTGGAAATATCACCGACGTCAGTTGACAGTTGACCGACGTCGGCGGCTGGAAGTTAGGAAAAAAGCTAAAAATAGCCTTTCGTCCGTTTTCCCAACTGCCGGGTCCGCGAGTCCGAGAAAGAAACAATCGAAGGTGGCTAAATGGATGCGAGATGTTAAAGGGGAGAAGTTGGAATGGGGGTCTAGGCATTAATATTGGCCATGTGGGGAATGAAGGGAATCGAAAGAAGGGTATCCAAGGGTGGTGAGGTGGCAAGGGAGAGAGAAAAAGAGTTTTGTTAATTTAAAATAGCTAATTATTTTTAATTAACAAGACATGGGTTAGGAGTGGTTAAGTGGACCAAAGGGGACTAAGAGGGGGAGAAAGGACCAAGGGGTAGACACGATTTCAGTGTCTACAACCCCAACAATTATAACTATTTGAATATTAAACATACAATTCAAATAATGTTATGTTTTAATTTTGATATATAAAATTTTAAATAATAAAATTTACAAATTAATAAGTCTTTACATATGTAAGTACTTATTAACCTTTTACAAATATTTATAGGTATCTTTTTTTAAATAATAAAATAAAATAATAAAGATGAAAAGAGGCTTTCACCATAAAATTTAAACAATATTATTCTTTTATAACTAGCATAGATATCTTAAATACATTTATCTAAAATACGTCGAGAGATATCAATCTCGAGGTGCCTATATTGTGATATAGGTTAGATAGGCACCTCAAGATTGAAATCTCTCGACATATTTTAGATAAATATATTTAAGATATCTATGTTTGTAGCACCTACAGGTGTGGTATGCACATTTAACAATAAATACCAATCAATGCAGCATTTCATATTCATCTAAATAAGAAATATATATCACATTCAATGATAATTAAATAAAATAATTTCATATACATCAAAATTTGAAAATAAGTATAATATATGTCATATTAAACATGTAACATTATTGTATTTCTAAGGACTTGAGTCTCTCTTCCTCAGATTTCTGTTTGGAAAGTTATTTTCCTATTTTCAACTTCTCATATCTATCATATGAAAATTGAGACCAAATTATGAGTCCTTATAGAGATTTACACATGTAATGGCCACAAATGTTCACCCTGGTCTTTTTTTATGCCCTATATCAATTGTTTCTTGAGAAAGAGTCAATCCTTGTGATTTATGTATAGATAATCTCCAATCTAGTCTTAAAGGTAGTTGTCATGTTTGTCCCCTTTGTATTGATGTAATTGGAGTTGTATGCAAAGCTGCATCTACAAATGGCATTCTAGAGTAACTATCAAATTCCACCATAACATATGTAGTTGGATCTGGTGGGGAACTTCTAGGTTTGTATACTATACTTAGAATATATCCTAGAGATCCATTTACAAGTCTTGCTTCTATCCATAGATTGGAGGTTAACATCACCCTTGCATCCTTAACTATTAATAACTCCACATCCAATTCATCGTTCTGACCTCCTGATGGATTGGTACTACCTATTTTAGTTGTAGTGCTCTATTAATCAATCCTTTTAATGATTTTAAATTCATTTTGTTATGATTTTTCACATTATCATTTATTGCAAATAAATGAATAGCATTGTCAAAATCTTCCTTGATGCTTGGGTATAACACATTATTTGTCCTTGACTTCAATAGTTTCCAATCATCAATGGTCAGATGTGCATCTTTAAGATTTGTGAGCAGTTGTCGAAACCTTTTATGGTCATCACTTTCTCCTTGTCTAAATACCTTATCTAAAGTAACAACTATTTTGAATTCTTCCCATAATTTTTTTCCGTGTCTGCTACTATAGTACAATGCTTTATCATTCACAAGAGGTAGTTGCCCCAAATCTCCTACTAAAATGATTGATCTACCTCTAAAACTCATGTTTGCATTTTATAGAAATGCTTGACGAAGTTGTGCATCTATGTTTGCAACATTTTTCCTCCAATGAAACTCATTTCATCAATCAATATGTATTTTATATGCCACTTTTCTTCTTGAAAACTTGTGAGTCTTGTTCTTTCTAATTCAAAAAAGTCTACAATTAGAATTTACAGTGTTGAGTGGATTGTCGAAGCACCAATATTAAACGTTGTAACTCCAGTTGGTGCAAGTAATAAAAGTGGAAAACACTGCATAGTTGATGATTCATTTTGAAAAGCTTCACGAATGGCACCAAATAGATGTGATTTTCCTATTCCTATTGTTCCTTGAATTATCATGCATAGTGGTGCGACAGTATGAGTTTGAAGAAAATGCCTCATGATTATATCAAGTGCCTTTTTTTTTGTCACTTAAGGTTCCATATGAAACATTACTTGTTATATCATTTGGTATGAGTAGCCCATTGTCTTTCATTGTGCTTATGAATTTTATAGCTAAAGTTGTGTATTCGTCTCCTTTGTATTCATGATTCCATGGTGTTTGTCTATCAATATCTCTTCTGCCCAACATATCTAATTCTGATACTTCTATAATTTGCCCATGATGTAGCCTTGATATGATTATCCACTCATGTTCCATTATATTTTGATGAACGGCTTGAACATCATCACATTCAACATCACTTTTATTTTCATGGTCATCTGGTAGAACTCTCTGCTCCACATGCCAAGGATTGTAATTAAGTGACTCCCATTTTGATACTATTATATCACAATCAACTCTGATATCTTTTTCTATATTATGAAATGCTTTATAAAGCAATAACTCTAACCAACAGAAATCAACCCATTTTTCTGATTCCCACACTAGTACTATAGTAAACCTTGGGAATACTCTCACAATAGTTGCCGCACTCCTGGCCTCCCATTTACTATCTTTCCTTCACTTAGGATTATATGACCATGACCTAGCTATCTCTATAAGTTAAAAACTTTCTATTTCATAAGGTTTGTTCGTGTATCCATCAATGAAAGCTTTTAAGGGTTTATCATTTTCTGGTTCTATAGTATGTGTCACCAGTTTGGATACTTCATATGAAACATTCAAAGTGACAAACACTCCACTGATCTCTACCAATGGAAGCTCTAACAACATATGACATGTCTCTTGTGCCCTAATGTCTCTTTCGACAAGGGTTTCTGTTAGGAGTCTTGTATATGCTCTAGTTGCTAATTTGTCAGAATTTTCAATGTTTGCAAGTTGCATTAACATTTAATGATAAGTTTCAGAACTCTTCTTAGCATTTACTGCATATTTGGTAATGTAATTGATTACCACATGTTTTGAAAGCATAGGTTGTCAATATACATTTGCTCTCCACAATTGTAATATGTTTCGGTTATGTGTATTTACACGATCATCATTTCTTGCATGCTCATATTTTTTATCTCTTGTTTTCGGGTCTTGAAATAATTTTGATCCATTCATATTCAATGGCCATGGTGCATTATACCCATAAAAAAATTTAAAAAAATAGTTTCTGTAAGCACATTATGCTATATTTATATATTGAAAAAATGAAATCAATCTCAATACTATAGAAAAAATGAACATTTGACTATCTTACTTACAAACCATCTTTCCTCTTTTCTTACGTAGGTAGGCACCCTCTCTACACATTGTATGACGCTCTACACAATTAGTAGCTCGTCATAGTCATGGTCAAGATCCACTTGTGCCAATTGATGTGTATTTCAAAGATATGGATGTTGCATAAAATTTTGTAATACATATATTGCATTATATATAAGGTTTTATCTGCTAGTATGAAACAACTTAATTATTATGTAAAAATTATATTTAAAAATATTAATAGCATACCTGTATGTTTCGTTGATGTGGATCTCCACGTAGATTTCAGACATGGACAATAGAATCAAAGTATTTTTTAGCATTTTGGAGATCATGATTATTTGTACAATCAAGGTTCTCCATGTTTGGTGCTCCCTCCAACCATACGAACCCATGTAGATGTGGTGAACCTCTATGTTGCCATTCACATCTAGACCAATGATATTTCACTTTCATTCTTTTTTGTAGAATCTCCTTTCGAAAAATTGTATGTCACAAGTGCATGTAGTATGCCACTATATGAGGATAATAAATAATATTCTATCGATGCCATTTTTTAATTCTTTGGGATTGGTTGATGGTGTTCCTAACATTAGCGCACGCAGATCGGGCCAATACATATCAGCTACACTCAATGTGAAGGAAATTGGCGGTGTTCTAATTTGATGCAACATGTCACTTAATTTTGCATGACGTTTTTCCCAATAAAACCTTGTACCCTTCAATGTGGTACCAAAATGCATCAAATGATCAGCTGGATAAGAGTGCAACACACTGTCCATATGCTCACATAATTCATTGATGGTGATTGGCATGTCTTGCAAACTCTTTTTCACAAACATTGTAGATGAATTTTGTGCATGATGTCTTAGAATCATATTCATTATGTAATATTTGAATCGTGGGTGTCATCCACAATAGTGATCCTTGTATTGAATCAAATGTTTAACAAATTCATGTAGATGTACTCTTCATTCTTGGTTCTAACCAACCACATTTTCCATCTGAAAATAATGTGGGGAAGGCCATATCAATTAACCCTTCCATGACATACTCATAGGGGATGTATCAATTCTTGGCCAATCCATCAAATCTTCAGGGTCTGCATGAGAATTATTCACCCATGCATAGATCTATTCCATCTCTCTCATGGCATTTAGGGGTTTAGAGGCCATTGAACTCATGTCATTGGTGATATTTTCTTCATCCATTTCCATCATCGGACCTTGAAATACATATTCACATCTGAATCAAACTCCATATGTACAGAGTTCAATTGGTCAAAGATATTTTTCTCAAAATTGGGTGGAAGTTTGATAAGTGCATTTTCATCAATCTAAACATCTCTATATAACTTGTCATGTTCTATTTTATATTTTAATGCCCTATATACTCTATCTCTCTATTAACTATAAAATTATAATTCATTCCGTGTTGATCTCTTCTTCGAACAACAATGATTAGTAAATCTTTTATCTGATGTGGTAAAACCTTAGCAATTTCTTTCCTTTTTTGTGGAAAACTAATTATATGTCCTTTATATTTATATTGACCTCCAGTTGCATGTGTGACCTGAAGGATTGGATTGACTCGTGCTATTAACATCTCTTCTAATTGGGTTAAGCATGCAAGTTCTGGTGGCTGTGGACCAGGATCCATATTATTTGATGCTAAAAATCGATGATCATTTTTCTCTTGTTGACATCTATGGCAAATTGGACTTTTAGGGGATTGAGATATATTTATGTTAGGGTAACTTTCTTGACAAATATAACACATACTTGGTGAAGCCAATTTTTCTAGAGAATGATGAAATATGATCTGTAATGTCTTCAAATCTACCTCAACATTTCCACTGTTATCATGTGTATTTTGTATATTATTTTCAGCATTGCTATCCATGGAATTTCTTTCTCTATTATCTGGTGTGTCTAACACATGTTCTATGGTCATAAAATTCACTTCTTCAGAGTTAGCATTGGTATTAGCATTAATTTGATGATGTTTTTGAACTGATTCATGATTACGTTCTTGTAGTTGGTTTCTTTCTTCCACTGTAAATTGATTTGAATGCATTTATCTTTGAATTCTTCTTCTTAATCTTTGTTGATCATCTTGCAATGTTCGTTCATGATATGCTATCATTTCTTGAGCATGCTGTCTTATTTCTGCTTCTAACTCTTCAACTAGCATTTCAACCCTAAATTTTACACCTCTGTTTCATTCTCATTTTGTTGTTGTCTTTGTTCATATGTCATTTGTTCACGTTGTTGTCTTCAATATTGTCGAGCATACTCTCTTCGATATTATCTTCATTGTTCTTTGATTTCAAAATTCATTAGTAGACGAACCATACCTATTAAAATGATATAAAACATTCAAACTTTCATCTAATAATTTTAAAATACAATAGACATAATTAATCATTAAATAATGAAAATAATTTATCCATAAATTAAAAATATATATATATAACAAATATTAATAATTATATAATACATATATAATTCTATTTTATTTTTTAAAATTTAAATAAAATTTTGCCATTTTAAAAAAAAAATTTAAAATCTTTAAATAAATATTTAAATAAATTTTATTGAATTTTATCTTTATAAAATAAACACATGAAAATAAAAATTAATTTTATTATAAATTTTTAAATATAATTTTCATATTCTATTATTTTAATTTTATTTAAAAATTAACACAATTAAAAAATAAATAAATAAACTAACCTAAATCATAAAACTACGGACATTTAAACTATAAACATTTATACCCCTCCCTTTTAAGTGGATATCATATGATTTAACATAAATAGTTTCTAAAACAATGATACTTTCAAAAACCTATACCATTAACATACTATACTGAATCTATTGTCTTATAACCTATAATAATACATCTAATTTATTTTATAGTTAGTTAATTATATATAACTATCGTATAATTATGTCATATTATAATTATTTTATTATATTAATAATTATGATATATTTTTCATATAAAATATTTACGTACATAATTACTCATCGGCATGCTATATATATAACTATGTATAATATAAGGGTATAATAAAAATATAATATATAGAAAAACATAATATTAATGATAGACGTAAGGAAAAAATGCAAAGGTCTTAAATTTAAAGATTAAAACCTTAAAATGATTATATTTAAATGTAGTGAACAAAAAATCAATAAACCATTTTTCCATATTTACGTTGGAAGAAATAATTTTGGAGGTAAAAGAAATAGCAGCGGCAGCAGAAGCAAATTACAAGTAGATGATTGGATAAAGAAATAATGTTTTGAGTAAAGGGAAAACTCTCCAAAATATATGTTTATATTGTAGAATATATATGGTTTGGGATTCAGATATTGATCGTTATTTTTACTTTTGCTTTGTTGTATATTTATATATTTTTGTTGAATCTCTTCTTGTATATATATATTTATTTTCAAACGACGTGTGAGTTCATATATTTATTTTTTTGTGTCGGCTATTTTTTTTTTTATTGATTTATCGGTTCAAAGAAAATAAAAATAAACAACTTGCACCATTATATTTTGTGACTGCCACTGAAAGTTACGCCTCTCGATGTAAAAAAATTTAAAATCGATAAACAAAAAATTATTTTTAAATTACAAAATTTAGAAAACAATAAGTCTTTAAAACAATTTAAAATCAATAAATATAAAATTATTTTTAAATTACAAAATTTAGAAAATAATAGGTCTTTATGAGTGCAAGTTCTTATTGACCTTTCATAAGTATTTATTACCTATCTCAAACCAGACTTACAGGAACCCAACAACTATGCAAGCCAGGAAGGTTTCAGCATCCATTCAAACCAGATTTGTCAGGTGTAGCCAGGAGAAGGAATCCAGCAACCATGTAAGCCATATGGTAGACCGTAAGGAAGTTTTGCACGAGCAATCTCTGTGAAGGTGGATCCATCCAGAACTAGAGCAAACCCATCACCATCTCTATCGCTCACTATTGATATCACCACTCCTGCAACACAATTTAAATTAAAAACATGAATCGCCATTTGTGGACTTGGATTCATTCAGTGATGATCTACTTCTCACCATCATCTTCCGCTTCTCTGCTCCAGGTCGACCTATAAAGATGGGTTCAGAGGGAATGCTCCCAGGCAAATGCCAGCTTTTGACTCCCTGTTCTTTCAAGTCAATCTACACAATTTATTAACAAAATATTAGCCCTAAGTGTGCATGGTATGGATTTTGGAAAGGAAATGAAAGCTAGAACTAGAAATGTCATCCGGTAAATTGGAGTATATATAACATGACCTTGGTAAGACAATTGATAAAATTGCAACGTCGCTCTGGTCGACAGCCATATGCATAACGGTACATCTTTCCTCTGTATTTAGGATTAATAGTGCACGTCTATCCCTCTGCCATGCTCTTCTGCAGGAATTGCAGCCTCTAGTTTCCTTCTTGGGCTACCATCAAGAGGTATGGTGAAACGCCCTATGCTGCTTAGAAAGAATAAATAATGATTCAGTCTATATATCTTCTTATCAAATACAGAAAATTAAATGAAAAGAGTTCTTGGCATACTGAAATTAATCCAAGAGTTGACACCATCCCGGATTTAGGGGCTCTCAAAGTAAACTTCATGGTAGTTTAACACTTATTTACACTTAAATTGCTAAACAACATGGAGTTTAACGTTGGTATTCATTGGGAGTTTAAGCTCCTTCGAGGGCTTGAGAAGGGGTTGGTGTTTAGTAATTCTTATAATTAAAAATATTGTAATGAAACCTAGATGTGGCGAGAGTTTAGCAGGGCGAAACATAAAAGTGGTTGATTAGTTACTCGAATAAAAATCTAAACATAAGTGGAGATAATGACGGATTATAATCAATTCCTAGTGTAATAAAATCACTTTTCAAATTGAAAAAAACAAAGTAAAGTACCTTGAGTATGGAAGATCATCCTTGCCAGTGAATGATCTTAACTCTTGCATGGTTAGTTTATCAGGGATGGCGGGACTGCCGTTATATTCACAGCAGTCGACTATGACTGAATCTTTCTCTTCATAAGCATTGATGAAATGGAATGTCATAAATAATGGCACCTCAACGGAAGCGACCTGTAATAGCTTCGTTCAATTAGTTTGGCATTGAATATAGTTATCCTTGATTGAAGCAGAGATGTACTTACAGTCTCTCCTGTTTCTTTAGAAACTACGTGCAGGAATGCCTTGGACTCGGGATGCCATTTTAAGAGCTCTTCATTAAACATGCTCTCTATGGCATATTTCATGGGCATTTCAGGAACAACGACGTAATTGTCTGTTACTGCAAAAGAATGCACCCAGCCTCGGGTAGGACCGCTTCTGCAATTCACCTGAATTATTCACACCAAGATTATTAGTACATCTTTTTCAGATTGTTGACGACAGTGTTTGCAGAACTGAATTCAATGGACTTTAATCCCAACTGGGTTTGAACTTGGGTGTTTTCTGTAAAACACATCAAGTTGTCATTGTAAATATTGTCATATAAATTGATTTGAGTCTTTTGTTGCCATTAATATTTTTTTTAATCTTATTTAATCTTATTTTCAATTTTATTGTGAATATAAAAAAAGCTTATTTCTTAAACAAATAGGTATCCTTAAATGTACAATAACAGACAGACAGGTTTTTCAGCCAACACCTATCTTTATTCACATTATTCTCACCCCCGCGGATGCTATTGCTCGTGGCATAATTTGATTATCATGTTTCTTTTTTGATATTTTTTTAATGTGATTAATTCCTTTAAAGATTGTTTTTATGAGTAATCATAATTTTTATGAATATTTTTTTTTTAATGTATTTTGGTAATAGTCACAAAGTTAAGGGGTTTAATTAAGTACATATATCAAACATTTTTTAATATGATCGCTTTAAGATTTTCATCCTTTAATTTTTTTCATTAGCAAATAAAAATACTCTTCATATATCATGCAAATACTAATAAACTTATTCGTGAGAACATCTCATATATAAAAAAAAGACCCCACAAACATATTAGAGCTTACATAAATATACGATGAAAGCTAAGATGATGTCAACATAAAATCATTGATACAAAAAACATTCCAAAATTCAAGACCTAAAATGATGCTAAAATTATCACAAGAAAAAACTATCAAAACAATCACTCAAAAATACATTGTGGTGAGTGGTACAATTCTCTTTTCTTTTATCACCTTTTGGAATCTCCTTAAAAGCAAACAAAAATAGGATATGATACCCTTTCCCCCTTAAACAAGCATTAACTCAATTATTAACAAATAACAAACAATTAAGTTTTCTAAATAGAACCATCTAGAAAGTATTGATAATAATTTTATCTTTTTAACTAAAAATTAATAAATCAACAGATTTAAAAAGAAAATTTGATTGTAAAAAAGAATCTCATAAAAATGTATACTTTTAATAATTTGAAATTTTCACAATTAATTTTATCACCATACATTATAACATGTTAAAATCATATCCTTAAATTAAAATTAAATAAAATTTTATCTTATATTTTTTTACAATAACAACAAAATTTTACCCTGTATTTTTTCACAATAACCCTTTTTTATTAAAAGTTAAAGTCAAGAACTCAAAAGAGATGAATTAAAAGTTGACTGACCATCGTAAACAACTTACTCCAAAATTGTTAAGTATTGATAAAAAGCTACACAAAATAATGATGGAAGTGAGAGTGCCCATCATTTAAAATCTCTGTTCAATAAATGTTAGGTGGACCATTCATATATATGTGAGATTAAGTTTTATTTAATTAGCCTCCAAGTTCAATAGGACAATGTCATTACACTTCAATATTGTAAATAATTAATTTGTATGTTTAGCATTGAACTTGCTGGTTATTTAAGGTTTACATGTGAAATAAGTTATTGTGAACAACAACAAAGAAACTCAAATATTACAAATAATCAATGTGTATGTTTAGCGTTGAACTTGTTGGCTAATTAAAGTTTACATGTGAAATAGGTTATTATGAACAACAACAAAGAAGGAGGATTCAAATTGTACAACTAAATCTTTAAAAAAAAAAATCCAATGAGAAAACACCTCTTATAATAAATATTATAAAAATGAATTGGAAAAATCTGATCTTACCTTTCCAATTAAAATTCTTTCGTTAGTTCCAGAAAGCATCCGGATTACATTGTAGCCGCGGTTAATGAATTCTGGGAGTACTGTAATGAGTTCCTTATCAGACACTACAGGGTGTCCTGACTGGGTAGGACCCTGAAAACCGTTCACGGAATAGTTCTTATATGAGAAAAAACCATACACGAAAATTGGAATAGCTGTATGTAAATATATAAAAATGAAGTGGTTTAGACTTTTCCAACATGCATTCTGATTAGTATGGTGGTGTGGTTCAAGTGTAAAATCCATAATATATAATAATGGTTTATTATAAACCAGAAAATTGAGTGGTAACATTAGATAATTTATTGAATTATGTAGAAAAGAGTATCATTGTGTGGTGTGTGTTCTTGTGCAAGTAAACATTTGAAAACATGGTTGGAGCTTTTATAGAATTCTTCTCTCTCAAAAAAAACTTGAAGGGAGCAAGCAGTGCCGCACAATTACAGCTCGGTAGAGTAGGTCCCATGACAATTGGTATGGCGATGTGATTCAAGTGTAAAATCCACCATATATAATCAAGCAAGCAGTGTAGCACAATTACAGTTTGGTAAAGCTGGCCCCGTGACAATTAGTATGGCGATGTGGTTCAAGTGTAAAATCCACCATATATAATAATAGTTTATTATAAACCAGAGAATTGAGTGGTGAAATTAGATATCCCGAGATTATCCGTGTAGTTGAACCTACCGATGGTTTCTAGCGTATGGGATCAATTTCGAGAGTTCCTATCTTCGTTTCAGTCAGGCACAAAACTCGCCCGTCGCCTAACCTTCAAAAAGCCAAATGATTTTTGCCAACGGACATCCACAATATTGTTAATGAAGGTTGAAGCAAAGGAAAAACAACCTGACAACTGATATGGTGGCATTGTCTGTGACCAAAGCACCAGATAACATGCCCACCACGTTCCCAATGGCTGAGAAGATGTTTGAAGCCTTTGGAAATCGTGAATATTCACGAAAACAGACTGTTATTCTTTTTGGCAGCCTTGTAAGCCTCAGATTGTAACTGTGCATGCCCAGCACTCAATCGCCCATAATCAAAGTGAAGACGGACCAAGGTCGCATATCTGGTAAGACCGCAGGAAAAATAATTATTAGTGGCCATCGAGATATCAGTAAAGGCAATGAAAATGGAATAAAAAACACCCGTCGAAAAGATGCTTGCAATGATGATCGCCTATATCAAACACGCCCGGTCCGTTTCGTAAGTAGGTACCGTTCTGCACATAACCCATGTAAAAATTTTATTACAAAATTTAAGAGATTTAGTGTTGTTTGTTTGTTTTTTGTTTTTGTTTTTTTGACTTTGGTTAGGTATATTGAAATATTTGGCATGCACCACAGCCAATCTCAACCATCAAACTGCAGCCAACAGAGCAAGATAAAAATAAAACATATGAAAGACATAAAATCAGGGAAGCCAAGCGCAAAAAGTTCACAATTTAATAAACTTTTTCAGCTGTCTAGGCAGGCTCAACTTAAACCTCAGAGCAAGGAGAAAAATTGAGCAGCCAGTGAAAAATAAACAACTACAAAGTGTTATATTTTCTACTCTCTGGTCAAAATCTGTTTGGGGATCCAATTTGAAAGACGTCGATGCCCTTCCAACTTGGGATGGAAGGATAATATCAAAACACTAAACAAATTTTAATTTTAATTTTTGAGTTCATTTGAAAGGTGGTTGAATTTATTATTTTAAGTAGAAAGGCTTTATAGATTTTGTGTTACGCTGCTTATCATATATTAATTTAAATATATTGTGAAGTTTTTAATATTGTTAATTAATTTTTTGAATCATCAATAATTTTGTAAATTATATGTAATGTTTTTTTTAAACAGAATATGGAAGAATTTGAGTTAAATTTTGATAGTGTGATCAAGTTTGTGGAGTTTGCTTGATAGTGGATTTACATCCTCTTCTAATCTTTCCATCTTGAGATGTTTATCTAAAAGATGGTGCTTTTAGGGGATTCAACGATGGCTCTTATAAAATTTTCACAAATTTAACATATTTTTTCAGTTGAAATTCTCTTTCAATCATGGAAGAGCATAAATGATGTTACTTTTAACCAAGTTATGCTAGAAATTTTCTTTTCCATTGCTAACAAAGTTAATGTGTTATTTTATGCTATGCTATGGATTCAAGTTCAAGTCGAGAAAATGCCTCTTGAGTTCACCATCTCTAAATCTTGTTTAATCATTGAGGCAATGCCCCTTGTGCAATTTGCAAAGTCACTCTAGACCCCCCACCCCTCGCTCGCCTCATGAGACTATAGGCATGGGTTATGGAGAGGACTCGGTCACTTAACACAGGTTGTAGTGGTTCACCTTTGAGACGTTTTTCATCTCTGAGACCTCAAACTCGTTGATAAACAATTTCGAAGATAAAAATAAAGAAAAGGAAGAAAAAGTTTGGGGTTCTATATCTGATGGTGTAGACCCTCCAACTATTGGGCTCTGGGGAGGATGGGGTGACAACCCTGATGGTCCCCTGCCTTCTCCTCCTCCATTTGCTCCTACTACTTAATATGAATTGTGTTATGTGATTTTGTTTTATAAATTTTTGGTTTCATCATCTTTTTTTTAAATTTTTTTTTAAAATTTTATTAAATTACTAATTAAATTTCTCGACATCCATCGATATGACTTTTAAAATACAATTTGTTTCATTCATTTTTTTAATAAATAATTTCTATATTAATTTTTTAATATAATTTAAATAATTTTTCAATTAAAAAATAAAACATTTATATACTATATTACAACCTAAACATTCTTCTACAAACATGAATAATATAAATGACATATACATGAACATTGATAATCAAACAAGCACATTATGCTGAAAATAATTTTGTAAATTTATACAAACTATATATTTTAAAAAGATCCCAAAAAAATAACATGCAAATAAAATACCTACTTTACCTTCTAGTGATGAAATTTGAAGGGCTCCCTATATTTTAATGTGAAGGGTTTGTTTAAATTTGACCCTTCATAACTATGCTTGGTGCTTTGCCCTTAAAGTGAAAGAATAAAATTTTAACTACTTTTTAATATATATAATATTTTTTAACATATATTAAAATTAAAAAATTATTAAAAATTAATTAATAAAAGATGCTTCCAAATATATCTTTTATTTAATTTTATTATTAAAATTTTGTATATTTTTCTTTTCTATTTTTACAAGTATGGTGAAATATTTTGTTAAAGAAAATATAATGATTAATTTTTTTTTAATAAACTATTAATATTTTAATATTGTTTTATTTCTTACATTTTTTATTATATAACATATTTTTAAAAGTTAGGTAAAAGTTTTATTTATAATTAATTATGTTTTGGTTTTCCCAATTATTTGTATAACTCGTTTTGCAGTCGTTCCTTTATAAACCCTCGTTAATTTGATATTATAAATTTTTACAATGAAATCGAGTATTCAGAGACAATTGTTTCTACTAGATTCACTCTATTTTTCAGCTTTTTCATCTTGAATTCTTCACGTGGAAGATGATTCTCTTAGGGAACTCAGCATTGTTGCTTGCAAAATATAATTGCTTTTGGCAGATCTTGCGTGTTGACATTTTGTTTCAAATATGGAAAGCTAGGAATTATGCTTGCTTTAATCATGAAAAGCTGGAACGTAATTTTTCTATTTTTAACAAAATTATTGTTCTCTCTAATGTCACTCTTCAAATTCAAAGCGAAATAGACAAGGTCCATCTAGAGCTCAGCCACTTCCAGCGTTTACTTGATCACAAGGGAAATGCTCCATGTGCAGTTATCCAGGAACCTCTTGAACCCCCATGGCATCCTACACCCCTCCGGGGACAAAGACGTGCGCTGAGACAATAGTGGTTCAAAACCAAACGCAGGAGTTACTCTCTACGATGGTCACCACCTAACCGGCTTAAGTGATTCCTCTCGATCTGAAGGTGATGGTTGGGGTTGGAGATCTCCTCCTCCATCCCACGATGGTGATAACAGAGGTTGGAGTCTACCTCCCTAAGACAAATTCCCATGCTTGGCTCTGGCTACTTTCCTAGAAAAAATCCAGATGAGACTTTGGAAGAGCAACAAAACACTGGTTGGGAGCTACATGGATCCCCCTGCCATAGGAGGATAGGGTGATAAGCCTCCGGGTCTACCATCTCCTCTGCCTCCCTTGACGTTCATATTTGTTTTTGCTGCTTAATTGTTCTCTTTAATATTATTTGTACCTTGGCTTATGTGCTTTACTAACAATTGATATGATGTAATTTTTTTGATATGATCACTTTTTAGAGTTATTTCGAAAAAAAAATTAACCCTCAATGTAACTTTACTTGTGATGTATGAATTTTCCACCCTTTTTTAATATGATTAAAATTATACCATATCTTATTTTATATTAATATTTAGACGCTTCTCAATTAAAAAATAAATAAAACCATTGTTCTTAATAAAAAATTATAAACTACTATCCTCAACATTTATTGTGAAAAAATTCAAAGTTTGTCCTTAACTAACTTTACTCTGGGAACTATTGCCCTCAAATCATCTATAACTTTTCTTAGCCATTCACGTGAACAGATTACTACTTTGCCACTGTGAGGCAAACAAATGAAAAAGAAACATGAGTTGATGCCAAAGAAACATACTGACCAACCACTTTGGAATCTCGCCCTCAACTTCAACTGCACCATCCCAACGCTCCCGTTTCACGTTTTGCCACACCGCAAGTTTTGGATATTTAACGGGGACGGCTGCATCTTTTGCCGGCGATGGCGACGGCAACTGCGACACCAAAGACACAGACGCTGCAATTTTACGTTTGGAGTGCAAAGATTGAGTAAGGTAGCCGTAGCATTTGCCATGCGTCTTCCCCCCTAACAAATGTGTTGGGCATGGGCGTTGAATAACTGTGACTTTAACGTTACAATCTACCAAAGCCATTTCCAAATCAGATTCCTTCATGATCAACTCCGCAAGAAAACCTAAAATTTATAAGCCTTAGCAGAAAGAAGACAAATGCCAATTCATTTCTCGAGGCAAATGTCAGATTAGAACGTGAAATACATATAATGAAAGCAAGTTGATTTTGGAATCCTGAATTTAAGAGATTCTGTTTCAGACGACCTTGTCCATTTCCAAAGTAAACAATGGTGACAGATAATCAGACTGACAAAGCAATTGCTGAGTTAAATTGTGTTATGATTAGGGAGAATAGGATGTTATCTGGCTTATTGATGGCTCATCACAATGTCCCTAACATATGTTTTGGTTATTAACAAGTTTTCAGTCTTTGTTGGAGGACAAGTTGCAAATTAAAATATTGCCAATTATGAACCTTAGATTGCATTATTATCTATATGATGAATGGAATACCAATCTCGACTAAAGTTGATATTTATTTGTTTTATCTTAAACATTTACGCTATATCATATACTTAGTTTACTTGTTTTCTTCACTATATGTAAAGCTAATGTAGAATTCGTCACAATTTGATTTGTTTATCTCACACATCTTTGTATTTAAGTAAAATGTTATTTTATAAATCACTGTTGTATCTAAGTAAGATATACATCTTTGGACATTAGATTAATCCATCGATAAGATAGATATACATATTTAAATGTTGGGATAATCCATCAATAAGATAGATATACATCTCTAGACATTGGAATAATCCATCAATAAGATAGACATACATCTCTAAATGTTGGGATAATCCATCAATAAGATAGTAGTTATGTGATGATTAGGAGAGAAATTAGATCTCCTTAAACTCTACCATTCTTGATGGAGCAAGTTATACTCATGATTCATAGTTGATAAAGTCGGTCACAACATTTTATTTTTTACCAATATTTAAAATTAGATAGAATGAAATTGTGGAATTGAAATAATAGTGCAAATATTTAATGTTAAAGCTTTTGAAATAAATGTGTTTTAAATTTTTTCTCTACATTTCAGATCACCACATAAAATCTTTCATTAGAAGAAAAAGGATTTATAATGAAACAGCAAACCTTGCAATCCTTAAATAGGGTAGAGATAGTGGTCACATGAGGTATTAAATGAGAAAGTAGTCATTACCAGAATTTTAAAAAATGTATTCACCTCTCCTTTTAAATAGAAGCTCATACCTCAATGTGACACCTAGTTCAAAATTAAATTAAAAGACTAATCCCTTAAAGCCGGAAAATTTTCAATTTAAAAAAAAATAATAACTGTTACAAATAAAATAATACAATTTGTCAATCAATTATTGATTATTAAGTTATAATTAATACCATGATTAATTAATCTTATAAAAATGAATCATAAAGTTAAATTATGATGTAAGCAAATAAATCGGTAGAGAACCAAATTAATAAATTAAATGTAATTATTAATACATTAGTTGGTTTAAAATATTTAATAACTTATAAGTTTTATATAAAGAAAGAAATAAAGTATAAAATTAAATGTTTTAATTTTAATAAATTGTAAAATTTTACTTAAGAAAACCTAACCTACAAATTGTTGATAATAGGTTTCCAAGTCTGACCTAACCCCAAGCCCTCATCTTTGTTTAGATTATAAGAGTGTTAACTAATATTAATGGCTTCCCTTAATATTCAATTTTGAAAACAATTTTTCTCAGCAACAATTTTAGCACTTTCAATGTAGATAGCATACTTGGTTTTGCACGAGTGCTCAACAAACTCCAATTTTTATTCTCTTTCTAGACCAATATCATTACCGTGCTCCTTATTTCTAGTCCCAATGGACCTCCTGCTTTCCCCAATGCATGAGATTCCACAATAGCATTCCACAATGTAGACTCCGCTAGATAGGGTAGGGTCTATATGATCTTTTGCAAACCCTAAAGTCATTCTCAACTTATTCAAAAGAAAGAAGGTGGTTTTGATATTTTGGCATTTGAGAATTTTAGCAATCTTGTTGGAAATACCTTCAACATCGAACAAGAATGTTATTAGGCCTCCAGCTAATAGTTCCTTTTGTCTTTGTCTCTTGATGTTATCCTTAGCTTGTTTGATAGCCCTAGTGACTTTACTCCCATATGTAACCATTCAACTTAAAAACCCCCTTTAAGTGTTACATTTCTTGATCAATGTTGTTTTCATCACAAATTTTGAACGGTGCAGTGGTTAAAGCTTTCATAACACCTATCTTTTTTCATTAAGTGATGGTGTGAAGAGTCATGGAGGTAAACATCTATGTGGATTCCTTTTCTATAGACCTTCCTAGCTAGAGAGCGATCCCCTTTTTCAGAAATGAAGACATATAGAAAGGTAGGCTTCCTTCCACCTCAATTTCCTTGGTGAATTTGATGCTAGGCAACAAACTATTAAGGTGGGAGTGACAGTCTTCCAAACAACTCCTACCATGTTGCCAGTATAAATTAGTGGCACTAACATACCTCTTCCACCATTTGGGTTTAAGAGGAAATGAGTGAAAAGTCATATCTTCAAACATTTCCATGAAAAGGTTGACTTCTACAGGGGAAAGAGGTGAACCATTGCCATACCTTCAAATTGTTCATAGATAACACCTTTAAAGGAGAGAGGTGGAATTAAGACATAAGGCTACCAATTTAGCATTTTCCTCATTTTTAAGATTCAAGACCACTTCTACTGCTTCTTCATTAGATTATTTTTAAATAATAACACCACATCAAAGTTGACTAATAACTAATTATCTTCAACCTTATTGTCCTGAACAAATTCCACAAAATCACCGGAGTCACAGATAAAAGAGAAAGTCTTGCCCACTAGAGGTTTCAATCTATTCGCCAAGAAAGTTGCAAGACCATAGGTAGGAGATTCGGTGGTATCGACAATAAGCCTTAAAGGATTACCTTCTTTATATATCTTTGGGGCACCGTAGACCCTAGGGGTAACCTTTTTCTTGGGAATCAACTTTTTCTTGGTCAAGACATCCAAAGAAGAAGATTTCATAACTTTCATGACATTCTTTAATATGTGAGAAACATTGTTATGGTCAAGCCTCCTGTAGCTACCACTAATATTGAGGTGGTTTACCATTTTTGATCTTCGCTACAAGGGCCCAGGACCAAGTGTGTGTCGGACAACTGTGTGTTAAAGAATCCTCACAGTTATAAAGATTGAATATGTGCAAAAGAATTCAAAAAGAACCAAAAAACTCTAGTCAATGGAACAGAAGTTTGATGCTTGCAAAAATTCAACTTCTATTCAGTGAGAGTGAATAGGGAAAGAATGTAGAGATGTACAAATTCTTACCACCAGTGTGTAACAAAGTAGATATGTAGAGCATGCTATCTATCACAATGATTGTGTATGGCATTGACCCTTGGCTAGATGCATATGATACATATTTGTAAATGTAATACAAGAATTAGTTACAATTTTTGTTCGATACAAATAAGATGGCTACAAGTTGTTTCATCTTCCTTGTTTGGCAACAATTCTAGGTACATGGCGGTTAACTACCCAACTGGATAGCTACCATGCTCCAGGATGAGAAGAGCCACTTAGCAAGACACTCGTTCGAAGCAAGCTAAAACATGTATTGATTGAAGGTAGGTGTAGGCACACAAGACTACGATCGAGGTACACAAGACTACGAACTTGTGCGAGTGTACTACACAGGACTGTAAGCAAGCACAAGTGTGTTATGTGAGACTGTGAAGAAGTGTATGTTGTGTAAATACTGTGAGCAAGTGTGAGTGTGTTGCGCAAGATTGTGAGTAAGATTCCAAGGTGAAAGGGATGTGCATTACGCAAGTGTATAAATAAGTATACACAGCATAGGAATTGCGCACAGATCATTTGTTGTTTCTTGAATACATAGATGCTATAATTTTGCATTTTGACTGCAAAGATTGAGTAAGGTAGCCATAGCATTTTCCATGCATCTTCCCCCTAACAAATATGTTAGACATGGGATTTAAATAACTGAGACCTTAACATTACAATTTGGCAACGCCATTTCAAAAGTAGATTCCTTCATGATCAACTCCACAAGAATATCTAAAATTTATAAGCCTTAGCAGAAAGAAGACAAATGCCAATTCATTTCTGGAGGAAAATGTCAGATTAGAACGTGAAATACATATAATGAAAGCAAGTTAATTTTGGAATCTTAGTTTAAGAGATTTTGTTTCAAATTACTTTGTCCATTTTCAAAGTAAACAAAGGTGAAAGATAATTAGACTGACAAAGCAATTGTTGAGTTAAATTGTGGTATTTTTGCATTTTGTAGAAAATATTTTTGTAGAGACTTCACAATTTAAGTAGACTGAAAGAGGTAGGGATATCTCTTCTATCAAAATCATCCAAGACTCTCTCTGATCTGTCCGCAAAAGTAACCAAAAGATAAACAATCATTGAACCATGCATACACTGGCCAAAAAAAACTAACAAGATTTAGACCTTTTAACCAATACAAAAACCAATAAGGAGAATAAAATGTTATCTAGCTTATTGATGGCCCATCGCAATGTCACTAACACATATTTTAGTTATTAACAAGATTTTAGTGTTTGTTGGAGGGCAATAATCGGCAATGTCACAATGTCACTAATAAAATATTGCCAATTATTGAAAATGATTGGTTTGTTTGTCTTTTGGTTAATAGTTAAAAAACATAGATTTACACAGTATAATAAATATCAATCTAATTATTACTTGGCTAAGTTGATGCTTATTTGTCTCATCTTAAATATTTACTCTATATCATAAACTTAGTTTTCTTTACCATAGATAGAGCCAATGTAATATCTCACACATCATTGTTCTATCTTAAGTAAGATATACATCTTTGGGCAGTGGGATAATCCATCGATAAGATAGTAATTATGTGATGATTGGGAGATAAAGTGGATCTTTTCAAATTCTGTCATTCTTGATGGGGCAAGTTATATTGATGCTTTCTTGCATAGTTGATAAGGTAGTTAGTTAGAACATTACATTTCTAGTAATATTTTAAAATTAAATAAAATGAAATTGTGGAATTAAAATAATAGTACAATAATTCAATGTTAAAGTTTTTGAAATAATTATATTTCCATCTTTTCTCTACATTTTGGATCACCACACATAGTCCTTCATTAAGAGAAAAAGGACTTATGGTGAAACAATAAACTCTACACTCCTTAAATATGGTAGAGATACAGTCATATGAGGTATTAATTGATGGATAAATTATTCCATATAGGAGAATTTCGTCATTGTGAAAGTGGATCTTCTCAAACTCTTTGCCTTTCTTGATGGGCAAGTTATGCTAATAATTTATCATATAGTTGATAAGGTAGTTGGTCACAACACTACATTTTTTACCAATATTTAAAAATTAGATAAAGTGAAATTGTGGAATTGGAATACTAGTGCAATAATTCAACGTTAAAGCTTTTAGAGTAATTGTGTTTTCGTTCTTTTATCTATATTTTGGATCACAACATGTAATCTATTATCACCTAGGAGAAAAAGGACTTATGGTGAAACAATAAAACATGCACTCCTTTAATATGGTAGAGATCATATTTACACAAAGTATTTGATGATGTAGAAATTACCCCATATGAGATAATTTTTCATTGTGAAAGAGCCAAAGGCTTGGATGTACATAACATGATTTATGGTCAATTAACTTCAATTATTTTATTCATATGAAAGTATTACTTATGTAGTGCAAATATCTCCAACAAACAAGGAGATCTTCCTCATCCTAATCCCTAATAAATCTCTCTATCCTTCCTAACATCACTTCTTAATTCTTTGTCACAATTCTATCTATGTGAGTTGGTATTATCAACTCACATACAATATTCCACACACATAATTATTGTTGCTCACCTACTAATGTGAGCACTAATATAGTTTTTCCTAACATTTTTCTTAGTGCTCACATGTGGAAAGGAACTAGATGGACTGAACATCTCTATATTACCCCCAAAATTTTAACTTGTAAACGTTAAAATCACCCGATAATACATCCTTACAAAACATAAAAATTTATTACATAAAAAATCTTATTTTATTTGACAAAATATTTATCTTTTATTATCAACTCAAGAAAACGTCCACACACAAAAAAATACAAACATATCAACTAAAACGAAATATGAAATAAAAGCATAACTAACAACTCACTAAAAACAATAATGACTAAAACACTAAAAACTTAAAATAAAATACAAATCTTAAAAACAAACAAAATTAATAAAATACCTATAAAACCAAATGGAAAACATATCCAATTAAAATTTTGAAAACAAAACCTATAAAAATTTATATGACTATCCACAAATTCATACCGCAACAAAAGACAACTTTAAAAACTGAACCTAAACAAAAACCTAAAATATAACTTAAAAAAATAAAAAACGTAATACCACCTGAATACTACTTAGTAAAAAATCAAGACCACTATTCTAAATACCATGTTCACCTTAAAACAAAAACTTTAACTATAATACAAAAGATAAAATCTAAAAATAAACTTTTAAATATCCACCACAAAAAAGGGGAAGGAAAAAAAAAAAAATCCTAACCAAGTCAAATCCAAAAACCCAAAAACTGTAAACTATACAAAATGGTTTTCCCATTGAAAGACTGCATCGGAACAAAATTTGTGGTGTCCTTCCTCCCCTAAATGTGAGTTGTAATGAGCTCATGGGAGCCAATCCATGTGCACAATTGGGCTAAGTGGTGCCAAGAATCAGATCTACCAATGAAAACCCAAGTTTTGAATCAGTTTGTTGATGATGTGAGCAAGCTCGCAACGGAGTCTACAAGGACTGAGATGATGTGAACCAAATCGAATAGGAATGTCCCATAAGTCTATAGGAGATGTCGAACCCATCTAGGGTTATCCACAACTATTGTATGGAGGATAATAGGGGTTGTGAAGGCAAGAACATCATGGAAACTCGGATCTGCCTATGTAGCTCGAAGAATGGAGACTACGCATGGAGGATTCTCAATCGAATTATAAGTGCTAGGAATGGATGTAAACTCGAATGCCAAATGCATGTTGGTGCTCGACAATCAATGTTGAGATGGAGAGCAGGTCAAACATGGGAGTTTGGATCTTGATGGTGATTTGGAGACCAAGGGAGCTGAGATGGAGGATAGCGTTGCTATCGATCTAATCAATGTGGACTCATTGCAGGAGAAAGGTAGAGTAACTCATAGAAGAGCTCATGCAAGTTTATAGACTTCGCTTAATTGATGAATATTGCAATGTAAATCACGCCCAAATGCTTACCAAAGAAACAAACTATGATCATACAACAAATGATCCGAAGCCAAACCGAATCATGCAAAGATGCAATGTTGTTGATCTGAGAAGTGCAAAACTTCCAAACCTTCATGCATATCTGAATGCATAAACTCTTATACACGATACACCAAACTAAAAACTATCTATTTTTTAATTTTTTAAATAATAAATGTCAATGGGATTTGCAGTGGTCCACATTGCATAACCATAACAAAAAAAATTAAGGCCTATCAAATAGAAAGAGCAATGGATGTAGTTTTCACTCCAAGACTTATTACAAACAAGACTTAAATTACAGAGAGTCCCATAAGGAACCTATTCTGATATCAGATATAGAAATTACCTTATATTGGGTAATTTCTTCATTGTGAAAGAGCTAAAGGTTCCAAGATTTTTTGTCAATCAACTTTAATTATTTTATTCATATGAAAGTATTACATATATAGTGCAAATATTTCCTACAAATAAGGAGATCCTCCTCATCCTAATCCCTCATAAATTTCTCTATCATTCCTAACATTATCTTCATGAGTTGATAATATCAACTCACAATATTCCACACACAAAATTATTGTTGCTCACCTACTAATGTAAGCATTAATCTATTTTTTTCCTAACAAATGAGAAGATAGTTGTTCCCAGAATTTTGAAAAATGTGTTCACCTTTTTTTAATATAAGCTCATACCATAGACCCGACGATGATAGTCTAGTGGTGAGTAACCTAAGTTTTAGAAGTGGGAGGTCTCAGGGTCCATTATATAATATCCCTCAAGAGGGTATTATATTCAACATCCATACTTACAAAGGAAGAGAGCTCTGCTTATATAGAAAATATGAAGGGAGGAGAGAAAAGAGGGAAACTTCATGGAGAAGGAAGAATGGCGCCCCACTTCTAGTGGAATCACTATTGATCCATAGTGCCTTATTTAGACAAGATCCACCATCTCCATGTGACCTTCTTGTTTTTGTCTTCCACATATCCACTAAGGTCTAAAACACCTTTAGACTCAAAGACAAAAACATATGAATCATGGGTCCTCCATAGAATTTTGACCCATACCTACTCATGTGAAGACAAGCATGTGAAGATCTCCTTTGTCCTTATGCACATTAGAGTTAATAGATTCCCAAACACTTTTTCACTCCAATAACACCTCTTCATATGCACCCCCCTTAGAATTGCACTCCACTTTATCTCACATCAACTTTAGCACATGTGAGATCCCCCATAGGCCATGCCACCTCACACAAGCCACATCACCTATTGCATCATCACTTGCATTACCTATCACATCACCATGAATAGTAATAATAAATAGTAACATGTGAATAGTGTCTATGAATAGTAATTGGTGAACAATGATTTGACATAATAATATTTTCTTACAACATCCAACTTAGCCTATGGGAATTAAATAAGCTAACAGTCTTCTGCAAATGTCCCATAAGAAAAAAATGGACATTGCAGTCCTCCCTTCCCAAAGATTGCTTGTCCTCAAATAATCTGGTTCACTTCATGATTCCAAATACCCTGATTGTGATATAGTTGCCCCAACACAATTCTATTATGCTACTCTGATATAATCAAGAAATAGGAGCCACGCACCAAGTGATGCTTTAGCAAACACTTTCTCTATAGCAACTGCAACATCTGCATCCACACCACCTAGAACCTCCATCCACTTAGCTATCACAATCTTGGGTGCACCACTTGTCATAGTAAAGCCATCTACCACCCTCACACTGAACCTCTCGAAATCCTTTGCCTATAGACTCCTCTTGGTCACCAAGGCCTCATTGATGAAATTGTGGGTTGCCCCATTATCAATCAGAATGGTCACTCATTGCCCCTGTAAGACACCTCTTACTCTAAATGGGTTGTACCTTGGGGTACCAAAAAGAGTAGCGATGGTTCCTCCTTTCACCTCCTCTTGGTAAGCATCCAAGGTCTCTTCCTCTTCACACAAAAAAATGTATGATTTGTCTTCAGTTACCTCTCTAACTTCTGGTTCAAACTCATCTAGGTGATCGGTACATGCAGCTTTTGAGTTCTTTGGTGAGACCTCTAAATAAAATTCCTCTTGACGAATATCAATCTCATCAATTACTTGATTTATTTCGCTTTGTCTTCATTCTCTGGGTTCTTGAATTGCTCTGCGTCAGCCTTCTCCTGATCAGTATATGAGCTAGATTCTGCCTTCACCTCCTTTGATGAGTGCAAATCCTCATTCACCTAATCTCCATCGAACATGTCAGCGACTATCTTCATGGAGTCCACATAAGAAGTGATACTACCATGCCCCAAGGTTACCAAACCATGGAACCACACTTATGAGCCTCCCCATTTAAATGTATTTTGGCATACTCGATGTCTTTTATCTCTAACATGGGGTTAAGTTGAAAACATGTCTTATTTCTTCACCCACAAACATACACTACACTTGTTGGAACCATCAAAATAATGAAGAGACGACTTACTCATCATTTATGCAAACATCTGAATCTTTTGTTGTGATTGAGCCAACAATTTCTTCATTTAATGTTGTGCCTTAAAAAAATCTTGCATCATATTTTCTAGATTGGATGGCTCTATTATTCTTGCACCTATTTCAAAAAAATCTCCCTGTCACTTGGAAGCATCAAACAACATAAAGACCTATAAGCTGGCAAGATCACCAGCTCGAATACCACTAAAATATCCCTCTTGGGATAATTAGAATTTTTTTTGAATTTTTTGAAATAACCATACAAAATGATATGACCATACAATTGATAGATACCAAACTGATAAAAACTCCAACTATAATATTACTTGAATACGAAGAGTACATATAAATAGAGCAATAAACACAAACAACTATTTACACAACTTGATACACAACAATCTTCGTTGAAGCACCAATGTAGTATTTGAATGAAACCACCATAAGCCAGTCAGGGAGGATCTCTCACCACCAAAACCTAGCAAACCTTAGAAGGTTTTTATCCTCAAAGATTTCTTCACTCCAAGGGTTTTCATCCTTAGGAGAGGAATATGTTGAATCAAGTTCAAACTTCACAAATGGGGGAGGGGAGGGGTGTTATAATATCCAATTCATGCTTACAAATGGAGAGAACTCTTTATTTATAGAGTTTACAATGAAGAAGGAAAAGAGAGAAGAAATATGAGAGTGAGAATATGGTGCCACATTTTCATGTGGACCAAAATAGCTACTATTGGGCATGTGGTCCCATGTACAAGGGTCAAGAGTGAATCTTGTATTTTCCACCATTTTGCATATCACTCCAAAATGTCCTCCTCACTCACACATGTGAGCAATAGTGAGATGATTGTCCCCTTGTGAAAATGGTCAAAAGTGGATCACATAATCACTCACTCTTTTGTCTTGGTCTTCCACTTTCCATGTGACACAAAAAATGGTGCCCCACTTCCTCATGTGAGCCAAATCTCCAATAACGCAATCTTGTTTTCTTCCTCCATGTGCCCATAAGCTTCCAAAAGATTTATAACACCTTTTGGCTTTCCTTTTCATGCCAACACAAGTTTCTACCTTAAGATTGTGCCCCAACTATTCACGCATTATCTTCATCCCAAAAGTAAGACATGTGACTCACCAAAGACAAGAAAAACTATCTCTTAGTGGATTACTATGCCCCACTCCATCACATGCACTAGATTCCAAGGGAGATCTTTTGTGGGCTATGCCACATCATTCACAAGCCACTTTATCTATTGTATTATGAGTTGCATCACCTACCACATCACCATGTATAGTGATAGTGAAGAGTACTTGTGTGAATAGTGACTTGATCTTAATTATTTCTTTTATATCACCCGACTTAGCCTACAAGAATGAAATAAATTAACGGTCTTCCACAAATGACTCATAATAAAATTGGGGGCATTATAGTCCTCTCTTCCCAAATATTGTTTGTCCTCAAGCAATACTTATTCACTTCTTGATAAGGTCCCAAGTCAAGTGTGAGAATTTTCAATTCTCAATCCTTTATATGAAATCAACAAATTCCCCTTCTAAGTGTTTGTCTTTATCATGTTTCTATTGCACCACTCTGATATAATTAAGAATTAGAAGTTCTGCATCAAGGGATGTTATAGTAAGCACTTCATCTCAACTACAACATCATACTCTTCATCCTTTACTTGGGTTGAAAACAAACTCAATTGCACCAACACATGCTTGTCATGTGCCATGATCTTTGTACTTTCCTTGGACATGTGCAAATCATGCACTATTTGACTCATAAACATATCTTTATCAACACTCATATGGGTTGTTCCTATTTTTAAACTTGCACATGGAATAAACATGTCAATGAAATCAAGAGCTTTTCATACCACTCCTTCAACCACTTCATCATGTTACTCATGATGGCTTGCCAATGGCCCATTCTCCACCACACTCATGGTTCATTTCTCCTTGTGTGCACTTGCATGCGTAACTTCCACATCCAATGATCCTACCATGGAAACTTGCAATTCTACTCGGCTACTCTCTTCACTCATCTGCAAATCATCCTTATGTAGCATGGACTCAATCATTGGAAGATTGATGGGTGCTCCTTGAACATGAACATCTTTTTAAACTTCCACTTATATGGTGGATTCCTTCATGGGCTACTCACTAACCACTTTTGGATCTGAATCTTCCTGTTGATACATGTAGTCATTAGAAGTCATTAAGTTATCGAATTTCATAGCTTCTATTTGCATAGAAGATTCGTCCAAGTTTTGCTTCCTTTCACTTGCTTTCACATATGATTTTTTCTTCCTTGGGCTCACCACCACTCTATTGGAATAAACATGAACTAAAAGTCACTAATTCCTCTTCTTTATTCTTGCATTGGTGACTAGGCTCCCAAGATTCCTTGCATGATAAGCAAACATCAAACATTGTTTCTTCTAAGATCATTTTTGTTGCTAGCTTTTTTTTTCTCCACTTCAAGACTCTCCTCTTCTCTTGCAAATGCATCTCTTGATTTTACAAAAAAATCTTCACTTTTATCTCCTTGGAAACTTCCAACTTCTCTTTTTTCCTTGACCTTCTTATGTAGTTTATAAGGCCCCTTTTGATAGGATTATTATTTCAATTGACTTCAAAAATTCATCAAAGAAAACTATACCTTTGAAATCATCTGGTGATTCATGATACCAATTTAGAACTTTGGCGGCATCTCGTTCATAGTTCTATATCCTCATCATCACCTCTTGTATAGGATCTATTTCTTCTTTCTTTGATAAGAATTGGGAAGTTGTCACAAATCTGTGTTCCTTGCAGCTCTATCAACAAACAATTTTTCAAACATAAACTCCTCATAGGCTAGCAAAATACATAACTCTGATACCACTAAATATCCCTCAAGGGAAAATTAATACAATTTATGAATTTTTTGGAATAACATGCAAATTAAACAACCATACAACTACAATATCTGAAAACTGATAATAATCACCAACTATAATATTATTGAAAATACACAACTACTTACAATGCTTGTTACAAACACTTTGTTAAAGCACCAATGTAATTTCTGAATGAAACCACCATAAGCCAGCCAAGGAAGATCTGTCACCACCGAAACTAGCAAACCTTAGAGGGTTTTCATCTTCAAAGATTTCTTCACTCCAAGTGGTTTCATCCTTAGGAGAGAAATACGCTGAACCAACTTCAAATTTCACAAATGGGAGGGAGGTGTGGTTATAATATTCAACATCCATACTTACAAAGGGAGAAAGTTCTCCTTATATAGAAAATGTGAAGGGGAGAGAGAGAAGAGGAAAAAAATTCATGGAGAAGGAAGAATGGCACCCCACTTCTAGTGGAATCACTATTGATCCATAGTGCCTTGTTTGTCACTTATGCAAAAGTCCATAAAGTAGAGAATCTACTTTAGACAAGATCCACCATCCCCATGTGACTTTGTCTTTGTCTTCCACATATCCATTAAGGTCCAAAACACCTCTAGACTCAAGACAAAAACACATGAATCATGGGTCCTCCATAGAATTTCGACCCATACCTACTCATGTAAAGACAAACACATGAAGATCTCCTTTGTCCTTATGCACACAAGAGTCAACAGATTTCCAAATACTTTTTGACTCTAATAACACCTCTTCACATACAGGCCCATTAGAATTGTGCATCATTTTATCTCACATCAACTTTAGCACATGTGAGATCTCTCGTGGGCCATGCCACCTCACCCACAAGCCACATCACCTACTACATCATCACTTGCATCACCTACCATATCACCATGAATAGTGGTAGTGAATAGTAATAAGTAAATAGTGTCTATGAATAGTAATTGATGAATAATGAATTGACATAATAATATTTTTTTACAACCCCTGACTTAACCTATGGGAATTTAATAGGCTAATGATCTTCTGAAAATGTCTCATAAAGAAAAGGGGGACATTACATATTCCTTAGGATGACCACTTTTTAACGTCGTTCCCACACTAAGCTACGACAGATTATTCATGAAAAACATCCACAATGCAATGGGCTATCGACTCAGTGTTCAATGCGATAGGGTTTGACATGTGGCTTGGAACTTGTGTTTAATGGAAAGAGGCAAGTCCACAGTCTGTGGATAAAGATATTATTCACCGTTGGTTTGGGCATTTCGATTACAAAAATGTATGTACCCAACATTTTATGCATGTTAATGGGTCAATAGTAAATCTAAGTAAAAGTAAAAGAAATAATAATGCTTATTGGCTTCTCCCTCCTCTGGGGTGGTTCAAATGAATTTTGATGGAGCTTCAAGGGGCAATTCGGGTGCTTTTGAAATGGGTTATATAATAAAGGATTGTAATGGCTCACTCATCAGGGTTGTTTCTAGAAAGCTCTAGGATGGAACGAATAATAAATCTGAAGCATAGGCTTTTGTAACAAGGCTTGAGATGGTTTTGCAGTGCAACATTGAGAAGCTTCAGATAGAAGGAGATTACTAAATTTTGATTTCTGCACTAAAAAATAAGTTTGTAACCTCTTGGAAATTGGAGAATGTTTTGGCTAAAGCATGGGAATGCCTAGATAACCTACCTAGATAAACTTATGTTATGGGATTGCATGCATTGTTTTAAGGAAGCTAATTCAGTTGTAGATTTCTTAGCGAATTGTGGTATTGACCAAAGGGAGGAAATAAGAATGGATAATCAATGATCATCGTAGGACCTCGTCAAGATCTCTTCCATAAATTTTGGTCTATAATCATCATGCCTCCTATGATTATATCATATGGTTTTATTTTGGTTTTATTGCCACTCCAGTTGCTTGTGGGAAGGAGCAATCTATAATCATGGCTTTGTTCGAGTGTTTTGAATTCATGGTAGGCCTTATTTATTAAGGCAGTTTGTTTTGTTTGTTTGGTGTAATCACCTAAAAGTGGTAATTGGATGCTAAGAGTGTCACTTAAGTTACCATATTCTATTCCTAACTTACCCCTAGACCCATCCCAGAGCCTTCGACACATTTTTTAGTCATTAAGTAGACCATAGTCACCTATAATTAGTGAAAACATAGTGTCAGGACTGTCTTCTCAGATCCCAACCCAACTTGCTTAGTAGTCTATCAAGTGGACATTAGCGCCACATTTGGGACACTACAACCACATGGTGCTAGTTTCCCCATTGAGCGCTATTGTTCTTAGCCCTAACTCTTCTTAACAGATACTTTTTCAAATGTGTGTCCCTCCTAAGGTCGCCTAAACACTTTTTTTATCCGCACAAGCTACAAAACTCTATAAATACAAGTCTAATTGACCTCTATTCACTAAATGGAAAATAGATACAAAAACACATTCAAACCAAAAACAAGTTGAGCAAAATTAAGGTATTTGATCCCTATTTTGCTCTACTTCATATTGCCATCTACAACAGCCTTAAGCCCAGTTTTCAAAGATTTTAAACATCAAGCACATTCAAGGCATCTAAGTTCACTAGTATTCTAAAATTCACTTGCACTTACATCAAACATTAGGTGGGAGAACTACATCGGGATTGATCCCTCTTTGGAGTATTAGTATGTAGGCAACTCTCTTCACAACATGGTGTTGAGGATGTCTAGCCCATCCTACTAATGAATACACAATTATTTTTCATGCCATACATGCAAAGAGGATTATGGTTTACACACTAAATCAGGGTTTTTAGGCACAAGTTAGGGCTCCAAGTTTTGTACGTGCAAAAACAAGACCTAAAAACATAGGCGCAAATGCTCCTATAAAATAGAAACATTCCCACAAAGGGGACACTACTGCCACTTTGAGGATACTACAACATGGAACTACTATCCATACGGGGTGCTACTGTCTAGTGAGAAAATAAACTCGAGAATCCTATTGACGACACTCATAACTGTCCAGAACTCAGTTTTCAAAAATTAGATCATCTGTGATAGTCACTTTTCAGATTCAGATAAGTCTATATTTATGTCTATTTATTGTTATTTTTGGAAAGTCAAATAAGGTCAAATGTTATAACAAATCAATGCTTAATTACTACAATTTATTCAACTAATTTAGACATCTCAACCATTTAATCTAACTTAAGATTTACATAGTTAAACCCAAAAATGTTAAATCATTTGGTGAATCTAACTTACTTCGAATATTGCTTCAAACCTTAATTTGCATTAATTCAGTTTTTTGTGTAATAAATTAGCGCTGAATACTTCTGATTTTTTTTATTTTTTTAGACAACCTAGCTAATTAAATCAATTTCATATTAGATTTTAAATTTATTTGAATATAATTTAAATTTGTTGCAAAGAAACCCTAGATTCCAAAATCCCTAACCCTACACACACTTAAGGTTTGTATCCTTTTATATCTATACTCAGATTTTATTTCCAAAACTCAGATTTCATATTCATATATCTTCTAATTCATATAATCATGATCATAATGACAGAAAAAATCAATCATTTTTTGTTGCAAAGTCTATTACTTTCATTTACATGTTTGTTCCCTTTAATTCAGAATTAACTCAGAGAAGACATAAACACATGTATAGGTGATGATTTATATCAATTGCAATATATGTCATATCTCATAGCATGTTACCTTTCTCCCATATAGAATTCCATTAATAAGCAAACCTATACACACAGAGGATTTAACACATAAGTTAACAAATGTGTTTTAAGTTTCAATGTCATATTTTATGCACAGAAAAGGATCTCCTTCTCCTCATATCCATGAGGATGATAACTACTTTCTCTCTAACTAGGGCCACGCTATCAGTCCTCCACGAGATGAAACAACTCATACCATGTCACTAATCCCCATACTCAGTCTATTCACACCTTTTCTCTACAGGGTGTGTGTCTAGATGTTCAAACTGAAACAACTAGGGTTTGCACTTGTGAAACTCTATGTGATCAACTTATTAGTATGAGCAAGATAATTATAGGTTTACAAAATCAAAATCAACTACTAAATGAAAAAATTAAAACATTGGAAAAACAATTTACAAGACAAAGGCCTCTAGGGCATAATAGTGTAAATCATGTTTATACATCTTCAACTAGTCAATTTGTGGCATACAATGTTACATATCAGAACAAAAAATTACAACAAAGTACATCTACAACTAATGATTCAAAAAGCATTCAAAGGTCAAATAAGATTTCAAGTGAGACACAAATAGAAATGATTAAAGCTAAGTTGATCAACCTACCTCCTCTACACCCAATGAGGAGATCCAAATATTTTTGTGCATATCATAGAATGCATGGGCACCACACTGATTCATGTTTGGCATTGAAAAGGAAAATACAACAGATCTTAAATACAAATGACTCACACAATGACACTTCATCTAAACAATATACACTTGCACATCTACCAATTCAAAAAGGGTCAAATTCAGAAATAGTACTAAAATGGTTATCAAAGCATAACTCAAGACAACAAAAAGTTCCAAAATCACAATCAGATCAAGAAACAATACAAGCACAAATAAATCAAGCAAATCTACCTCTCCAAAAGGAGGATCAATGTTCAATATGGTATAATTTGATCACAAATATCTACAACAGTTTGATTATCATGGTCAAGGTTTGGGCAAACATGCCCAAGGCATCACTTGTCATATTCTAGCAATTGATAATACTGGTCAACAGGGTTTGGGATTTATTAAACATCTTAAGTCCCATCGGTCACAGATACAGTTTATCAAGGCAAAATATTTAGATATACAAGGAATGTTACAAAAAGAGAAAGAGCTTTAGTTTCAAAGTCATAATTATGCTCAACCAATAAGCATTCTCAAACAAGGCTTTCTAGCAAAAGAGCCTCCATAACACTGTATGTCTACGACAAGCACAGTTTCAAAGGGCAAAATCACAATCAATCATCCAAAGCACAATTCAAAAAGGTCAAATCCACAGTATAATGCAATTCCCTCTAGCATTCCAAGTTATCATGATTCTGATGTTGAACAATATTATGATTTTGATGAGGAACAATATTATGATTTCAATGATGAACAATACTCAAATTACCACTACAACAATATTCAACTACAACATAGCAACCACACTACATGAGAGATTATCATTCCTATTTTCGACACAGGCCACAGTGATAACAAGTTTGCCATGAGACTCATTGGTTAGTATGGTTCCTACCCTTGTACATACTTCCTTCTCTCTCTCACTCCTTGTACATAATTTATTTTTATTTTCTTGTCCATAGCTTATATTTAGAAAACACAAAAACAATATAACATGTCAAGATATAAAAACATCCAAATATTACTCAGAAAACACATTTTACAAATTATATGCATTGTTATGTTTACATTTCTACTATTTTCCATATATTGCATATTGCTAGCTATCCTAGTATAATTGGTTTTATCATACACATATGTTTCACTTGTTCTTGTCGAGTGTTTGCAGATTTCAGACAAGACTCTAGTCTACTATACTAATCTAGACCAGCTATCATCTATCCAGTGGGGGCATATACACCAATCTAGGTTCCTACATTTGATACATCTACCCACTCGGGGGCATCTCATACACAGTTGCTACTCCTAAGTTCTATCTTTAAATACTATACATTCCAATTTACGCATTGATTTATCTTGATATTGATCATTACTCCTCATTGCTCAGAATTTTTGCTGGCTATCACTAGTTAGACTTAGTATATATACATCCTAACATCTACATAGATTTGTACTACATAGTTATACTGCTTTCATTTCTAGTTTTCCTAGATTATACTTGATTGTGTTTCCTATGCTTCTTCCATCTTTGAGGGTATTTGAATATGTCATTGTTCTTTGGCTCTATGCCACTTCTCTGTTTGCATGCCTTGAACATGTGCCCATGTCCCTTGTGTGTGTTTTTCATACTTCTATATGCAGACATTTGAACATGTCCTATGTGGCTCTAAGCCAAATTGATTGTTGCTTGCATATGTGGACATTTAAACATGTCCTTGTATGTCTTCATTCTCAAATTTAGTGACATGTGCCCATGTCCCTTGTATTGTGGCCCCTTGGCCTATCTTTTGCATGCTTCATGTGCTTGTATGTATGCTTCCTTGTATGTTTCTATGCCATGACACTTGTATTTGTTTGTTACACACACCAGTTTTTTATGTCATGAGGGATCTCATGGATCTACCCTTCCTACTTGGGTGTCATGATGGACATCATGTCCCATCCCCCTAGATAGTTACTCATATTTTCTATTATAGATTGATTACATCTATCTTGACACCCTTCTGCAATGCTAGATTATAACATACATCTTACATTACTTACTTATGATCATATTCATTATATATCTAATGTTATGTTTGTACATTGTATTAGAATATCATGCATATGCTCTGGCTAACACATTTTGCAAAACTACTTCTTTAAAGATTAGTTCTTACACAGATTTCACAGCTACCCTAAAAAAGGAGGCATTCATAGGGATTTGTCATAGAAATCAAAGTCCTGCTTTGTTAGTCACAAATAAATTTTAGCACACAAGCTCAGTTTTAGAAATTAGACACAAGGCAAAAAAAGGAAAAAATAGAGACTCAAACAATAGTTCAAATCACCCAGATTTCAAACCAGACAGACATTAGCACCCAGATTGAGACACAAGCATCACAAGGTACTACTATCCACTACAGGGCACTACTATCTAGTAGCCCCAACTTTAGGGCAGTCTAGATTATTTAAACCAGTACACCAGGTACAATACAAATTTGCATTGATATAGTCACAGGGTTAATAATTATCTTTAGATTTAGCTTAGATACATTCATTTCAGCTTAGATTCATACCAGTTGCTCAGATATGGGGGCATCATGCACAGCATGATCACTGCCACATTCATATCAGTTACACATATTCAATTATTGCATACTTAGTTCAGATTCAATATACTCATATACCAAATTGGGGGCATGCATGCGGTACATAGTTTCCATATACTCAGCTACACATAAGTTGATCAGATAGAATGGCAAAATTCATGTCATTCACTACGTTGTATACACTTGCTATCACATTCTAGGTTGTCACTAGATTCATGCCTTACTCTATCTGCAGTAGTTGCCATTTTTGAGTGGCCCACATCCTCCTAATATACTTGAGTGGTCATGAAGCAACATACACAGTTAGATTTACTCTGTTAGATACTTTTAGCACTTTGCGTAGTTCAATTACATATACATTTACTTCACACAGATGGACAATGATGGAGTCATGGCCTAATTGAGTTCTTGAGCCACCCACATGAGAGGGTTAGACACACTTACAGTCTTATCTAAGCCATTCACAAATCAAGATCCACCGAGAAGGGGTGGGTAATAATGGATTCAAAACTAGACTGAGTTCTTGAGCCATCCATATGAGGATTGAGCAAGCCAACAACTCAATCCAAGCTATTCAATGATATGATCATTATGTACACTTACACACACAGGTTGTCACCAAGTTCATGCATTGGTTCGCATACCCAATGGGGTATATTCATTCCTTTCCTCTCTCTTTACTCATCTTTACTCAGTTACATTATTTCAGCATAGTTTTTTGCTTTTGATCGTCTCTTGAGTAATGATTGATTGTTATAGGACATTGCATTAGATCATGTTCCACATACACAAACCCATATTCGCATACTCAGACTCAACTACATGGGATTTACTTGCAAGGTAAATTTAGGTATACTTCTTTTTCCTTTATACCAATCATTTCACTTTGCTACATTACTAGCATAAAAGGGGCGCAAATGTAATCACCTAAAAGTGGTAATTGAATGCTAAGAGTGTCGATTGAGTTACCCTATTCCTAGCTTAGCCCTAGACCTATCCTAAAGCCTTAGACACACTTTTTCAGTCATTGAGTAGACCACAATCACCTACAGTCAACCAAAACACAGTCCCAAGACTATCTTCTCAAATCCCAACCCAACTTGCTTAGCAATCTGCCAAATGAACATTGACACAACATTTGGGACACTACAACCACATGACACTAGCGTCCCCAACTGGGTGCTATTGTCCTTATCCCTAACTCTTCCCAATGGATATATTTTCAAACATGTGCCCCTCCTAAGATTGGCCTAAGCACAGAACTCTATAAATACAAGTCTAATTTACCTCTATTCACTAGATGGAAAATAGATGTAAAAGCACATTCAAACCAAAGACAAGGTGATCAAACTTAAGGTATTTGATCCCAATTCTTCCTTACTTCTGCATACTACCATCTACAGCAGCCCTAAGCCCAGTTTTCAAAAATTTCAAAGCTCAAGCATATTCAAGGCATCCAAGTCCACTCTCATTCTAGCATTCACTTGCCCTTGCATCAAGCATTAGGTGGGAGAACTACATTAGGCTTGATCCCTCTTTGGAGTATTGGTAGGTAGGCAACTCTCTTAATAGCTGGGTGTTGAAGATGTATAGCCCATCCTAATAACAAACACACAATTATTGTTCATGCCATACTTGCAAGGAGGATTAGGATTTGAGCACTAAATCATATTTTCTAGGCACAACATAGGGCTCTAGGTTTCGTGCATGTAGGAACAAGACCTAAAAATACAAGCACAGGGGCTCCCAGGAAATAGGAACAGACCCACAAAGGGACACTACCGCCACTTAGAGGATAATACAACAACATGGTGCTACTATCCATATGGGGTGCTACTATCCAGTGACCAAATAGACTCCAAAACCTTGTTAACGACACTCAAAATTGTCTAGAACTCAATTTTTAGAACCCAAATCATCAGTAGTAGTTACTTTTCAAATAAGTCTATATTTATGTCTATTTATTGTTATTTTTAAAAAGTCAAAGAAGGTCAAATGCTATAACAAATTAGTGCTTAATTATTGCAATTATTTCATTGATTTAGACATCTTAGCACTTTAATCTAGCTTAAGATTTACATAGTTAAACCCAAAAATGTTAAATCACTTGGAATGGCTCCAAACACGTGTTTATTTATTGGCTTGTGTGGCATGTGTGAGTCTCTGTCTATGCTTGTTGAGTGCTCAGGATGGAGCATAATATTGCTCTGGCGTTGGGGGTTCTAGTGGTTGCAGGTGAGAGCTTGGTCAGAGAGATGGCCTTTGAAGAGGGTATTTCCAAGGCAAGGATAAAGAATATCTTTTGGGCCTTGATGAAAGATATATTACAAGTAATTCTTTCCACATTGGGGGAAGATTACCTCCATAAGAGCCTTCACAGCAGGGTGAATTTGGCGGTAGTAGCAATGTTTGCAAATAAAGTTATAGTTTCTCTTCCTTGATAAGGAAGTGGTGGCTAAAGTGGTTGAATACTTTGTGGCTTCGGAACATAGTCACGGCTTGTTTGAGGATATAGTCTTGGTGGACTATAGCCCCTTTCCTAAAATGTCATTTTCTGATTCTGACGGACTTGGGTTGGTCCCATTATCTATTTTTTGGGCTTTAGAATCAAGGTTTGTTGCTCTCTTGGGGTTTGTGGAAGAAATTTAGAGAAAGGTTTGTGATTCTTCATCTTTAGAAGGGCATCTTATGTCCTTACCTCCACTAGCTCTGATCAAGAGCCCAAATCATGAGTTAGAGGTGTGGAAGGGCATCAAGCACCGTAGGGAGCAAGTGGACACTTTTAAGTTCGTTACTAAGTTGGTGGTTCATGGCAAGGGAGTAGTGTCTCTATGGTTGGTTAGGGCTCCCCGATAGGTGGTGACCTCTGTGATGCAGGGGTAGTTGGATAGAAATCACACCGCATCTTCTATTGGTGGCATAGAACTCAGGCTCCAAGGGGTGACGGACAGGGGTTTGTTTGGCGAAGACTCTTTAAACATTGAAGGCTCCCTTGATGCTATGGTGGTAGAGGTTGTAAAGGAAGGTAACCCCTAATTTCTGTGGGTTTTTGGGTTCTAGATATAGGTGTTTGTAATTTTATTTATATGTTACTTAGGTAGTATAACTAGTGGCCTTCTTGGCTTAAATGATAACTAGTTTTTGAAATATGTTGTTTCTTGGCTCGCCAACTTGTTGGCTTTGCCTTTGTTCAGGTCAAGATCTCAAATAAGTTTTTTGAATTCTCTAAGTTGACTATTTTTTTTGTATACTTGTTGAATATTTACACTAGGCAAAGGACATGTTCGACCATGGTACTTATCTAAAAAATATAAGCTCATACCTCAATGTGCAGCTAGTTCAAAATTTAATTAAAACACTAATAACTTAAATATTGAGAAACTTCAATTGGTTTACAAAAATAATAATTGTTACAAATAAAATAATATAATTTGTTAATCGATTATTGAATATTTATTTATAATTAATAAAATGATTGATTAATCTATAAAAAATGAATCATAAAATTAAATTATGATGAAATTAAATAAATTAATAAATTAACTAACTATAATTATTATTAGTACATTAATTGGTTTAAAATATTTAATAACATAAAAGTTATATATATGGAGAGAAATAAAGTATTAAATTAAACATTTTAATTTTATTTTTTTATTGTAAAAACTTATTTAATAAAACCTAACCTATAAATTGTTAATAATAGGTTTTCAAAGGAGACCTAACCCCAAGCCCTCATCTTTATTTAGATTGTAGGAGTGTTAACTAATTTCAATGGCTTCTCTAAATTTTTGCTTTTGAAAATGATTTTCCACAGCGACAATTCTAGTGTCTTTAATGTAGATATTGATAGCATGCTTGGTCTTACACGAGTGATCAACAAGAGTCAAATATCTTTTTCTTTCAAGACGAATATTAGTAGCATGTGCCTTAAATCTAGTATGAATGGACATCTTCATTTATTTGATGTAAGAGGTTCTACAAGAGCATTCAACAATGTAGACTCTGATATACAAGCTACAATCTAGAGGATCTTTTGTAGACCCTAAAGTCATTCTCAACTTATTAACAGGAAGGAAGGTGGTTTTTGATATTTTGGAATTTGATAATTTTAGTAATCTGGTTGGAAATACCTTCAACATGGGGCCAGAATGTTACTGGACCTCCAACTAATCATTTCTTGTGTTTATGTAGACATTATCCTTAGCTTGTTTGAATGCCCTAGCAACTTGTTTCCCTATGTAACCATTCCTCTTAAAAACCCTTTTAAGTGCTAAATTTCTAGATCAATGTTGTCTTCATCACAAATTTTGAAAGCTCTAGTGGCTAGAGTTTTTAGCACTCCTGTCTTTTGTGCTAAGTGATGATGTGAAGAGGCATGTAGGTAAAGGTCTATGTGGGCACCTTTTCTGTAGACCTTCCTAGCTAGAGAGCCATCCTTTTTTTCAAAATATAGACATCTAAGAAAGGTAGGTTCCCTACCATGTCAATTTCCTTAGTGAATTTGACGTTAGGAAATAGACTATTATGATTGGTGTGAAAGTCTTCCAAACTACTCCTACCATGTTGCCAGCATAAATTAGTGTCATCGACATACCTCTTCCACTATTTGGGTTTATGAGGAAAGGAGTGAAAAGCCCTATCTTCAAACATTTCCATGAAGAGGTTAACTACCACAGGGGAAAGAGGTGAACCCATTGCCATACCTTCACACTGTTCATAGATAACACCTCCAAAGGAGAAAAAGGTGGAATTCAGACATAAGGCTACCAATTTAGCCTTTTCCTCATTTGTGAGATTCAAGACCACTTCTACCTCTTCCTCGATAGGAAATTTGTAAAGAGGGACACCACATCGAAGTTGACTAATAACTCATTATCTTTAACCTTCTTGTCCTTAACAAATTCCACAAAATCACCAGAGTCACATATAAAAGAGGAAGTCTTGCCCACTAGAGGTTTCAATCTATTCACCAAAAAAGTTGTAAGACCATAGGTAAGAGATTCAATGGTATCGACAATAGGCCTTAAGTAATTACCTTCTTTATGGATCTTCTAGGCACAATAGACCCTAGGGGTAACCTTTTTGTTGGGAATCAACTTTTTCTTAGTCAAGATGTCTGAAGAAGAAGATTTTATAACTTTTGTGACATTCTTTAATATGTGAGAAAAGGTTATGGTCAAGCCCCCTGTTGTTGCCACTATTATTATGGTGGTCTACCATTTTTTATCTGTGCTATGGGGTCCAAGGACTGGGTGAGCAAGGGACAACTGCATGTCAGAGATATCTAGTAATTATAAAGAGTCAATACGCGTAGAAAATTTTAGAAAGAACCAAACAACACATTCAATGGAGTGTAAGTTTAATACTTGCAAAAATGTAACTTCTATTTAGTGACAGTGAATAGTCAAAGAATATAGAGATGTACAAATGCTTACAACCAATGTATGACAGAGTAGATATGTAGAGCATGTTCTCTATCATGATGATTGTGTATGGCATCAACCCTTGGTTGGATGCATATGATACAAATTTATACATGTAATACAAGAAGCAATTACAATTGTTGTTCGTTGCAAAGAAGATGGTACAAGTCATTTCATCTTACTTACTGGGTGATGATTGACCTTCCAAGTACATGACAACTAATTACCCAACTGGATAACTAACATGCTCTACATCGAGAAGTGCCACTTGGCAAGCCACATGTTTAGAGCATGTTGACACATGGATGCACTGAAGGAAAGCAAGTGTAGGCATATGAGACTGAGAGTAAGTGCAAATGATGTGTGCATGACTACGAACTAGTGAGTGTACTACATAGGAGTGTGAGCAAGCATGAGTGTGTTATGCAGGGATGTGAACGTGTGTGAGTATGTTGTGCAGGATTGTACACAAGTCTGAATGTGTTGTGCAGAATAGTAAGACTCCAAGGTGAGAGGGGTGTGCATTGTACAATTGTACGAAGGAGAACTATATGTGGCGCAGGAGTTGTGCATAGAACATTAACCCTTTCTTGAAGAGTAGTGGTCTCCATTATTTCCTTGTGTAGCTTTGGAAATTAAACTTGAAGTTGTTGAGAATCATTCCACTTAGCTTGATTAGCGTATTACCCAACTTTGACCACTCTCAAAAGTTGATGTGTGTTATGGTGGGTGTGTGTTTATCACTTCAGTAATCTGGTCCTTATCTTTAGGGTGCAAGTGTTCGGGATCAAGATTAGAAGGATGTCGTGTCACTATTGGCTTAAGAAATGAAGGAATATAAGGTTGGAGAAGCTCCACATTGAAGATTGGGTGTATACCCAAGTATTGAGGTAGATCAAGAATGAAAGCATTCTCACCAGTTGCATGTAGAATGGTGTAAGGACCATAGTGTAGAGGCTTGATCTTCCAGTGTGGACCTTTAAAGCACACTTTTTTAAGATGTAACCAGGATTTATCACTAACTTGGAATGCATGAGGTGTGCGATGAATGTCATGGCGCTCCTTGTACTTTATTTTTGTGCGAGAAAGGATCTGTTGAACCTGTTGAACATATTATATGTAACACAAAAACTTGTTGGCTTTGTTTGCTTCTCGTTCATGTGCATGTGACTCGGTGCCACCTAGAATGCAGTAGGAGATGCCTAAATGTGTTTTAGGCTAGAACCCAAGACATGTTTAGAATGGATTGTGCCCCATTGAGCTATGAAGGGCTTTGTTGTAGATATGTTGAATGTACAAAACATTTTCATCCAAGGTGCGAGCATGTGTGCGGTTGTACATTTGGAGAAGATGAAGAAGTGTTTGATTGAAAACTTCCATTTGCCCATCTATCTGTCGATGGAATGTTGTTGACCGGTCCAATTGCGTAACTATCAAGTCCAACAATGTTTACAAAAAAATACTCCAAGCATGGATCACGATCGAAGATGATGGATGTTGGGAGTCCAAAATGAAACCAAACATGGTTGAAGAAGGCATAAACAGTGCCAGTTGCATTAATGTTTTTTGTATGAATGACCATGATAGCCATCTTTTAAAACCTATCAACTATGACAAACATAGTATCATATTGGTGTCTCATAGTAAGCAACCTAGTCATGAAATCCATACTAATAGATTCTCATGTACCCAAGATGGAATCGGTAGATGTGTGTAAAGTCCAAGATTCATGTTCATGGGCTTGGCGATGCAACAAGGAATGCAAGACTCTATGTGGTGCTCCATGTTTGTGTGCATGTGCGGAAAGTAGAAGTGTGATTACATTGTAGCTGGACTCTTTGTCACGTAAAAATTTCCTAATGTCTTGGTGTAGTGTGCCTCCCAAATAAGTTGTTGTTGAGGTACACCCCCAGGAACACAAAAGTGCTCGAGCTTATATAGAAGTTGGTCAAACAAGTAGAAATCCAAAAATCATTTACATTAGGCGAGGTTGGTGTCTCTTAGAAGCCCTAGTCAGTTGAGTAGAGGGATACATAGGATATGAAGTTGTGGCCACACGTGTCCAACACTGTGATGAGCATGTGAATCAAAGGTCGGCTAAGGAAATTTGTTGCCTTGTTGTCCTTCCCTTTCTTGTGCTTGATCATGAGATGGAACTATTGTAGGTAAGCCATCCATTTCATGAGGTGCACATCATCCAACTTTTTTTGCATGTAAAATAAATAAAGTGGCTTATGATCGGAATGAATGATTGTCTCCTCCCCCTAGTTGTAGTGATTCCATTGCCTAATTGCTTGCACAACTGCATATAATACTTTTTCATAGGTAGAGTACCTTTGCACCATGTCGTTGAATGTCTCTAAATGGTACACAATTGTATGTCCATGTTGCATGAGTATTACATAGAATGCATAGTCAGATGCATTAGTGTGAAGCTCAAAGGAATGTGTGATGTTAGGTATTGCATGTACAAGTGCTACATAGAGATGTTGCTTGAGTGCCTCCAAAGTGCGGTGTTGAACAAAAGTCTAGTAAAATTTATTTTTCGCGTGTATGATCTTATTGAGTGGCCAAGAAATGTATAAGAAACCAAGGACAAACCTATGATAAAAGTTTGCAACTCCAAGGAAAGTCCTGAACTCTGTGAAATTTCACAAAGTTTGCCAGTCTTGGATCACTTTCATCTTTTCTAGCTCTAAAGGAATTTATGTGCAGTCAATGATGTAGCCAAAGTACTGAACTTGTGCAACACTAAATATACACTTTGCTAAGTTGGACTACAACTTATGTTGATGCAAGGTGTCTAATATGCACGTGATATGTTCCACATGCATTTCCCAAGTCTTTTTGAAGATGAGAATGTCATCCAAGTAGATGACGACAAAGGAGTTAAGGAATGGCCAGAGTAGATCATCCATCAAAAGCATAAATGTTGTTGTTGTGTTGGTTATACTGAAAGGCATAACCAACCATTCATATAATCCTTCCTGTGTCTTTAAAATTATCTTCTAGACATCTTCAGGATGGACTAGAACATGTTGTCTTCAAGATGGATTGGAACCTGTTGGTAATTTGACTTCAAGTTGATTTTGGTGAAGTATTGTGCACCTATGCATTGGTCTAGAAGGTTGTCAATGCGTGGTAGTGGATATCGGTTCTTCACCATGATTTTATTGAGTGCACGATAGTCTATGCAGAGGTGTTAGTATCCATCCTTCTTGGGTGTGAGGACTATTGGAATACTGCAAGGAGAAAGCTAGGTGTGATCTTGTCTTAATCAAGGAGCTCTTTGTATTTGGCACCAGATTTTATCATTCTCCCAAACTAATCAGCAATCTAGAGGGTTATTCATTAGAGGGGATCTAGGGACCAAATCAATGTAGTGCTTTATTGTGTAGTGTGTTAGAAGGCCTTTAGGCTTTGTGAAGACTTCATTGTTCTACTTAACTAACTTGGTGTGTTACTGCTATTGTGATGTTGATTGTATAGTGTGCATTGTCAAAGCATGTCTTGTCTCACACGCAAGTGTATCAAGATAGATCATGAGATATATGAACTTTTATGCATGTGAATTGAGTTTATGGAATTACTTAGTGTAGACCAAAGTGACTTTGGTTGTCGATGCTAAGTCAAATAAATTGAAGAAGCAATCTTATGCGTGAATAGTCCAACGGTGTGGCTTAGCTTGATATGTAGCTTCGTGATCACACAAATATGGCCTTCCCAACAAGATGTCAAAATTCTCCAAAGGTGTGATGTCACAAGGGATGATGTCCTCCACAAACTTGAATTTAAATTGGAAGGTGCATTATTGTTGGACCTATATATCCTTCCCCAGATGGGGACACCCCAATGAGTATGGCTTCGAATGCACAACAATGGCAAGGCTAAGGCATTGAGTTGTGGATTACACAATGATGTTCTTATGGATGTCATTGTCAATGATGACATAAAAAGGCTGACCCTTCACACCATAGCTTGGTATGGGAAAGGCATTTGTGCTCCTTAGAGGTATCTATCATAGTGTTGTTGGTGCTTAGACAAGTAACATCTAGATTAGTGTCATATGTCAACATGGGACTTGATGTAGACCACAATCAATATTGTTGTGCACAACATTCAAAGTCATCATGGGTGTGTGATAAATGATGATAGCACCACTTAGCATCAAACTTATTCTTTCCTTTCTCTAAAATAGAAGGTGTAGGAGCCTTCGAGTTATGTGTAGTCTTCTTAGGCTGCTCTCCTTTGTGATAAGCACTTTACTTATATGCAGAAGATTGAGTTGAGGAATTGTGCACAGGATGAATCTTGCACACAATATTAGATGAAGAGGTGAGAAGTTGCTTCATCTTTGCCTTGGCTTTGATATTGGTATCATTGCAATAGGCTTGCCCTAGAGTGTCAAAAGTTAATAATTCCATCTTCGCATGGATCTAAGGTGAGATTTTATTGATGTACTTCAACACCTTATGTTGTTTGCTCAAGTTCTCTTGCAAACATGCAAAGTAGTCATGTAAGATGTTAGTATAGTCCTCAATCAAATCCTCCTTACACTGGCACAATTGTTGGAACTTGATGTATTCATCCTCAAAGTGATGGAGAGGGTGATACTCCTCATTTAATGAGTCAACAAAATTCTTCCAAGACTCAATTGGAACACACTCTTATGCATGTTGTGTGATGAAGTTCTCCCACCATTGAGTCACTGGAATGGACATCTTCAACATTGTGAAGGTGATCTTCTCAGCATCAGTGAAATGGTTGACTAAGAAGTATGCATCAAGATGTCAAATCTACGCATCCAATGTTTTGGCATCGATTTTTCCTTCAAACAAAAGAATGACAAGATTGACTTCCACTATTAAGAGTGTTTGTTGCTAAAACCAATGTTGAGATAATTATGGAGGAGGATCTGAAGGCTTCGGGATGAGCTACATCATCAACTCATGGAATTGTCCCAACATTTCGGTATGGTATGCCTCAAGTGCGTTGGAAATGATCCTTTTAATGTTTGGGGTTGCCTTAGATTGCTTATAACTGTCAACCATCTTAATTTTACTATGAAGTTCTTCTGGGTAGTCTGAAATAGAACCCACTGATATGTTTTATTTTTGTCCTTGTGCTCATGTGTTTACAGGCATAGAAAATATACCAATGAGACAAGCTTTGATACCAATGATCCATGCTATGGGGGCCTAGGACTAGGCCCAGGAACATGGGGAAAACTACATGTTAGAGATAACTCCTAGTTATAAATAATGAATGCATGCAAACAAATTTTGAAACAACACACATTGAATGGAGCGGATGTTTAACACTTGCAGAGTAAACAAAGGTGAAAGATAATTAAACTGCCAAAGCAATTGTTGAGTTAAATTGTGGTATAATTAGTGAGAATAGGATATTATATGGCTTATTGATGGCTCATTGCAATGTCACTAACACATGTTTTGGTTATTAACGAGTTTTTAATGTTTGTTGATGAGCAAGTTGCAACATAAAATATTGCCAATGATTGAACATAAGATTGTTTTAGTTAATAGTTCAAAGACATAGATTTACATAATTGTCTATATGATGAATGGAATATCAATAAAATTATTACTCGACTAAAGTTGATGCTTATTTGTCTGTCTCATCTTAAACATTTACTCTATATCATATACTTAGTTTTCTTCACCATATATAGAGCCAATGTAGAACTCATTAAAATTCAATTTGCTTATTTCACACATCATTGTTTCATCACCATATATAGAGCCAATGTAGAACTCATTAAAAATTGATTTGCTTATCTCACACATCATTGTTTTATTTAAGATATACATCTTTGGACATTGGGATAACCTACTAATAAGATAGTAGTTATGTGATGATTGGGAGAGAAATTGGACCTTCTCAAAATTTGTCGTTCTTGATGGAGCAACTGATGATTTCTCGCATAGTTGACAAGGTAGTCGATCACAACATTACATTTTTTATCAATATTTAAAAATTAGATAGGGTGAAATTGTAGAATTGAAATAATGGTGAAAATATTCAATGTTAAAGATTTTCGAATAAATGTGCTTCCCATTTTTTCTGTGTGTTTCAGATCACCAAACATAATATTTCATTAGGAGAAAAAGGACTTATGGTGAAACAACAAACCTTGCACTCCTTAAATAGAGTAGATATATCGGTCACAGGAGGTATTAAATGAGAACGTAGTCATTGCCAAAAAAAATTAATGCACCCTCGTACCTAGATATGACACCTAGTTCAAAATTAAATTAAAAAGACTAAAATCCCTTAAACCCTAAAAAACTTCAATTTTAAAAATATTAGTAATAATAACAAATAAATCAATGCAATTTGTTAATCAATTATTGATTATTAAGTTATAATTAATACCCTGATTGATTGATCTTAAAAAATGAATCATAAAGTTAAATTATGATGAAATTAAATAAATTAGTGAAAAACCAAATTAATAAAACAACTAACTATAATTATTACTATATTAGTTGATTTAAAATATTTAATAACTTAAAATTTATATATATAGGGAGAAATAAAGTATTAAATTACACATTTTAATTTTAATTTTTAAAAATTAATAAATTGTAAAATCTTATTTAAGAAAACCAAACCTTCAAATTATTAATAATAGGTTTCCAAGTGTGACCTAACCATAGGCCCTCATATTTGTTTAGATTACAGGAGTGTTAACTAATTTTAATGGTTTCCCTTAATATTCAATTTTGAAATTAGTTTTCCACAGCAACAACTATGGTGTCTTCAATGTAGATACCAGGCTTGGCTAGGCACAAGTTCTTAATAAGATCGAATGTGTTGTGTAGGATTGTGAGTAAGACTCCAAGTTGATAGGGGTGTGCATTGCGTAATTGTACAAAGGAGAACTATATGTGGTACAGGAGTTGTGCATAAAACCCTCATCATTTTTTGAAGAGAAATGGTCTCCATTGTGTCCTTGTGTCGTTGTGGAAATTAAACTTGCATTTGTTGAGAATTATACGACTTAGCTTGATCAACATATTGCCCAACTTTGACCACTCTCAAAAGTTGATGTGTGTTATGGCGGGCATGTGTTTATCACTTCAACAATCCGGTTCTTATCTTTAGGGTGCAAGTATTCAAGATCGACATCAGAAGGATGTCGCTTCACTGTTAGCTCAATAAATGGAGGAACATAAGGTTGGAGAAGCTCCACATTGAAGAATTGGGTGCATACCCAAGTATTGAGGTAGATCAAGAATGAAAGCATTCTCACCAGCTGCATGTAGAATGGAGTAAGGACAATAGCATAGAGGCTTTATCTTCCAATGTGGACCTTTAAAGCACTCCTTTTAAAGATGCAACCAAGCTTTATTCCCAAATTGGAATGAATGAGGTGTGCAAAGAACGTCATGGCACTCCTTGTACTTTGGTTTTGTGCAAGAAAGGATCTGTTTAACCTATTGATGAACATATTGTATGTAACACAAAAACTTCTTGGCTTTGTTTGCTTTTCATTCATGTGTGTGCAACTCGATGCCACCTGGAATGCGATAGGAGATGCCTAAAGGTGTTGTAGGCTAGAACCCAAGACATATCTGGAATGGATTATGCCTCATTGAGCTATGTAAGCCTTTGTTGTAGGCATGTTAAATATACAAAATATTTTCATCCAATGTGCAAGCATGTGTGTGGTTGTACATTTGTAGAACATGAACAAGTGTTTGATTGAAAACTTCCATTTGCCCATTTGTCTGTGGATGGAATTTTGTTGATCAGTCCAACTACATACCCATCAAGTCCCACAAGTTTTACAAAAAAAATACTCAACAGAGCGTGGATCTCGATCAAAGACGATGGATGTTGGGAGTCCAAAGTGAACCCAAACATGGTTGAAGAAGGCTTGCACAATGCCAGTTGCATCAATGTTTTTGATACAAGTGACCATGATAACCATTTTGGAAAACCTATCAACTATGACAAACACAACATCATATTGGAGTCTCATCACAAGCAACCTACTTATGAAATCCATACTAATAGATTCTCATACCTAGGATGGAAATGGTAGAGGGGTGTAAAGTCCTAGATTCATGTTCATGGGCTTGGTGATGCAACAAGGAATACAAGACTCTATGTGGCGTTCCATGTCTATGCGCATGTGCGGTAAGTATAAGTGTGATTGTAATTCAAAAAGACTCTTTGTCACGTAGAAATGTCCCAATGTCTTGGTCTAGTGCACCTCCCAGATGAGTTGTTGGTGAGGTGCACCACCATGAACACAAAGGTATATGAGCTTGTCTAGAAGCTAGTCAAACAAGTAGAAATCCCAAAATCATTTATCTTGTGTGAGGCTAGTGTAAGTCTCTGAGAAGTCCGGATAGGTTGAGTAGAGGGATACACGATATATGAAGTTGTGGTTGCATGTGTCCAACAGTGTGATGAGCATGTGAATCAATGGTCAGCTAAGGCAATTTGTTGCCTTGTCCTTCCCTTTCTTGTGCTTGATCATGAGATAAACTATTGCAGGTAAGTCATCCATTTCATGAGGCACACATTCTCCAACTTATTGTATCAATGTTTTTGATACAAGTGACCATGATAGCCATCTTGGAAAACCTATCAACTACAACAAACATAACATCATATTGGTGTCTCATTGCAAGCAACCTAGTCATGACATCCATACTAATAGATTATCATACCCAAGATGGAACCGGTAGAGATGTGTAAAGTCCTAGATTCATGCTCATGGGCTTGGCAATGCAACAAGGAATACAAGACTCTATGTGGCACTCCATGTCTATGCACATGTGCAACAAGTAGAAGTGTTATTGTAATGTAGAGAGACTCTTTGTCACATAGAAATGTCTTGATGTCTTGGTGTAGTGTGCCTCCCAGATGAGTCATTGGTGAGGTGCACCACTAGGAACACAAAGGTACCTGAGCTTGTCTAGAAGCTAGTTGGACAAGTAGAAATCCAAAAATCATTTATCTTGTGTGAGTCTAGTGTAAGTCTCTGAGAAGTCCTAATAGGTTGAGTAGAGGGATACGCAATATATGTAGTTGTGGCTGCATGTGTCCAACAATGTGATGAGCATGTGAATCAACAGTCAGCTAAGGTAATTTGTTGCCTTGTCCTTCCCTTTCTTGTGCTTGATTACGAGATAGAACTATTGCAGTTAAGTCATCCATTTCATGAGGCACACATTCTCCAACTTATTGTATCAATGTTTTTAATACAAGTGACCATGATAGCCATCTTGGAAAACCTATCAACTACGACAAACACAACATCATATTAGTGTCTCGTCACAAGCAACCTAGTCATGAAATATGTACTAATAGATTCTCATACGCAGGATGGAACAGATAGAGATGTGTAAAGTCCTAGATTCATGTTCATGGGCTTGGCGATGCAACAAGGAATACAAGACTCTATGTGGTGTTTCATGTCTATGTGTATGTGCGGCAAGTAGAAGTGTGATTGTAATGTAGAGAGACTCTTTGTCACGTAGAAATGTCCTGATGTCTTGGTGTAGTGTGCCTCCTAGATGAGTTATTGGTGAGGTGCACCACTAGGAACACAAAGGTGCCTGAGATTGTCTAGAAGCTAGTCGAACAAGTAGAAATCCCAAAATCATTTATCTTGTGTGAGGCTGGTGTAAGTCTCTGAGAAGCCCTAATAGGTTGAGTAGAGGGATACATGCTATATGAAGTTGTGGTTGCATGTGTCCAACAATGTGATGAGCATGTGAATCAATGGTCAGCTAAGGCAATTTGTTGCCTTGTCCTTCCCTTTCTTGTGCTTGATCACGAGATAAAACTATTGTAGGTAAGTCATCCATTTCATGAGGCGCACATTCTCCAACTTATTTTGCATGTAAAATATAATTAAAGTGGATTATGATCAAAATAAATGATTATCTCCTCCCCAAAGTTGTAGGGATTCCATTGCTTAATTGTTTGCACAACAACATACAATACTTTTTCATAGGTAGAGAACCTTTGCACCATGTCGTTGAATGTCTCTAAATGGTATGTGCTTGTATGTCCATGTTGCATGAGTACTACACTAAATGCATTGTCAGATGCATTAGTGTGAAGATCGAAGGAATGTGCAATGTCAAGTTTTGCAAGTACAAGTGTTGCATAGATATGTTGCTTGAGTGCCTCGAAAGTGCGTTGTTCCACAAAAGGCTAGTAAAATTTTTTCACATGTATGATCTCGCTAAGTGGCCAAGAGTTGTATGAGAAACCAAGGATGAACCTATGATATAAGTTTGTGAGTCCAAGGAAACTCACTTCTATGAAATTTCAAAAAGTTAGCCAATCTTGGATCACTTTCATCCTTTCTAGGTCTATAGGAATTTATGTGCAGTCAATTATGTAGCTCAGGTACTGAACCTATGCAATGCTAAATGTATACTTTGCTAAGTTGGCCTAAACTTGCATTGATGCAAGGTGTTTAAGATGCACATGATATGTTCCACATGCTCTTCCCAAGTCTTTCTAAAGATGAGAATGTCATTCAAGTAGACGATGACAAAGGAGTTGAGAAATGGCCTGAGTAGATCATCCATCAAGTGCATAAATGTTGTTGTCGTGTTGGTTAGGCTGAAAGGCATAACCAACCATTCATACAATCCTTCTCGTGTCTTTAAAAATTATCTTCCAAACATCTTCAGGATGGGCTGGAACCTGTTGGTAACTTGACTTCAAGTCAATCTTGGTGAAGTATTGTGCCCTTATGCATTGGTCTAGAAGGTTATCAATGTGTGGTAGTGGATATTAGTTCTTCACCATCATTTTATTGAGTGCATAATAGTTTATGCAAAGATGTCAGGGTCCATCTTTCTTGGGTGTGAGGATTATTGAAATCCTGCAAGGAGAAAAGATAGGTGTGATCTTGCCTTAATCAAGGAGCTCTTGTATTTGGTGCCAAAGTTCATCATTCTTCCAAACTGATCAGCAATCCATAGGGTTGTTTGTTAGAGGGGATCTAGGGACCATATCAATGTGATTCTTTATTGTGTAGTGTGTTAGAAGGCCTTTAGGATCTGTGAAGACTTCATTGTGCTACTTAACTAACTTGCCAATCTATTTCTATTGTGACATTAATCGTGCAGTGTGTGTTGTCAAATCATGTTTTGTAACACGTACAAGTGTATCAAGATAGACCATGAGATATATGAACTTCTATGCATGTGAATTGAGTTTATGGCATTACTTGGTAGAGACTAAGGTGACTTCGGTCATTGATGCTAACTCAAATAAATTGAAGAAGTGATCTTATGCATGAGTAGTCCAATGTTGTGGCTTGGCTTGATATGTAACTTCATGATTACACAAATATGGTTCCCAACAAGATGTCACAAATCTCCAAAGGTGTGATGTCACAAGTGATGGTGTCTTCCATAAACTTGAATTTAAACTAGAAGATGCATTATTATTGGACCTATATATCCTTCCTCTGATGGAGACTCCACAATGAGTATGGCTTGGGATGCACAATAGTGGCAAGGCCGGCCAAGGTGTTGAGTTATGGATTACACAATGATGTTCTTATGGCTACCATTGTCAATGATGACATAAAAAGGCTGACCCTTCACACCATAGCTTGGTGTGGGAAAGGCATTTGTGCTCCTCAGAGGTGTTTATCATAGTGGTGTTGGTGCTTAGACAAGTAACATCTAGATTAGTTTCATTTGTTGGTGCGGGACTTGATGCAGACTAAAAAATCAAGGATTGTTGTGTGCAACATTCAAAGTCATCATCGTTGTGCAAGCGATGACAATAGCACCACTTATCATCAAAATTCTTTTTTCCTTTGTCTAAACCAAAAGGCATAGGAGCCTTCAAGTTCTGTGCAATCTACTTAGGTTGCTCTCCTTTGTGATAAGTGTTTTACTTCTATGCAGAAAGTTGAGTTGAGGAATTGTGCATGGGATGAATCTTGCACATGACATTGGATGAAGAGGTGAGAAGTTGCTTCATCTTTACCTTGGCTTTGATCTTGGCATCATTACAATAGGCTTGCCCCAAAGTGTCAAAAGTTAACAATTCCATCTTCGCATGGATATAAGGTGAGAGTCTATGGATGTACTTCAACACCTTATGTTGTTTGCTCAAGTTCTCTTACAAGCACACAAAGTAGTCATGTAATATGTTGGGGTAGTCCTCCACCGAATGCTCCTTGCATTGGCACAATTTTTAGAACTTGATGTATTCATCCTTAAAGTGATGGAGAGGGCAGTACTCCTCATTCAATGAGTCGACAAAATTCTTCCAAGACTCAATTGGAACACACTTTTGTGCATATTGTGTGTTGAAGTTCTCCCACCATTGAACCACTAGAATGGACATATTCAACATTGTGAAGGTGATCTTCTCAGCATCAGTGAAATGATTGACTGAGAAGTACTCCTCAAGATGTCAAATCTAGGCATCCAATGTTTTGGCATTGATTTTGCATTTGAACAAAAGAATGACAAGATTGGCTTGCACTCTAAAGGTGTTTGTTGTTAAAACCATTGTTGAGCTAATTGTAGAGGATGATCTGAAGGCTTTGGGATGAGCTACATCATCAACTCAGAATTGTCCAAACATTTCGGTATGGTATGCCTCTAGTGCATTCACAATGATCCTTTCAATGTTTGGGGCTACCTCAGATTGCTTATAGGTGTCTAGCATCTTAATTTTTCTATGAAGTTCCCCTGGGTAGTCTGAAACAGAACCCACTGATATGTTTTATGTATGTCCTTGTGATCATGTGTTTACAAGAATATAAAATATACCAATGACCTATGCTTTGATACCAATGATCCACATTATGGGGGCCCAAGACCAGGCACACGGGGAAAACTGCATGTTAGAGATAACTCACAGCTATAAAGAGTGAATGCACACAAACGAATTTTGAAACAACACACATTGAATAAAGCGGATGTTTGATGCTTGCAAAGTAAACAACGGTGAAAGATAATTAAACTGACAAAGCATTTTTTTAGTTAAATTATGGTATAATTAGGGGGAATAGGACATTATATGGCTTATTGATGGCTCATCAAAATGTTACTAACACATGTTTTGGTTATTAACAAGTTTTTTGAGTTTGTTGGTGGGCAAGTTGCAACATAAAATATTGCCAATTATTGAACATATGATTGTTTTAGTTAATAGTTTAAAAACATAGATTTACATAATTGTCTATATGATGAATGGAATATCAATAAAATTATTACTTGACTAAAATTGATGCTTATTTGTCTCATCTTAAACATTTACTCTATATCATATACTTAGTTTTCTTCACCATATATAGAGCCAATGTAGAACTCATTAAAATTCGATTTACTTATCTCACACATCATTGTTTCTTCACCATATATCAAGCCAATGTAGAACTCATTAAATTTTGATTTGCTTATCTCACATATCATTGTTCTATCTAAGTAAGATATACATCTTTGGACATTGGGATAACCCATAGATAAGATAGTAGTCATGTGATCATTGGGAGACAAATTGGACCTTCTCAAACTCTGCCATTCTTGATGGGGCAACTAATGATTTCTTGCATAGTTGACAAGGTAGTCAATCACAACATTACATTTTTTATCAATATTTAAAAATTAGATAGCGTGAAATTGTAGAATTGAAATAATGGTGCAAATATTCAATGTTAAAGATTTTGGAATAACTCTATTTCCTATACATTTCAAATCACCAAACATAATCTTTCATTAGGAGAAAAAGGACTTATGGTGAAACAACAAAACCCACACTCCTTAAATAGAGTAGATATATCAGTCATAGGAGGTATTAAATGATAAGGTAGCCGTTGCCAAAAAATTTAAAAAAGTGTTCACCTCTACTTTTTAATGCAACCTCGTACCTAAATATGACACCTAGTTCGACTTTAAATTAAAAGACTATAAAATCCCTTAAACCCTTAAAAACTTCAATTTTATAAACATTAGTAATAATTGTTACAAATAAAATAATGCAATTGGTTAATCAATTATTGATTATTAAGTTATAATTAATAACCTAATTGATTAATCTTTAAAAATGAATCATAAGGTTAGATTATGATGAAATTAAATAAATTAGTAAATAACCAAATTAATAAAACAACCAACTATAATTATTACTGTATTAGTTGATTTAAAATATTTAATAACTTAAAATATATATATATATATATATATATATATATATATATATATATATATATATGGAAAAGTGAAGTATTGAATTCAACATTCTAATTTCAATTTTTAATAATCAATAAATTGTAAAAGCTTATTTAAGAAAACCTAACCTACAAATTGTTAATAATAGGTTCTAAGTGTGACCTAAACCTAGTCCCTCATCTTTGTTATAGGAGTGTTAACTAATTTTAATGGCTTCCCTTAATATTCAATTTTGAAAATAGATTTCCACAATGACAGCTCTGGCATCTTCAATGTAGATATCATGCTTGGCTTTGCACGAGTGCTCAACAAGATCCAAATTTTCTTTTCTTTCTATATGAATATCAATAGCATGTTTCTTAATTATAGTCTGGATGGACCTCCTCATTTCCCCATTGTATAGGATTCCACAAGAGCATTCAACAATGTAGACTCCACTACACAAGCTAGGGTCTAAAGGATCTTTTGTAGACCCTAAAGTCATTCTCAACTTATCAACAAGAAGGAAGGTGGTTTTGATATTTTGGCATTTGATAGTTTTAGCAATCTTGTTGAAAATACCTTCAATGTAGGGTTAGAATACTATCAAGCCTTCAGCCAATGATTTCTTTTGTGTATGTATGTCGATATTATCATTAGCTTGTTTGATAGCCCTAGCAACTTGTTTCCCTATGTAATCATTCATCTTATAAACCCTTTTTAAGTGCTAAATTTCTAGATAAATGTTGTCATCATCAAAAATTTTGAAAGCTCTAATAGTCATAGTTTTTAGAACTCTTTCCTTTTGTGCCTAGTGATGGTGTGAAGAGGCATGTACGTAAAGGTCTATGCGGATGCCTTTTTTATAGACCTTCCTAACTTGAGAGCCATCCCCTTTTTTGAAAATGAAGACATATAAGAAATATAGCTTCCCTTCCACCTCAATTTCCTTGGTGAATTTAATGCTAGTCAATAGATTATTAAGGTGGGAGTGAAAGTCTTCCAAACTACTCCTACCATGATGCCAACATAAATTAGTGTCATTGACATACTCTTCCACCATTTGGGTAAGAGGAAAGGAGTGAAGAGCCCTATCTTCAAACTTTTCCATGAAGGGGTTGGCTACCACATGGAAAAGAGGTGAACCCATTGACATACCTTCACATTGTTCATAGATAACACCTTTAAAGAAGAAAAAGATGGAATTCAGACATAAGGCTGCCAATTTAGCCTTTTCCTCATTTGTAAGATTCAAGACCACTTCTATCGCGTCTTCAATAGGAATTTTTTTAAATATGGACACCACATCGAAGTTGACTAATAACTCATTATCTTAAACCTTATTGTCCTTAACAAATTCCAAAGAATCACTAGAGTCACAAATAAAAGAGCAAGTCTTTCCCACTAGAGGTTTCAATCTATTCACCAAGAAAGTTGCAAGACCATAGGTAGGAGATTCAGTGGTATCAATAATAGGCCTTAAAGGATTACCTTCTTTATAGATTTTCGGGGCACCATGGACCCTAGGGTAGTCTCTTTGTTGGGAATCAACTTTTTCTTGGAAAAGATGTCCAACAAAGAAGATTTTATAACTTTAGTGACATTCTTAATATGTTAAAAACATGGTTATGGTCAAGCCTCTTGTAGCTACCATTCTTATGGAGGTGGTTTACCATTTTTGAACTTCATTATGGGGGCCTAGGACTAGGTGCACGAGGGAAAATTGTGTGTTAGAGAAACCTTGTAGTTATAAAGAGTGAATGCACATTGAAGGATTCAAAAAGAACCAAAAAACCCATAGTCAATGGAGCATATGTTTGATGCTTGCAAAAATATAACTTCTATTTAGTGAGAGTGAATAGAGAAATAATATAGATATGTACAAATGCTTACAACCAGTGTATGACAGAGTAGATACGTAGAGCATGCTATCTATTGAGATGATTGTGTATGGCATCAACCTTTGGCTAGATGTATATGATACATATTTATACATGTAATACAAGAAGTTACAACTATTTTTTCGTTACAACTAAGATGGTTACAAGTCATTTCATCTTCCTTATTGGGCAACAATTGACCTTCTAGGTACGTGGTGGCTAACAACCCAATTGATAATTGACATGCTCTAGGATGAGAAGTGCCTCTTGGCAAGTCACGCATTCAGAGCAAGTTGACACGTGGATGCAATGAAGGAAGGTGTAGGCACACAAGACTGGGAGCAAGTGCAAGTGAGGTGCACGGGACTAAAAATGTGTGCAAGAGTACTACATAGGACTGTAAGCAAGCGCAAGTGTGTTACATAGGACTGTGAAGAAGTGTGAGTATGTTGCATAGGGTTGTGAGCAAGTGGTGTGCAAGATTGCGAGTAAGATTCCAAGGTGAGAGGGATGTGTGTTTCGCAAGTATAAAAAGAGTATACGTGGTGTAGGAGTTGTGCATGGATCTTTCATCCTTTCTTAAATAATAGTGGTCTCCATTGTGTCTTTATGTAGCAATGGAAACTGCACTCAAAGTTGTTGATAATTATACCACTTAGCATGATCAACATATTGCCTAATTTTTACTACTTTGAAAAGTTGATGTGTACCATGTGCAGGTGTGTCTATCTTTCACTTCAAGGATCTAGTCCTTATTTGTAGGGAGCAATTGTTCAGGATCAAGATCAGAGGGATGTTATGTCACAACTAGCTTAAGAAGTGGAGGAACGTAAGCTTGGAGAAGCTCCACATTGAAGACTAGGTGCATGCCCAAGTATGGAGGTAGATCAAAAATGAAAGCGTTCTCAACAATTACATGCAGAATAGTGTAAGGGCTTGATCTTCTTGTGTGGACCTTTGAAGCACTCTTCCTAAAGGTGCAACTAGATTTTATCACCAACTCAAAATGCATGAGGTGTGCAATGCATGTCATGGCATTCCTTGTAATTTGCTTGTGTGTTCAACTGGAGCAAGTAGGAGATGTCTAGAGGTGTTGTAGGTTAGTACCCAAGACATGTCTAGAATGGACTAAGTCCCATAAAGCTATGAAGGGATTTGATGTAAGCATGTTGAATGTACAAAATATTTTCATCCTAGGGATGAGCATGTGTGTAGTTATACATTCACAAAAGATGAACAGGTGTTCAAATGAAAACTTATGTTTGCCCATATGTCTGTGGATGGAATGTTGTTGATCGGTCCAACTATGTACTTGTCACCAAATATCACACCCTATAAGAGGGTGTTCAAGCCTCTTCTAGATTTGGGCAACATGGGAACACTTCTAGGTATGTGGGTGTACCTATAGTGGAAGTGAGCCTCTAGATTTAAAGGGCTAGCTTCCTAAATGTATCTTACAAAGCTTTTCACTTATCTAATGCTTACTTGAGGGGGGAAAGGGTTAGAAATTGCATGAAATAAACTTATTCTAAAAAGGTGATGCACCAAGATTTTTTTCACAAGACTATCATACTTTATCACAAAGAGACAAGGCATACAAAACTAGTCTAAAAGTCCTAGAATGCACTAGCATCAGTGTTTCGATATGAAGGTAAGATGTACGAAGACTTTTCAAGGCAAATAATACCATAGATAAGTTGCACATGCTAAAGCTCGTTATACACTTAAAATAGATTCGTACACTTGACTATACTTCATATGACCTGCTAAGCTGAAATCACTTGCATCAAATATGGAAGGACTGAGAGAAAGTAAGGATAGATGAATATCTCTTGACTATTCATTATACATCTCTTCACACACTTTGACAAGTTGATATATGAACTCAAACCAGATTGCATTTATTATTCTAAGGCAAAGTAAAATGTCAAAACCAGTAAGGCTTCACCATACATGGTGTGGTATATCTTACAAAGGCCAAAATGGCAGTGACTTATAGAACTTCGAAGAGAAGAAAATAATGAAGTTCAAGAGTCACTGGAACACATGTCTAGGCATGAGAACCAATTACGTTATAGGTGCAACTAAGTGTGAAACAAATCATGAATTCCTCTTAAGAAAAATGTCCATATAGATCATAACAAACTCTCCAAAATGGCGCAGAGATTCTTTAGCTAGCCTTTGTGAAACTACCTTCATCATGGATCATCTCTCGAGTATTTGAAACTAAACTAGGAGAGTCAACACATATGCTATGATAGTCATAGATGTTTTCTAAGCTACTAACTATCTTCTAAACACATGTATTTACCATATGCGGTCATTCATGAGTCTTCTGGACCCTGATTCTTTACCTCTTGCAGTAACTGTCTATCTTGGACCTCGACTGTGCTTTCATAGTGATGTGTGAGTTTGAAGAGCTTGTTTTATTTACCACATAGTCCTTTGATCCTACGTAGTCACCCATATGGCATTCCCTTGGCACGTTGCTCATTCCATTTTTGAATTTGGTTTGTCATCATTTGAACACATAGCCCATCTTGTCCATCTGGAGTCCAGTCGAATTTGCCCAGTCAACCTCACCTGGAGTCTGTTTGTTTCGACCTTCAATGTTGGCCATTGATTATTGACCTGAGGTCTCAAGATTATGACATCTGGCAACATTACATTTGTTATGGGCTCCTCTGACTTATTAACGCGTTCTCACCATTGGATCTAGATGTATAATTGAAAGTGAGTTGTAGATTGTTATCCAATTACTCGAACGTTATTCGATTCCAGGATTCATTGACATTTTGACTCTACTTGCACCATTGATCTACTTTTGCACTATCCAATGCACACCATAGATCTTTGGAACCCATTGATATTGTCAAATCATTCACTCCGTTGATTTTGGGCTACGATGGAACGTTGATCGTTGATCGAGATTAGACCCATCCTCTTGTCAATCGAGCTTATGTCGTTGGATCTTTGCTCAATGAACCCGTACCATTAGATCTTGTCCAACATATAGCTTTTTAAGGGCTTTTAACCCAGGGACCTTTTGACCTATTTGACCCAAGCGTGAACTGTTAGATCTAAGTGTACACTTGAATGCCAACCATTGATCTACTAGGACCCACTATTTGAAATCAAATGGCTATTTTTCGTGGCTAAAATTTGGCGTCTATGCTCCCATCATTTGATGTCTATGCAATCATATTTGTTGTTTGCATGACTGCCTCCAAAATATTTGAATTCCAATGGTTATTTGCCATGACTTAAATTTGACATTTGCACGACCATCAATGACATCTGTGAGACTGTCAATGACGTCTGTGCAACCATCACTTTTTTAATGCCAATGACTTTTGCCTTTTTTACGTTTGCACGAACGTTATACTCTGCTAGATCAACTTTCCCGAAACAATTCAATTCCATCAGAGCTTTTGTTATGGGTAATTTCCTCAAGCTCTTTGTCTTCGGGATAATGTCCCTGCAATATTATGGCTCATTGGGCTTTCTGTTTTGGACATTTTATCTAAGAGAATATGTCCTTAGCCTTTTGTATCAAATAATTTATCCAAAAGAAATCAGACTTGGCTCTTTTGTTGCGGCAGACAATTTGTCCAAAAGAATTGTCTTCGGGAAAATTGTTGCAAAATAATTTCCCCAAAAGATTTACTTATGCTTCAAACATTTTTCCTAAAAGAAATAGGTCTTCAGGATTTTTGTTGCAGACAAAGTGTCCGAGAGAATTAGGTCATGGCCTTTTTGTTTCAGACAAAATGTCTGAAACAATTTGCACTTAGCTTTTCCTCCGTGAACAAAATGTCTGAAAGAAACAAACCTTCGGTATTTTTGTTTGGATAATTTCCCCGACAAGTCCCCAACACTTAGCTCAAAACCCTAAAATAGCTGTCCTAAAAGAATTATGTACTTGTTCTAGCAACCGCCGCTTGATATTTGAAACTCAAATGATTCCCTGAGGCATAAGCAAACATGTTCCATGCTCTGACTGAAATGAACACTATAAAAATCGGCCACTTCCATATATGACTCTAACATGACACCTAAGATATAAAATGACACAAGAACTAAACTAAACAATGACCAAAACTAGAATGACTGACATCAGATGAACTACAACACCCCTTATGACATTATAATCAACCCCTATTTAATATTTTGACTACAGGGGGTTGATCCATTTTAATTTGTGGTAAAAATGGTCAACATTATTAGCGATTTCTCAAGGGTGGCATGCTTGCTATGCCATGACCAGTTGCCTAATCCTATCCATTGGGCTATGGAGTCACATGTACAGATATATAATTGCCTTAAAATAACACATCAAATAACAAAAAAAAGGATAAGACACAAATCAGAAACACACCTATGTTCAACTACAACATTTAGGGAACACAACACACACCTAATCTACTATTTACAAAACTAAACTTTACCACTCAATAGCAAGGTTTCAAATGTATCCCATTCACAGTGATAGGTAGCTCTTCTCCATTCATCCTTGCTAATTGGAAAGAATTGCTTTGCTTGCACTTGATGATGACATATGGTCCACTCCATAAGGTATCAAATTTAGTATGTCTCCCTGGTTTTTCTCTATCTTCATCCCATTTCAATACTGTCACCTTCTTAAAATGATATTAGAGTTGTCTTCTTGTCAAAAGACATCTTCATCAATACTTGGTGATGTTCCATAGCTTGATGAGCTTTCTCTCTAGTTTCTTGCAACTCCATTAATTCTGTCAATCTCACCTCCATCAGAGTGTTTTCAAGCAACTCTAACTAATGTGCCAATTCTAAGGCAGGTTGCTCTTGAGAAATAGACAAATTGGCCTCTCTTCCATAGACAAGCACAAAAGGAGAATTCCCTGTTGACCTCTTAGGAGTTATCATGTCAGCCCATAGGGTTGTCTTCAGTTTGATGTGCTAAGCCCTCTGATTATGCCCGAAGGTTCTCTTGATGATTCTGATCAGATTCTTGTTAGTTGACTCAGCCAACCCATTACCTTGAGGATAGTAGTTAGATGAAGTGCTTATAAATATTCCATTACTATTCGTCCAATCAGCTATCTTTGCACACATAAAAGCAAGAACATTATCTAAAATAATAGTGAAAGGAGTGTCAAACCTTGTTATGATGCTCTCATAGAACTCCAAGATAGCATTCTCATTAGCTTCTTTCAATGTTACTGCCTCAAACCATCTTGTAAAATAGTCAGTTGTTGTGAGTATCCATTTATGACCAACACTTGATGGGGGATTTATCATGCCAATGAAATCAAAACCCCATTGCATGAAAGGTTGATCTACTTGGATAGGCTTCAAAGGAAGAGTTGCATGCTTCTATTTTCCTACAAAGAAATCACAGCCCACACCTTCTCACCCAAGCATAGAAATCTTTGAAGAGGCTATGCCAATAATACCCTGCCCTCATGATCTTGGCAGCTATGGTTCTCAAGGAGAAATGACCCTCTGCTATCCCATCATGGAACTTCTCAAGCAACACTCCAAATTGATCATTATCAATGCATCTCAATAGCACACCATTAACATCTCTTCTAAAGAGCACACCATCCACAAGACAAAAGGGAATAGATTGCAACCTAAAATATCTCCTTTGTGACCTACTCATACGATTAGGATACTCACCATTTTGAAAAAAATTGATCACATCCCGTGTCCAACTTTGTGAAGGCAAGGAACCAACTAATTGGGAACAATCATGATTGACTAAAGCCTCTTCTTTTGGCTCATGAAGATCTAAATCCAAATTCTTGAAAAGACCTTTCCCCCTTATCAGCTTTGTCACCTTGATATCAACAACATATTCCATTCCTTTAGTGATCCACCCTGCCCTCTTTTCATTAAGATCTTTGCTCAAAAAAAACTCTTTGGTACTAGGATGAGAGACCATAACATGAATCTTATTATTTGAAACCATATGCCTAAACTTCTTTAATCCCCTTAAAATAGTAAGGACCTATTTCTCTACAAAGGTATACTTGACTTCATAATATTCTAAACCTTGACTAAAGAATGTAATACGCTGCTCCACACCCTCATCATTCTTTTGCATTAACATGGTTGAGATAGGATCCATGTTAGCAAATGAATACAACATGAAGTCTTTAGCAGAGTCAGGATTCATAAGAGTAGAAGCTCGTGCAAGTGCTTTCTTAATGGCTTCAAAACTACTCTTGCCTTCCTTAGTCCAAGAAAAGACCTAATTCTTCCTGAGCATGGTTGTGATAGGTTTCACCAAAGATGCAAACCCAAGTATGAATCTCCTTTCAAAATTTATATTACCTAAGAAACTTTGGAGACCTTTCTTATGCAAGGGCAATGATAGGCCAAGAATAGCCTCTATCCTTTTAGAATCAATAGCCGAACCATATTTGGAAATAATGTGTCCCAAGAGCTTACCTTCATGAACAACAAAGATGCATTTCTTTGAATTAAGATATACTCCATATTGCATGCATCTTTCTGACACTTGTCTCAAGTGTTGTATATGTTCATTATCATCTTTAAAAAATACTGTTATATCATCTAGATAAACCAACAACATATCATTAATTAAACCTTTGAAGGCCATGTCCATTGCTCTTTGAAAGGTAGCACCAGCATTTGACAAACCAAATGACATCTTCATATAAGCAAAAGTCCCTTGTTTAGTGGTAAATGTTGTCTTAAACTTATCATCTTCATTGACTCAAATCTGATTATACCCTGAGTATCCATCTAGAAAAGAGAAATGTTAAGAACTTGAAACAATCTGCAAAATTTATTCCATTGAGGTTAGAGGATAGTGATATTTTAGTGGCACTCTATTAAGATCTTTAAGGTCAACACAAAGTCTTATCTCCCCATTCTTATTTCTAATAGGCACAAGGTTAACTTCCCATGTTGAATATTTAATAGGAAAAATTATTTCAAATTCAAGGAGTTTGGTGAGTTCTAACCTCATGAGTTGCTCAACCTTGGGATTAATGGGTCTTTGTTTCTATCTGACTGGTTTAACTCCAAGTTTAAACTTGATAGTATCATGTGCTAGGCTAGCATCAAATCCTTTCAATTCCTTATACCCCCAAGCAAAGATGTCATGAAACTCTCTACACAAATCAATGAATTCTTGCTTTTCTAATGTATAACATACCTTGCCTAGTTTGAAGGGTCTATCTTTGAAAATCAAGACTCTTTCATAATTCTCTTCTTTTATAGACATACTCACATTTTCCTTCTTCTTTTGATCATTCTCATTATAGATAGTTTCTAAGGTCACCAAACCCTTAGATATCTTATTTGTCCTTAGATGCACAATCTGATCACCCAATTGTTCTTAGAGTCTCCTTTGATTCCTTGAGGAGAGCTCAGCTTCATTTTGTAGGAAGCATGCAATGTGTTTGTCACTATCAAACACTTGCCACAACAATTCATTATCCAGTACAGAAGGTTTGATAATGATCGTAATGTGAGATTGTTTTCCCTCTTCTTTTATGGTAGTTGGAGTATCAAATTGAGCTCATATGGCAGCTAGTCTATCAACATGATTATTCTGCTCCCTTAGCACTAATTGTATGTTGAATGCATTGAAGTCTTCAATCAAATCACATACCCTATGCTTATATGACTTAAGCAAAAGGTTTTTGGTAGCAACCACATTCCTACCCTGATGCACAACCAATTCATTGTCTCCGTATACTTGCAAGTTCTTGATTCTTTTTCTCCTTTCCCGTTGAAAGCCATGAATCAAACCTTCATACTCTGTCACATTACAAGTACAATTGAAATGAAATCTATATGAAGCATAATATTTCTATTTGAATGGAGAGACCAACATAATGCCAACTCCTATGCCAATTTTACTTCTTAAACCATCGAAAAATATTTTCCACATCTCATCTTCTTCACCCTCTTCCTTGGCAAGTAGAGGTGTTGGTATTCCTTCTTCATGTTTACAATATACTCCTAGATCAATTTCCTCCATTAGAGCATAAGGATTGTTATGCGCTTAACCATTGGTGTGTTTAGGGATATGTGTGGTCGACTTGGGCTTACATACCTCTTTTATTTACTTGTTACATTTCTCTATGTTCTTAGATAGGTTAGTCTATGGAATAACCTTGGCTAAGTAAACTATATATAGGAGGTAGTGGTTAGTCTTTAAGCATCATGTATAAAGTATTCTGCTAATAGTGCATTGTTGTGGAGGTTGCCCCCTCGAAGTGGCATTGTTATACTATCCAATATTCTGTTCTATTGTCAATTATCGCTATGAATCTCTCATATTTTCTTATTTTGTGAAATATAAAATCATTTTATGCGAATATCTAAGTAATTTCATTACAAGTGGTATCAAAGCTTCAATTTGGGCAAGTTTCCTATGACATTTTTTTTCAGATATAGTGAGGCGTGACTTCTGAGAGTAGTGAAAGCAAAAAAATATAACTTGCAATCCAAGAAGAATTAATTTTTTTCATCAGCGCAGTATTGCTCGAAACATTTTTTTTTTTTTTAGTTTGGAAAAAAAAATTCCCCTTGCACACTTGCAGTCATTGGATTTGTCTCGGCAAGATGATCGCAACAGTGTATTATGTCAGTACACTTTTTTTGGGGGGGGCTTGTTTATGGCAGGTCCTTCAACTCGAGAAAGAAAAGGGGTGCCAAAAACTTGTAAGACTCCTACTGACGAAATGGAATCTGGAACTTTAGATTCGATGATTTCTTAGCTTCAAGAGGACATAAAAAACTTGGTGAGACATGATGACTTTGTTACATTCCAAGCTAATGTTTCAGGGATATGCAGAGAGATTAATGGAGTTCACAGTGAATTGTAGCATATCACTACATAATTGGCTGCCCTTACATCTAAGTTTTAGCCTAACAATCCTCCATTTCAGCATTCAAATTCTCCTCTCAACAACTCCCACACTGGTGTGAAACTGATGTTGTCAAAAGTGGACATGTGTAAGTTTGATGGTAAGAATCCTCTCACTTGGATTAACCAAATTGAGAGTTTATTTGAGTTGCATCAAAGCCCTAGTTCTTAGAGGGTGATGGTGATATCCTTGTATATGGAACCTGAGCAATTCATTTGGTATCGTTGGTTATGTGTTAAAAAAAAAGAATTGTGCTCTTGTTACATGGACTATTTTTATTGAGGAGTTGACATCTCATTATCAGAATAATGCCTCTGAGAACTATTTCAACCAATTAGCCAAATTGCAGTAAACAGAACTTGTAAAGGATTATATTCATCAATTTTAGAATCTCTCTTTAAAGATGGAAAATATCACTGAGAAAAATTTGACATATCTATTTTTGGGTGGCCTCAAAGATAGCATCCACTATGAAGTTCAAATGTTTAGCCCATAATCTGTATCAGAAGCTATCCTTAAGGCACGTGTGATAGAAGAAAAAGAGATGGTCAAAAGGAAAACTTTTACTACTGGTCATGATCGCAATTTTCCAACGCCATCATTTCCACAGCCCACCAAATTAACACAATGACAAATTGAGGAGAAGCGATCCAAAGTGTTGTGTTATGGTTGTGATAGCAAATGGAGCAAAGACCATCGTTTTGTTGAGAAGAAGTTATTTTACATTGAAAGTGACAATGATGATGAAGAGGATGCAAAAGTACATGATGCGGATGCAAAAGTTCTTAAGGAAGAATCTGAAGAGTCTCATCTTACTATTTCATGCCATGCCTTGTCAGGTATTAGTACTCCCCAAACTCTTAAGGTGATGGGTTTTCTTAAGAAACAAAAGGTCATTGTCTTGATTGATTCAGGGAGCACACACAATTTCATCCACAGTAAGTTGGTTGCTCGTTTGAATTGTTTCATTTATCTAGCTCCAGAATTTTAGGTTATGATTGTAGATGGTGGTAATGTCAGTTGTTTAGAAAAATGTCATAGTATTAAATTGGCCATGGGAGACTACTTATTGGATTCTCCTATGTTTGCTATTCCGATGGGTGGCGCTGATATTGTTCTGGGAGTCCAGTGGCTCACCACTTTGGGCACTATTGAGATGAATTTTCAAGAGTTATGCGTTTTCATTCAAAATAAAGGACATTTGAGCTAAGAGGATTAAAAGCTAAATCTCCCCAACTTGTTAGCTCCCATCAAATGACAAAGATTCTCCATAAGGGTGCTGAGCAATTTGTAGCCCGCTTATTTTCTTTGGAAGTACAGCGAACTCAGCCATCTCCACCTCTTGATCTGCAACAAGTAATTGATGCTCATTATGTTATTTTTGGATACATGCCAAAAGGACTTCCACCTAACTGCATGCATGATCATGCCATCACACTTATTTTCAGTAGTACACCACCCAACATCAGCCCATACAGGTATCCATATGCCCAAAAAAATGAAATTGAAAAGATGGTACAAGAGATGTTGGATGTAAGAATTATTCGCCATAGCCAAAGCGAATACTCGTCACCAATTGTCATGGTGAGAAAGAAAGATGACACTTATAGGATGTGCCCTGACTATAGAGAACTCAATAAATACACTATCAAAGATAAGGGTTAAATTCATGTCATTGATGATTTGCTAGATGAATTGAATGGTGCTCTTTATTTTACCATGTTAGATATGCGTTTTGGGTATCATCAAATCAGGATCCATGATGAAGACATACCCAAAACTGCTTTCAGGACTCATGAGGGCCATTATGAGTTTTTGGTTATGCCTTTTGGCCTAACAAATGCACCATCTACTTTTCAAAGTTTGATGAATACTATTTTTAAGCCATTTTTTAAGAAATTTGTTTTGATATTCTTTGATGATATCCTCATTTATAATAAAAATTGGGCAAAGCATTTGCAACATGTGAAACAAGTACTCTCCATTTTGGAGCAAATTCAATTGTATGCAAAACCTTTTAAATGTACTTTTGTGGCTGGTGAGGTTGAATATTTGGGTCATTTGGTATCTTATGAAGGAGTGAAAGTGGATCCTAAAAAAATCCAAGCAATGGTAAACTGGCCAATTCCTAAGACACTCAAGCAACTTCAGGGATTTTTGGGACTTACTGGTTATTACCATAGATTTGTCAAAAATTATGGTAGTATTGCAACCCCACTTACCACTTTGTTAATGAAAGACTCCTTTTAGTGAACTGATGCAGCGACTCAGGCATTTGAATAATTAAAATTGGCTATGTACACTACTCCAGTATTGGCCACTCCTGATTTTTCTGACTTTTGTGGTTGAATGTGATGCATCTAGGTATGGTATGGGTGTTGTACTCATGCAAAAATGCAGACCACTGGCATTTGAAAGTCATCAACTCAAGGGTAAAAATCAGCACAAGCCCATCTATGATAAGGAAATGATGGCCATTTTGCATGCAGTCAAACAATGGAGACCTTATTTGGTGGGTCGTCACGTTTAGGTAAAAACTGATCATGATAGTCTTAAATATTTTTTAGAGCAAAGGTTGTCATCTGAAGAACAACAGAAATGGGTAACTAAGATGCTAGGCTATGATTTTGAAATAGTCTACAAAAAAAGTAAGGACAATGTGGTCGCAGATGCACTATCCAAAAAAGATGAATCAGTTGAGGCATTGCTATGTGCCATAACCATTTTGCAGGCAGATTGGCTAGAGGAAGCACGATCAGAATGGAAACATGAAAGTACCACTCATAATTTGATTCAAAATCTTCAGTAGGTTTAGATGGATTTGAAAAATTCACATGGAAAGGTAATGCATTATGGTACAAAAATAGATTGTACCTATGTAAGAATTCTCTTTTTATACCAAAAATCCTTCAAGAACTTCATGCAACTCCAATTGGGGGTCATTTAAGATTTTTGAAAACCTATCACAGAATCAAACAAGATTTTATTTGGGAAGGTCTGAAGAGGGATGTCCAAAAATATGTCGCTGAATGTATGATCTATCAACAAAACAAAGGCGAAACCATCAAAATTTTAGGTTTTTTTTACAGCCTTTATCTATCCCTAGCCAGCATTGGAAAGAGGTCTCTTTGGATTTCATTACAGGGTTACCAAGATCTAATGTTCAAAATGTTATCATGGTTGTTGTATATCGTCTCAGTAAGTATGCTCATTTTTGTTCATTATCCCAGTTATTTGTTACTAGTACAGTAGCTTCTACTTTTCTCAATACAATTCAAAAACTACATGGAACTTCTAAGATCATTATCAGTGATAGAGATCCCATTTTTACTAGTAATTTTTGGACTAAGTTATTTACATGTTTAGGCACTCAATTGGCTCATAGTTCATCCTATCATCCTCAATCTGATGGACAAACTGAGGTAGTCAACAAATGTCTAGAAGGATATCTCCGTTGTTTTGTTTCTGATAAATAAGATAAATGGGTTCATTCGCTACCACTTGCTGAATGGTGGTATAATACTTTTGTTCATAGTTATTCCAAAATGTCTCTTTTTGTGGCACTATATGAATACCATCCTCCATCAATCACTTCCACCTTGAAGGTCCATCCTAAGGTTCGTTGAGTTGAAGAACATATTCACCATCAATAGGAGGTCCTTGCAAGTTTGCGTGAAAATGTAGCTATGGCCCAGAATCACATGAAGCAATAAGTAGGTGAACATAGAAGTGAGAGACATTTTGACATTGGTGATTAGGTCTTTGTTCACTTAAAATGGTACAAATAGATGTTATTGAAGTAACAAAAAAAAGATAACAAGTTGTCCCCTAAGTATTATGGGTCTTATCAAATCTTGCAAAAAATTGGTAGTGTAGCCTACAAGTTAGATTTTCCTTCATCCACTCACATATATCCAGTATTCCATGTATCATGCCTGAAGAAAGTCATTAGACACAAAGTTACCATTCAAACAGAATTACTAGAATTGGATGAGGAAAGTAAAGTTATTCTTGAACCTGAGGCAATCCTTCAATGATGCACTAAGCAACTGCGTTCTAGAGCAATTACAGAATACCTGATCAAATGGAAGAATCTGTCATGTGAAGATGTCACTTGGGAAGATGAAGCATTTGTGCAACAGCATCTAGAGTTGCCACAATGTTGAGGACAACGTTGTTTTGAAGGGGAAGGGCTTGTTATGCCCTTAACCATTGGTGTGTCTAGGGATATGTGTGGCTGACTTGAACTTACATACCTCTTTTATTTACTTGTTACATTTCTCTATGTTCTTAGATAGGTCAGCCTATGAAATAACCTTGGCTAAGTAGACTATATATAGGAGGTAGTGGTTAGTCTGTAATCATCATGTGTGAAGTATTATGCTAATAGTGCATTGTTGTAGAAGTTGCCCCCTTGAAGTGGCTTTTCTAAATAATCCAGTATTCTGTTCAAGTTGTCAATTATTGCTATGACTCTCATATTTTATTATTCTGCGAAATATAAAATCATTCTGTGTGAATACTAAGTAATTACATTACAAGGATCATGCTCATAAGTGTTAGTGCCATATTCATCAAGAAACAAATCTACAATGCCTTCAAGCTTGGAGGAAGTGCCATCATCTACACAATAGAATCTCTCTTCATGAACAACGTAATTCAAATTAGAACTTGTCTTAGTGTAAGGTTATATATGAAATCTTACAAGAGGTTGTATCCTAATTGTCACCTTGGCTCTGTACCTTGTTTTAAAGGCCAAAAAATCCCAGTCAACTGAAAGATAGCCACCTATCATGGCTGTGAAGTCCCTTGATAGGCAGATTGCAACGTGGGTTGGAAAACCAACGATTGTCTTGCAATATAGGAAAACTAGGGCAATCATGCAAGAAAACCTTCAAGCATTTTATTAGTCCTACTATCTTGGCAAGTGTACCATCCAATTTAAGGACCCCTTGGCTATGTGGCTCATATTTCAGGCCCAGCTTGTCAGCTACCACCTTGGGCATGACTGAAGTTGAAGCTCCACTATCAAATATGCAGTTATGGACCAGTTTGTCACCCACTAAGGGTGAGATAGAATGGTGGAGGTTTCTTAGCTCTGGTGGATGGTTCAAGAATGGTATTAGGAACACTTGCAATGACAACATGACTTTGACTTTGATTTGAAGGACACTAGTAGGGATAGCAAATAATTGTTTTTCTAGTAGCTCTTTTTTACCAGGCATAGGCAAAACATCCCAAAGGGAAATGGATGTTTTAGTATTCTTTAATGAATATACAATGTTTAAAGAAGCCATACCTACTTTCTTTTGAATTCTTGGAGGCAATGAAGTGCTCGAAACCTAAGGAGTTGGAGCGTCTTGAAGGCTCCTTCCAACATTCTAGTCTAGAAGATGTGCAGAGTTATTTGAGGCTACTGCACTTGTAGCCATACCTTATTGCTTTGTATGAGGATTGAATACCTAAAGCCTTTCTCTTGGATCTAGTGTTGTTTGTAACCAAGGTTCCTTGGTTAAGCACAAAGGTGTTCTCAACTAGGAAGTTGGTGAATATCTCTTCTTGAGGTTGCTCACCTTCACTTGTCTACATCATTACTTCATCTTCCGCTGATAAGATTGGAATGACCTCTCCTTGAGCAACAAGACCTGCTCTCTACCGTCATTGGCATTCATAAATTGGCTTTGCTACCAATTCTTGCCTCGCACCAAGTTGTTGTGCATAGGTACCATCTCCCTTACATTAGTAGTAGAGTTAGGATTGTATGCATTGGTAGACCTATTGGGATTATGCTGCCATTGGCCTCTTCCTCTTCCGTATTACTGACCATATTGTTGTTGATAAGGGTATGAATTATGATGGACATCTTGCTGCATATTTCCTTGCCTATTTTGAGCCTCTAAGACTAGGAACTTTGCTTTCCAATCAACATTATTTTATGCCTGTCTAGGAGCAACCTTAGTTTTAGTATTGGCATTAGGAGCTTGGGTTACATCTGGAGTATTAGCAGCAGTATGAGACAATGGAGTCATAAACACTTTAAGTGGCAATCTTTCATCTTGGATGAGATTATTTTCAGCTTTGATAGCAAGTTAATATGCTTCAGGGAGGGTGGAACCACCCATGGATTAAAGCATGACAGCAATTTCAGTGCCAATAGCTCTCAAATAGGTCAGGAATACAAAGCTGGGAGGTGGTCTCATAGGAGGAGGCATTTCATTCCAAGTCTTTTGGAACCTCTCATTAAAATCATGCATTGTTTATTTGGATCCTCTTTTGATCACATTAAACTAATGTATGAGAGAGGCATGGTCACTCTCATTTCCAAATCTTGAGGTCAACAACACTCCAAATTCCTCTCATGTTGTGATGCATCCACCTTCTGAAGTTTGATACCAATCAAGAGCCTTCCCTCTAAGGGACATGGCAAGGAGTCTAATGGCAATGTTTTCTTGAGTAATATTATGAAAGCTGCAAAAGTTAGAGACATCTCTAATGTGCTCACTCAGTGTAACATGGCTTTCATTATTGAATAGGGGCACACCTTTTGTGGCATTGGGATGAATGGCATCATATGCCTAAAGGCGAAATGGTTTTTTTGTATTGAATGTAGGGAAAGCGTGAGGTCTAGCCATATCTTCTTCAATATTTTCAGTTTCTTCAACTTGTTCTCTCTCTTGACTTCCCTCGATAGCAAAATCCTCTTGATCTTCAAAGTGAAAATTAAGAGGAAGATATTGAACTCCAATGGGAAGTTCAGGGTGAAATAGTGGGTCAATGGGATTGAGAACTCTAGATAATGACCTAGTGAGAACCATGAATTATGAGAGCAAGTTTATAACAAGACAATGGCCTTGAACCAAAGTTATCTTGATGGAGTCACCAAATGCTGAGTAGCACACCAATTTATAGTTGATGTTGTTAAGACCAGCATTAACCTTGACAAGTTATCTTGAAGATAGTGTCCCACTTGGAAAGCCAGAAATGTTATCACTAAATCTCACACCCTAGAAGAAAGTGTTCAAGCCTCTTCCAAATTTGGGCAACATGGGAACACTTCTAGGTATGTGGGTGTACCTATAGTGGAAGTGAGCCTCTAAATTTAAGGGGATAGCTCCCTGAATGTATCTTGTGAAGCTTTTCACTTATCTAATGCTTACTTGTGGGGGGAAAGGGTTAGAAATTGCATGAAAAAAACTTATTCTAAAAGGGTGATGCACCAAGATGTTTTCCACAAGACTATCACACTCTATCACAAAGAGACAAAGCATACAATAGTAGTCTAAGAGTCCTAGAATGCACTAGCATCAGTGTCTTGATATGAAGGTGAAATGCATGAAGACTTTCTTTGGCAAATAAGACCATAGATCAGTTGTAGATACTAAGACTCGTTATACACTTATGACAAATTTGTACACTTGACTATACTTCATATGACCTATTAGGCTTAAATCACTTGCATCAAACATGGAAGGACTGAGAAAAAACAAGGATAGATGAATACCTCTTGACTATTCACTATACATCTCTTCACACACTTTGACAAGCTAATATATGAACTCAAACCATATTGCATTTATTATTTTAAGGCAAAGTACAATGTCAGAACTAGCAAGGCTTCATCATAAATGGTGTGGTATATCTTATAAAGGCCAAAATGGCAGCCACTTATATAAATTTGGAGAGAGGAGAAAAGAATGAAGTTTAAGAGTCACCAAAACACATGTCCAGGCATGAGAACCAGTTATGTTACAGGTACAACTGAGTGTGAAATAGATCATGAAGTCCTTTTAAGACAAATGTCTATATAGATCATGACAAACTCTCCAAAACGGTGCAGAGATTCTTCAGCTAGCCTTTGTGAAACTGCCTTCATCATGGATCATCTCTCGATCATTTGAAATTGAACTAGGAGAGTTGACACATATGATATGATAATCATAGACATTTTATCAGCTACTAATTGTCTTCTAGACATTTGTATTTACCATTTGCAGTCATTCATGAGTCTTCTAGACCTCGATTCTTTACATCTTGAAGTCACTATCTATCTTCGACCACGACTATGCTTTCATGGCATTGTATGAGTTCAAAGAGCTTATTTTATTTACTACAGAGTCCTTTGATCCTATGTAGTTGCCCATATGGCATTCCCTTGCCACGTTGCTCATTCCATTTTAGAATTTGATATGTCATCATTTGAACGCGTATCCCATCTTGTCTATCTGGAGTCTAGTTGAATTTGCCTAGTCGACCTCACCTAGAGTCTCTTTGTTTCGTCCTTCAATGTTGGCCATTGATTATTGATCAAAGGTCATGGGATTATGACATCTGGTAGCATTGCATTCATTATGGGCTCCTCTGACTTCTTAACCCACTCGTACCATTGGATCTAGATGTATAATTAAACACGAGTTGTAGATTGTGATCTAGTTGCTCTAACATGATTCAATTCCAAGATTCATTGACATTTTGACTCTACTTACATCATCGATCTACTTTTGCATGATCAAATGCACACCATAGATCTTTGGAACCCATTGATACTATCAAATCATCTGCTCCATTGATTTTGGGGTACGATGGAACATTAATCATTGATTTATATTAGACCCATCCTCTTGTCAATCAAGCTCACACCATTGGATCTTTGCTCACCGAAACCACATCATTAAATTTTGTCCAACCTTTAGATTTTTAAGGGATTTTAACCCAGGGACCTTTTGACCTGTTTGACCCAAGCAGGAACCATTAGATCTTATACACTCGAATGCCAATTGTTGATCGATTGGGACCCACTATTTGAATTCAAATGGCTATTTTTCATGGATAAAATTTGATGTATATGCTCCCATCATTTGATGACCACGCAATTGTATTTGACATCTGCATGACCATCTCTGAGATATTTAAACTCCAATGGTTATTTGTCATGACTTAAATTTGACGTCCACACAACTGTCAATGACGTCTATGAGACCATCAATGATGTCTACACAACTGTCACTTTTTGAATGCCAATGATTTTTGTCTGGGCTCATTTTTTACATTTGCATGAATGTCATACTCTACTAGATCAACTTTCTCAAAACAATTCAATTCCATCGAAGCTTTTGTTGCAGGGAATTTCCTTAGTCTCTTTGTCTTTGAGACAATTTCCCTGCAATATTATGGCTAGTCCGGCTTTATGTTTCGGGCATTTTGTCTGAAATAATATGTCCTTAGCCTTTTGTATCGGAAAATTTGTTTAAAAGAAATCAAACTTGGCTCTTTTGCTGCGGTGGACAATTTGTTTGAAAGAATTTTGTCTTTGAGAAAAAATTTGAAGAACAATTTCTCCGAAAGAAATACTTATGCTTCGAACATTTTTCCCCAAAGAAATAGGTCTTCGAGCTTTTTGTTGTAGACAAAATGTTTGAGAGAATTGGGTCTTTAGCCTTTTTGTTTCAGACAAAATGTCTGAAACAATTTGCACTTAGCTTTTTCTCTGCGGATAAAATGTCTAAAAGAAACAAACCTTCATTATTTTTGCTCGGACAATTTCCTCGACAAGTCCCCAACACTTAACTCAAAACCCTAAAATAGTTGCCCTGAAAGAATTATGTACTTGTTCTAGCAACCGCCGCTTGATCTTTGAAGCTCAAATGATTCCCTGAGGCATAAACAAACATGTTCCATGCTCTGACTGAAATGAACATTGTAAAGACTGGCCACTTCCATATATGACTCTAAAATTACCCCTAAGATATAAAATGACACAAGAACTAAACTAAATAATGACCAAAACTAGAATGGCATATGAAATGACATCAGATAAACTACAACACACCCTATGACATTATAATCAGCCCTATTTAAGATTTTGACTATAGGGGGGTTGATCTATTTTAACTAGTGGTAAAAATTGTCAATTGCCATGTCCCCTTTTCAGGTGACATCTTCAGACTTGATGATTAGCCTATTATGCGACCTTCGTAGGCTGATAGGATGGATAGAGGGTCATGATGGAGCTTGGCTTGGCTTCGATTAGCAGAATTCTTACAGTTGGCTTTCATTTGGGCTCTTTCGAACACATTTGCCTGAGCTCCTACTTTTTAGGGATATTTGACACGCAGCGGAGCACCCTTATTTTGATATGGTCATGTGCAGAATCACTCTCTAATTCACCAGCTTCAGTCGGTTCGAGGATCGGACATATATTGAGGGAGATATTAATATTTGATTGATTTAATCAAATATTAATTATTTGGCCTATTTTTTAATTAGAAACCCTAATTCTAATTTAAGAATTGGTCTAATTTTAAGACCCTAATTCTAATTTAAGAAACCCTAAGTCTAATTTAAAGGAATCTAATTTTAGCAAGCACACCTTTGGAGGGGTATAAGAGTTTCTCATGGGAGAGAGTTTGTATTCATGATTTGATTATTGATATTGATTCTTGTTAAGAAATTCTTCTGTGAAGACTGAGCCAAGGGTTCCAGGATTCTGTTTGCATTGAAGAACGTCAACTCTTCATTGTGTGCGATTCAGAGGTTGTGAGAGATCAACCGATCTATTGCCAAATTGAGAGATAACTTCATACAGAAGTTATCACAGGGGTTTACAAGTTTGAGAGATAACTTCACACAGAAGCTATCACAAGGGTTCACAGGTATTTCTTTATTTTAGGGTTTGATTCCATTATTATCCAGATATAGATCTTTTGTATTAGCCCATAGTTCTTCAGATCAGGATCAAGCATACAGATTGTGCTATATTGGCGGCCGTACGACGTCCGTACAGATCTGTGAAAATCCGTATGCATCAGCGAAAAGATCAGACACCGACATCGGCAGGCAGAGACCTACAGAGACCGACATCGGCCGACCTCTCACTGACGTCGGCAGGTTAACGACCCCAGTCGACCGACGACGGCAATATAACCGACGGCGACGACTGTGTTTTTGACACAGTAGGCTGAAACGTACCAGATCCAGATTTCTTTCCTAGTTTGCGGAATACTCAGGCTATTAAGGCCGTACTTTCAATATTCTTTGTATACTTGACAGAGGACCTCTATTGTAAGCATATGAGCAAATAAATAAGAGATTATACTATGATTTATTTATCTATTTGAAGATATTTTGCAGAAATATAGATAAGCAATTCAGAGCTTTTGTTTTGGTATCCGAAGGGATATTACAGTGGTATCAGAGCTTGTTTTGGTATCTGAAGAGATATTACATCAATAGTACCTATCAAGTCCCATAGTGTTTGCCAAAAATGACTCACAAAGCACGGATCTCGAATAGAGATGATGGATGTTGGGAGTCCAAGTGAACCCAAATATGGTTGAAGAAGGGTTGCACAATGCCAGCTACAGCAATGTATTTCTTACAAGTGACCATGATAGCCATCTTTGAAAACCTATCCACCATGACAAACACAACATCATGATGGCATCTCATCATAGGCAACCTATCATGAAATCCATGCTAATAAATTCCCATGGCTTGGATGGAACCACTAGACGTGGGTAAAGTCCTAGCTGCCTCTTCGTGGGCTTGGTGATGCAACAAGGAATATAAGACTTGATGTCGCACTCCACATCTGTGTACATGTGAGGCTGGTAGAATTACGCTTGTAATGCGGCTAAAGTCTTTGTCATGCAAAAATATCTCGATGTATTGGTGTATTGCACCTCTTAGATGAGTCATTGGTGAGGTGCACCACCAAGACATAGAGGTGCCCAAGCTTGTAGAGAAGTTGGTCGAACAATTAGAAATCTCAAACAACTTTATATTGCACAAGGCTGGGTTAAGTCTCTGTGAAGTCTTAATCGACTGAGTAGAGAGATATCCAGTCTATGAAGTTGTGATCACATGTGTCCAACATTGTGATGAGCACATGAATCGGTGGTTAGCTAATGTAATCTACTGCCTTGTTGTCCTTCCCTTATGCTTGATCATGAGATGGAATTGTTGCAAGTAAGTCATTCATTTCATGTGGCACATATTCTCCAACTTGTTTTGTGTCTCCAAGAACTAAAGCGGCTTACGATCGAAATGAACGACTACCGCCTTCCCTAAGTTATATGATTATTTGGCTTAATTGTGTGCACAATATCATACAATTCTTTTTCCTAGGTGGATTACCTTTGCACCATATTGTTGAATGTCTCTGAATGGTATGCGACTAGATTTCCATGTGGCATGTGTACTATGCCAAAGACATAGTCAAACGCATCAATGTGAAGCTTGAAGGAATGTGCAATGTCAGGTATTGCGAGTACAGGCGTTGCACATAGATGTTGCTTGAGTGCCTCAAAAGTGCATTTTTGCATAGAATTCCAATCAAATTTGGATTTCATGCATATGATCTAACTGAGTGACCAAGAGATGTGCAAAAAACCAAGGACAAACCTATAGTAGAAATTTGTGAGTCCAAAAAAACTCCCCTATTTTGTGAGATTTTGTGGAGTTGACCAATCTTGGATCACTTTGATATTTTTTGGGTCTACATGAATTCCTATGTAGTCAAATGATGTAACCTAGGTATTGAATTTGTGCAATACCAAATGTACACTTTTCTAAGTTGACCTACAACTTGTGTTGTTGCAAGGTGTCTAAGATGCTTGTGATATGTTCAACATGTTCCTCCCAAGTTTTTCTGAAGATGAGAATGTCATCCAGATATAAGATGACAAAGGAGTTGAGAAATGGTCATAGTAAATCATCCATCAAGCGTATAAAGTTTGTTGTCACATTGGTTAGACCGAAAGACATAGCCATCCATTCGTACAATCTTTCTCGTGTCTTGAAGGTTGTCTTCCAGACATCTTCAGGATGGACTAGAACCTGTTGGTAACGTGACTTAAGGTCATTATTGTTGAAGTATTGTGCACCTTTGAGCTGGTTTATAAGGTCTTCAATGTGTGGTAATGGATATTGATCCTTCACCATGATCTTTTTGAGTAATCGATAATCTATGTAGAGGCACCAAGATCCATCCTTTGGCGTGAGGACTATCAGAGTACTACAAGGAGAATATCTAGGCATGATCTTGACTTGATCAACGAGCTCTTGTATTTGGCTTTGGATTTCATCATTCTCCCAAACTAATTAGCAATACAAAAGGTTATTCAGCAGAGGGGATCCAGAGACCAAATCAATGTGGTGTTTTACTACACCATTTGGAAGGCCTTTAGGTTCTATGAAGACTGCACTGTGTTTCTTTAATAACTTTTTGAGCTACTATTGCTATGACATTGATCATGCAATCCCTGTTATCTAACCCTATTTTGTCTTGCATGCAAGTGTATCACGACAGACCATGAGTATCATGAACTTTTGTGCATTTGAAATGAGTTTACGGCATTGCTTGGTAGAGACTAAGGTCACACTAATCATCGGTGCAGACTCAAATAGGTTGAAGAAGTGATCTTGTGCGTAAATAGTCCAACATTGTGGCTTGGCTTGATAGTGTTGCTTCAATAACTTGTTAAGCTACTACTAGTATGTCGATCACATGGTGTGTGCTACCAAATCCTATTTTATATCGCATGCAGGTGCATCAAGACAGACCATGAGTAACATGAACTTCTACATGCATTAATTGAACTTATGACATTATTTGGTGGAGACCAAGGTGACTTTGGTCATCAGTGCTAACTCAAATAAGTTGACAAAGTGATCTTATGCGTGAACAGTCCAACGTTGTGGCTTGGCTTGATATGTAATTTCACGATCATACAAATACGACCTTCCCAACAAGATTTTGTAGACATCTAAAGGTGCAATGTCACAATTGACATTGTCCTTCATAGGCTTGACTTTTTACTAGAAGCGCATTACAATTAGACCTATATATCCTTCCTTTGATGGAAGCACCCCAATGAGTATGGCTTAAGATGCAAATCAAAGGCAAGGCCAAAGGGCTGACTTATGGGTTGCCTAATGATGTTCTTCTAGTTGCCACTATCAATGATGACATGAAGAGGCTGACCCTTAACCCATTAGAGGCTAAAGAGGCATTGTGCTAGGCTTGCCCCAGAGTGTCATAAGTCAATAATTCCATCTTTACATGGATACAAGGTGAAAGTTCATTGATGTACTTCATCACCTTATGTTGTTCACTCAAGTTCTCTCACAGGTGTGCAGAGTAGTCATGGAAGATGTTGGTTAGTCCTCCACTGACTGCTTCTTACACTGGTGTAATTATTGGAACTTGATGTATTCATCCTCAAAGTGACAGAGAAGGTAGTACTCCTCATTCAACAAGCTGACAAAAGTATTCCTAGAATCAATTTGAACACACTCTTGTGCACATTATACGTTGAAGTTCTTCCACCATTGAACCATCGAAATGGACATCTTCAACACTACGAAAGTAATTTTATCAACATCAGTGAAATGATTCACTGATAAGTATTCCTCAAGCATCAATGTTTCCTTCAAACAAAGGAATGACAAGATTAACTTGAAGTCTAAAGGGGGCTTATTATTGAAACTGTTATTAAGCAAATTTGGAGGAGGATTTGAAGGCATCAAGTTGAGTTGCATCATCAAATCATGGCGTTGGCCAAAAATTTTGATGTGGTGTGCCTCCAGTGCATCAGAAATAAGGTTTTCTACATTTGGGGCTGCCTCACATTACTTATCAACACCAACCATCTTAAATTTGTAACAATGTTCCTTTGGGTAGTCTGAAACAAAACCGACTAATATACTTTCTTTCTCCCATTGCGCTTGTGTGTTTACATGCATGGAAAAGATAATGATGAGTGATAGTCTGATACCAATGATTCGCACTATGGGGGCAAATGACTAGGTGTGCAGGGGATAACTACGTGTTAGAAACAACTCACAATTATAAAGAGTGAATGCATGCAAATGAATATAGAAAGATCAAACAACACATTCAATGGAGTAGAAGTTTGATGCTTGCAAAAATGTAACTTCTATTCAATGAAGGTGAATAGGAAAAGAATACAGAGATGTAGAAAAGCTTACAACCAATGTATGACAAAGTAGATACACAGAGCATGCTATCTATCCCAATGATTGTGTATGGCATAAACCCTTGGCCATATGTATATGATACATATTTATACATGTTATACAAGAAACAGTTATAACAGTTATAAATGTTACTCATTACAAATAAAATAGTTAAAAGTCATTTCATCTTCCTTGTTGGGCGACGGTTGACCTTCCAAGTATGTGGTTGCTAACTACCCAACTAGATATATGACATGCTCTAGATTGAGAAGCACCACCTAGAAAGCCATGCATTTAGAGAAAGTTAACATGTGGATGCATTGAAGAAAGGTAGGTGTATGTGCACGGGACTGCGAGTGAGGTGCACAGGACTACAAACTAGTGTGAGTGTGTTACGCAAGATTGCAAACAAGCACGAGTGGGTTGCACAAGATTATGAACATGTGTGAGTATGAATATGCTACACAGAACTGAGAGTAAGCACAAGTGTGTTGTGTGGGACTACAAGTAAAACTTGAAGGGGAGAGGGGTGCGTGTTGCACAAGTGTACAAAGAAGTACAAGCAGCAAGGAATTGTGCACGAATCAACTTTAGAGTCATAATATCTATGCTTCATAATAATAATTGTATTTCTCTTATCCGCCTTGAGAATCACAATGTTTTTGTTGCTATTTAAAGCCTTAAGAGTCCCCCATTCTTCATTTTAGATGTTCCTTGATGGAGGTTTTGCACAACATAAAGCCACGGCTCAGTCCTACCTAACCTCTTTAGAAATGTTTAAAGGAAGGCTTTTTAAAACACTATCAATGCCTACAATGAAGTCCTCTTTGGGGATATAAGAAGAGTGATAGTGAAACCTAAGCCCCTAAGCTTTATCCATTCGATAGTCAAAAAAACTTACTGCCAACTTATCTGTTGTTGTTGTTGCTACTAACAGAGTAGTTTTATTATTATTATTATTATTATTATTATTATTATTATTATTATTAGTGATAAGCACCCACCACCACCACCAACCACCACCCCCTGCTGCCCCTTGCCATTGTCGTTGTCATCGCCGCCACCACCATGCCTACCCGCACTGCCACCACCACCAGCACCACCATTCTCCGAAGAAAAAATCAAATAATTTACAACATTCGAGTGATTAGAAGTCATGACCCCCAAGTAAAGAGATGACCTAATGGTGTCAAGTTCAATGACCAGAATGCCTTCAAATATTACATTATTTCTACTATCATGTTCCACTAAATTAGCCCTCCCTACAACATCAGCCGTAAAGCTAGTTTAGATCACGCTTGAAAACCTATTATTAACGATTTGTAGGTTAGATTTTCTTAAATAGGTTTTTCAAATTTATTGATGGTTAAAAGTTCAAGTAAAAATGTTTAATTTAATATTTTATTTCAATAATTATCATAGATTTTCTTAAATAGGTTTTTGAAATCTATTGATGGTTAAAAGTTCAAATTAAAATGTTTAATTTACTATTTTATTTCAATAATTATTATTAAAATGTTTAATTTAATATTTTATTTCAATAATTATTATATAATAATTATTGAAATAAAATATTAAATTAAACATTTTAATTTGAACTTTTAACCATCAATAAATTTCAAAAACCTATTTAAGAAAATCTAACCTACAAATCGTTAATAATAGGTTTTCAAGCGTGACCTAAACTAGCTTTAGGGCTGATGTTGTAGGGAGGGCTAATTTAGTGGAGCATGATAGTATAAATAATATAGTAATAATTGTAGTTTATCGATTTACTAATTTATCTAAGCTCATCAAAATTTAACTTTACAATTCATTTTTATAGATTAATCAATCAAGATATTAATTATAAATTAATAATCAATAATTAATTAACAAGTATTATTATTTTTGGATCAATACCAGGGTTCAACATGTCCCTTGCCCTTATGCTTTTGACCGGAGCTCCAACCAATCTGGGACACAATCGGGGGCCCAGATCCCCAAGTACACAAGTACCAAGATTACCAACAATGGCCACACTCGGCCCGAGAATACTATCAATGGCCACAACCGGCCTAATACCAACGAACGACCACAACCAACATAATACCAACAATCGGCCACAACTGACCTCCAATACCATTTGAGATTTGAACCTGGGTGGTGCATGTAGTAACCAAGTTGCCTTTACCAACTCACCCACATCTCATCGGCAACAAGTTGTATTATTTTATTCATAACAATTATTTAGTTATTTTTAAAGTGATGTTTTTTAGGCTTTGAGGGATCTGTATTTTAATTTAATTTCAAAAATTAGGTATCCCATTGAGGTGTAAGCTTGCATTAAAAGGGGAGGTGAACACATATTTGTAAATTCTCAATATTTTTAGGTAATTTCATTCATCTATTTTAAGCACATTTCAGGTCTTAATTTACTATATTTATATCAAATATGCTCATTGTGCTCATTTTATTGGTTTAGTGTAATGTTATATTACCTTACGCCCTTCACTAATAAAACATTTTATTGAACTCGACCCCTCTTACACCCCTTAGGGATAAATTGTTTCCCTTGTTGCATATTGGATTTGATTATGCCTAGGGTTTCATCTTATTGGTGATCTTGTCCCTCTTTCTAGGGTTTCTATTTACCCTTTCCTTGTTGTACCTTATCATTAGGCTTGTCCTTGCTTTTCATTATCATTAGAGTATGCTAGACCATGTCAAATTTCATAAGCCTTGGTTCTCCTTCCCTTTGTAGATATTGTATATTATTGTTCTTTAATTTCCTCATAAATGTGATTCATATATGACATGTCCTCCTATGATAGTATTTATTTAAAATGTTCCTAGCTTTTGTATGTTATTAGACATAATGATGTGGTTGCTATGTAAATGTTTATCAATGATTGCATGTTTATTTCCAAGCATATACCATAGAATGTTAGCATATGGTTTGATATATGATAGGGTTGTGTAATAATGATCATTTATATATTGATACCCTTGAAATTTATAGGTTTACTTTAGTGACTTATAATGGTAGATCTTGTATGGCTCATTTTATAATGGCTTTTTATGAGGTAGATGACGTAACAATCTAGAGAGGTTAGGCACACAATGTCACAATCCCTCTTATTATTTTCAAATCTCAAGGAGAGGTTAACCCAAATACCTCTTCCAACATTCCTCAAGCCATAAGGCTTGGAGTGCATGCTACTAGGGATTGTGATATCATGGATCAACTTAAAAATACTTGTGCCAAGATATCTATTTTAGAATTAGTTACGAAGTCCAATGTTTACAAGGACATACTTTATGAATCCTTCTGTAAAACTATTTTACCACATGACACTAAACCTATGTACTTTGTTTTTATTGTTAAAACCTTCACACGTAGTGAGAACCTCATCTCTCTCGAGTTGAAGCACTTACCTTCTAAGGATATTATGGATCAAAATTTACCCTTGTATATTCAAGTTATCATCAACAATAGAAGGATTAAAAGGGTCTTTGTGAACAATGGTTCACAGTAAAACATTTATAGTGGGGCCTTTTTTAATGCATTGTGAATCAAAGGGCATCCTCTTACAAATTTTGATATAATTATAAAAGGATTTGTCAATTAACCAAGGACTCTTGAATTTATTACGTTAGACATAATTATTGGACCACAAACCATACCTACTAAATGTTAAGTAATGCATAATGACATGAGCTATAATATTTTACTTGGTAGGCCATGGATCACGTCATGTATGCAGTCCCCTCTTGTTACATGGATGGTTAATTTTTTTTCCTGAGGGGCTCATATATATTTGTCACAAGGATAATGTGTCTTTTCAATTTTGAAAAATGGTAGAACCCATAGAGAAGCATACTACATATAAATACACTGCAACCATACTCTTTAACACCTAAGCATGTTACTCCAATCAACAAAGTACACATTTCAATTTGGTAATTGTAGTAACACTCAGGTTGATAATGAGGAGAATGATTATTAAATTGATAAAATACATGAGCAATTATCCATGTTAAACTTTACTCCAATTAACCTTAAGGAATTTAGAGATATTATGCATACCTTTGATATCAGTCAACTTTATCTTACCTCACAAGACTATGGTAGACATATTCAATCATTTGTGCCTATTGATACACCATCTTATGATGATAAAGGTAAAGAGCTTATGATAGATAACTGTTATAATTCTATTAAGCCAGATAAACCTCATAGTTTTACCCGAGCATCATTAAAACATTATGGTTTTGGACTCAAGTGTGCACAGAAAACGGGATATGAACGTCATGGTTTAGGTAAACATGAGAAAGGCATTACACAACTTACTATTCCAAAACTTAAAAAAGCTATTATATACTATGAAGATTCTAGAATAGAAGATATGCCTTTTCAAGTGAACCATGGATACATAAGAGCTTATAGTCACACGATTGCTACAAAATATATTTTTGTATAAACAATTTTATAAATCTAACAAGAATCACGTGTAAAGGGTGAATAAAGTCATAATTATACAGCTTGGACATTCAAATTTAATCAATGGGGTAACTTTCCCTAAGAATATCTCCTTGGATGCATTCTCTAATGATGAGCCCTTCAACAATATTTGGGAACTAATGTGGATTTATCAACTTCACTATTAGACAAATGATTCAATTTTACAAATAAATGATCATAAGAAATCAGTGAATTACATAGAGCAACCACAAAAGAACCATGTGCCTTATCATAAGAAAGGCAAAAGATTTATTAAATATATTTATAATCCACTTGCACTTATGAATAATTTACTTGACTCCGACATATTACTTTGCCACTTATCAAGACGTGATTTTTATTGTAAGTATCATAGATTTAAGGGCCATTCAAAAAATAGATGTTTTGCTTTGAAGAACAAAATTAGAAACCTTATCAATTGTGGTGATATTGAAATCGTAGTTACATCAATTGAAATAAGAAGTCATAAATGTCAATTTATCCATACCCATAGAATATCTAAAAGCAAACATTATTGTGAAGTTAAATGGGTACTTAAGAAAAAGAAAAAGTGCATCAAGATCAAATCTAAACATCAATGACGGAAAATAAATAATCATTATATAGTATACCTCCAAATCCATTTCAACTCTATAATACATATCATTGCATCAAAGACACCACTTTTAATAACAACTCACATAGTAAATATGAGACTTACACTATAAACATATGATCGTAGATTCACATTTGGCTCTATGGGCATTGTGGTGACATTTTATCATCCATTTGTTTTTTCATTGCTTTAACTTCTATTTTCTTGATCAATTATTCACTTTCGATTTTATGATTTTTACTTAATCTAATTTGCCACTTGGCTTTGATTGTTACTTTTTAGCTATTCATCCCATGAGTTTATTTTCTTGACATTTTGATCACTTACTTTGATTTTGTTTTTCTTTTTTTTTGTTTTAGTTGCCATGTGTCTTTGGATCCCTTATTTTCCACGAACCATATTATATGAATATTTTATGTCTTTAAATTCAAATTTAAAGGGGAAAGTTTAAGCTAATTTTACAGGGAAAAGCAAGCGGTACTTTACTTTTCATTATTGCAAAAGACCAAGACACATGATTAAATATTGTAAGATACTAGCAGCTAAGCATTAAGCTAATCAAGGGGGAAAAATCAAACTGAACAAAGTGATGTCTAAGAGGGCTAGGATTATTGTGTCATGTTTTGTGGAAATAGAGGAAGCAAATAATTTTTTCTCTCTTGATTTAAGTCGCGCAAATCATGTGACAAGTCAAAAAAAATGATTTCAACAAATTAGATTATTCTTTCAAAAGCCAAGTGCAATTAGGTGATAGAAAGTCCATCCAAGTTGAACGAAAACGGCTACATAACAATCACCACAAGTAGCATTAAGGGTGATATATAAGATCCTAAGAGTATTGATCACATTTTCACGAGCTATAGTAATGAAAGTAAGGCATACAAGTTTTACAATTCTAATAGTAAACCTACAATTGTTTTTAGAGATTGTAATTTTTTTAAAAATGAAGTGTATGTTGATTCTAATCATGTAGCTATAAAAGTCATAAGTGAAGGGAGTTGGCATCTTGAAGTTGATTTTGAGGACTTACAAAGTCCTACATAGGTTTTTAGTTCAACGGGATATAATATCAATTATTTGCAAGAGACTAGTCATTCATCTACATAAACACCAAGCAAAAATAATTGTTTGTTGAATCCTCATCTAGCCAATCAGATGTTGGATCAGAAATATGAGAGGAGGATCTCAAGGCTAAAACATCATGAAGGTAACTTATTCGATGATGCTTATGATAAAAACATTATGTTTGCATTATCATTTGTGACCATTGAACCTAAAAGTTATACAAAAGCTAGTTTCAAAAAAAAGAATGGCGTGATTTCTTGACTAGATAACTAAAATTAAAGTTAATTTCAATTTATTTGCTATAATTAGCTTAGTTGGGACACCTAGGTTGACTAGGATTGTTTTTTAGTTGCATGTTTAACTTTACTATGAAATAAGCTTGTTGCATGATGTTCAAATCTTTATAATAAGTTAAAATCAATTTATTTAGTCAATTTTATGATAGTCAGTTCTTTTTTGTCTCATGAATACAAGATGGGACTATGTGCAAGTGATCGGGAACATGTTGTAGAACAGACACTTGAAACCAAGGCAAAGGTTTCAAATGTCAAAAAGAAAAAAAAAATAGATTCAAGGGAGTTTATAAAACTCAAATTCAAAGGAGAAAATTGAAGCTAACTTTACAGGGAAAATCAAGAGATATTTCACTTTTCATTATTACAAAAACTAAGATACATGATTAAAGATTGCAAGATACTAACAGTTAAGAATCAAGTTAATCAAGAAAGTGAAAAAAAAAAAATCAAGCTGAACAAAGTGATGTTCACGAGGGCTCAATATATTGTTTCACATGTTTTGTGGGATTAGAGGAAGCAAATAATTTGTTTTCTCTTGATTTAGGTTGATCAAATTAGGGACAAGTCAAAAAGATGATTTCAACAAGTTAGATGACTCCTTCAAAAGTCATGTTAACTAATAATTTAGTGGAAGAATACATAATAGATTTGCAAGCTATTGACTATTAAATGACAGGAAATATGAACAAATAAAGAAGAACTATAAAACTAGATGAAGCCATTAATGATAAGTATTATTCAAACAATACCCTAATTTCTCCTTCTCCTTACATGGGACTATAATCGCTTTTCCTCTTCTTCTCACATGACTCTACAACTTCTCCTTATGCCTCTTTGACTCATTTTTGTTTTTTCCACTTATATATTAATTTTCTCCTTTTTACATAATTATAATAAATCACACTCTCTTTACCCATGCTAACACTTACACGGACCAAATAGGTGTCTCACCTCAAAACACACAAAGACCCTAATAAATCAAGTTTTTACAATTTTGCTTCCATTACAAATGCATTTGAGAAACTAAATTACTCCTACTCCTACTCTCCATGGCCTCTCATGCCGGAGTCCCTACTCTTCTACAACTCGCTCCTCTATACCCACTCCTTTATACTCGTTCCTCTATACTTGCTCCACCATACTCACTCCTCTACATTAACTATCTAAACAAACTCAAGTATATTTATAATATTACAAATTTGCAGTTACTTTTACTTCATTAGACATTTTACATCTTTTACCCTTCAGGTAAGAATAAAACCACCAAAACCATTACATCAAATTGTATTAACCATAGCATCTTCACACTGCAAATCTCATCATGCAATTGAATGGCCCAATTTAGTATAGCTCGGCACCAAATTTAAAGTAACACCATCTACTCGGTCTTTGAAACTTTGTGTACTTTTGCCATAACACATGGATTAAGCTTTTGAATAGCCAATGTTCCTGACCTTTGAGCCACATGGGAATAACGCTCTGCCAATTGGTGCTGCGTAATAGACCCACTAGATGTGCAGGATTCTATATGCTTCTCTAATCATCCTAATGCCTCTTTCAATCCCCTTAGGTCCCCATGAGCACTTGGATGGTGCACACCAATGTTCTCCCAGTTCTTGTCTAGTTATTCATTCTCATTTATGTGATGGTCTCTCTTAAATTAAAATATGCCAAAATAGTAATCACTGTGTTCTTCATCATTATCCTTCGGAGGTCGACTGTGATGTTATCTCCAATATTTTATTTCCTTATCATTCACCAACATCTGGATGCTTCATCCTCTCACTTATTTTCACACAGATTTGAAAAAATAACATGCATTCCTTTTATTTCCCAAGCTATTTTTTCGTGCTTGATGCCAATTACTTGGTTGTGATGCCACACCAAATGAATCACTGGCCTAAATTTGTGCTCACTTTGCTTGGTGGTGTTCCCAACTCATACTAATCTTGGTTTGAATCACCTATTCAAATCCCTCTACTATATTAACTTTGATCTGGGCTTGAATCTGGAACAAGACGTCGAGGGTTGATCGAAGTAATGGCGTTTGTAACAATAGTAAATATTTATGTGCTTATAGCCACAAGGTTGTTGACCATCATTGGCATCCTTATCTTTTCTTCAATTTTCAATTCCCATAATCACATATATGTGGTACCAATCTCGTAGATGCTCCAATTGCATCCTAGGTGGGGACAAGCACAAATAATAAATGGAAACCTAGCTTGAATAGCAGCCACTTGTTGACTGTAGAATAGAGGAAGAATAAATACCAGATTTGCAAGCTATTAACCTTTAAATAATGGAAAAAATGAACAAATAAAGAACTATAAAACCAAGTGAAGCCATTAAAGATATATACTATTCAAACAATGCCATGATTTCTCCTTTTGTTATATAGAACTATAAAGGCTTTTCCTCTTCTTCTCACATGACTCTACAGCTTCTCCTTATGCCTCTTTGACTCATTTTTGCCTTTTCCACTTATATATTAATTTTATCCTTTTCACATAATTATAATAAATCACACTCCCTTTACCCATGCTAACAAGCCAAGTGCAATTAGGTGATAGAAACTCCATCCAAGTTGAAGGAAAGAGTTGTATGACAATCACCACAAGTAAAATTAAGGGTGATATAGAGGATCCTAAGAGTATTGATCACAATTCATAAGTTATAGTGATGGAAGTAAGGCATACAAGTTTTATAATCGTAATAGTAAATCTGCAAGTGTTTATAGGAATTGTAATTTTTTTGAAAATGAGGTGTACGCTGACTCTAATCATGTAACTACAAAAGTCATAAGTGAAGGGGGTCAACCTCTTGAAGTTGATTTTGAGGGCTTACAAAATCCTACACAAGTTTTGAGTTCAACATGAATTAATACTAGCTCTTTGCGAGAGGCTAGTCATCTATCTACATCAACACTAAGAAAGAATAAGTGTTTGCTGAATCATCATCCAATGAATCAAATGTTGGATCGGAATTATAAGAGGAGGATCACAAGGCTACAACATCAAAAATATAACTTATTTGATGATGCTTATGATGAAAATACTAGTGATACATATCAAGCATTTATTAGAGCATGTCATTTATTACACATTGATTTACATCTTGATTATATTGTGACACATTATCACTTGTGCTTTATAGATTATATCTTGCCTACATTGGAGAGAACCTCATTCAGACATTTGTATTGATCATTGATACAGGGGCATATTATTATTATGCATATTAATTACACATTGCTTATTAAGGGCATAATATACCAACATGACTATCAATTACACATTGCTTATATTGGCATGGGCTTTCACTACAAATCCTTTCATACACCTTACTCAAACTAAAGCATAATGTTGCTTGCACTTTTATTGATATATCTTATCTAAATTGGGAAATATTGCTTACATTAAGGTATATCACTTGCCCTCCTTTTGTATGTGAGCTTATATCACTTTTGCTTGAACAGATTAGTTTTGGGTTAAACATTGTTGTTGAGCCTTCATGATCATATATTTTTATGTTTATATATCAAATTGTGTTATTAATGAGCTTTATCGATTATTACAACATTTGTGTTTAGTTACATCCCTCACCTCAAAAGGGGGACACATGATCAACGTATTTTATTTTTTACATGATTTCAAGAGATTACATAGAGGTACCATACGTTTGATTCTTTAGTTGGGAAGCAAATTTTTCCATGTGGCAAGGTCATTAAGATCAAAATTTGCCACTGAACAAGGTCAGTAGAATCCATGACAATTCAAGATTTTTTAAAAACAGCAACATGATTTGCATATCACCAAGTTTATGCATTAAAAATGTTTATTTCCATTTATCAATTATTTCATTGGTTACATTATTATTGGTTTATAGACATTAGTATGCTTGCAAATATATTGTTTGCTTGCAAGGGCACTCAAGATATTGACATAATAGAATTGATGATTATTCATGGACACTCAATGATAGTCAAGACATTCATGCAAATAACAAGGAGATAGGGTTATTCTATCTTATAGGTTGTTAGAGTTGAACTCTAATATAACATAACCTCTCTCCTCCTTTTAACTTTCAAGTCACTTTAATATTCAATATTAAATTCAAGCATAACTTACATGTTTCAGTTGCAACTTCTTCATGAAGTCCTCCCATGTACATTTGTTTATTTTACCTTAATGTATTTATGCATACACACAATAAGGTGAGGTAATATGTAGAATATTCACAGTTTGTAATTGCAATGTCATTAGAATGTTTTTGTGCATATGGATCATTGGTTCATATTAGGTTCTTATTAACACTTTCTCTTGTATTTTGTGACTCTATTCTTCTTCATGTGGCTATGTGTTGTTCATATTCTTTTGGTTTTCTCGTTCCTTTGTGTTTTATGACTCTAAAGATCTGTATTCTTCTTTCTTTGTTTTTGAGTTTGTCATTTGCAAACATTATAACCATTCTCATAGTGGTTTACCCTATATCATAATGTTTTGATACTGGTTGTTGTGCTTTTCGGGCTCCTTGGGCCCTTAGGTCGAAGTTACTGTTGCTTTGCCCCTATTTTGTTGGCTTTTATATCATGTTTTTGTGGTGGCCAAACCACTCAACCACAAAACTACTTTTTTTTTTTTTTTTTTAGATTTATATTATATGATCCAACACATATTTGGTCCTCTCAATTAAAATATTAAATTTAAATTACCCCTAGTCAACTAGTGAATTAAATTTAACTAATAAATTTAAATTACCCCTAGTCAACTAGGCAATTAAATTTAACTAATAAATTAATTTACCCTTATAAAACAATGATAATTTATGGTAATAAGCAAAATAATCCGATCTACTTTCATTTAATTTAAATAAAAGACCATTACATAGAGAAAATAATAATTTAAAAAAGAAATTATAAGTGTGTTTTTGAGCTTAATTAAGTCCCAACCCTTGGATCAAGGGGCTCTCCACCCTTGATTCATAAAACCCCAAAGTGCATATAAATAAAATTAATTTATTTAAAAGAACTTTATGGGCAACTGAAAACCTCTACCCTAGGATTAAAATCATCTCCACCCTAGAACCTAAGTTTTCCAAGGAAAACCTTAGTCTTCTCTTTAATGAGAATTAAAAGGACTTGGGGCTTCATTTGTTCATTTGTTTGCTCATTTTTTCATTCTCCGTGTTTTTTTTTAACTCTCTATGTTGCAAGTTGAAGATGAAGGTTCAAGGGTACATACTCATTGAGTATACATCTAAATTTTGGAAATGTAGGTATACTAATTTGTTTTACTCTCTTTTTTTGCTTCTTGTATATACAGCTTTCCATGAAAATGTTCAAAAAAAATCTTTATTTTTCATTCTCATCCAAGGTTTTCCCAGTTGTATATACATGTTGCAATAGTTTTTTTGTTTTGTTTACATGGATCTACAATAACCAAAAATATATGTATATACATACGCAAAATTTGCAAGAATGCATATACAGGTATATATGTATATATGTGTGTGTATATATTAAAAATTTATTTATTTAGTATACAGTAAAGCTCTGTGACATGGCCGCCATCTTTCCCACACAAGAAGCAGTTTTGGCCCTAGAGCCGCCCTCCCTGTAAGGGCATAACTGCGGTGATGGTCATTGTCGTCCCTATAAGATGTCAGTGGTTAGGGTCGTTGCCCTTCTGAGGTTTGTTTGTGTGTGTGTGTGTGTGTGTGTATATATATATATATATATAATTTTTTTAATACATTAGATTATTATTATTATAATATTGTATATAAATATAAAACTACAAGTATTCCATGTACTGTTTTTTTTCTCTTCTTTTTTTGGTTCAAAAAAGAATATATATTTATTAAACCCTTCTCCTATATATCCTATATCCTCTATTTTTTTTACAAAAATAGATCACCGTAGAGCCACGTTCGAATCCATAAGGTGGTCAGGTGAATTGTGATGTCATCATCTAAATAGACGAGACAATCCATTAGCGGTACTCTATAATACCCCTCATTATATATATATATATATATATATATATATATATATATATATATATATATATATATATATATAATGAGGGGTATTATAACTTTGGAAGGGTGATGACCCTAATCATCGACCGCCTACAGGGACGACGGCAACCATGGTCACAGTCGCACCCTTACAAAGACGACAGTGGCTAGGGCCACAACTGCCCCTTGTGTGAGAAGGGCAATGATTAGGTCACATCGTTTTACTCTATACACACACACACACACACACACACACACATTCCACACACACATATGTGTATGTATGTATATACATACATATCTACACACACATACACATGTGCATCCTTGTAAGTTTTGTTTATGTACTGGGTATTGTAGATTCAAGTAAACAAAAAAATACACTATTGCAATAGATTGTATATACAAGAGGTAAAACCCTGGATGATAATGAGAAATAAAAAATTTCTTCAACATTTACATAGAAAGTTGTATATATAACAAGCAAAAAGAAAAAGATTAAAACAAATAAATTGGCATAGTTGCATCTCTAAAATCCAAATGCATTCTCAATGAGTATGCACCCTTGAACCTTCATCTTCAACCTGCAACATGGAAAGTTTTTTTAAAAATAAAGAGAAGAAAAAAATGAGCAAATAAATGAAGAAATGAAGCCCTAAGTCCTTTTAATCCTCACCAAAGAAAAGACAAGGGTTTTCCTTGTAAAACCTATAACCTAGGGTGGAGATGATTTTAATCCTAGGGTGGAGGTTTTTGGTTGCTCATAAAGTTATTTTAAATAAATAAATTTTATTTAAGTGCACTCTAGAGTTTTATGAATCAAGGGTGAAGAGCCCTTTGATCCAAGGGTTGGGACTTAATGTCTCATTAAGCCCAAAAAAGGCACTTTTTATTTCTTTTTTAATTATTATGTTCTCTATGTAATGGTTTTTTATTTAAATTGAATGAAATTAGATTTGGATCATTTTGTTTATGGGTGTTTAATTAATTTGAATTATTTATTTAGTTTTTCATAGGTAATGTTGCTTAAAAGGTTGAATAGCGAGTAATTATTTTTACCATAGATTGTTGTTGTTTTATAAAGGTAAATTAATTTATTAGTTAAATTTAATTCCCTAGTTGACTAGGGGCAATTTAAATTTATTAGTTAAATTTAATTCACTAGTTGACTAGGGGTAATTTAAATTTATTATTTTAATTGAGAGGACCAAATATGCATTAGACCATATAATATAAATCTTAAAAAAAATGTGGTTTTGCGGTTGAGTGGTTTGGGCACCACACTTTGGTATCAGAAACCGATTACAACACTGAGAACTCTGGGGACTATGCTAATGCATTTCATGAGTATTAGGAACCATCATTAATTGCTTTCATTCGTGCAGATTGTCTGTGAGATAGGACAACCATCACATGGGTAGTTAGGTCATCGGTCTCCACAGAGGTTAGTAGTGGATATTGGAGGAGTTGAGAGGGGAGAGGTAGAGTTCGATCATTAGGAGTACCTAGCTCCACTAGCATATCCTCATCCAGACCATCAAAGAGACCTTGACGAGTTTGGACCTCAAATATTGCAGGCCATTCAACAATTAGTTGGGGTTATTCAAGTGCATCTACCCCTCCTCCATCCAAGGGACTTGGTACCAGATAGTAAGGTCATGGAGAGATGCTCAGGGTTATATGCACCCACGTGAGGATTCTTGCAACCATTCCAAAGATGAGGTTGAGTAGTAGAGGTCGAGATCCCCCAAGAGGGATCATCATAGACCACGGTCGCCTTGACATAACAAACATGCAGGGTAAACTTCGACAGAACTCATTAGGGAGTTCACACGGTTATAACCACCCACAATCTATAAGTCAATGAAAGGAGTGGAGGTTGAGTCATGGTTGTGCAGCATCACCATATTGTTCAACATTTGTGGTTCCCTAGATAATGCATGCACCTAGCCATATTCTTAATGAGAAGCCCAGTGTTGGCTTAGTGGGAGAAGGAAGAAGTTAAATCTGATTTGGATATTGAGACCCTCACTTGGGAGCAGTTTAAATGCTGATTCAACGACCGATATCTTACAAGACATTTCAGATGCAAGAAGGTTGATGAGTTTCATTCTCTTCAGCAATGTAGAGGTACGACGGTAGAGTATGAGGCTAGATTTCTTGAGCTCTTACCTTCTATAGAGTTTGCTTAGGATGTGGAGATACTCATTACATAATTCATCAAAGGGCTTAATGTCGACCTGGGAAACACAATTCATCTTCTAAACCCTCCAACACTTTAGGTTGTAGTTGAGAGGACTTTGATAGCAAAGGAGAATAGGGGTCGGATCCAAGAGGCTCAAGAGCACCATAGGGGGAGCATGCAGAGGATGAGAGATAGTAAGTCACAAGGGAAACCACCACCCCCTAGAGGCGAGTTTAGCGCTTAGCAACAAGGACAACAACATGGTCACCAGCAGGGACAACAACAAAGGCAGGGGCATCAACACCCTCCTTGAGGCCAGTAGAGAGATGAAGAGAGAGTAGGCCAAGGCCAGGGCCCCGTACAGGAGCAGGGATAGGGACCTCACCAGCAGAGGCAAGGTTAAGCCCCTGCCCAAACTCAATAGTCTAGGCAAGGAGGGACCTTCAGACAACAACCTACTTTTGGGGCTCCCTCGAGACAAGTGCCATGATGTGGATGTTCCATATGTGGGGGACCTCATTTTGCTAGGGAGTGTCCTCAAAGGGGTTTAGTTATAGGGCAGAGGGTGGCAGGATTTGAGCAAACAGTGGGAGATATTGGCTGAGCCCACAGATTATATGCAGTGGTCGATGACCACCAGGATGAACACTAGGCCATAGTGGTGGAGACAGCGAAGTAGGATTGGCAAGATGACAATTTTAGTTCACTTTGACCCTAGTGCATCTAATTATTTTATTTTACCACTAGTAATTAACCATTGCAAACTGGTGGCATCTAGGTAGTCGAACCCTTGGTTGGTTGAGATAGCTACTTGGGTTAAGAAGCCCATGACCTCATTGATCCCTAGTGTGTTAGATCTAAAAGTTTTTCCCACTACCTTAGACTTGCACATTTTTCCCTTGGGATCCTATGATGTAGTTTTGGGCATGGATTGGTTAGAGAACCATAGAGCTCGTATCGATTGTTATGCTAAATAAGTCCATTGTCGTGATGATTTGGGGATAGATATGGTGATCTTTGAACTTTAGAGACCCATTTTTTCTACACGTGATTTATGCTATGCAGCTCAAGCAAAACATGCGTAAGGGATGTCAATTGTATGCTATTCGGGTGAGTGACAGGTCTAAGGATGAGATTAAGGTGACTACTATGAATTCACATCGTACCTTGCAAGAGTTTGTTCATGTTTTTTTTTAGGAGTTACCTAGTATGCCTCCCCAACGAAACATTGATTTTACTATTGATCTTGTACCTAGAGCAGAACTGGTGTCTAAGGCTCCTTATAGGATGACTACACTTGAGAGATTCAGGACCTCTTGGAAAAGGGTCATATTCACCCTAGTGTGTCCCCTTGAGGTGCATTGGTGATTTTTGTAAAGAAGAAAGATGGTTCACTTCGCCTTTGTATTGATTATAGGTAGCCCAATAAAGTGACCATCAAGAACCATTACCCTTTGTCGAGGATAGATGGCTTGTTTGATCAAGTCAAAGGGGCAAGGGTGTTTTCTAAGATCGACCTTAAGTTGAGGTATCATCAACTGAGGATAATAGAGGCAGACATCTATAAGATAGCTTTCAGGACTTGATATGGCCACTACGAGTTCACAGTGGTACCTTTTGGGCTAACCAATGCCCTGATAGTTTTCATGAGTCTCATGAACGACGTGTTTCGCCATTATTTAGACTAATTTGTTTTGATATTCTTGGACAACATATTGATTTAATCTCACACCATCGAGGAGCATGAAGAGCACTTGTGAAAGGTTCTCCAGTGCCTTCGAAAGCATCAGCTATATGGTAGTTTGGCCAAATATTCATTTTTCCAGATAGAGATCCAGTATTTGGGACATGTCATTTTAGTTGAGGGAATCTTAGTAAATCCCTTGAAGATTCGAGTGATTGTAGAGTGGCCAACACATACTTCAGTCACCAAAGTGCACAACTTTATGGGATTAACAGGGTATTATAGGGGATATATGCAGGGGTTTTTAAGGATTCCTTATCCCATTACTTCCCTTCAACAAAAAGGGAAGAAGTTCATTTGGACATAGGAGTGTGAGAGTCTTTCAGACCTTGAAAGAGTGTCTCACTAGCGCACTTATTTTGGTAGTTCCAGATCCCACAAAGGACTTTTTGGTTTGAACAGATGCCTCAAAGGAGGGCATCGGGGCCATACTTATGCATAATGGCAGGGTGGTGGCATTTGAGACTAGGAAGCTCAAGGACTATGAGCTTTGTTATCCTATACATGATTTAGAGTTTGCCGCCATCATTCATGCTCTAGTGCAGTGGCAACACTTATTAGGGCAGCATTTCATTGTGAGGATAGATCATTTGAGCCTAAAGCACATTTTCTCTCAACCTAATCTCAATGCTCAACAATATAGTTGGATGGAGCTGGCGTGTGAGTACCATTTTGAGATAGAGCATCTGAAGGGCAAGGAGAAAGTTGTAGCTGATACCCTTAGCAGGATACGACATAAGCTTGCTGCCATGAGAGCTAGAATAAAATTGAAGGATCGTATTATGGCTCAACTTCCTTTTGACTCAGTTTTCCAGCAGGTGAGATGTCAAGTTGATTCTCAGAAGGCTCTTGTGGGCAAATATTTAAGGTGCACCCTTGAGGTAGATGATTTGTTGCACTAGAAAGGCACATTTATGTGCCAGATTTTGGTAATTTGAGGTAGTTGATTCTAGCTAAGGCACACAGAGCACCTTATGCAGGGCATTCAGGGGTAAAGAAGGTTCATACTGAATTGCAAGAGTTGTATTTTTCGCTGAGGATGCACAGAGATATCACAGATTTTGTATCAAGATGCCTTGAATGCTAGCATGTCAAGGTTGAGCATTAGCAGCCAACAGGGCTCCTCTATCATCCTGAGATTTCGAAGTGGAAATGGGACACCATTTCCATCAATTTTGTTGTTGGTCTTCATATGTTTGCCTACCATCATAATGCAATCATGATGACAGTGGACAAGTTGACCAAGGTGGCACACTTTTCATCCATCAAGACTACCTATAAGCAACTGCAGTAGCCCGCATTTTTATGGACAACATAGTTAAGTTGCATGGCATACCCCAGAAGGTCATTTCTAATAGAGATCCCATCTTCACCTCTCATTTTTGGACTGCATTGCAGCAAGCCTTAGGCACAAAGCTTAATCTTATCTCAACGTACCATCTCGAGACTGACTAACTGACTGAGCAAGTTAATCAGGTCCTCGAGGATATGTTGCATATGTATGTGATGGACCAATTGTCCCATTAGGAGTACCTCTACTAGGTAGAATTTGCATATAATAATAGTTACTATAGCTCCATCAACATGGCACCTTTCGAGGCATTGTATGGCAGGAAGTGTAGGATTCCGCTGAGTTGGGATCACTTGGAGGATCGTGTGTCCATAGGGCCTTCCCTACTATAGGATATGGAGTGACAAGTGGTGTGTATCCATTAGCGCTTTCAAGAGGCACAAGAGCGATAGAAGAGGTATGTTGATGCCAAGAGGTTGGTTCGACATTTTGATGTTGTGGATAAGGTATTTCTGTGTGTGCGACCTCTCAAGAGCCCAATCCATTATGGAAAAGGCTCTAAGCCCATGCCACATTTTGTGGGATCTTTTGAGATCTTGGAGCAGATTGGACCCATAGCTTACTGTCTAGCCTTACCACCTAGTCTATCGCGGGTCCATGATGTGATTCATATTTCAATTTTGCGGAAATACATTCCTGATATATCACATGTATTGGATTGGTCCACTTTGCAAGTGGCAAAGAATGGGCAAATCTCCTTGGAGCCCATCATGATTTTGGATCGACAGAGGCTGACCCTTCGAGGGTGGGACCTAGACCAGGTTAAGGTCCAGTGGGATCGGTATGATGAGCAAGCAACTACTTGGGAGGACACAATACCACTTCAGACCCGATACCCACAGCGTTTCAGTTGACCTCCACGAGGAAGTCTTTATTAGGGGAGGGAGATGTCATGCCAGCTTTGGCCTCCCTTGTTTTGCATCCATTTTATATGTAGTTAATGTTATGTTGTGTTGATTAGAGCTTATGATGGATCGATTATCTGATATATTCTATGATGGACATGTTGATTTAGATATGATCATGTTATGTTGTTATGTTACAATTCATTTCATTCCACTTATAAGATATATGGTAGGAAATGAATTACAAATCTGAATATGCACGGTTGTTGATTATCATTGATTGATTGGCTTAAGGGTACTAACGATCATATGCTTTTTTTATTATTAGAATGTGCACTAATATTTGATGCAGCTTCGTCCCACTTTTTATTGTGTGGGAAAAAATATAAAAAATAAAAAAATAAATTACATTTGTGCATGGAGCACAAGTTTTATGTGGAGTGAGCTCTGGTACCCATGACGAGATCATGGAAGATTTTTATGTTGATTCTTTAATATGTTGTTATTAGTGATATCTTATCATGGTTATTGTCATTACCAGGATGCTTTGACATGTGCAAGGAGTGTGCATAAAATTGATGGAAAGGGGCAAGTAAGGGAAGAATAAGAGGTGGTCGATTCCTAAACCACACACCGTCTCAATCTGTGTTAAGTGATATTTGGCCATGTGTGTGCACCCCCTAGTGGTTATGTTTGTGTGTTCTTCTCCATAGTGTTAGTGTTGAATATTTTGGAGCCTTAGGTTTGGATGACACATAAGACCCATTTAATTATCTAGTAATGTGTCCATACATTATTATTATGTTAATTAATTGCTTGATCAAACATTGATTAAACTCTTTAATTTTAATTTTTGGAATTTTTTTTTTTAAGTTAAAATTTGAAAGTCTCAAAATCGATTTCTAAAACCTTCTATTGGCCTAAAAGGGGGTCCCATAGGTTAATGGTCCAAGGGAACATTTCGGGAAGTAAAAATTTTATGGTTTCATCCTTCTAGGCACCTTGGGAAGGGGAAGAGCTGCAACCCATAAATGGGACACTTGTCCTCATTTGAATGGGGCCATAAGGTAGTAACCTCCTCCATATACACAAAAAACTACTTATTTTCTCTAGAATTTTGGACTACAGCAGAATTTTAGAAATGGAAGCAAGATCAGAAGTTTGGAAGAGGAGCCAAAGGACAATTCAAGTGCAGAAAAATTCATAAGGCTAGTACAATTTTTCTTATTTTTAAATAATTGTTTTATGTGTGTCTTGTGTGAGTATGGTGGTTTCATATGAATTGGAAAGTGGATTGTGGTCATGGGTTAGAAAACATTATGGTTGTGATTGTGTGCAAAGCCTAGGATGTACTTGGGGAAGGGAATTTGTTTGGTTGAAATCACAATACTCACAAACTCCCTTCCCCATGTACATCCTAGGCTTTGCACACAATTACAACAAAAAAATTTCCTAACCCATGACCATAATCAACTTTCCATTTCATATGAAATCACGATACTCACACATAAAACAATTACTTAAAAATAAGAAAAATGGTACTAGCCTTATGAATTTTTCTACACTTGAATTGTCATTTGGGCATCTTCCCAACTTCCAATCTTGCTTCCCTTCTCTAAAATTCTACTGCAATCCAAAATTCTAGAGAAAATAAGTAGGTTTTTGCTTATATGGGGAAGGAGGTTGGTGCCTTATTCCCCCATTCAAATGAAGAAAAGTGTCCCATTTTAGGGTTGCAACTCCTCCCTTCCCAAAGTGCCTAGAAGAATGAAATCATAAAATTTTCACTTCCCAAAATGTTCCCTTGGATGACTAACCTATGGCACCCCTTTCTAGGCCAATAGAAGGTTTTAGAAATAGATTTCAAGACATCCAAATTTTAGCTTCCCAAAAAATCCAAAAATTAAAATTAAAGAGTTTAATCAATGTTTGATCAAGGCATCCATTAACACAATAATAATGTATGAACACATTACTAGATAATTAAAAAGGCCTTATATGTCATCCAAACCTAAGGCTCCAAAATAATCAACACTAACACTATGGAGAAGAACACAAATACATAACCACTAGGGGGTGCACACACATGGCCAAATATCACTTAACACGGATTGGGATGGTGTGTGGTTTAGGACTCGACCACCTCTTGTCCTTCCCTTGCTTGGCCCCTTCCATCAGTTTCCTGCTGACTCATTGCACACATCAAAACATCCTGGTCATGACAATAACCATGCTAAGATATCACTAATAACAACATCAAAACATCCTGGTCATGACAATAACCATGCTAAGATATCACTAATAACAACATAATAAAGAATCAACATAAAAATCTTTTGTGATCTCATCACGAGTACCAAAGCTCACTTTACATAAAACTTGAGCTCCACACACAAATGTAATTTATTTTTCCAATTTTTAAGTTCTTTTCCCACGCAATAAGAAGTGGGACGAAGCTGCATCAAATATTAGTGCACATTCTAATAATAACAAAATCATATGATCGTTAGTACCCCTAAGCCAATCAATCAATGATAATCAACAACCATGCACATTCACATTTGTAATTCATTTTCTATCATATATCATATAAGTGGCATGAAATCAATCGTAACATAACAACATACCATGATCATATTCAAATCAATATGTCCATCATACAATATATCAGATAATCGATCCATCATAAGCCCTAATCAATGCAACATAACAATAACTACATATAAAATGGACGCAAAATAGGGGAGGCCAAAGCATGACAATTTCTATGCTGGCTTGTGCGTCAATAGGTCCTTGATTTGAATTTGAGAAGTCAAGTATACAAATACACCCTAATGCATTTATACATAAGGGATCATATCGAAAGTACATCACATGCTCACACAATTACAACTATTCTTTTGCATTTTGTTCCTTATTGCATTTTCTATCTATTGAAGTGTTATTATTGCAAATGTACCAAAAGGATGATTGGTGAAAGAACATATGGAATCGAACACTTGCTTACATCTCATACATAAGGATAAGGTATGAGATATTCATATACGCAAATTTGATTGTTGACTTGTATGAGAGTTGATTTCCAGCTTGTCATCAAATAGCAAAGTGATTGAGGTAGTTCCCTCAAAACAAAGTCAATTTTTTAATCTCCTTGCAAAGGCTCTTGGAACGAATTAACTATTGAGCAAAGAAGAAGGCATTATGGTAGTTTTGCACATCAATTCTCTTATCTGATAGAGGTTTTTATTGGGTAGGTGCTAACAAATAGGTTTGCAAATTTTAGACCATACAAACCAAAGTAGCCATTATCAAAACAAACCTATCGTTATCAGAATAGACTCACTATCAAAACAATATTACACTAGTCTACCCTTATGGAATGGTGTAATACTAATCACTGCATCAGATAGTGTCATCTTTCTAGATCCTCTTCTGCATTGTTTTTGGACCTTTGTCAATACTTTCAGTGTTTCTCAGAGTACATGTGAGTTACAAATCAGGTGCACATCTATAAAACACCCTTTGTAAATTCTCAAAAAAATTATGTACTTTCATTCATCTATTTTAAGTGCATTGCCGGATTTATTTACTGCTTTTACTGTATATATATCAAATATGCCCATTGTGGTCATTTGATTGATTTGGTGTAATGTTATTTACCCTTGCGCACTTCATTGATAAAACACCATGATCTATCATGAAGAGCTTTCTATTTGCACGACTGTATCAATTTTTTTTACTGAACTTTGATGTTTGCATTCGCTTCTAGAGAACAAATTTACAATGGTTCATACAAAGCAATGAAAAATACCACAATAAATGCTTTTCTCCAAGCAAATCACTTCAAAAAAAGTAGAGAAACAGAGTCTATCTTATTTGTCCCACAAAAGATAGTAATTGTTTCAAAAAATGATACGAAATCTAATTTTAGTAGTTGCATCTAACTGAGACTAAAGTTCTTACAGAATTGCAACTTGAGTTTGATGAATCGCCTCTTGATACACCCATGTTAAGGGAAATATTTCTTCTAAAATCACTATTCATTTATAAAATAAGATAAACCATCACCAATAGCCGCTATTCACAAAACAGACAATTGAATCAAACAAATCATGGGGAAAAATTAACCTGCTTTTTTATGCATTCCTCTTTACAAAGAAAGTCCAGCAAGTAGTAGCTCCAGTTCTTCATTCTCTGAAGGGTTTCTCAGCTGCAAGAAAATAATATATCCACAGTAAATTTTTCCTAATGCACAAAATACACTACAACTAAACAAATAGTTCGTTTTGAATTCAGCCAAAACTTTGGACCTGTATACTAATTTACTCTCTTTTATAGTTAGCTTTTCTTTGGGCTATGCGTTCACATTGTAAAGTAGTTGTAGCTTGATTTCCAGATCTGAATTTAGCTTTAAGTTTTCTTGAAATTTCTCCTTAGCTGTGCTGTCTAGAGGTATGTCTAACCAAAGGTTGGTTTATTTTGAATTTTCCAATTCTATCCAACTTTTTTTTTTAAACTTGAACGTTTACGAGAAAAACAAATAAATAAAGTTAATCACAATGGAGGTCTCTGATCTATTATATGTAAATGCTGGTTCCTCACATCCGAAGCACTCTGAAAGGAAGCAACTTCATAGTTTTTGTCTAGCTGGTAACATGATCATGAGATTTCTGACTGTATCAATGGTTTTTCATATGAATTTAAGACATTCCTGCTGCAAACCGTTGTCAAAGCAAGTCAGCCGGCTTTCAAAATTGAACAAACTTGCCTACAATCAATCCCCGCAGGACCTTCAACCAGAAAAATCTAGTTTACCAACTAATAGGCAGTGCAATATCCAATTTGATAGATTTGAAACAAATAAGCAGTGACTTCCCTTTTTTATTATAAATATCTGTCAATTCAAACATATTGAAAACGAATTTGTTCAAGATAGTGTTAAATCGGAATCTTCAACGTGATGTATAAAATTAGTTTTCATCAAATTCAAATTAAATTTCCCAATAATATCCATAGAGAAGGTGGTCATTTACAAAACCATATCCATAGCTCTGAGATGAAAAACCTTCGTCATCTTTACATCCATGCTATTTCTGTTGGTGCATAATTTGCACCCTATAGAAATTAAATCTTGTCGGGCTCCTAGATCACCAATTCTGGGTGTTCCTAGGATATAATGTATTATTGGGCCCACTTTAGATGCACCACCCACTTTGGGTACACTCTACATGTACCCTGGATTACATAATTTATGGGTCATACATCATGGTGCACTTAGGTTGAACATAATCCACCTCATGTATATAAAGAGGTCAGTGTGAGATGAAAGTCAACCTGTATAAATAGATGGAAATTATATCTCGTCTATTATTCAAGATCAAAGTGTCGAAGTCATAAATGGTACATTGTGTGTACCGTCCATATCTCGTCTCTCTCTCTCTCTATTCGTCCTATCATTCCATGCTATTGTGGATGTTTATGTGTTGAATGTTTTGAAGTGCTAACCAACTAGAGTAGCTGAGGATCTTTACCTCGATAATTTTGGTCAGGGTTAAGTACATCGTCTACAGTCATTATCTTTAATTCCAAAAATTCCCCTTCCAAAATCTCATTTATTTGTAAATGCATTTACTCGTGATTGCTCGCCAATTTGCATTTGTGTGGCTCGCCCCATATCGCAGAAACATGTCTACCATCAACAAAATAACCATGTCGCCAAACTTCATTGGTGCTCCCAAACTAGTTCTGAGACTGAAATCAGCTTTTAGAAATATGCACCCAAAAACCTCAGCACGCAGCAAGCATCACTATCAGCTTATAAGTTCAGTACCAAGTTTCAATTATTATTTTACATAAGCAGAGTTGAAAATGCTCTCATGTTATTTTTCTAGCCATATGATTTGTCTGAGGAAGTACAACATATTTATTGTTTGTTTTCTGCTGCCGGATCAGACCTTAACCATTCCAAACAAGGGCACAGATATGCTCTTATGTTATTTTTCTGTCCATCTTCAGTAATGATTTATCTCAGGGGAAGTACAACATATTTATTGTTCGCTTTCTACAACAGAATCAAGCTATAACCATTCCAGACGCAGACACAAAAATGCTTCTCATTTTTCACTAGTTTGGGGTGCCAAAAGCTTGTTGGAAAGGCCATGGAGTTTGTCTTTTACTTGCAGGGCATAACACACTCCAGTCTGACACAACTTTGGGCTGATTTGACCTGTTAATAGTCCGATGTAATTCATGAATCTAGAAAGAATTATTGTGTGTTTGGGCCAAAACACATTTAGTAAAGAGATTAACCTATTAACTTACAAATTTGTAAGTGCAACCTTAATTCAACATTATCTAGCTTGTAGGTATGTTTAAAATTTAAATTTCTTATCATCAATGAATGTTTTTGTTGAGACATGGACTAGCTAGGACTCGAACCTAGGACCTTCCATACGCTGCTGGAGTGCTCTACCACTGAGCTACTTGCCCCTCTTGGACCAGTCCATCTTCGGTCCGAGTGTGGCTTAACACCAACACCCCCCCTTAAGCCACACCTCTCGTGTGCTTGGGGCTCCTAGCCTGGGCCTGGCTCTGATACCATGTTAACACATGGACCAGCTAGGACTCGAACCTAGGACCATCCATTGCTGCTGGAGTGCTCTACCACTGAGCTACTGGCCCCTCTTGGACCAGTCCATCTTCGGTCCGAGTGTGGCTTAACACCAACAGTTTTATGTAAATGTTTTAGGCTTTCACGTTGTTTTGGTTTTTGATTGCATGCTTCTAGGATCATAGTATGAGTTTTCACATTTCAATCTCTGTGCCATGCCCAAGAACTTTGATGTGATATCTCTTACAAACCTTATGTGTTTTCAGATTGGTTGAAATGCAGTTTAGCTACATTCTCTGTGTTTGGGCCAGAAGACATTTAGTAAAGAGATTAACCTGTTAACTTACAGATTTGTAAGTGCAACCTTAATTCAACATTATCTAGCTTGTAGGTATGTTTAAAATTTAAATATCTTATCATCAATGAGTGTTTTATGATAAATGTTTTAGGCTTTCTCAGTGTTTTGTTTTCTGATTGCATGCTTCTGGGATCATTGTATGAGTTTTTACATTTCAATCTCCATGCCGTGCCCAAGAACTTTGATGTGATATCTCTTACAAAACTTATGTTGTTTTTCCATTGGTTGAAATGTGGTTTAGCTAGATAATATTGTGAGGAAACTCGGTGGCAGCATACATTGCTTTCTCTTTCGCTAATTTTCGCTATCACTCAAGTTCTTTTGGAGAATAATCCAAGGCCCTGGGAGAATAAATGTCCTCAAGAATTTAGATAGCCTCATGCTAAACTCATAAATAGGTCATGTGCAATTCCTTAATGGCATTATTTGTAACATTCCTCTTTAAAGAAGTTCTGTTAAGGCAGGATCGCTACTTGTATTATTATATATCCAAAAAAGGCTTTTGTCATTATAGATAACTGTCTTGCAAAACGTATTCATTGGCCAAGGTCACATAGTAAAGTAGAATCACGCATCAGTTGCTTTTGTGATCATTAACGCCCTGCGTGTGTGTTGTATGAATAGCAGGTACTGATTTATAAACATTTATACTCCAATATCTTGATGAGTGTTAAGAACAAGAAAAGGCTGAGGAGCTGTAATAATTGTATTTCCCCTTGTTCGGTTGTTTCAAACAGATATGTGGAATCTGAAATTCTGAGTGTTGAATGTAATCAATTAGCAAATGAAGAAATTGGAAAAGCAAAGGAAACTAAGAAAATTCACTAGTAGGTATCCTACGATGCCTTTAGGATGCAATATATGCTTATGAAACTTTCTGCTTCTTCAAATTGGGCATCACTGATTTCTTTCCAGTTGGAAGGTGATTAAAATTTGCATACTATCAGTTCTGATATGGACTACAATATAACGAATATATCTGCTTTCTTTCTGATGCGGTAATAGTTTTACTTTAATTTATAAAATACGACTCGATGTTTTGCCCCCAAAAAAAAAGACTCTACCCTGAGACAAGCGTATATATAACAAGAAAATGCTTTTCTAACATAAGTAATTCCAAAATCATAAGATGGAGAGAGCTGAGGAGCACAGCTCTGAAAAAATCAGAGTTTGCATGCCTATGGCCTGAGATAATGGCACCAATCTCCACTTATCTGGAGTTTCCAGAACTTTATCTTTAGGGTAATTAATTACAAGTTTGTTTGTTTTTTTTAGTTAGTTGTGATGGGTTTCGAAGTGTTCTATTTGGAGTATACTGCTGTATATATACCAGAAAACCAACAGTGAAGTTTATCAAACACAATGTCAAAGAGAAGTTGGAGGCTTCCACAGGGAACACGAGGGAGAGGCCCTTGTGGCAACCCTAAAGCCAGACATAGCCTTGGATCATAGGAAGGATTTAAACTCGAAGAGAATGATATGCAATCTTATGGGTATCTAGCACTGCCCTAAGGTCAAAACAATAAGACACTGAGGGAGTAATTAGATACTAACAATTAATGTTGTTAGCATGCTCCTAAAATATTAATTCCTTGTGTTGTTTTCAAATGACGTAAAAATGAAGAGATTTTTTTGAGTTCCATCCATGGTTAATGGGTTGAGCTCGGCTTTTGTGAAGCTATGGGCAATTTGTTTAGACCAATGGAAGAGGTATCATCTTTACGATCTACACCAATCTGTCTCATAATGCTCACACTTCCACCAGAACTTTGGAATCTATAGGTTCTTTTGCCTACTGGGGAGTCACTTGGGAGTTATATTCTGGCTTCTGAGGCAACTTCCAAGTTTTTTAAATATTACTTATGCTCAGTTCTCTGTTGAAATGGATCTTAACATACCTTGTGTTGTGACTATCAAGTTGCAGTTTTTTTACCACGTATGAGAGCAGCAGATACATGGTGAAAATTTACCATTTAAATGTAGCCATTTCTTTGGGTTTGACACCTAGAGAGATCGTGCCCCAAGGTGGAATGCTCAAAGCAGGAGCTGCCTAAGGAACTGGAAAAGAAATAGACCTCAGGCCTCAGCTATATAACAAACCCTTACTATCCATCGGAGCAAGAGGAATCTGAGAAAGAGGAGCTAGCAAAGGAGCAATTCCACATCATGATTAGCCATCTTAATTTGTGGTGAACAAGGAAGAGGGAGAAAAGATGCAGACAAGAGAAACAGAAGATGTACTAGAAAAATCATTACGAAGTAAAGAAGTTACTTATTAACAACCTCCCAAGAAGAAAGGAAGAAAACTAAAATTGATAGCATTACAGAAGCATGGTCAGCACTTAATCAGATCTGAAATCCGACCCCAGATTACCACCATAAAGTAATCTCGCCGTTCAGAATATGCAGATCAACCGTCCACCAAAGAAAGAACATCAATATCCACTTTCCACCAAATGAAATGACAGAAAAAAAATTAAACAACACCAGTCCTGGGCAAAAAGGACTGGTACTCAAAGAAAAAAAAATTCAAGTGGTTAAACATTATGCATGAGGTTAACCCCTGTCCTTTTCCTTGTTAAAAAACAGGAAAAATACAGCTAATTAGTGGTGTCACAGTAAAACCTCAGTCAAATCTTAGTTACTAGTCTATTTGAAGGAGGAAGAATGCAAGTTCAACTAAGAAGTTATGACTTACATAGCTCAACTACATATGATACACTTGGTATAGACCATTAAGTATGGTAGAAAAGAAAACATTCTAAAACTTGAATGGAAATTTGTGTCCAGATAGATGATTAAAAGAGGGAATACTCCTGCAAGGTGAAGATGAAGCTTCAACAAGCTTTGATCCTATAATCCGTCATTCACTAGGCATTATTCTCTCAGCCTCTAAATTGTCATTTCCTTTAGAGATAACTTCTGTAATGGTCTCCTCGTTATTCTCCACAAAATTCCTCCCTTATAGTTATTTATGCCGATTAAAAGAAGATTTATTATAAGTGATGGTTATTAGATCTGTGGTGTCTCGCAATCAGACTCCCATTCATACATGACATAAATGACCCAAGGTTCCCTTCAGTAATTTTTTTATACCTGCATGGTACCTCTGCACAGTGGTCATTGGTTCAATTTGTGATTAGTCTAAGTTACGGTAATTTTGAACTCCGCTTTTGCTACTTTTGAGAACATAATAGTTTCTTATACTGTAAAAATGTTTAATATAATCACATGCTTTTGCAAACTGCAATATATTTGTGCAGTTATCATATGAGAACTCTTCCTTCATTTACAAGGACAACAGCACAGCCTGAAGCTTTAATACTTGTCCTACCACAGGCTACAAAGTCAAAAAATTAAAATACGACATTTGTAATAATTTTGCAGCCAATAATCTGAAATTCAATAATAAAAGGACAAGAGTTCTGAGTAAAGGAATCTGTAATCACCTGGTTGGACATAAGTTCCATAGTTTTGTTTAGAACCCAAAGACGATGGGTTGCATAAGTGGCATTTCCTGGAAGCTCCTTCATATGCTTTATTTCTGAATTGACTACTCCTTTCTTCTCTGCATCTCCCATCTGCTTCCATTGTTCATTTACTTTAAAATTGCTGTTGAGACCCTCCTTGGAATTCATAGATTCAGTAGCCCCAAAATTACTTCGTGGATTCATGATTCACAAAATCACATTAAAACAACTGCAAATAGAAGCCAAAAAATGGAGTGAGTAAAACTACATGTGCATAAATCCAAACCAATTGTTTCAACTACTATTTAGGCCTCTGTCTTGCACGATGCATCAATCTATCCAAAATACAAAACCAGTAAAGTTGAGTTTCCTAATGGAGTCATAGACTAGATGTTTTCAAGCATAGGTATATATCAGGCCCATGTTGTCAATAGAAACCAGCCCACTATCTGATTCATAATCCTGACCCTGTTTGCAATAACTACCCAAATCCAATTTTAAACTCTAAACATAATAATAAGAACCTAGAGTGAACTTCAAAATGAAGCCCAGAATTATCCTCTCCAACGGCATATAGCTGAGAGTTAAGAAGAGGGCGCTTGCTAAGACCAGACTCAGGTTCTAATCTTGTGGACATGTTACCCTCTGAAGCCAACTAAGAACTGTATTTCCTAATTGATTTCTATGTAATGGTCAGTATCAACTCTGGTTTCTGTGCAGTGGCTATTGTTATCAAACAGTAAAACGCAATCAAAAAATCTAAAAAATGTGTAGCACATAAATAATTGCTGATCAGGAAATCCCATCAAAACCCATGTACATATTCCCCTGGAAAAACGTTTAACTTATGTCTCTCAGTAAAGAAAAGCCAACCGCATAACTGACATTATTATGAAAGCTCTTAGAAAATGGGGATAGTTGTAAGATCATAATACGGAATCAAATCCCCTCAGTGCAATAAGGCAGCTCTACTGGACATGCTACAAGGGTGTGTTGCAACAATTTGGGGTATATTCGAGTGCTTTATCCATATTTAAAAATCTTTAAAACTTTGTCAATCTTACCCCAGATTAAAGATTGCCCGTAACCTCACCCAAGCTTTTATCAAACAAAAATTTACTATGAAAATTAGCAGTATATTTCATAAGTAGTTGATTTCCGAAACAAAATATATTTCCCACTGAACAAGTTGTGGCATAAGAGAGATCGTATTTCTACAGTCCATGAAGTAAGATGTAGTGTTTCTATAGAAACCGTGGGATAATGTTTGAATCAATGTTTCCCATCATGAGGATGAGAGAATAGGATGAAGTAAGTTGCAGTATGTCGCAAACTGAAATTGTTGGGAAACCCAATTCCGATTTTAAATCATAAAACAAGGCTGCGAAACAATCCTTACAGAAAATTGAAGGAACTTTACCAAAACAATACAACAGGCTCAGAACTAAAATTATTTAAAAACCCCACTTCACATTTAAAACTATAATGCAAGCCAGCACCATATTCCTCACAGAAAACAACTGGGGTATGTTACTCAATAAAGGATGACCAGCGTCGGAACTTAAATTACCATGAAAATCCACTTAGTAAAATGAAATTATAATGCAGGGCACCAATCCCTGGACCCCCAAAACACAGAAAAGTGTATTATCTAACTCAACTGAATCCAATATTCTGAGGTAAAAAAAGCACAAACTCACCTGGATGGAAAGCCTTAAGCTCGGTACTATGCAAGGAGTTATAAATGACCCAAAGGATGATGGTAATTTTGCCCTAGCCGATTCCACGGTACTGAAACGTTGGCATTGAAGAAGTATGAAGCGCAATAGCAAGCTTCACAGCACTGGTTATGTCCTTTGAAGGTTTTGCATCTAAATCAAAGGAAACGTATTTAAATGATATTAAGATATCAATGTGGATTTACGACTTGGGATGGGGTTGATTTGGAATCTCTCGAGTAGGCCGCGCACATGGAGAGGGGTTTTGGGTTTAAGCTATTGGTCTTTGGGTTTTAAATCCACTTGTAAAGTGTGTAGTTGCAAATTTGGTTTCGTTGTATCCCTATTGATTGCTTCTATGGGCATTAGTTGTTCGATTGTGTTTTCACATTTGAGGGTTTACGTATCTTTTATTTAATCAATTAAAAATTGGAACTAATTTATTGTAGACATTAAAAAAATGATTATGATATATTTATTAATCATTAAATTATATTATTCTAAGGTTTTTATGTATTTATCAATGATTTATTAAATTTAGATGTTATTGATATATATTTGTCATTTTTTATCATATCCTCTTTTTTTCTCTCTCCTCCTTTTTTTTTTCTCTCTTCCTTCTTTTTTCTTTTGTTTTTGGTGTTCCTTCGAGAAACATTTACAATATATTTATAGGACCTAGAAATGTATTTTGAACGTTTTTTTGTCCTTTAAGTGTTTTTAATTGTTAGGATCCCTTGGGGTTTGTGGTCCCATCTTATCCACTTTTTTGTTCATTTGATGTTGATTGCACTCTAATACGGGCCTAATTTGAATTCAAGAAATATAGAAATATAAAAATGTCTTAGTGCATTTGGGCACCCAATAGAATATAAGGAAAATCTGAAAGAGTATTTAACATTCAATGTCAACAAAGATCTATTGAACATTTACGAGCATTCTAGAGAAACCAAAAAAATATTTTGAGAGCATTCATTATAGCTTTGATGTTCATGATATTAGCACTTTGTATGACACTACTTTTCTTAGTTTAAGTATTGATATTCATGATATTGACACTTTGTGTGACACTACTTTGTGCGATATTGTCTTAGTGCATTTGGGCATCTGATAGAATATAAGAAAATTTTGAAAGAGCATTTAACATTCATCGTCAACAATGATCTATTGAGCATTTATAAGTATTTTAGAGAAATCAAACAGCGATTTTGAGAGCATTCATTATAGCATTGATGTTCATGATATTGACACTTTGTGTGACACTATTTTTTTTAGTTTAAGCATTATTGCATTTATTTGGCATGATGTTTTCAATAGTATACATCATTGAGAGCCTCGATAAGTAATTGATGCTTAAAACCCCTACTAACCTTGAACATAGGATCTAAAATAAATATTTTTCCTTATTATTTATAGGTTCAGCTATCATATTAGAGCTTGACAAAGAAGTGCAATTTCTTAGTGATTGACACAGTTTCAAAAATCTAGATGAGATTTTTGGAGCCATGACTATGACAAACACATTTGTTATAAAAAAATTATACATGCATGTAAGTTACCAAAACTATATTATCTACAATCTTGAAACCCAAAACGTGTTGTATACGATTCTAGGGAGGTTTTCTATTCCCTATAGATTTTCTAGGTTGGATTCATCTTTATTGTTTTGCCTATTTTGTATTATCATTTTCTGATAACTATCTTTTGATCTCTTAAACATAAATAAACTCTTATAAAAAAATTCTTTCATCCATTATTTGCTTTGGATTTAGAAAATTAATTACATTTGATTTATTGTATTACATTATTTAGGCTTATATATATATATATATAACTTAAGCGTAGGAAAGATAGTTATAAACACATGAAAGATGGTTAAATTTTTGCCTTCAAAAATTTCAATGCAAACTACTACCTTCAATAAATACTAATAAATACATTTCAATCAAATCGCATTATTTATAACCATCTTTCATGTGTTTATAACTATCTTTCCTATGCTTAAGTTTAATATTTATTATGCATGTTATTTTAATTAAAAATAAATTAGAAATATCTTATTTATTTATTTTATTGGTTGAAGTTTTTGGTGTGTGTCATGTTCACACTTGATGTGGAATCCATCTTAGGTGATGTGTTACCAAAGGTAACTTATTATGTGCATTATTTATGTGCACAATATTATTTAAGTGGTAGTTATCCTCACATATATGATAAAGAGGAGTTGTAACTTGGAGAATGATCATATCTCACCTTTCACTCAACCAATAACAATCTCTCACCTCATGTTTTTATTATATAAAGACCCTTTGTGTCCTTATAGAAAGTTAGATTGAAGCTTAGAGCCGTCTCTTGAGCTAGTTTATATGTAGTCTATTAGAGAGTTTTATTTTAGTGCGATGATTGTTGGTTGCACACATGTACATTATATGTTCAATTACTGCAATATAGTGTGTTCATTATTGGTGAATCTATTTCTATAATATGAGCATTGTTGTCTAGATGGATATTCATTATGAAGTTTTCCTAAGCACTTCTAAATTCTTATATCATATCAAACCTAGATCTATAATCTCCATCTTGTAATTGTCTCAGATTCGATTATTTCTTCAAAGATATTTGCATCAATGGTTGTAGATTAGAATGGAGAATAGATTTCTACCTTTTGTAATTTTTGAGTGTTTTTGATAGATCTAAAATTCCATTTAGAGGCATTTCGAGTTGTGTATTTCTCCATATTCATCAATCCCAACATTCCCATATTATTTACCATGCCCCTTATTATTAAATTTACTCAATGGGTATTTTTTATTTGTGCCAAAACTATTATTTCAAGGTCATTTTTTAGGATTTTATATTTTTTATAAAAATTTAGTAATTTTGCATCTCATTTAGTATTTTTGTTGAATTCTAATAGGAATAATATAAATTTATTAAAAAAAAAATAGTTTTTTAGAGATTTTGTTGATTTTTTGTGAATTTTTGAAAGTTCAGATTTGTAGGACAAACAAAGAGCAACAAAAATGACTGAATTTTTTATACTTGCTTTGAAAAAATGTGGGTCAATGTTCATATCATTGATTTCTTGCGTAGATATCTTCATAAAAATTCCTCATTTGCATGAATTAGACTTACATTGCTCCAATAGTGTGTGTTTGAAATTGTTATTTTATGCAATGGAGCACCAAAGAGCTCACACTAATTATTTGTCTGCTAAAAGCCACGTGGACTATAACATGTGACCACTGTGATTGACCGCCAGTGGCTAACCACTAGCAATTTATTGTGGTGATAACTTAGGTCTTCCATGTGACCACTTGCTATGTGGGATTTAGGATCTAATGGCCAGCCCTACACTAGTGGGCCTGATTTTTGAAGTCATGTACTTCTGTGGCTCATATCTTTTGATCTATAAAGCCTAGAGAGGTGATATTTTTAGGCCATTTTTTTTTAAATTTGCATAGTGGTGGGGTTATTTTTATATTTTGATCATTTAGATTTATATAATTTACATTTTTACCTGATTTGTTGACCAGATCATCTATTTTGGACCTTTTAGCATAATGTTTAACTCATAACTCAAATTTGCATTCTATTTTTGTAAACGAGTGTTTTTCATGCTCTTCACAACAGTAATATCTAATTAGTTTGATGTTGACCCATATTTGATGTTTTTTCAACATAATGGCATATTGTATAAACTGTGAATCATATTGCTTATCATTGAGTATAGGTGCTACCTCATTTTCAAAAAGAATCACTTTTCAGTGTTTTATACAACTTTTGGATAGGATTTTTAGATGTAGTTTCTAATAGCACTAATTTATAAAGTGTCACAGGGGTTTGTTATGTTTACCTTCATATGTATGTGCCTTGTTTTCTACACCTTTTTAAAATTTTAGTTGTTGAGTATTTTCATGTGGCATATTGGGCCCTCTCCCTTAAGGATTTAGTAGTGATTTTTATGCACACCTACTTCATTATCACTTTTAGAGATATTGTGTTGTTTTATCTTCACTCCCTAGTCAACATACCGGGGGTTGTTGTGTACTATTAATGCTTCCTTGGTTTTTTGAGCATTTTATGTACCTTGTGTTTGTTCCTAGTGGATATAGAGGTTGATTATTTTTCATGCCAAATCATTTTTTGCCAACCCTTTTGGGGTTTTCAAATTCATTGTGCATTTATTTTTTTATCCTAAATTTTTAATTATGCCAACTTGAGGTTTTAAAACATTCAGATAAGTATTTAAGCCAACCCTCTTGGTTTTCAACATGCATTTCACTTGAATGGAACACATATCAATAATTACCCTTGTTCACACAACCAAATTCAATAAAACATTTTTTTTCATTATGTTAAAGGCTTCATCAAATTCAACATTCATCTACATCAACAACTTCACTATTCTTTTTCTATATTATTGTATATGGGTATTGCATTATGCCTAATCATCGAGACCCATATTTTAACCTTAAGGCTTATTCTCTTTCACCACATCATATGTGTTACCAAGATGTGATTAATTATGTGCAATATTTATGTGCACAATAGTATTTAAGTGGTATTTATCATCACATGTTTAAGTGTTGGGTGTGAAGTCACTATTCATAGTGATGTGGCATGCAAATCATGTGGTATGTAAGTAATGTGGATGATGTGGCATGTAGGTGATGTGGCATGCTGAGATGGCATCTTGGTGATCTATCATGTAGGTGATGTGTCATGTAAGTGATGTGACATATGGTATGTAGGTGATGTGGTATGATGGTAATGTGGTAGGTAGGTGATGTGGCACGACCCATGGAGGGTCTTGAGTGTGATCAGGTTAATGTGATGGGAGTGGGGCGTATCACTCCACTAAGGCACATAGGTTTTATCCTTGGTAGTCACATAAGGTTTGTCTTGTGACATAAATGACAAGGTTTGGTAATTGGACACATTTCTTGGTATCTCCATGATTCATCATGTCTAGTTAAAGTTAAAAGGTGATTGTAACACCTTTTGACTTATGTGTGCACATGGGAAGAAGAATACAAGCTAACCACTGTTGTTGATTGCCCTCACATGTAAAGTGGGGAATAATATTTGGATTCACATGGGGTGTCTATGATCTTGTCTAAAGTAGTGGATCCACTTGATTGACCCTTTGTGCATGAAGACAAACATTTCATTATTGATCACTGTTCACTTATGGAGTGTGGCAAATTTGATGGGCTACCATGTTGTTTCTCTTTCCCTCTCTCTTCTATGTTGTAAATGCTATATAAGAATGCATTCCCCTTTGTATTTTGTATCCCTTTGGGGGGTATCCCTTTGAGGATAACTCTTAGATCCATGCAAGTTTGGGCTTGCATGCTTGTAGAGAGGTTAGAGCATTAAGATTATGTTGCTTGGCTCACCTAGATGCATTGTATGCTTTGTAGTAAGCATGGTTATCCCTGAGGTTGGAGGTTAAATCCTAGAGGCTTTGTATGTTTGGCTCACCTGAGTGCTTTATTTGTAAGCAATGGAAAAGAGTTACTAGAGGAAGCTATTTGTAGAGAAATTTTTGTTGGTGTAATATAAGTTTGGAAGCTGCCATTGCTCCATGGTTTTATCCATTGTTGGATTTACAGGGGTTTCCATGTAATCTCTTGTGTTATCTGGTTATTCTTTTTCATTATTTTAGTGGCTTATTTATTTTGCATTTATTTCTTGCACTATTTTAGGATATTATTTTCTTAACAGTAAGAATCAGAGCTAGGCTCTTTGAAAAACTCTATTCGTGAGTGTTTTTTTGTTACAAGTGGGAGCTACTAAAATGATAGGAGGAGATAGAGATAAAAAAAGAAAAAGAAAAAAAATTATGGTAGGAATTTCTCTCTATGGAGCTATGGAGATTCTCTTGATAAAGATTTTGTTCTATTCAATGTTGTTGAGGAGAAGACTAAAGGAGAGTTATGGGAGAATTTAAACAAGCTTTACCAAACAGTCAACACCAAACATAATGTTTTTGAAGAAGTAACTATATAATTTGAAGAGTAAGTTGGTTGCCATTGGTGTAGATAGAGGATGATGACAAGGCATTACCTTGTTGTGTTTCTCAGCTATGGTGAAAAAGTGAAGGGATATACGTTGTGGTATCCTCTTGACCACATGATTGTTAGCCAGAGATGTTAAAAAATCCATGCAAAGGAAGGAGGTATAAAGAAATCTAAAATTATACCTATTGAATTAGTTTAGGAAGATGAAGATGAATAAATGTGACCTAACGTTCTATGGAAGGAGAAGGTCAATGTTGAACCATACAAATCAAAGATGCTTGAGTGGTGTGCATGTGATTAGTTGTGGTGTAGCAGAAGCGAGCAACCATAAGGGTTATAACGTAGCTAAAGTGAGTAGCAAAGTAGGTTGATGTATGGATTAGCTCTAGAGGAATATGAGTTGGTTTTGGATAAATTTAGCAGTACAATATGTATTTCAAATACACACTTAAAAAATTTATAGGCGCATCTATGCATTGACTAACGTGATGACTTCCTAAGAACTATTGATATGTCTAGTGAACCTATGTCATGTTGAGCATGGTTGGTAGCTAAAGGGATATGTGTATAAGTCAAGTATTGACTTCTATAAGAGATTATTTCTTGATGGTAACTATGATCAAAAGTGTTATTTGCACTTGTTGTTCAAGATTTGAAGTAGCTTAATTCCTACATGGTGATCTCTCTATAAGAGATGTTCAAGCTTGAGGGCTACAAGGATGAGGCAAAGAGTTGTTGGTTTATAGATTGAATAAATCACTATATGAGGTGGTGCAGATGTCACACACATCATATAATAATTTTAGTACTTTCATGGAGAGCCAAAGTTTTAGCAGATGTTGATGTTATGTGTTGATAACATGTTGGATGCAGGCCCCAACATGATCACTGATTTGATGGCTTAATTAGTTAGGATGTTTTTAAGATGGTAGGAGGAGAAAGCCAAAGATTAAGATGCATAAGGATAGGAAAGCAAAGAATATCTAGCTATCTTAGAAGACATGGATTCTGTAATGGTTCAACATGTGAAATGTGAAACTAGTCAGTACCCCACTTCTTACATATTTTGAGTTGTCTTCCATGGAGTGTCCTAGAGGAGCATAAGACATGTTTGTCTTGTGTATTATGTTTATTATGAGTAAGAAGCCTCGTGTGTCATGGTGTGCACTAGACCAAATATTTCTCAAGTAGTGGTAGTTATGAGTTGGTTCATGACAGAATCTTGGAAGAAGGATTGGTCTATGGTGAAGTGTTTGAGAGGCACTTCAGGTCAAGTGGAAAGCCACTTTATTTGTTGAAATATGCTATGGAGAAGTAGATGTTGACAAATTTGGTTAGGGTAGAGAAGGTTTAGTAGTGCAACAAGACTTCTCTTGGGTTTGTGTAAGGGTAGCAGTTGACATGGTTGGCAACTAGATGATAGTATGACCAAGTGTTTTAAAAATCTTATGTATTAAATTCAAGTGGGAGAATGTTCGATGTGAAGTCATTATTCATGGTGATGTGGCATGTAGATCATGTGGTATGCAGGTGATGTAGATGATTTGCAATATAGGTGATGTGACATGCTAAGATGGCATATTGTGATGTGTCATGTAGGTGAAGTGGCATGCAGGTGATGTGTCATGTAGGTGGTGTAGCATGTGGTATACATGGATGCAAGTGATGTGGCATGTAGGTAATGTGGTAGGTAGGTGATGTGGTATGGCCCATGGAGGGTCTTGAGTATGATCAAGTTGATGTGATGGGAGTGGGGTGTCTCACTCTACCAAGGCACATGAGTTTTGTCCTTGGTAGTCACATGAGGTTTGTCTTATGGTATAAATGATGAGGGTTGGTAATTGGGTGCATTTATTGGTGTCTCCATGATTAATAATGTCTATCTAAAGTCAAAAGGTGATTGAAACACCTTTTAACTTGTGCATGCACATGAGAAGAAGAAGATAAGTTAACCACTGTTACTGATTGGCCTCACATGTGAAGCAAGGTGCAATATTTGGAGTCACATGGGGTGGATGTGATCTTGTCTAAAGTAGTGTATATAATTTGTTGACCATTTGGGCATAAAGATAAACATTTCATTACTAATCATTGTTCACCCATGGAGTGTGGAGAATTTATTGGGCCACCATGTTGTTTCTCTCTCCCTCTCTCTTATGTGGTGTATATGCTATATAAGCATACATTCCCCTTTGTATTTTTTATCCCTTTAGGGGGTATCCATTTGAGGATCACTCTTGGATCCTTGAAATTTTGGGCTTGCATGCTTGTAGAGAGGTTAGATCCTGAAGGTTATGTTGCTTAGCTCACCTAGATGCTTTGTGTGTAAGCATTATATGCATGCTTAGAGGTTAGAACTTGGAGGCTATATAAGCTTGGATCACTTAGATGCATTGTATGCTTTGTAATAATCATGGTTATCCTTAAGTTTGAAGGTTAGATCTTGGAGGCTTTGTATGCTTGGCTCACCTAAGTGATTTGTTTGTAATCACTAAAAAGGAGTTGTTGTAGTAAGTTGTTTGTAAAGGAGGTTTTGATGATGAAATAGAAGTACGAAAGTTGCCATTACCCCATGGTTTTTTCCCTTGTATTTTTAGGGGTTTACATGTAATCTCTTATGTTATCTGGTTATTCTTGTTCCTTATGTTAGTGGCTTGTTTGTTTTGCATTTATTTCTTGCACTATTTTGGGATTTTTTTCTTAACAGTAAGAAGAGTGAGGTGTAACTTGGGGAATGATCATATCCCACCTTTCACTCAATCAATAATAATCTCTCACTCACCTCTTGTTTATCCTATATAAGGACCATTTGTGTCCTTGTGAAAGTTAGATTGGAGTTAGAGTCATCTCTAGTGTTGGTGGTGATGTAGTGTATTTGAGAGTTATGTTCTGTTACAACCATTATTGGTTGCACACATGTACAATGTATATTTAGTTGGTGTAATAAAATGTGTTCATTGTTATTGAATATATTTATATGATCTGATCATTATTGTGTGGATGGATGATTGTTACTAACTTTTCCTAGGCCATCCTCAATTTCTATAAAAGTATAATGATGCAACTAATTTTCTAGAAAAAATGATTTATTTTTCAAGATTGAAAATTCAATAAATAATCTACGTTGAATGTTTTATTTTAATGATTATTTTAGGTAGTTTTGCCAATGTCTAAGAATATGTATGACTTAGTTAACTAATGGACATCATTGAAACAAAATTAGGGGGATTATAGGGTAGAATGGTAGCATTAACACCAAATGAATGTATATTGACATAATTTTTAATGTTGTGGTCCCATGTCATTTTTTACCTAAAAATATTCAGTGGGTGTTTTAGAGATAATTCTAGTGGAGATCCATAATGAAACAGTCCATGAATAAAAAATATTATAAAATTTTACCTAGATAGAAAATTTTGGAGATTATTTTTAAGAAAAATAATTTCAACATATTTATAAAACAAATTTGATTAGTTAAAAGTGATTTTTAACAATATTTGTCATTGTTTGAAGCCATATCCCCCCCACCTCTACATAACACTACTAATACTTTTTCAATGTAATGGTTGCTTCTAATTTTAAGGAAACAATATCTATTTGTGAAGTTTTGTTTGTTTTGCAGTTATATGGGATCCTAAAAGAGAAAAATATGAGAAACAACCCCCTCCATGGGATCACACTTTAAGAAGGATTTTATGTAGATAAGTTACAGTAAAGGGTGATCATTACACATAAGAGGAGGAAGAGGAGGCAAGGATCCAATTGTGAAGCATAGGAAAGCTCCTCTTCCACCTGATGTGGTCATAAAGAGCTTGTACCTAGTTGTGGTAGAAATACTCAAAAAAGGAGCAATCTATAAACAAAATAAAGAACTTATGAAATGTGAGAGGTCATGATATCAAGCTCAGGTATGTGCATGTGGAATATGACATGGCATATTATATAAAAGAATAAGTAAATTCCATTGCGCTAGGAGAGAATGTGACACACACCATGATTTTAGCTCCAATCATAAGGATTTCACCCTTAAGAAGGTTCGTTATTTATATTTTTTTTCTTATTTTAGGAATTCATTGCTACAATTGGTTAGGTTTTCATTTTTTTGGGCTGGGGTGTCATTATTTTGTATTATTTTTGGATCAAAAGTTTAACAGTGTTGCTTATTATTTTATCATTGTACTTTCCTTTTTATGGTCATTTACTAGGTCCCTCATTGAAGTTATACATGTATGTAATTTTTTATTAGGTTGTGACCATATTTTGATTTTGAAAGCTCTCACAAAAATAATTTGATCTAAAAGTGAATTTATATTACATGACTTCATGAATGTTGTTAGTCATGTCAATGGTTGAATCAAACCCTATAAATTGTAATGCTGACCTATCATCATACTTTACATATTCCATGCATCAATTACCAAAGATTAATGATAAACTTAGAAAACCTATATTTAATTTTTATGCTTTTTTAGGGTTTTCAACAATTATGGTCTCTTAGATTTCGGGTAATGATGTAATAGGGAACTTTGTTCAACTAATATGATGTTAATAATTAACACCTTTTATTTTTGTTAAAAATTTTATACGATGCTGAGGGTTTATGATTATTCCACCACCTAGTGGGAGGATATCCAAAAAAAATAGCAATTGCTGTTGAGAAAAATTAAGAGTTTGTACCCTATAAAATGGCCCCATACATAAAAATCATGTCTTATACTATTATAATGTTTATGGAATTATAAACATGGATTATTTATTTTTATTTTTTAAATTAAAATAATCTTATATTGGCACAAAAATTCCCTAGAATATCTCATGTAACAATTGTAAAGTTTCACATGCTAAAAATCCCCTAGAATATCTCATGCAATAACTGCAAAGTTTTATTGCCCCACTATTAGTAGTGGGCTCAAATTCCTCATTATTCATTATTTCCTTCTCCACAGGGGGTTTCCATTATAAACAGGGTGCATGGGATCATCCATGCCATTTTTAAAAATATTATCCCCTTCCATGGGACCATTGTGTCACTCTTCTAAATTTGATAAACCAGAAAGATCATCATTAACAACTAGGAGAGTAGTTTTAGCCACTTAATGCCATTCTAATAGATATCAATAATGAAAAATATGTGTATTTTTTAAACATATCATAGTAAAAGACTCTTTCAATTATCTCAACCCCAGTTTATGTAAATCCATAATGATTATTGACCATGAGACCACATTTTTTAGAAAATATTCTTTGAAGAGACTTTAGGGATCATTAAGAAAACCTCTTTGTGTTTATCTTGGTTGTTGAAATTTGGAGAAAGTGTAAATGCCTCTTGAGAAAGCCCATATCTTTTGTAAGCCCATTTTACAAGATGATGTAACTCTTTATAATCTGATCATTGTTGGGATGCCTAGAGCAATCAAGATTGTAAATGCCACTTTAATTGTACATGATATAAAACTAAAAGAATAGAGACCTTATCAGGTTGCCAAAAAATGGTGGGAATCTCATATGCTTGACTCTATAGCTCCACTTCCTTTACATTACTAGTTTTACATGAACAATTTCATTTTGATTGGGTAATATAAGCTTTAAGCATGTCTTTACCTTGCATACAATGTCAATGTTCTATATAGAAAATATTAATGCTTCCTTCCTAGCAACTAAAACTCATTTTACATGACTAGATATATGAAGTTCTCCCATTCAACATTTTTTTAGCCAATCCTTGTGATCTATGATAATTTAATTTTGCTAAATTGTTAAGAGACTAAAATAAAAATTCTATTTTTATTGGCTAAAAAGAAAGAGAATGAGCCTTGATATAACAAATGTATAAATACTAATTATGGGGATTGGCCTAATCCATAATTCCCTCAACTCTAATGGTAATATATTGTCTAATAGAAGCTCAATTTACATCATCATCATTATCCAAAACTATCTCCAACATGTTAAGCATAAAAAGGTACTATTACTTGAACAATCCTAGTTTTAAGGAGCACATGCAGACCTTATCATTATAGTTAGGATGAGTGAAAAAAGTAAGCCTCTTAATAATATCAGTGCATGCCTTATCATTTTAGATAATTTTTTACTTAAATGGTTCTGAGTTAGAGTTATCTCAATGGAGATAGGTAATATGACTACCATAGCTCCAAGTGGAGGTATGTTGATGGTTTCAAGTCCTTCTTCAACTATTTTCTTGTCACCATTCTTTGAATCCTTTGAAATAATTACTAGAGTGTTTAAACTATTATCCCTTACCTCCAATACCTAAATCATAATTTTGAGAGCTTCAGTCTCCCAATATGAGCCATAAGCTTTGCATCCTTATCATGTTATTGTTGACAACTCTTCCACAGGACAGATTGTCTCTTGCCATTCAGAAAATTCACATCTCCATCCAAGGAAAGAAAGAATACATTGTTTTTTCTTTTGTGAGGGCCTTTTCTATAATAGGAATTATTTCAAACTTTTTTTTGAAGGAATGGTTCATCAAATAAGGCAAAATGTCACATAACTTCAGAGAAGTGCTAAGGACATAAGTCCGCAGGAAATAACAAAGGAAAGGGTCTCCAGCAAAGGAAGTAATTCCTTCAAACTTTTTGTCTGAAGTAATAATTCAGAGAATCTAAGAGAAAATGATACCCAAAAATTAATAAAAAGCTAAGGAATAATTCCTTCAAAATTTTTATTTGAAGGAATTCATTCGGATAAAAGTCTGAAGAAATCTAAATGAATAAGTCCGTGGAATTGCAAAGGGTGTCTTTGGAAGGTAGAAAAGGTAAAAAAAAGAAACCCAAAGGGTAAGGTACCCTTTAGAAGGGTCATTTTCAACAATCTTGAAGGGCACCTACCCTTTAGGAAGGTACACATCAAATTTGGGACCCCTATAAAAATCTAGGTGCCCTACAATTTTTCTGACAAGGGTGTAGATGAAGGATAGAAGCCCTTGCAGAGGGCACTTGGTAGGTTCCTGGACCTTTGTGCATTTTCTAAAGGGCATTCTCAACAAGGTAAAGGCAAAGACAAGAGAAAATACCTTCAAGCTTTTTTTCTGAAGGAATTCCTTCAGACAAAAAGTTCAAAGAAATTCGGAGAGGCCCGTGCAAAAAAGCTGACAGAGCAAAGTTCAAAATCAAAAAAGAACAAAGTTCAAAAGGATAAAGGATTAATTTCTTCAGGATTTTTGTCTAAAGAAATTCATTCAAACAAAATTTTTGAAGAAATTTGGATAAAAGAACAGAGATAGGAAGCCCGAAAGAATGATTCTTTCAGAAAAGTTGAAAGACAATGTTCAGGGAAAAATTATCTAACAAAGAAAGAAACAAGTAAGACAATTTTCTTGAAAGAAAATAGTGAAGACTCAAAGGAAAGAATTATTTCAAAAAGTTTTGAGAAAAAGTCACAAAGGAAGCAAGACGTCAAAGTTTTAAGCACAAAAGGGGCCTAACAGAAAATAAGCCCAAGAAAATGCCAAAGGGTGACGTCCCACAAGACGTCAAATTTTGACCGTGGGAAGTAATCATAGAAGTTTAAAGAGGAGTTCGACTAGAGCCAAGAAAGCCAAAAAAAAATAAAAATGGTAAAGTCATAATTTAAAAAAAATTAAACCATCAGAAGTTAACCTCAGATTAAGTGACGGGAAGTTGATAGCCAAGAAATTCATGGAAATATCCACAAAATATAGATAAGATAATCCAAAAAAAATATAATCCTGCCAAAAATAGACAAGACACATGCATACCAAAATAAGAGAAAATACATGTGAACAAGGGCAATTTCTGGCAAATTGCTAAATTTTGGTTGACTATCTATTTTATTAGTGGTTTAACTAGTCATTCTCATGCATTTGAAGGTCCAACTTAGCCTATCTCTTCGTCCAACTCAACTTATCAAATGGTCAACTCAACCTTTCAAATGCTCCAACTTGGCATCAAATAGCTCATGTAGAGTTCTAAAATTGACATTGGCATTGGATTTCATGCATGATATTATCATCTCAAGCTTTCAAACATTCCAACAACTCACATAGAGTTCTAAAATTGACATTGGCATGGATTTCCATGCAAAGAGAGGTGGGTGGTTCAATAAACAAAAGACAAGTTCACTTCCTCAAGTGCAAGAAGATTCATGCAAAGACAAAAGAAAACATATTTTATTGAAAGGCCAAGTCAGCCTTGAGTTAATCTAAGTTAATCCTTCTCTTCAATTTTTCAATGCCAATATTTGGCTTTTGTAATTCTCTATAAAATGGCTTTTAGCCTTGATTAAAATCATCCCTTTCTTGGCTAGACCAGACTCTACCATTGGTGAGTTGTGTAACCACTTCAATCAATAGAACGACTGTACTTTCAAATTTCAAGTGTTGGCATAGTGTATATTCATTCAAAAATTTGCATATGTGGTAGATTTCTCTCCCTTCCCAAATTTTGATTCATACCTAGTTGCTAGCTTACCGTATTATGCAGGTCATGTTAAGTGTTCTTTATGTATTTTGCTAAAGCTATAAGTGGATGTTAGGTGGCTGTAAAATGTCTTATATCAGACCTCTCTCCATCATTTTCTCTCATGTTTTGGCCATTAGATGGAACCTCTTCATGAAATATTTATGCATAAATGATTGATTGAAATCAAAGGTCTTCCTTTTCCCTTGTTTGTTTAGTGTTCAAGGTTCCAAGTTGAGTGGATCAATATTTTGGTGTATCACCTTTATTAGGTAGGATTTCCCCTTAAAGTTTCCTTCTCCCTTTTCCATGGTAGTCCATAGCATAGATTAGAGATCATTATTGATACATCTTACAGGAACCAACCTTCTTTGGAGGTTCTTCTCACCATTGAGGCACCCACCCTTGTGAGAAAATCTCATTGTTTCAACTGGATAGAGGATTGGTCATTTTATGCATGTCTTCAATTCAGGGCATAACTCTAGGTTGACAACAATTTTTGGCACGCCTGGTGGGACCATGAAAAGATTTCTTTACATAAAGTCTTCATAGTAGTGGAAGATATTCATTTACAACTAGTTGAAGAGTTCATAACATCATTCAGGCAATCCGTTCATGCCAAAGGTTACCAAAAGATCAGCAAGCAAAGGTATTCCTTTTGAATTTGTAACATATAAAAGAGCAAGGTCTAGGAGGGCAAATCCATATCTTCAACGGGAATATTTACCTCACCCTCATCTTATTGTTCTAGACACTACAATCCCCACCATTTAGATGGCCATTAGAAATCAAGTATTTGCTCCATTCAATAGGGTAAGTCCACTAAATCTAGCATATCTAGATGATATCCCTATATCTACCCTCAAAAGTATTCCTTTCTTCTCAGGAGAAAATAAAAAAACCCCTATTGAGCATATCTAAGATGTAGCTAATCTTTGTTCAGTTCATAATGTAGTTAAGGATAATGTTGCTATTAGATTACTAGCTGCTTCTTTCAAAGGAAAATCATTACAGTGGTATAAAACCCTCCCACTTAGATCTATTTCCACTTAGGATGAATTGGGTGTTGCTTTGGTCAAATAGTTTGAGGACAAATATGATCACTTATCTTTAGTTGAGCAATTAACTGCCATATAGAGAACTCCTCTAGAGTTCATGTTTGATTTTAATCTCAGATTCTAGAAGACATGGAACAAGATACTAGTTCTAATTAGGCCATGACCTGAATATGCATTTCTATATTTTTTGAAAGCTCTCAATTCTAACATTAGTGTGATGATATAGTCGATGGGTGGTACTACTTTGCCAGATGCTTATGAAGTTGTAATAAGGGCAGAAAATAGTCTAATTCAAGCAGGTAAGCTTTCTCCAAGACCTCCAATGCCCATATTTCTAGATATAAGTTATGTACCAACCCTTCAAGTTCCTCAAAATCCATCTTTGGCTCCAATTCCAGTACCTCAATATCCTATTGCAACCTCTACTAGTCAATATAGTGAGATAGGAGAGTTGAAAAATTTGTTACAATCTTTTAGAAATGAAATAGTACAGCTCAAAAGGTAGAAATTTTAGTCAAATAAGCCTTATCAATAATAAAATCAAAACAACTATCAGCCCTTCAAAGATCAAAGGTCTCCGTATCAGGGTTTCAGAGAAAATAGACCACCCTATCAAGTACAAGGGGCCATAAATCTAGCTAAGACATATGCTGATCTTGATCCAAATGCTCCTTCCACTTCAAAAGCCATTGTTCCAACCCCACCTCAGAATAATTTGGTGCAGGATTCAGGTTAGTTGCCCTCAAATCTGAATGATGTCAAAACCAAAACTTGGTATCACTGAACAACACCATGCCATAGATGACACAAGAGAGCTCTCTTTTCAAGAGGGTCAATATCAAGATATAGGTTTGGCATCACAAGGAGTGACCCAATGGTAGCCTGATGCTATTAATGTAAATTGGTAGGTAGATGATCATATTGCTTTTACTCAAAATGTTAAAACTAATGTTTTTAATGATCAAGTTGCAGCTATAACCTATCAGTGACATAAAATACTTCAAATACTCCTAATATTATTGCTCAAGGTATGAAAGAATAGCTTACTACCCCCACAACTCAAAAAAATTAGAATGTAGAGGTTGGTAAAGTGCAATAAATACCTCTAATTTGTGAGCAACAAGTACCACAAAAGGTGCAAGTAAAGGTTATTCCATCTTAGTTCAGTATTGTAGATCAGATGAAGAAGTCTAACATCAGTATTAGCATATGGGATACTCTTTCAATTCCAGGCCAAAAAGATAAACTCATTCAAGAACTTTTAGCTCTTGAATTGTCTCCAAAATCAATTGATAAAGGTACTGTCTTAACAAATTTGGATCAACCAACTAAGCAATAAGTAAAAAAAGGAGATAGGATATCAAAGGTGGACAAAACTAAGGTAAAAACAAAGAAAACTCCCCCTTTTTATCTTTGTTTTATAGTGGGTGATACCTTATTTCATAATTATATGGTGGATAGTGGAGCCAGTAATACAGTGATGCCTAAACAGATTGCAGATAAGCTCGGCTTTGTTTATGAGCCAAATACTAAAGGGGTACTACAAAAATGGTAGGGATTATCAAATATTTGAAATTAACATTACATGCCTATCCTAATGTGACTATTTAGTAGGATGTTGTGGTGGTGGACTTGCCTCCTTATTTTGCTATGTGCCTTTCAAGAGATTTCACCTCAAAGATTGGGGGATATTTATCAGCTAATTGGACCTACTTGATGTTTAAGACTAGATATGGCACAAAGGTAATAATTCATTCATAACCTACTACACGTTTTCACATGGAGCCTTATACGCCAAGTATGGTCAATACAAATTATATCATCTCAGATGAAATAGTACAAACTAGTGATTTAGATAAGGAATCACCTTTGGATGGAGTTCCAAATTTGTTTCTTGATGAGTGGGCTTCCACCTTGCATGAACATGATCCCTACAAGCTGATTGAAGAAGAAGGTCTTGGTGTGTATTGTCTTCATGAGAATGATGCACTAATTCCAGCCATGGTCAAGGAGGAAATATATAACAAAGGCTTGTGGCAATTATACTTTGATGGATCAAGAAATAAGCATCGGACTAGAGCTACAATGATGTTAATTTCTCCTAAAAAACAAAGGTATGTCTCCTCTATTAAATTTTAGGTTGGCTATTCAAACAACATCACTAAATATGAAGCACTAGCTCATGGTTTGGAGTGGCCTAGGAAGATGAAAGTAAATTATTTACAAGTGTTTGGAGATACTGAACTTGTAGTTCACCAAGTAAGATGCTTGAATATATGCAAGAATATGTTGCTTAAATCTTATATACAAAGAGTATGGGATCTACTTAAATATTTTTAGGCTTTTAATATTCAGGGAATACCAAGAGATAGGAATATACATGCTGATAGGTTGGTTACTATTGGGGCACAATTTGATATCCCAACTGATGTAAAAAGTGACATTTCTCAGTCACATATAAAAATAGTTGTAAGGGTTTCTATGCCAGATAACCAAGAAAATTGGCAGGTGTTTGAAAGTGGCAATCAAATTGTGATTTTAATAGGAAGAGGCTAAGTTTTCTTCAAAAAATTAGTCAAAATGCTTACAACAGTATGGTGATTAGATTGTACAACTAAAAACTAATAAGCTACCCAAGGGATTGGTCACTCTTGAAAATATTTTTAGTGAAGATGATGAACTAAAGAAAGAGAAACTAGCCTTGTCAACAAAGAAAGAACATTATGCTAATGTAGAGATTACAACTGGTAAGATTTTAAAATTGGGCAAGGTATGCACTCCTCCACAAAAGAAAGCTTTCATTGAATTATGCACAAATTTTGTTGATATATTTGCGTGGTAGTATAGTGATCTTAAAGGTTTTGATTCAAGTTTGGATTGACACACTATTGAGTTAGAAGATGAAACTAAACCAGTACGACAAAGATAAAGGCCAATCAATCCAAAGCTTGAGTCTTTAATGAAAGCTAAGCTTCACAAGCTCATAGAATTGGCTATCATATTTCCAATCAAACACTCAACTTGGGTGGTGAACCTTGTTCTAGTACATAAAAATAATTATGAGATTCATTTGTGTGTTGATTTCTATGATTTAAATAGGGCCTCACTTAAAGACCACTATCCATTGCCATCAATAGAACAAATTTTATATCTTGTTTTAGGTTCAGAGAGGTTTTCCTTATTGGATGGGTATAATGGATTCAATCATATTTTGGTCAAAGAAGAGGACCAATTCAAGATAGCTTTCACAACTAAGTGGGGAACATTTACATATAGAAAGATGCCATTCAATTTGTCCAATGTTGGAGCAAACTTTCAGAAAGCCATGGATATGGCCTTCCAAGGCCTTCTTAACAAATTTTTGCTTGTCTATTTGGATGATATAATAGTATTTTCAAAAGATGCAGAAGATCACATGGTTCACCTCTAGCATGTTTTTGAAAGGTGTAGGTAATTTGGGATATCTCTAAACCCTAAAAAGTGTGTATTTTTAGTTCATGAAGGTAAGCTTCTTGGAAATGTCATTTAAAAGCATGGTTTGAACATAGATTCTGAGAGGATTCAATGCATTCTTGTACTCTCCTTGCCTAAGAGGAAAAAGGCTTTGCAAAGTTTCTTTGAAAAGATCAATTTTATAAGGAGATACATTTCATATTTTGCTACCGTAGCTAAACCACTTACAACCATGTTAAAAAAAAATTAGAACTTCAGTTGGTCCAAGGAGGGAATAACATGGTTTGAAGATGTTAAGAAAGCCATAGCAAGTGCTCCTACACTTTTAAATCAAAATTTTATGAAAGACTTCATTCTGTATATGTATGTTAATGTGGACACCATTTCAGGCATTCTTATGCAGTAGAATCATGAAGATTTGGAGCAGCCAATAGCTTTCTACATCCAAGGCTTGTAGGAATATGAGACAAGGTACACTTTTGTTGAAAAACATGTCCTTTCAGTTATAAGATCTCTAAAGAAATTTAGGCACTTGTTGTCTAATAATAAAATATGTCTAATGGTTGCTCATCCAAGCATTAAAGAATTTCTTTTGAACAAAGACATAAATGAGAAGAGGGCTGGTTGGATAACCAAAGTGATGGAATATGACATAGAAATTAAAATCACAAAGATGATTAGAGGCAAAGAACTTTGTGAGCATCTAGCTCAGGACTTACAAGAAACTAACAAAGCTATTTTAGTGTCAAATGATGAAGAAATTGTTGCTATTCACACCTCACCTTCTCACTGGTTTCATGATTTGGTAAGTTATCTACAAGAAGTGTTAGGGTGTGGAGCTAAAAGCTTCACCTAAGGCAAACATGGAGGATTTATACGTATGACAGTCGCCGGCATCGATAGGCCACAACCGACGTCGGTCAGGGGACAGTGCAGAAGGAAACCAACATCGGCTGACATTGGTCACCTCCAGTTAGGCAGGGACTGACGTCAGTCGCCTGTGGCGATCAGAACTACTATTGACGAATAATCAGTTAAGTGAACGCATTGTTTGCATGATGAAGACCAGTTCGAGTCTTTGAGCCGCCCGTCTAAATTAAGTGTATGCATGAGATCTATATAATAGACTCATGGGCTGTATTGTTAAGTGTTGAACTTGTAGAACCCAAGTGTGGAGCTTGGAGAGTTCTTCCCATGGTGGAATCAAGTAGGATTCCCCATGTATGTAAGATCAGGTTGGTCTGTAGGGAGATGTGTGAATGCGAGGGTCAGAAAGGAGATCGGCGGGGGAGCTAGATCCAAGGTGACAGCAATACATCAGGAGCAAGATCATGGTGAGATCTACTTGGAGTACCAGTTCGTACTCGGTTGTACAGATGTACAATGATGTGAACAACAACTTGTGTTAGCTGTGTGTTGTGACCTATGAGAGAAGATTACTCAGGTAGGAAGATTACTTGGAGCCCTTGAGGTGTGGAAGGCCTTGTAGAGGTGGAAGAAGAGTGTGATCTCTTTATTGTAATTTCCTTTGTAATGAGTTGAATACAATTGTGTGTTGCCTCTCAATTTTTGTGTTATTTCTCATTGATAGTTATTTGTTCTTCTGGGTATTTCCACATGTTTAAGTTGCTTATACATTGGTAATCATGTGTGCTCTTAAATCTGACAAGTTGTGTCAGAACTTTGGGAAACTTTGGTCCTATCAAATGGTATCAGAGTGAGGTTTGATGTTCTCAGAGCGAGCTTGACTAACAAGTGGTTTAGATCTGTTAAGTGTTGTTGATTATAGGTTACTCACAGGGGTTGTTGTTTGAGTGGGAGTATAGCAAGGCAGAAGAATGGAGAAATTTAGACACAGGTGTAGCACCATAGGGAGTGTGGTGGGTTGTCTTCAAGTGGGAGCTTGAAGAGGAATACAAGCCAGGATGCAGATTAGACAAAGTACTGGTATGGGTACAGGTGCAGCTCTTTATCTCCAAGTGGGAGATTGTTAGGGTGTGGAGTTAAAAGCTTCACCTGAGGCCAACATGGAGGATTTCTGTGCATGACAGTCGTCGGCGTCGATAGGCCACAACCGACGTTGGTCAGGGGATAGTGCAAAAGGAAACTGGCATCGGTAGGAGATCGGTCGGCATTGGTCACCTCCAGTCAGGCAGGGACCGACGTCAATCGCCTGTGGCGGTCAGAACTACTGTTGACGAATAGTCAATTAAGTGAACACATTGTTTGCATGATGAAGACTAGTTCGAGTCTTTGAGCTGCCCGTCTAAATTAAGTGTATGCATGAGATCTATATAATAGACTCATGGGCTATATTGTTAAGTGTTGAACTTGTAAAACCCAAGTGTGGAGCTTGGAGAGTTCTTCCCATGGTGGAATCAAGTAGGATTCCCCATGTATGTAAGATCAGGTTGGTCTGTAGGGAGATGTGTGAATGCGAGGGTTAGAAAGGAGATCGGTGGGGGAGCTAGATCCAAGGTGACAACAATACATCAGGAGCAAGATCATGCTGAGATCTACTTGGAGTACCGGTTCGTACTCGATTGTATAGATGTATAATGAGGTGAACAACAACTTGTGTTAGCTATGTGTTGTGACCTATGAGAGAAGATTACTCAGGTGGGAAGATTACTTGGAGCCCTTGAGGTGTGGAAGGCCTTGTAGAGGTGGAAGAAGAGTGTGATCTCTTTATTTTAATTTCCTTTGTAATGAGTTGAATACAATTGTGTGTTGCCTCTCAGTTTCTATGTTATTTCTTATTGATAGTTATTTGTTCTTCTGGGTATTTCTGCATGTTTAAGTTGCTTATACATTGGTAATCATGTGTGCTCTTAAATCTAACAAGTTGTGTCAGAACTTTGGGAAACTTTGGTCCTATCAAGAAGGTTGTTACCCTTCTCACCTAAGTGCTTAAAAAAGAAGGTATTTTAGATTGCAATCAATTCCATTCTTTCTCATTGACGGTGCTTTATTCAAAAAAGATATTAATGGAATGTTACTAAGGTGTGTGGAGCCAAGCCAAACTCAAAGACTACTTGAAGAATTCCATGATGGACTTGGTGGAGGGCACTTTTTTGCAAGAACTACATCACTTAAAATCATGAGAGGTAGGTATTATTGGTCTACTATATTTGGTGATTGCTATACATGGGTTAGGAAGTGCAAACAATGTGCTATGTTTGTAGGAAAAGTTAAAATTACAACCCTGCCCCTTTAGCCAATTACAGTGGATCAACCATTTTTGCAATGGGGATTGGAATTTATTGGTCTCATTAACCCTCCTTTTCATTCAGGGCATAAGTGGATTCTAACAACTACGGACTACTTCACATGTTGGATAGAAGCAATTGCATTGAAGGAAGCAAATGAAACTAGCATCCTTAATTTATGTGAAGGTTTGATCACTAGGTTTGGAGTTCCTTCAACCATTATTTATGATAATGCAATGGCTTTTGTGGGATCTAGGATCAACTAATGGGTTATTCAACATGGAGTTTATCTCAACACTTCATCAAATTATTATCCATAAGGAAATGGCCTTGCTGAGTCTACAAATAAGAACCTCTTAAAGATCATATGAAGGAATATTGAAGACAATTAGAGATCATGACATCTTAAATTGAAGTTAGCACTATGGGCTGATAGGATCACCTATAAGAGGTTAATAACCAACTCTCCCTACAAGCTAGTCTATGGTAAGGAAGCAAGGTTACCTATTTCTCTCAAGTTTCCAACTTTAGAACTAATTCATCAACTTGAGTTGTTAGAGAATGAGTCTTTGGAGATCAGGTATGTAGAGCTTATGGAGTTGGAGGAGACAAGAAATCAACTCATGCTAGCCATGGAAAGTCATTAGGCACATGTGAAAAGAACATTTGATAAAGGATCTTCCTCATGAAGCTTCAATGAAGGAGATTTGGTCCTCAAATGGGATGAGGATCGATCCAAACTAGGAAAGAACACAAAGTTTGATTCCCTTTGGAGTGGCCCATACACGATATCTAGCTACAAATCCTACAACACCTTCTAGCTTGCTAAGATAGACAACCAAGAGCTTCCAATCCCAGTCAATGGGATACATCTAGAACATCGATATTGAAGAGAAAAACTCTATGTACATATTTAGTTGTTTTTGCTTTTCTCCAAGTGTTGTTCAAGCACAATAGTTTGCTTCAGTTTTGTTCCAATAAGTGCTTATTTGCACATTTGATTCTTAGTTAGTTTTCTACTTTTGTGTGTTTCCCTTCTTATTTTGAAGAAGAAGGTTACTTCAACCATGATCAAAGGAGTTTTTTAGTTAGAAATTAGGTTCACCATTTGGGAATTAAAATAACATCTATATATGGTCTGAGTTCTCAAGCATAGTAGGCATGCTGAGCCAGCTGAGTCACCACAAATGTTGACAATTCTTCCACACGATAGATTGTCTCTTGCCATTTGGGAAATTCACATCTCCATCCAAGGATAGAAAGAATACATTGTTTTTTCTTTTGTGAGGGCCTTTGCTACAAATAGAATTCCTTCAGACTTTTGTCTAAAGGAGTAGTTCATCAAAGAAGGCAGAATGTCACATAACTTTGGAGAAGTGTTAAGGACATAAGTCCTCATGAAATAACAAAGGAAAGGGTCTCCAACAAAGGAAGTAATTCCTTCTAACTTTTTGTCTGAAGGAATAATTTGGAGAATCCAAGAGAAAAGTCCACCTAAAAAGCAAGAAAAAGCCAAGGAAAATTCCTTCAAACTTTTTATCTGAAGGAATTCCTTCGGATAAAAGTTTGAAGAAATTTGAAGGAATAAGTCCATGAAATTGCAAGGGTGTCTTTGGAAGGTAGAAAAGGGGAAAACAAGAAACCTGAAGGGCAAGGTACCCTTTAGAAGGGTCATTTTCAACAATCTCAAAGGGCACCTACCCTTTGGGAAGGCACATGTCAAATTTGGGACCCCTGCAAAAAATTAGGTGCCCTATGATTTTTTTGACAAGGGCACAGATGAAGGACAAAAGCCCTTGCAGAGGGCACATGGTCAGTGCTTGCACCTTTGTCCATTTTCCAAGTGCATTCTCAACAACGTAAAGGCAAAGACAAGAGAAAATACCTTCAAGCTTTTTGTTTGAAGGAATGCCTTTAGACAAAAAGTCTAAAGAAATTTGGAGAGGCCCATGCAAAAAAGCTGACAGAGTAAAGTCTGAAATCAATAAAGAGCAAAGTTCAAAAAGATGAAGGATTAATTCCTTTGGGTTTTTTGTCTGAAGGAATTCCTTTAGACAAAAAGTTTCAAGAAATTTAGATAAAAGAATAGAGACAGGAAGCCTAAAAGAATGATTCTTTCAAAAAAGTTGAAAGACAATGTTCACAAAAAAATTATCCGACAAAGAAAGAAATAAGCAAGACAATTTTCCTGAAAGAAAATAGTGAATACCCAAAGGAAAGAATTTTTTCAAAAAGTTTGAAAATAAATTGATAAAGGAAGTGAGATGTCAAAGTGTTAAGGATAAAAGGGGCCTGACAGAAAATAAGCTCAAGAAAATGCCAAAGGGTGACATCCCACGAGACGTCAAATTTTGACCATAGGAAGTAACCGTTGAATTTCAAAGAGGAGTTTGACTAGAGCCAAGAAAGCCAAAAAAACAAAAACAATAAAGGTAAAGATAGAATTCTAAAAGAATTAAACCACCAGAAGTTAACCTTAGATTAAGTGATGGGAAGCTGATAGCTAAGAAATTTGAGGAAATATCCACAAAATATAGATAAGATAATTCAAAAAAAATAGAATCCTACCAAAAATAGACAAGACACATGCATACCAAAATAAGAGAAAATACATGTGAACAAGGGTTATTTCTAGTGAATTGCTAAGTTTTGGTGGACTATCTATTTTAGTGGTGGTTTGACTAGTCATTCTCATGCATTTGAAGGTCCAACTCAGCTGATCTTTTCATCCAACTCAGCTTATCAAATGGTCAACTCAGCCTTTCAAACATTCCAACTCAGCATCAAGCAGCTCACATAGAGTTCTAAAATTGACATTGGCATTGGATTTCATGCATGATATTATCATCTCAAGATTTCAAATATTCTATCAGCTCACGTAGAGTTCTAAAATTGACATTGGCATGGATTTCCATGCAAAGAGAGGTGGTTGGTTCAATGAATAAAAGACAAGTTCACTTCTTCAAGTGCAAAAAGCTTCATGCAAAGACAAAAGAAAACATATTTTATTGAAAGGCCAAGTCAGCCTTGAGTTAATCTAAGTTAATCATTCTCTTCAATTTTTCAACACCAATCTTTAGCTTTTGTAATTCTCTATAAAATGGCTTTCAGCCTTGACTAAAATCATCCCTGTCTTGGCTAGACCAAACTCTACCATTGGTGAATTGTGTAACCTCTTCAATCAATATAAGGACTGTAATTTCATATTTCAAGTGTTGGCATAGTGTATATTCATTCATTAATTTACATATGTGGTAGATTTCTCTCCCTTCTCAAATTTTGATTTGTACCTAGTTGTTGGCTTACCATATAATGCAGGTCATGTTAAGTGTTACTTATGTCTTTTGATAAAGCTATAAGTGGATGTTATGTGGCTATAAAGTGTCTTATATCAGACCTCTCTCCATCGTTTTCACTCATGTTTTGGTCATTGGATGGAACCTCTTCATGAAATATTTATGCATACGTGATTGATTGAAATCAAAGGTCTTCCTTTTCCCTTGTTTGTTTAGTGTTCAAGGTTCCAAGTTGAGTGGATCAATCTTTTGGTGTATCACCTTTATTAGGTAGGATTTCCCCTTAAAGTTTCCTTCTCCCTTTTCCATGGTAGTCCACATCATAGAGTAGATATCCTCATTGATACATCTAAAAACAACCAACCTTCTCTAGAGTTTTTTCTCACCATTGAGGCACCCACCCTCATGAGAAGATCCCATTATTTCAACTGGATAGAGGATTGGCCATTTCATGCACGTCTTCAATTCAGGGCGCAGCTCTAAGTTGACAATAGTTACCACTATGAGAAACAAGGGGATCATTATGTTTTTCAACCTAAGTATTCCTCTGCAATGTAACATCAATTCCTTTCTAATAAAATAACAAGCCTATATGGATATTATTCTCCATTTGTTGGTAGTCTAGTTTCTTATGTAAGTAGTTTATTTATAAGGACAACCTCTAGTCCTTTGACAATTAAAACATTATTATGCAAAGTTTGTGCAAAATCTCTCACAATATCCATATCATACCTTGTAAATTTTTAAATTAGCTCCATCCAACTTGAATTATGAAATATGGTAACTATATGTAGTCTCGACAACAATAATGTATGATCATATCGCTTATTTCCTACCAAATCACCCTTCACAACTCCTACTTGCAACCCCAACATATTTAAAAATTAGATCTATGTAATCTTATAACACTATAACAATAACTATAATTTGGTTTTATAAAGTGAGGGATGTTTTTATAAGTTTTTTGTTAAGTAATGGAAAGTTACCATATATAACTACTTGTTATCTTGTAATATGCTAAGGAAGTGACTTTTGATGGAAAAATATTTACATGCCCCTCACACTATTCCTTGTAATGATTACCATGTATTTTAAATTTGATATATGTGGTATTGATTAGCAATATCCCCCCAAATTAATGTTAGAAACTGTGAAAATCTAAGAAAAAATAAAAATTATTTCCTTATTCCCCTCAATAGAATTTAAGCATTGTCCTCAAGTGAAGTGCTTGGGTGGCTCCTAGAAAGTGGTTTATAAAATGTGACACATGTAACCTTTTGAGGTAATGGTTAGTGAAAGATTATACTTTTGAAGTCATGATGGATTTGTGAGGAGGCATGACAAAAGGTTGGTGATTAGGTGTGAGTTGAACATGACAAGGCATGTGAAGTGGAGTGGACAATGGCCATAATTATTTCATACTTTTTAATCCTTGTAGAATGTGAGGGATGCAACACAAAAAATATAAATATTGTACATACATATTAAATATGAAAAACATGATTATCCTATATAAATAATATAATTACTTAACTCAAAATATTGGTTCACCAATTTTTATCAATGTTGAAGGTAGATCATGTAGCATATGGAATTGAATGGCATCATGGATCCTACTAGGCGTTGAATATGGAAATTAATATCATACAAATATATTGATTTTTAAAAATAATAATCAATTAATGGCCATGAAGTGAACATTCAAATTGTGTAGTAATCAGTTTGTGAATGCCATGACCAAGAAATAAGCTTGTTAGATGTTACAAACTTGACATGAGAAAATGATATTTAAACATGCCAAGGTAGAAAGAAATGATAATAAGTGAATATTAATGGTTACAAGCCAAAAAACTCAAGCAATAGCTACAAGAGGGAAATTGGGTAGTAGTGGTGGTAGGTTTAGATTGGGAACCCATAGTTGTAATGATAAAAGAGTGTAGGTCCACATAATCGTAGTGAGAGAATAATTACAGAGATATATAATAGATGATAGAAATATATATGAAGGTAGGCTAGTATGAATTTCTAAATATACAACCCCTATAAATGTACTTAAATCATTGGCATTTGTAACTATGTGTCTACAAATGCTACAGGTATGAACCTATAGCCCTGGAATACTAACATATAGTTTTTGTAGGAAAGATGTAAAATAAATGTAGGCCTATAATTATAGGGTAATTAATCTAAAAAAATTTGAAACAACTATCAGTGATCAGGTACAATAGATTACTTTATTGCTCTTTTTAAGAGCTAACTCCTAAGTAGTTAACTCTTGATTTAAGGGTAAAAATGAACTCCTTTAATTGTACTTTCTTGTAGATTATGAGGTTATGACCATTAATCATTAAGGAAAAGCTTACTAGATCAATGGTGTGCAACTTTATGGATCCATTATCAAATACCATCTCAATCTCATACAAATTGAGTCACCTTATATGTAGTTTACCCTAGTGGTCATTGTACTCTTAGTCTTAAAACAAAACCTAGTCTCTCGGTTGAAATTTTCATGATTTGACGAATTTGACATGCCAAATGACTTGCTAATATTGAATGTCTTATGTGTGATGAAAATCTTCCTTTAAAAATTCTTATAACTCATTAAGCTGAGTGATCCTTTACTTTTGTGCATCAGATAGATCCAGACTTAACTCTCATGCATCCTTAGAGTTTTGATTTAAAATTATATTAGGAGGAAAGCCTTATTACCACAAATAAATTCATAGAGTGTGAACCATATGATGGTATTTCATGTATTTTTATAAGCCTATAAAACCTCTAAGAGGTGGCTTACCTAATTTTGGAGGGATAAGGCTATTGTCTTCATCAACATGTTATCCAATTCTTTGTTGGTAAATTTCACTTGGCCAGTGGGTTGTGGATGGTATGGAATGGGTTTCCTATGGTGAAGCTCATAGTCATATAAAATAGATACAATCAAATTAGATGTGAACTATTCTCCTTGATTTATGACAATTACATGTAGGATTTCATATTATGTAAAGATCTACTCACATAGAAACTAAACAACCTCACCATCTCGTGCATATTATACTGCCTTTACCTCCACCCACCTAGTGAGATAACATATACAAATGAAAATGTGTTCCCTTTGATTGGAAGGAGGATATTTTAGACCAATAAAGTTGATACCACACTTCTCAAAGGGCTCTAATAAAAATTCAAAGTTGAAGTCATTAGAGTGTGTGGATTTTTATAGACACTCACATTTTGTATTAGATACTTGAAAATGTGTAATTTGACCAAACCTTAACCTACTTGACTTATGCTCACATAAATGATTATTCTTTACCATTCTTCATAGCCATGTACTCTTATATGGGCCCAACACTTCTAGGTTTTCATTATTGTTACACATGATCTTTCTAGTCTTTACCCATACAACTTTAAATCATTTGAACACTATTTTCTATCCTCATGTCACTATTCCTATTTTATAGATAAATTCTAAGAGAATTTTTAAGAAAATAATAGTGTCACTAATCAATGTAGTATGTGACAAATCCAAAATAAATGCCTCAAAATTTATATCTCTAAATTTTTTTTAATAAATGTTTATAAGATATTTATACTCGTATATTTTATGTCACAAATCTAATTTATTATATTATATGATGACATGGTTTTTACTCAGTGAAGGTGGACATATTTAACATAGTTTTCCTAAAATATTTTTACTAGAAAATGTCTTTCATCTTCTGATTTATTTAAATTATATATTTTATGAGATATTTATTCTTATATTTCTTTAATGGATAAAGATGACCCTGTAATGGTAATGTTTTTTATATACTAATTATTTATTTGCTTGGAATTTTATATTTACTTTTTTAAAAATTGTTATAAAAAAAATGTGTCATACTATATGATGATGAAGACTTGTCATTTAAATTAATTTATTGAATTATATGATGATAAATATTAAGTGCATATGAATATATTTAACATTTAAAAAAAAACAATTGTACTTTATTTTTTTCAATTTGTAGTGATTTTTTACCATAAAATCCTAAAATCATATTTCATAATACTTCTCTTAGATAAATTTATATAAAAGATGTTGAGAGATATCATTCTTGAGGTACCTATATTATATTGGATTCTGTCTCGATAATGATATCTCTCAACATGTTTTACATAGATTATGCAAAATAGGTATGCTAGTAGCATATGTGTGTATTACATTTTTTATCAACATGTAATACATGAAAAATTTCATAAAAAAATAAATGTGTAATATATAAATTGAAGCATTTTTCCTATTATGTTGTTCCTTGAATAATGAGAAAGTATTTTAATCTTGATGATATTGTGTCATAATTATATCCATTTTTTTTTTTTTTTTGGAACCTAAGGTTCCATAATTCATATTTTATGTTATACCATAATCTATGATAAAGCTATTATAATCCACGGTGCTTATGAAATTTATCACTTTAGTTGTGTATTCTTCACATTGATATTCATTATTCCATGGTGTCTATATATCAGGATATCTTCTTCCCAACATATTTATTTCAATAACTTCCATTGTTTTGGCCACATTGTAGCCTAAATATGATTTCCCCCTCATGTTTCATTGTTTTTTTTTGAATTTATATAATATCCTCATGTTTGGATTCTCTATGATTTTCAACATCTTTTGAAATAGTCCTTTGCTTGACATGCTAAGCATTATAATTCAATGACTCCTTATTTGATTTTATTGCATCATCATCAAATCCAATATCTATTTATATATAAATAAATTATTTTAAGTAAAAATACTAAGAAGTGGGGGGGGGGTGAATCAGTTTCCTTAAAATAATCCTTCAATTTCACTTATCATCTATGAAACATTTATTCACATACATACATTTATCAATGCATAAACACACATATATAAAAGCAAACAACATGAGAACACAAGAGATATGTGGGAAACCCTTTTAGGGGATAAAACACACTAAAAAAAAACTTTGAATGTAGTAATATAAGTATTGAATCAATATTTAGTGAGGCACTAACCCCTCACTAGTCAACCACCAACTTAAATAGTCCTTTAACAAGTACCAACTTGTAAGGAGGCACCAACCCCATAGGTAACTCAAAAACAACTCAATCACCTAGAACATATGATCACCTTTGGACACTTGTTTCTTACTCAACTAAATATGACCACCTTCTTTTACTCTTCTCACTCTTCTATTTCTCTCAACCAACCTATTAGGCTTTCTCGCTCAACTAGCCCTCTCCTTGGTAGAATTAGGTCATTTAAACTTGATCATAACCTATAGAAACATATTTATATATTCATGACATATTAAAAACACATCTCTGATGGTCTTCACACCCTCTACTTAGTTTCCAAAACTCTAAATAATTTGCTCATGTCCTCCATATTCTAACTAGTCAAATTAAGCCTACTAGACCTTCTCTTTATACTTGAGTCTTGCTCTCACCCATATTGGTCAGAAAAGAAAATTATCATTCTTGGATCACCATTGAAATGTATCAACAAACAATTTTCACAAGTGAAACACCCACTACATAGGTCGATCACTGTAGACTAGGAATTTGACTCAAGAGAGGATGGTTAGTATTGTGTTAGTTCTAAAATGAAAACAAAATGAAATAAACACACTAGCATAAAATATCTAGGCCTAGTTAATAGGCTGAGTTTAGTTAATAAATCAAAATGGAAACACAACTAAAACATGAAAGAAACCTTCTTTCACCTTCTTTGGATGCTGCAAAATGCTTGTTGTAGTAGCTTGCTCGGTTTTGTGCTCATGAAGTCTACATCAATGGAAGCTTGGCTACCTCCATATCTCCTTATCATCTTGTGTATTTGGCTTGTCTCAATATTTTATCATTATAACAATAATTTTCATGAAAATTTGGAACCAATTCAACATTATAACCTTGGCATGTGAGAGCTTAAAATTATGGATTTGAGACTTGCTATTTATAGTTTGGAATGGTTTAACCATGACCATCCATATCAAGATTGAAATGTGTGGACATGGATAAATCCAAAAATTAAATTAATTCTACAAATATCCTCATTAATATTTAGGATAGAGGGGCATTGAATAGGCATGGAAGGGCTTTGATGAGGCATGAAAGGCATGAATCTTGATATTTATGGTATTTATAGCCTAAGAATGTCTTCCCAAGAAATAAGGTCACTTGATGATGTAGATATTCAATATTCATTTCTAAAAACAAGTATTCAACAAGTTTCATGGAATATTATCCTAAGGCCTTAACTTGGATTAATTAGCTCTAAGCATGATTAAGCACTTTGTGCACAAACTACTCAAATTGATGCGAATGCCTTGTTATTGGCCCAAAATTTGATTAGATTAGAATTAAAATGCAATTTTAGATGTATTGGATATATTATCCCATTTAAGATGATGACAACACCAAATAACAAAGGCACGTGTCTCGTATAAGAAATTTGATAGAAAAGAGCAATCTAGAGCACCCAGGTGCAAAATTAACATTTTAACTCGAAATGATCTGATCAAAGTTAGCTAGCCCATAAAATATATTATCCGATTTAGTGATACCCTAGCCAAAATCAACATTTGAATATATCAATTTCAACTCATTTAATGTTTTTTAGTGTTTTTAGGCCAAATTATGCATTTTGGTAAGAATTGGTCAAAAGCTTGGTTAGAGGTTATTAGTGGTCAGATTTAGGTGTCTATAGTTTGCCCTAATTTGGGAAGGTGTTGCAAGATATAGGCATAGAAACATCTTCTCAAATAATGAAAAGGTATTATATGCCTACAAATTTAATGATTATGAACTAATTATATGATGCCCCCTCGAGGGAATGGTTGACATAAGTAGGTCGACAAGCAGTCCCTTGAAAGAAAGAATGGAGACGAGGAGACCAAAGAAATAAAATTGATGGGATGAGAACACAATGATATTGAAGAAGTAATCAAAATAATTGAGAATACAAGTGATATGGTGTAAAATTGTTTTCCCAAAGGTGGTTATAAGCATTATACCCTGATAGTGGCAACATGGCATGAAAACATAATTATTTACCCAAAGGTGGTTATAATCATTGAGAAGATGGGGCTGCCCTAGTTAGGATAGACAAATAAGATAACAACATGCCCTTGTATTGGCAAAAAAAAATTAAAGGGGTGAAAACACAATGATTTTCCTAAAGGTGGTTATAATCATTAAGAAATGTAGGTGGGACAATGTACAATGGTTTGCCCAAAGGTGGTTATAAACATTATACCCTAATAGTGGAAACATGGTATGGAAAAATAATGATTTACCCAAAGGTGATTATGATCATTGAGAATATGGAGCTTCCCTAGTTAGAATAGACAAACAAGATAACATGCCCCTGTATGGGAAGATAAAGTAAAATGGTAACAACACAATGACTTGCCTAAAGGTAGTTATAATCATTGAAAAATGTAGGTGGGATAGTGTGCAATGATTGCCCAGAGGTGGTTATAATAATTGGACCCTGATTATGGAAAATATGATTGATTGGCTAATTGATGATGATAATCAAATACAAAGGATAAAGATGAATTAAAACAAATTTCTACTAGGGAGATGCTCATCCAAACTAACAAAGGTTAAAATTCTTTCATTACATAATTACTATGTTTGGGATATGATTGGGATTGAATCATGATGCTGGTGTTGAAGAGATGTCGATGCCACCATTGCTAAATAGACTTCCTGAAGCTGAGGTTTATTGTAGCATGTGTCGGTAGGCATCATGGTATAACATCATGAGGACTTGGCTGAAATAGGCATAAGGACTAATTCTTGTAATCTAATACTCAATAGAAAACAATGCACCAATGATAAAAACTATGATGACAATGTAAACAGATGAATATGGATGGATTCAAGTGTAAGTGCAAGTAAGGAATCACCCAATGAATGCATAGAGACTGAATCAAGGTAATAATACTTAAAGAAAACAAACATGCACACAAACAAAAGAAACATACAAAAAAATAAATTAATTTAATCCATATGAACATTGCCCCTAGAAAATAGGTAATAACTTAACAAACTAATAGAATGGGGGAATAAAATAAAAGGAAGGGGGTGGCTGAGTTGTCTCCATATGTACTAGGCAAGTGGACGCTGCCTACATAGTTTCATGGATGTAATATCCAACAAAAACTTTAGGCCAAATGTAGTTATCCTAGGAAATGGGAAAAAAATGATAACAAATAAAAACAAATAGAATGGGCATGACAAAAGACTAGGAATGGTCTTGAAAAATGATAAGTGCATGGGAGAAAAGGCTAAAAAGGATGGGGAAACTAAGTGATAAGTAATTTACTTATAACTTAGTAAGGGTTTCGAGGATCCTTAAGGCAAATAATTAGTTAATGTTTTTAGTTTTTTCTAATCTTTTTGGAATTTTTGGAGTGTCACAACTTGATCAAGGATGACTAGACACTACATGATTCAATCTTATGAAAATATGATAGCACTACTTAAGATACTCATAAAATGGTGAGAGCATGGCTTAGGTTACTCACAAAATGGTGAGAGCATTACTTAAGATGGTCACAAAATGGTGAGAGCATTGTTTAGGTTGCTCACAAAATGGTGAGAGCATGGCTTAGGTTTTTGGTAAAATGATGAGAGCATGGCATAAAAAGGGTGATTCAGTTGACCTCAACAAATATTGAATGCTACCTAGCCCCATAGTAGGAACTTAAGTCACTATAGTTCCACCCTACAGTAGAGGAATCTGACTAGTGTAGCAGTCAATTCAGACAAAATAGGCATAGTTGGTATAAAGGCATAGTATCACATAAGAAATGAAAAGTTGGTATGTCAAGGATTAATAAATAAAGGTTTCCCCTAGTTTTCCAATATGAAATTATAAATAGGACATAATAGAATAGATCAATGGTACTAATTTGCCCATAGGTGGTTATAATTAGTAACAAGAATGGCAATAAAAAAGGAACAAAAAATGAAGGATATGACTGCTAAAACTTTTGTCATACTGATCCAAAATACTATCTCTATCTAAAATGCTCAAAACAACTGTTGAAACTACTTGGATGCATTGGTACTAAAAATATGCAACTAATGGCAAAACCAAGGTCAAACGGGCTAGGTAAATAAGATTCAAAAGATGCTAGATTGATAAAACAGAAAGGTAAAATGGATAAGGCCAAGAGGATTGATAAGAATGATATTCATATAAAGAAAAATAGTTATAAAATGGCACAGCTGAAATGGTCCTTATAGACAAAACACCATAGGGCTTAGGTATAGTACCATTTGAGGTGAATAATATTCATCAGCTCAAGAAGTTCATCTCCATCTGGTGTAGCGAGCCTATATGCTCTTAATCCATAATCTATAGTAATGATGAAATGCCCTATCCAATTTGGTTTGAATTTACCTTTATGCTTCTTCTTAGCCATGGTATTCTTTTGGTTTTCTTTAAGAACAAGATCACAAAGTTCAAATTTTCTATGTTTAACATACTAATTTTAGTGGCCTTTGAGGTGATTATGATATGACTAAAGGTTATGGATCACAACTATGCATTTTTCATCAAGTAGGTCTAGCTCTTACAGGTGTGCTACTTAGTAATCATGACCATCGAGGGCATGCTTGAAATATATGCATAGTGAAGGTAACTCAACTTCAATGGGATGGATTGCTTCTGTACCATAAACAAGTATGGAGTGGCTCTAGTGGGGGTATGGTGATTGGTACAGTGTGACCAAAGAACATATAATATCTTAAGGTGCCAATCATGACCAACATTGTTAACGATTTTTTTGAGAATGTTAACGATGGTTTTATTGGATGCCTCAGCTTGACCATTACTTTGAGGGTAATATGCCATAGAAAAATGTTGTGTGATATTGTATTTAACACATAGCTTATCAACATCCTTATTCTTGAATGATCCTCCATTATCAAATATAATGTTGAAAGGGATACCATAGTGGCAAATAAGATGGTTGAAGATGAATTTGGAAATTTGCTTTCCAGTCACATAAGTGAGGGGTATAGCTTTGACCCACTTAGTGAAATATTTAGTGGCAATAAGGATATGTTTATGGCCATATGAATATGTAAGATTGATTTTTCCAATGAGGTTGAGTCCCCATGTAGCAAATGGCCATGGTGTCAACATCAGTTTTAGAATTTTTTATGGGGGCATGAATCAAACTGGCATGCTGTTAACATTTGTCACATTTTTTTACATATGCAACTACATCTGCATCCATCATGGGCCAATATTAACTAGTTTACAGAATCTTTTTGGATAGGAATACCCCGCTAGAGTGGGCTCCACATACTCCATGCACTTCCCATAACACTAGTGTAGATTTTATTGAAGTTAAATAAAAAAGTAGGGTTCCATCCAAACTTGAGTGGTAGAGGGTGGATCCTAGTAAGGTATAGTGAGTGGTTTGGTGAATGAAGGCTTTAGTTTATTTTTAGGATAGGTCATGTGGTAGAACTTGGTCATGAAGATGATTATAAAGGTCAAAATACTAGATAGAATTAGGACCAAAAATATCACAAATCATTGCAATAGTTGAAGGTTCATGAGCTAGTGCAAATAAATTCTTGATGAGGAATTGATACTCTCTAGCTTTGTCTATTTATAAAATTAGAGAGTCAATAGTAGCCATGGCATCTATAGTTCTATTACTAGCCCTTGCTATATGCTCAAACTAGATATCTATAATTTATTGTTTGAGAGTGTCAACCATGGCCTTGTAAGGAACCAACTTATCATCTTTAGTCTAGAAATGGTCTGTGACCTAATTGATGATTAACTGAGAATCACCATAAATCTTGAGATGATATATGTTTCATTATACTACCTATCAAAGACCTGTAATAAGTGCTTCATACTCAACCATGTTGTTTGTACAAGGAAAACTAATTTTGAAAGACTTAGGAATTGGATACCCTTGTGGTGTAATAAATTGGAGGCCTGCCCTGATCCATGTGCAGTAAATGATACATCAAAATATAGCTTCCACTATTGCTCTTCAAGAGGTATGTCAATGATGCTCATTATGGATTCATCAGGAAATTAGAATATGAGTGGTGCTATGTCTGCAAACGGTGCTTTAACAAGCTGATCTATAAGGACATGTCCCTTAATTGCCTTCTTATTGACATACTCTATGACAAATTCACAAAGAAGCATGATCCACTTGACCATTCTACCTTGTAAAGATGTTTTAGATAGTAGATACTTGAGTAGATCTACTTTTGAAATGACCATGGTCTTATTGTTCAACATGTAGTGTCACAATTTTTGAGCTATGAATACCATGCCTAGATAGGCCATTTCAATAGGTGTATAGTTGTGTATATACGTGACCAATGTATGGATTAAGTAGTATACTACATGTAATTTGGTATTGTCATCATATTGAGCTAGAAGTGCCCCCAACACACTATCTATAGTTGATAGGTACATTACAAATGGTTTTCCTAGCATATGGGGTAATAAAATAGGTGGATTTGCTAGGTAGTGATTATCCCAATGGAATGTAACTCCCTTTTTTAAAAGATGTGTAAATGAATGACACTTATCTACTAGCTGGGATATGAAACATTAGATTGACTGGACCTTGCCCTGTAAACTACATACGTACTTCAAATTGGTTGGTGGTTGGTATCTTTATAGACTAGGAAGAATCTTTGTAGACTAGACGAGATATGAATCTTCCAACTGGGTGTGCCATTATGTAAACTATGGATTTGGCTCAAGAGAGGATGGTTAGTATTATGTTAGTTCCAAAATAAAAATAAAATGAAATAAACACACTAACATAACATCTCTAAGCCCAGTTACTAGGGTGAGCTTAGTTAACAAAAAATAAATAGAAAAACAACTAAAACATGAAAAAAACCTTCATTCACCTTCCTTGGATGTTCTAAATGCTTGTTGTAGTGGCTTGCTCAGTTTTGTGCTCATGAAGTTTGCATCAATAGAAGCTTGACTACCTCTATCTCTCCTTGGTAGCTTGTGTCTTTGGCTTGGATTGGATCAATATTTTAGCATTATAACACTATTTTGCATGAAGCTTTGGAATCAATTCAACATTATATCTTTGGCATGTGAGAGATTAGAATTATGGCTTTGAGACTTGTTATTTATAGACTTTTGGAATGGTTTAAGGATCAACCATGACCGTCCATATCAAGATTGAGATGTGTGGCCATGGATAAATCCAAATATTAAATTCATTCTACAAATATCCCCATTAATATTTGAGATAGAGGGGCATTGAATAGGCATGAAAGGGATTTGATGAGGTATGAATCTTGATAGTTATGGCTTAAGGATGTCTTCTCAAGAAATGAGGTCACCTAATGATGCAAATATTTAATATTCATTTCTAAAAATAAGTATTCAATAAGTTTCATGGAAAATTAACTTAAGGCCTTAACTTGGATTAATTAGCTCTAAGAATGATTAAGAACTTTGTCATAAATTACTCAATTTGATGAGAATACCTTGTTGTTGGCCCAAAATTTGACTGGATTGGAATTATAATATGATGTCAGATGCATTGGATCTGTTATCCCATTTAAGATGATGTCAACACCAAATAACAAATGCACATGTCTTATACAATAAATTTGATAGAAAAGATCAATCCAAAGCACCTAGGTGTAAAATTGGTATTTTGACTCGAAATGATTTGATCAAAGTTAGCTGGCCCATAAAATGCATTATCCCATTTGGTGATACCCTAGCCAAAATCAGCACTTGAATATATCAATTTCAACTCATTTAATGTGTTTTAGAATTTTTAGGCCAAATTGTGCATTTTAATAAGAATTGGTCAAAAGTCTAGTTGGAGGTTATTTGTGGCTATATTTATGTGTTGAAAATCACCACCCATAAGGGCTAAAACCACCATTAGTCTTAATAGAGACCTAATGCAATTAGGCCTTCTTAAGGCACACATTTCACCTTGACCATATTGGAACATCATGAGCCTCCAAAAATGTATGAAATACTTCATACCCACTTTAATTAGACCCATTTTAAACTCACCTTAGGTTCCCAACACCATTTATCTCATTTCACTCCTTGAACCACACAATTAGGTCTACTCGCCATTAGGACTTTTTACTACTAAAATATTTGTCTTGTAAATATGAAGCATACACTCAAATTTGCCACATAACCCAAACAAAAAATCACATTGATAGAACTTATATGAATTTAGTGTCATCAACACTTTCATTATTTTCATAATATAGGGTAAAATACCTCAAGCTAAACATCTTCATATGCTCACTCAGAACTATACACAAGTCTTAAGAACTCAGTCAAGAACCTTTGAATTTTCACACCTTCATAGGCATTTATCATGAAACATTTATTAAAATTAACCTATGATACATATATAAAAACTTAATGTGCATTGGATTATTTAACTCTATGTAAAAAGACTCAGAAACATCATTCTCACTCATATACATAAAACTGCTTGTAGCTCCAAAAACACAGTCATGAAGATCAAGGCTTAAAACACCTATGTGAACACTTTTATGAACTTCCAATAGTGTTAGATGATCCTCAAACATAATTTTAACATCTTTAAATTGATATATTACAAGTTTTAATATCAATATTAGTCTTATAAACCAATCTCATGCCTTCACCCTACACAAACCTTACTATGTTAGATAGGTCACTTTGTGAACACCTTTTTGCTTGTATATGACCATATCCAAAAATTATAATCAAAAGAGATATGATATGTAGGTCTTAAACAATGAACCCATGCATTTGGATCCATCCCTAATCCACTTCAACCCATTCCTAATCTCATTCTCACTTCTGTCTAGTTTTCTTATTGTTTTCCTCATTAGGCCTATTTAACAATAGGTTAGCTTCCATGACCGATTTAACATATTTAAGTTCTAAAACCTGATCATAAAATTACATGGGCACAAAATAAAATTCTCACACACCATCCTCTAATCATTTGCATGCTTTGACTGGGTCAAATCTACCTACTACATAAAAAACTTGAGAAATAAGGGGTTTCCTATAGCTTCCACTCACTCTTATGATAGAACAATGCCACCTGGAGAAACCTAGAAGAGTCATATACATGTTAAAAACATAAAAATAGGTCAACCAAACCATTATAATCCATTTCCAACAAGATCTTCCATATCGGGTCATAGACAAGGTTTTCATAGGGTTTAGATTGCCTTTTATTCTTAGCAATCATTTATAAAAGATTGCCCCTAAAATTCAAAACCAATTCTAGGAAATTAAAGATAGGACCCTTCCCAAACATCCATGAATTTATTAGGATATTATGCAAAGGTTTCACGTGCCAACAAGTATAAAAAAATCCTTTTTGGGTCTGTAACACCTCATTTTGTGCACACACAAAATCTCAATGCCAATTTTCCTACTTTCTCCTTTAGGCTTTGACTTCAAACTTGGTCAAACAACTTTACACAACCTCTAAAACCTCTAACAATGATCTTATGATGTTTGGTACCTTATGAATATAAATTGACCCCTCACTAGGCCACAATAGGTCTCTTTGTATATTAGGCCTTGAAATACCAAACACACTTAAACCTTGAACACACCTTGAAACCTCTTGTACTATTCTAAATTTCTCATAATTATGTCATACAGCCTCATACCATGTTCACACACTACAAACCTTCTTCACACATGTCTGATACTACTCACCTCTTTATGTTACTAGGCCTAGACCTTCGCACTAAGTCTCTTCATGCAAGGACTAATCCTCAAAACTAACCTTGAAACTCTTCAAAAGGCTTATTTGCCTCTTTCAAATATATACACAACTTTATACACTCTCTCATGTCTATAATGACATAATTAAACAAGATTCACTATGATTTATGCATACACCTTCTCACAGAACTAGACTAGGCTTCTTAAGACATCTAGTACTCAATAGTAGCTTACCTTGCATCATGATACTAAAGTTGACATGCCATCAACCTTAAAAGAATAACCAGGTTACCTTTAAATTCTCTGTTAATATAGAAACAATAGGTTTCCTTCAAATTTTCTCTTATCATAATAATTCTTTGTTACATGCCATTCCATTATGCATGGTCTCAATTCCTGACCTTGACATTAATGACATCCATCTTGACTTTAACATCAATGACAACACCAATGCTTCAACACCAACAACAAGAACATACCTTAATAATATCCTCCATTTTCATTTATGGAAAACACTTAAATAGAGTGATGATTCACATCTCTTCAAGTTGGATCTTCTTCACACTAACCTTTCTCTCAAACTAAAACTTTCTCCCCCTTTGACATAAATGATAAAGGGTCATCTTCTTGGAAACTATCCGATCATTGGACTTGAAACACCATACCTTTTGTTTCCAAACAAACTCATCATCTTTCTTTAAAAAAACTCAACATAGATCAATCCCACATACCTACTCTTGAATCATGATTGGCTACCCTTATCTCCATGAGATATTTAGACACTATCATGACATTGACTTAGTTTGATCAAGTCATTATACAAGCTTTTAGTAACCCATATCTTGTGATAACACCTATATCAGAATCTTAACTAGACCTTAGATCTAAATGTCAATAAAGAACATAAGGCTTCCCCTAAGACCAAACATTTTTCATGCTTCTGCTCATTGACTGAGTGCCTCCATGAAGCTTAATGGAGTCACCTCTTCTCTAGGGTACTAAAATAACATAAACTTGGGAGATTTTAAAATCTCCATGTCCTTAATGTTGACCAATTTTGACTTTTAGGTCAAAATAGGGCATCCATAGTGAACAACTTAATTTTTAGGTATATAAGAGGGTCTAATATATTTTCATAATGTGTTCTATAGGTCATTTCATGCCTCTCAATGTTATATTAACCTTGGTCACTCATTTCATTAGTCTACCATGTAATTTGGGGTCATTTCAAGGGTCTAAAAGGTGCATTTAATGTTTTTTATAGGTTTATTAGGAAATGTCCAAGTTACAAAATCTGATTTCATGCCCCATGTGTCCTTATAAGTCTTAGTAAGCTGACATAACTGAAGAAATGGCAGGTTGTTCAGAGGAAAGGAAGTTTTCTTGGCCAAAGAAAGATAAAAAGACACTTGTACCTATCCTTGGGAAGTGTGCTAGTTTTAAAAGATATTAATGTGACTCTCCAACTCCCACACACTCAAATCCATATTTGGCTTGATCTGAAACTGATATTTCTTGCTCAAAACTATTTTATACATTTTTTGCCCTTCTTGATAGACTGGAGGTACCTTCAAGTTTTTACTCAATATAGAAAGTACAGGTAGTTTTAGATAGAGTGATTTTGGGAAGAGATAGTGGAATAAAATAATTTAAAATACATATAATAAATTTGAGAATTGGTCAAGTGTGCTTCATGAACCATCCGTTCAAAGTGGGTTGTGTAAAACTACCTATCAATTTGTACGCCTTCCAAGTTTTCCTTCATTTTAATTAAGTCCATATAAATTGGCTGCTATGTTTATTTTCAAATATTTTTGTATTCCCTCTGTAATTATTTACACACTTGGTTTCATGTTTCAAGTGGTTTTTATAAGCTAACCATCTCAATTTTGAGGAGGATGCATATTTTTGAGTTATGGGTAGTTTCACCATTTCCAGGAGTTTGTGCTTTGTCAAGAGATATGGAAGGTTGTATTAGTCTAATTTACATGTTTTTATCATATCCTTTACCCTATTTCACATTAAATTAAATTCTCCTTGATCCTCATGTTTGAAAACCCATATCTCCATCATGGTAGATAAACCATTTAACATGCTGCCTACCTTGTTCTAGTTGCTCGTAGGTGATTTTCATTTTGGGAAGAATATGTTATAACTTGTATTAAGTTTATATATCTTTAAATAATTCTTAAGTGAGGATGGAAACAATTTAATATGATTATTATAGCTTTTTTTTCATCTTTTCCTCTCACTTCACACTCACTATCTATACACAATTCATAACCCCTACCTACAGGCAACATGACAGAGAGTTGAGCACCATGTCAAGCGTTTAAGAAAGAGATAGAAATGGTGTTTCAATCCATATAATGAAGAAGTAACATGATAATCTTGCTTAAGGTGTCAAGTTAGCATAAAATTTTTAAGACCAACTTGAGAAGGTAGTGGACTGTTCAGGCCCTCAGTCTCTAAAAGTGGAAAATAGAGGCTTGGGAGGTTTTTGAGGACTTCACTAAATGTACCTTCAAGGTGATATAAACATCCAACTTGGACAAATTTTTATTCCTTAGATATGAAAACAACTATGCCAAGAATTGGGTCAAGGATATTAGTAGATGATGAAGTTTGAACACCTTAAAAATGCCTCAAAAGCACTAAATACAGACAATGATATCTATAAAACTGAGCTACAATATAACTTTATTCACTCAGATTGCAAATGGAATATGTCTTATATTAAGATGGTTTCAAGTGACCTAAATTAATATCCATGAGTTAAGAGATCATCAAAATTTTTAAGGAAAATACTGTTGTTATGCATCTCATGCACATTCTCATTTAGTCCATACAGGTTCCTAAATACATACCTACAGGTTCAAATAGTGACCTTAATTTGATGCCCCTTTGGTGTTTTTAGACTATCAAAGAAAATTTCCAACACCTATATGTTTGTGAGACCTAACAATGGACTCAAGGAATCCTTTTGACATTATGGATAAGATATAAGTTAACTAATGTTCACCTACAATAGACAAAAGTATAAGGTGTCATAGCAAAGAAAGAAAACTTAGATTTGTAAAATTAAAGTGCTTGAGAAGGAATAAGAGAGGTTATAAGAGGAGAAGTGAGTGCCTTGTCACATTAGATAACTCAAGAGAAGTCCATAAAGGCCTTAACACACCAAACACAAAACTCACAGAGGGTTTCAGACACCTATTTTTCATCTATAATAGGGTTCCCCAAAAGCAAGTCTTATCATGACAAGGTCATGATAAGGAGGACCTAGAAAAGCATAAAATGATTGAAAAAAGTGTTAAATTAACCATAGAGGTTACATTGATTTTGGAAAACTACTTTTCAAGCTTAAACCATACATGGCCACCTACATGGGATCTAGGAGAGTATGGTTGTCTTAATCAACAAGAAAGAGGCTAATATGAGCATGTAAATGTAAATGTAAGATACTTAGACTATTTTATATAAGGAGAGGTTGTGTGACTTAATAAGGTTTCAAAATGGGTTATAAAAAAAATGACCATCTCAATTGAGGCCATAAAATCTACAGATAGTGGGTCTCAATTTAGTTACAATAGGGTACCTAAACCTATACATGTTTTAGAGAATTGATGCAAAGTGATGTTTTAGAGACTCCTAAGGTGGGGTGTAGTTTATATAATCCTGATGTACTCAAAATAAAATTAAGATAACTCCCTCACATCTAATATAAGCTCTAAACAACCCCATTTTGATCTATAATAGTTAGTGAACATGAGCACGCTGAGTGTTTCAGTCTTGACAAAACAAACTCAAATTTTATACAAAGATTAAATAAGGCTTCAAGTGTGTGGATAAAATAAAATAGTGCATATATCAAGTGTATGAAAAATCTTTTTCATGTTATGACCAGTTTCTAATGAAATGTAAGAACACCTACAAATAAAAATAGGACAAAGATTCAGTTTGGTCATTTAGTTACTTATAAAAAAGGGATAAGGGAAGGTTGATACAGTGAAATAATGTCTAGATAATATTCATGGGGAACATTATGGTCTCCTAATATCCTTAATACTATGTAGAGTAAGAAATAAAGTAACCTTTCAAAAGCCAAAACATAGTCCATTAGTCTAAAATCTTGCACAGTCTACATATAAAGGAACTAGTCTTGAAATTAGAAGTTTTGAGAGGTCTAATCATACAATCCAAGGCTGAAAATTTGTGGAAGACACCATAAAGACTTATGTAAAGACATCCAATACTCATTTATCATGAGAAAATAGGGGAAGTACCCCCTATTTTGTCTTAGATAGGGGGTATTTCCCCTTAAGCATAAAATGGTAGTTTTGAAGTATGAAGGCAAATACATGAACCAAAAATCTTGGAAAACTTGGTAATAATATTTGTGAAGATGAGGGAAATCCATAAAAACATGATAAAGCTATTGAGGAAGAGTGAAACAAATCAAATTTCTCCATGCTCCTAGATTTGTAGGTAGGACCTTTTGGTACATAGCACCCAACAAGGGGCCAATTTCAAATATAACCCTAAGTGAGATTATAAATTGATTAGGTAATGTATATGGGATGAATATAGATGTTTTTAAGCTATTAAAATTCAATAAAATTAATAATAAATCATAGAGTACCAAAGGTTGCAGATAAACTTGTAGGCAAAGATCAAACCTAGTAGCCAAAGAAAGGGTCATTCACACCTTTAGGATTATATATGCATCGATACCTATGGAATATTGTTAATGAGGTCAATATAGAGGTTTTAAAACTCTTAGATTGAAATTAAAGCTAATATAATTCATTTTTAGACCTTGAACCACTTAGACTTGTAGGAAATGGTGAAAACATGCAAAATAGGCAATCTTTCGAAGTTCACACCTCCCATGAGGCTCTACATGGAGACCAAATTTTTTAAGGGAAGTTAGGAGGGGTATTAAAAAATAAATTTCTGGAGTTGGTTTGCTACTCCAATGTCAGGTTTTTATGAAGCAAGCTTAAGGGTGAAAATAGGCTTAAAACCCTTGCAAACCCTCAACTAGGATCAGTCTTGAGAAATTGATTTATAAAGATAATATAAGGGAATATTTTTATTAGGAAACATATTTTAAGTTGAATATGATTCACCCAAGCTCATTCTCATGCTAGCTATATGTACAAAATTGTACATATAGAGGAAGAAACATGATTTTTCTCACTAGTTTGTGTGTTTTGTAGGCTACATGATGAATTAGGAAATGAAACAAAGTTTGGGTGGAATATTTACACTTAATATAACTATAAATATTTATTTAATTTCATGAATTAATCTCTATGTTCTCCAATCAATTCATTAATTTTAGCCAGTCAAAACTGGCTCATTGAGCAACCTAGAGAGAATAGAGGAAAGCTTCACTTGAAGTGTTTTAAAGGTATCCTTAATATTCCAAGGCCATGAAGGGTATTTAAAAATTTCACTTACTCCCTCCCATGTATTTTAATGAAAAATTGACACCAATTTTGAGGCTAAGTGTGCAGGGTGCATGGAAGAGTAGTTTTTGAGATAGTATGTGATGATGTCTCTCTACCAGGTGATTCCAGAAGACTAGGCATGAAACCGATGAATGGAGAGTCATGTATGCGATCCTCTCCTTCCATTATAATAATTTTACCTTCCATATATCAGTTACAATTCACTAAAAAAGCTCCAATCATGAAGGCAGGTTTTATGTGTAAAAGGAGGAGTTTTGTGCCATTTTTCCTAACCTTGATGACTTGGAATGACACTTGTTACTCCTAAAATTTCATGGTTTAACCCATATACTATTAACATACATTTATAGCTAAAATTATTGGCTTGAAAAATGTCCTTGTGAGCTTTGGACTTTTCTTTCTCTCTCTCTGTCTCAAAGTCTATAAGAATTGGCCATTTTGGCATTATATTGGATGCTCCACCTAAGTATGGTGAAGACCTGATAAATTTTACACCTTTTGATAAGTAAAATTAATAATTTTTTACCTCTCTCATGAATATTCATAGTTTTCTCTACTTGAACATTGAATTTGCTTAGTGAAGACTATGGATTCCTTAGCATTGTGCTTCATTCTTCCACCTATTTATAGCCTCTTCTTGTAGGGGATGTGAAGTGTTATAGGAGATTTTCATGGTTTAAGTGAATATTATTTTCATTATATTCATTTAATACCTTTTGTTTATTCCTCCTATCCTTGGATGTCATCTATGACCCCACAATGTAATATTGATGTAGGAAGACATAGATTTGGGAAAGTGTATGTTTTAGTTGGTTTCTTGGTCTCAAGTGTGGAATGAAATTGGTTAGAAGTCATCAAAATAATATGGTGTTTCAACTCCATATTTTAGGTTTTTTTTAATTTTTACTTATCCCTTTCCACCCCTAAGAGTTATTAATAGTTATAGTCAAGTGGTACATCAAGGGAGCTAGCCCTATCTAGATATTCACTTCATTCCTTAGGCTGCCCACAAGCCTAGAAGTGATTATATTATGTAACTTATTTGAGGAGAGCCTTGTAATTTCCTCAAAGGGTGAAAATCTAAGTGACAATAGTTTTTGGATGCCCAATTATAGGATTATCCCAGGAGATTGATATATTTTTATTGTTGTCTCATGATAATTAATCTTTGGAGGCATCTTTCTAAGCACCAATGGTGACTCCGAAGACATATCAATTGGTTAAGTATCCCAAGTGATCCTTTGAATAACTTTGTTAATGTTTTTATTTATGTTCTTACTCTAAATTAATTTTCATGGCTGCATATGGTTATGATTTTTTCCCTCTACAAGTTGGTGAGACATATCCATCTTTGCCCATCTGATACCAATATGAACAAGTCCTTGGTCAACCTCACCATGATCTCTATAAACCATCATATGACCTTAATCAGTCCCAATATAGCCATTATCAACCCTATCATGAGTTTTGTTAGTCTTATAACTAGTCTTCTCAATGTTTTACCTCTCCTAGTTAACCTAATCCATTCTCTAATCAACCCATTTCCACCTTCAAACAAGCTCTTTTGGGTTATGAAGGATATATGTTGGAGATTAATACTATAAGTGGATATGGTCAAAATATTAATAATATTTCCATCCATTATGTGATAAATGAATTAGATTTAGTTAAGAAAGAGTGGGCACCTATTGAGAGATCCAAATGGCAAAGGCTCACAAGTGAGATGCTTGATGTGAGTGGTTTAGTCTCTTCCTTAGAGGATAGGCTCAAAGTTCATGAAAGGAAACCTCACCAAACATGTCACCCTTTGTATCCACTTCCCCAATCTCCACATCATCCATACATAACCCCTAATCATGATCCAAATCAAGCCTATCAAAATCCCCCTTTTCTCAATCATTTGGAGGAGAGAGTTAAGAAGAAAGACCTTATGTTAGAAGCCAATATTAATAGGCAAATTGATTTGGAAAATTTGCATATGCAACAATCCATATTGGTAGCCAAGGAAGTGGTTTACAAACCCTCATTTCCATCTCACATTGCATTATCATCATCCTAAAATGATACCTCTAATCCTAACATCATGATCTGGAGTAAGGTAGTTGAGTCATGTGGAAAGAAAGAGGAAAAAAACCTTGTCAAAGAATATGAAATTGAAGAAAAGTTTAATCCTATACAAACACCTCCTATCCTTCCTCAAGAAGAGAGTTCCAATCCTAAGATCATGAGTTGGAGTGAGATAGTAAAGTCATGGGGCAAGGAAGAATAGAAGAGCATTGTCAAAGAGTTTGAAGTGGAAAATGAATTTAGTCCTTCTCAAGTCCCTTCCACCCCTCCTCAAGAAACTCCCTCTATTACATGGTATCCTTCATGCAATCCTTATTACCATGATGATTCCTGTCAACTTCAATAGTATATTTTCCAAGAGAACTTAGCCAAGCACATTGAGGAATTAGAGGTAAAGATGAAGTTGCTTAGTCAAGGTGAGATGGAAGGTTTAGACTCAAAAGAAGATCCTATGCCTAAACACACCCCATAAAGCCTTAATCAAGAGAGTCATAAAGCTAATATTGATTTGAATGAAGTATTGGTCAAGTGGAAGGACGAGAATCAAGTGATTTTTGCTCAAGGTCTGCCTCCTCTTTCTCATGAGCTTCCAAAAGAGCCTCTTACCTTACATTCTCCATATGACTTTGAGCCCTATTTTCCATCCCCACTAACTAGTTCATCTTTCCCTCATCCTATTACCATTTTAATTAATGAACCTATGGTGTGGAAACCAAAAGAGGAGCAGTTGATTGATAGGGAAAGAGAGCTCTTAATTGAGGAGAACATACCTCTTTAGCAGCCCCATTGGGCTAGATCACACAATTTTAAGATGCCTAGTTTGGCATCACCATGGAAGAGGTTAAAGATATTGAGGTTTATGAAAAGGAAAATCAGATTGTACTAGCTGAGACACAACTTAATATCCCTCAAGAGGTCTTAAGTGATGAGGAAAAGGTAAGTCCTTGTATTGGATCTCTTTGCTTGGTTGATGAAGAATGTTTTGTTTGTGTTGAGGAGCCTATCTTGAGAGAGGAGAATGAAGAAGAATATGCTCAATTCATGGCTCATAAAGAAGAATTCATAAGTTTTTATGAGGAAGATATCACCATAGGCACTCCCCTTGGTGAACAAAAGGATAATTCACAAGCTTTTGAAGAAGGATGTTCCCTTTTTTCCAAAGAAGAAGAAATGATCATTGACTCCTTCCTCACTCTACAAGATACCATAGATGAACATGGATAAGTTCTTAAGCAGCCTTTAGATGACTTGTTTGAAGTCATTGGGGAAGGCTATATTCCTCTTTAAGGAGGCTATGATCTGGTCAAAGATAGAGAAGGCAACATTGGTAGACAAGTATGCAAAGGGAAATCATCCTTTCAAATCTATATTTTAAAGAAGCATGTCTACTTAATGATGGTATGTTTGAAATAATCAAGATGGGATATCATCCTTTCAAGCAGTTGGGAGAAACACATCATCTATTAAAGGATGAGACAAGATTCTATTGGCCTCAATATTCTAAGGAACAAGAAATCAATCCTCTTGGAGACATGCCTACTAAAGAGATGCAAGTTGATTATGAAATGAAGAGTGAGTAGAAACATGAAGTGTGTGATCATGTTAAGGAGGAATATGTCTTCATTGGAGACATATTTAAAGATAACCTACTTTAGATCAGATCAATTAAAGTGCCAAGGAAGAGGTTTGGTCTGTAAAGCACTCATTTCAAAGAAAAGCATGCTTGGCACTTTGTCTCATCTCATCATGAAGATGATTCAAGAGGTTTTCCTTTTGATCCTAGAAAGGATGTTTGTTTAGATGTTAGTTGTGTATAATAGGTTTTTTCCCTTTTCCCTAAGTGCTTATGCACATGTGTGTGTCTTATGTGTTTGCTTTTTTGGTTGTGTGTGTCCCTTTCCTTTGGTGTTTGAGGTAGTCACTAGTTGTCTTGTGTTGATTAAATTTGTAGTCAATGGTTAATTTATCTTTGCTATCTCAGTCTTTAGATGACTCCATAAGCCTAATGTACTAATAAGGTTACTACTCTAGTTAGTATAACAAGCATACTACCCATATGAGTCACCAAATTGTTGACCAATTTTGACTTTTAGGTCAAAATAGGGCACCCCTAGTAAAAATATTAATTTTTAGGCATATAATTGGGTCTAATATATTTTCATAAGGTTTTTTATAGGTCATTTCATGCTTCTCAATGTTATGTTAATCTTGGTCACTCATTTCATTAGTCTATCATGTCATTTGGGGTCATTTCAAAGGTCTAAATATTAAATTTAATACTTTATACGGGTTTATTGGGAAATTTTCAAGTTACAAAAGATGATTTCATGCCCCATGTGTCCTTATAAGTCTTAGGAAGCTAACATAACTGAATAAATGGTAGGTTGTTTAGAGGAAAGGTAGTTTTCTTAGATAAAGAAAGAGAAAATGACACTTGTATGGATCCTTGGGAAGTGTGCCACTTGGAAAACATGTGAATGTGACTTTTCAGCTCCCACACACTCAAATACACATTTTTAATCTGAAACTAACATTTATTTCTCAAAACCTTTCAATACATTTTTTGCCCTTCTTATAGACTAGAAGTACCTTCAAGTTTTTGCTCAGTATAGAAAGTACAGGGAGTTTCAGATAGAGTGATTTTGGGAGGAGATATTAGACTCAGTTAATTTTCAATCTATATAATAATTTAAATAATTTTTCAAGTGTGCTTCATGAACCATCCCTTCAAAGTGGACTGTGCAAAATTGCCTATCAATATGTGCACCTTCCAAGATTTCCTACATTCTAAGCAAGTCCATACAAATTGGTTGTTAAGTTTATTTTAAAATATTTTTGGTTTCCCTCTATAATGCTTAAAACACTTGGTTTCATGTTTAAAGTTATTTTATAAGCTAACCAACTCAATTTTGAATAGGATGCATTTTTTGAGCTATGGGCAGTTTCACCATTTCCATGAGTTTGTGCTTTGTCAAGAAATATGGAAGGTTGTATTAGTTTCATTTGCATATTTTCAGAATATCCTTTCCCCTTTTTCACCTTCAATCCAAGTCCCCTTTATCCTCATGTTTGCAAATCCATATCTCCATCATGGTAGACAAGCCATTTAACGTACTACCTACATTGTTCCAGTTGCTCGTAGGTGATTTTCATTTTGGGACGAATGTGTTATAGCTTGTCTTAAGTTCAAATTGCTTCCAATAATTCTTAGGGGAGGATGGAAACAAGATAAGATGATTATGATATCTTTTTGTTCATCTTTTTCTCTCACTTCACACTCACTATCTGTACACAATTCATAATCCCTACCTACAAGCAACATGATAGAGAGCTGAGCACCATTTCGAGTGTTAAAGAAATAGATGGAAGTGGTGTTTGAATACCTATCATAAAGAAGTAACATGATGATCTTGATTAAGGTGTTGAGGCAGCATAAAAATTTTAAAACTAACTTGAGAAGGTAGTAGACTGTTCAGGCCCTTAATCTCTAAAAGTGGAAAATAGAGGCTTAAGAGATTTTTGAGGACTTCACTAAATGTAGTTTCAAGGTGATCTAAACATCCGAATTGGACAAATTTATAGTCCTTAGATAGGAAAACAATTTTTCCAAGAATGAGGTCAAGGAAATTAGTGGATGATGAAGTTTGAACACCTTAAAAATGCCTCAAAAGTACTAAATGTAAACAGTGATATCGACAAAATCGAGCTACAATATAACTTTATTCACTCAGATTGCAAGTGGAATATGCCTTATAGGATGATGGTTTCAAGTGGCATAAGTTAATATCCATGAGTTAAGAGATCATAAAAGGTTTCAAGGGAAAGACTGTTGTTATGCATCCCATGCACATTCTCATTCAGTCCATATAGGTTCCTAAATGCACACCTACAGGTTCAAATAGTGACCTTAATTTGATGCCCTTTAGTATTTTAGTATTGTCAAAGAAAGTTACCAACACTTATATGTTTTTGATGCCTAATAGTGGATTCAAGGAATCCTTTTCACATTATGGGCAAGATATAAGTTAACTAATGCTCACCTGTAGTAGATAAAAGGACAAGGTGTCACAGTAAAGAAAGAAAACTCAAATTTGTAAAATTAAAGTGCTTGAGAAGGGCTAGGAGAGGTTAGAAGAGGAGAAGTAAGTGCCTTGTCACATTAGATAACTCAAGAGAAGTCCATAAAGGCCTTAGCACACCAAACATAAAGCTCACATAGGGTCTTAAACCCCTATTTTTCACCTACAGTAGGGTTCCCCAAAATCAAGTCTAATCATGACAAGGTCATGATAAGGAGGACCTAGCAAAGAATGAAATGATTGAAACAAGTGTGAATTTAATCATATAGGTTAAATTGATTTTGGAGCACTAATTTTCAAGCTTAAACCATACATGGACACCTATAGGGATCAAGGAGAGTATGATTTTCTCAGTCAACAAGAAAGAGCCCAGTATGAGCATGTAAATGTAATTGTAATATACTGAGACTATTTTCTATAAGGGGAGGTTGTGTGACTAAGAATGTTTTAGAGGGTTTTATAAACAAAATTACCATCTCAATTGAGGCCACAAAATCTATAGGTAAGGGGTTTTAGTTTAGGTACAATAGGGTACCTAAACCTAAACATGTTTTAGAGAATTGATGTAAAGTGATGTCTTAAGGACTCCTAAGGAGGGGTGTAGTTTAGATAATCCTGATAAACTCAATATAACCTTAAGATAATGCTCTCACATCTCAAATAAGCCCTAAACAACCCCATTTTGATCTACAATAGTTATTGAATAGGAGTAGCTTGAGTGTTTTAGTCTTGGCAAAGAAAATTTACCTTTTAGCAAAAGATTAAATAGGGATTAAAGTGTGTGAAGAACATAAAATAGCCCATGTATCAAGTGTATGGAAACTCTTTTTCATACTATGACTAGTTTCCAATAAAATGTAGGAACATCTACAGTCAAAGTAGGGCAAAGACTCAATTTGGTCATTCAGTTGCTTGTAAAAATGGCTAAGGGAAGGTTAATACAGTGAAATAATGTATAGATCATATTCATGGGGAACATGATGCTCTCCTAAGATCCTTAATACTATGTAGAGTAAGAAATAAATGAACCTCTCAAAAGCCAAAACACAGTTCATTGGTTTAGAATTCTGCATACTCTGTATATAAAGGAACCAATCTTGAAATTAGAAGTTTTGAGAGGTCAAATCATATGATCCAAGGCTGAAAATTTATGGAAGTAACCCTAAATATTTGAGTAAAGACATCCAATACTCCTTTAACCTAATAAAATATGGGAAGTACCCCTTGTTTTATCTTAGATAGGGGTACTTCCCCTTAAGTATAAAATAGTAGTTTTGAAGTATGATGGCAAATACATGAACCAAAATGCTTGGAAAACCTAGTAAGAAGATTTGTGAAGATGAGGGACATCTATAAAAACATGAAAAACCTATTAAGGAATAGTGAAACAAAGCAAATTGCTCCATGGTCCTAGATTTGTAGGTAGGACCTTTTGATACATAACACCCAACAAGGGGCCAATTTCAAATATAACCCTAAGTGAGATTATAAATTGATTAGGTCATGTATATGAGATGCATATTGATGTGTTAAAGCTATTTAAATTCAATAAAAGCAATAAGAAAGCCTAGAGTACCAAAGGTTTCAAACATACTTCTAGGCAAAGATCAAACCTAGTACCTAAGGAGATGGTCATTCACACTTTTGGAATTATATATGCATTGAGACCTATGGAAGCTTGTTAATGAGGTCACTAAAAAGGTTTTAAAAATCTCAGAGTGAAAAGGAAGCCAAGATAGTTTATTTTTGGACCTTGAACCACTCAAACTTGCAAAAAATGGTGAAAATAAGTAGAATAGGCCATCTTTCAAAGCTCACACCTCCCATGAGGCTCTGCATGGAGACCAGAGAAGTTTATGGAAGCTAAGAGGGATCTTCAATAAAAAAAATTTGGATTTTTTTTGCAACTCCAATGTTAGGTTTTTATGAAGCAAGATTAAGGATGAAAACATGCTTGAAACCCTTGCAAACCCTCAACTAGGACTAGTCTTGTGAAATTAATTTGTAAAGCTAATATAAGGGCATATTTTTATTTGGAAACATATTTGAAGTTGAAAATTATTCACCCAAGATCCTGACCATGCCAGATATATGTATGGAATTGTATGAACATGGATAAAAACAAGATTTTTCTCATTATTTTGTGTGTTTTTTAGGCTAAAAAAATAATTAGGAGACAAAAAAAAGTTTGGATGGAATATTTACACTTAATATAACTCCAAATATTTATTTAATTTCATTAATAAATCTCTAAGTGACCAAACTAGGTCCTTACTTTTAGCCAGTTAAAACTGACCCATTGAGCAAGCTAGAGAGAAGAGAAAAAAGCTTCACTTGAACCATGATGGTTCCAAGGAAATTAAGGGTATTTAAAATTTCACTCACTCCCTACCATGGATTTTCATGAATATTTGATTCCAATTTTAAGGCCAAGTGTATGGGGTGCATAGAAGGGTAGTTTTCAGGATAATAGATGATGATGGATATCTACTAGGTGATTATAGAAGACAAATCATTAAAAAAATGAATGGATAGGAATTTATGATATCCTCTCATTCCATTCAAATCATTGGACCTAATCTAGATTAGTTATAAGTCACTCAAACAGATTCAATCATGAAGGCAATTTTTATGTGCAAAAGGAGGATTTTTGTTCCATTTTACCTAACTTTGATGACTTGGAATGACACTTGTTTCTCTTAAACTTACATGGTTAGACCCATATACTCTTACCATTTATGTAAAATTTAAATTATTGGCTTGACAAGTGTTCTTGTGACCTTTTGACCTCTCTCTCTCTCTCTCTCTCTCTAAAATTTTATAAGAATTGGCCATTTCGGCATTGTATTGGATGCTCCACTTGAGTATGGTGAAGCCCTGCTCAATTTTACACATTTTTATAAATAAAATGACTAATTTTTTACCCTCTCTCATGATATTTCATGGTGTGCTCTACTTGAATGTTGAATTTGCTGGGTGAATCCATAGTGAAGTTTATGGATTCCTTAGCATTGTGCTTCATTCTTCCCCCTATTTATAGCCTTTTCTTGCAGGGCATGTGAAGTGTTCCAAGAGATGTTCATGGTTCAAATGAGTAGTATTTTAATTATACTCATTAAATACCTTTTTTTTAGTCCTCCTAGCTTTGCATGTCATCTATGACCCCATAATGTAATATTGATGCAAGAAGACTTAGATTTGGGAAAGGGTATGTTTTAGTTAGTTTGTTGGTCTCAAGTGTGGAATGCAATTAGTTGGAAGTTATAAAAATAATCTAGTGTATCATCTCCATATTTTAGGTTTGTTTTCAGTTAGCCTTATCCCTTTCCACCCTAAAGAGTTAGTAGTAGTTGTAGTCAAGTGGTACATCAAGGGAGCTAGCCCTATCTAGAGACTCACTTCATTCCTTAGGCTGCCCACAAGCCTAGAAGTGATTCTATTGTGCCAATTGGATAAGGAAAGCCTTGGAATCTCCTCAAAGGGTAAAAATACAAATGACAATAGTGTTTATAATGCCTAATTGGATGCTTGTTCCAAGAGATTAAGATATTTTTGGTGTTGTCTCTCGATAATCAACCTTTGAAGGTATCTTTCCAAGCACCAATGGTGACTCCAAAGACATATAAACTGGTTAAGTATCCCAAGTGATCCTTTCAAGAACTTTGGTAATGTGTTTCTTTATGTTCTTACTCTAAATAAAGTTTCATGGCTGCCTATGGTTATGATTTTTGCCCTCTACAAGTTGGTGAGACATATCCATCTTTGCCCATTCCATACCAATATAAACAAGTCTTTTGTCAACCTTGCCATGATCTCTATCAACCATCATATGACCTTCATTAGTCCCAATATGAGAATTTTCAGCCCTATCATGAGTTTTATTAATCTTATAACCAACCTTATCAATGTTTTACCTCTCCTAGTCAATCTAATCCTTTCTCTAATCAACCCATTTCCACCTTAAAACAAGCACTTTTGGGGTCTGAAAGTTATACATCAAAGCTTGATACTATAAGGGTATATGTTTAAATAATTCCTAATATTTAAATCCATTAGGTGATAAATGTATTACAATTATTCAGTAAAGAGTGGGCACTTATTAAGAGAGCCAATTAGCAAAGGCTCACAAGTGAGATGCTTGATGTGGGTGGTTTAGTCTCTTCCTTAGAGGTTAGGCTAGAATTTCATGAAAGGTAACCTCACCAAAAATATCACCCTTTGTATCCACTTCTACAATTTCCACATCATCCATACATAACTCCTACTCATGAGCCAAATCAAGCCTATCAAAATCCCCATTTTCCCAATAATCTGGGGGAGAGAGTTGAGAAGAAAGACCTTATGTTTGAAGCCAATCTTAATAGGAAAATTGAGTTGGAAAATTTTCATATGAAATATTCCATATTCGTATCCAAGAAAGTGGATTAAAAACCCTCATTTATCTCTCACATTGAATTCCCATCACCCCAAAAGGAGACCTCTAATCCTAGAATCATGAGCTGGAGTAAGGTAGTTGAGTCATGGAGAAAGAAAGAGGAGAAAATACTTGTAAAAGAATATGAAATTGAAGAAAAGATTGATCTTATATAAACATCTCATATCATTCCTCAATAAGAGAGTTGAAATCCTAAGATCATGAGTTGGAGTGAGATAGTAAAGTCATGGGGCAAGGAAGAAGAAAAGAGCATTGTCAAAGAGTTTAAAGTGGAAAATGAAGCTAGTCCTTCTCAAGTCCCTCCCACCCTTCCTCAAGAAACTTCCTTTATTCTATGGTAGACTTAATGTAATAATTTTTCCCATGATTATTCCTATCAACTTCAATAGAATCATTTCAAAGATAACCTAGCTAGGAAAATTGAGGAATTAGAGGCAAAGATGAAGTTGCTTATTCAAGGTGAGATGGAAGGTTTAGACTCAAAAGAAGATCCTATACCCAAACACACCCCATATACCCTTCATAAAGAGATTGATCAAGATAATTTTGATGTTAATGAATTATTGGTCAAGTGGAAGGAAGAGAATCAAGTGATTTTGGCTCAAGGTCTGCTTCTTCTTTATCATGAGCTTCTAAAAGAGCCTCTTACCTTGCATTATCCATATGACTTTGAGCCCTATTTTCCACCCCACCAACTAGTTCATCTTTCCCTCATCCTATTAAAATTTTCCTTGATGGAACTATGTTGTGGAAACCAAAAGAGGAACACTTGATTGATAGAGAAAGAGATCTCTTACTTGAGGAAAACGTACCTCTTTGGCAGTCTCATTGGGCTAGATTACATAATTTTAAGATGCCTAGTATTGGCATCACCATGGAAGAGGTTAAAGATATTGAGGTTTTTGAAAATGAAAATCATAATGTACTAGATAAGACACAATTTAATATCCCTCAAGAGGTCTAAAGTGATGAGGAGAAGGTAATTCCTTGTATTGAATCTCTTTGCTTGGTTGATGAAGAATGGTTTTTTTGTGTTGAGGAGCCTATCTTAAGAGATGCAAATAAAGAAGAATATGATAAATTCATGGCTGATAAAGAAGAATTCATACGTTTTTATGAGGAAGATATCACCATAGGTACTCCCATTGGTGAACAAAAGGATAATTCATAAGCTTTTGAAGAAGGATGTTCCTTTTTTTCCAAAGAAGAAGAAATGATCATTGACTTCATCCTCACTTTACAAGATACCATAGATGAACATGGAAAATCTATTAAGAAGCATTTATATGACTTGTTTGAAGTCATTGGGGAAGGATATTACTATTCAAGGAGGCTATGAGCTGATCAAAGATAGATAAAGAAACATTGGTATACAAGTAAGTATGCAAAGGGAAAACATCCTTTGAAATCTATCTTTTCAAGAAACATGTGTATCTAATGATGGCATGTTTGAAATCATCAAGATGGGATATAATAATTTTAATAAATTGGGATAAATACATCATATATTTAAGGATGATACAATATCCTATTGGCCTCAATCTTCTAAGGAATAATAAATCAATCCTCTTGGAGACATGCATACTTAAGAGATGCAAGTTGACTATGAAATGAAGAGTTGGCAGAAACATGAAGTGTGTGAACGTGTTAAAGAGTAATATGTATTCATTGGAGACATATTTAAGGATGAAATACTTGAGATCAAATCAAGTGAAATGCCAAGGAAGAGGTTTGGTCCACAAAGCACTCATTTCAAAGAGAAGCATGCTTGGCACTTTATCTCATCTCACCATGAAGATGATTAAAGAGGTTTTCCTTTTGATAATATAAAGGAGGTTTGTTTACATGTTAGTTGTGTATAATAGGTTGTTTCCCTTTTCCCTAAGTGAATATGCACATGTGTGTGTCTTGTGTGTTTGCTTTCTTGGTTGTGTGTGTCCCTTTCTTTTGTGTGTTTGAGGTAGTCACTAGTTGTCTTGTGTTGATCAAATTTGTAGTCAATAGTTAATTTATATTTGTTGTATTAGTACTTAGATGACTCCATAAATCCAATGGACTAATAAGGATACTGGTTTAGTTAGTATAACAAGCATACTACCCCTATGAGTCACCAATTTGTTGACCAATTTTGACTTTTAGGTCAAAATAGGGCACCCCTAGTAAAAAAATTCATTTTTAGGCATATAATAGCGTATAATATATTTTCATAAGGATTTTTATAGGTCATTTCATGCCTCTCAATGTTAAATTAATCTTGGTCACTCATTTCTTTAGTTTGTCATGTCATTTGGGGTCATTTCAAAGGTCTAAATGTTGAATTTAATGCTTTGTACCAATTTATTGGGAAATGTGAAAGTTAAAAAAGCTGATTTCATGCCCCATGTGTCCTTATAAGTCTTAGGAAGATGACATAACTAAAGAAATGGTAGGTTTTTTAGAGGAAAGGTAGTTTTCTTGGCCAAAGAAGGAGAAAAGGACACTTGTATAGATCCTTGGGAAGTGTGACACTTGGAAAACGTGTGAATGTGACTCTCCAACTTCCACACACTCAAATCCAAATTTTATTTGATCTAAAATTGACTTTTATTTCTCAAAACCATTATGTATATATTTTACCCTTCTTGAGAGGCTGGAGGTATCTTTATGTTTTTGATCGGTACAGAAAATATAGGTAGTTTCAGATAGAGTGATTTTCAGAGGAGATAATAGACTTAGATAATTTAGAATCCATGTAATAATTTCAATAATTGGTTAAGTGTGCTTCATGAACCATCCTTCAAAGTGGACTGTGTAAAATTGCCTATCAATTTGTGCACCTTTCAGGTTTTCCTTCATTATGAGAAAGTCTATATAAATTGGTTATTGAGATTATTTACATATATTTTTAGCTTCCCTCTCTAATGTTTCACACACTTGGTTTCATTTTTCAATTGTTTTTCATAATCTAACCATCTCAATTTTGAGGAGGATGCATTTTTTTGAGTTATGGGTGGTTTCAACATTTCTAGGAGTTTATGCTTTGTCAAGAGCTATGGAAGGTTGTATTATTTTAATTTGCATGTTTTCAACATCTCATTTCCAATTTTTCACCTTCAATCCAATTCTCCTTGATCCTCATGTTTGCAAACCCATATCTCCATCATGGTAGACAAGCCATTTAACATGTTGCCTGCCTTGTTCTAGTTACTCGTAGGTGATTTTCATTATGGGAAGAATGTGTAATAGATTTTATTGAGTTTAAATTGATTTAAATAATGATTGAGGATTAAAATAATATAAGATGATTATGATCACTTTTTTTTCATCTTTTTCTCTCACTTCACACTCACTATCTGTACACAATTCATAACTCCTACCTACAGGCAACATGACAGAGAGTTGAACACCATTTCAAGTGTTGAAGAGAGAGATTGAAGTGGTGTTTGAAGCCATATAATTAATAAGTAACATGATAATATTGATTAATGTGTAAATTTATCATAATTTTTTTAAAACCAACTTGAGAAGGTAGTGGACTGTTTAGGCCCTCAGTCTCTAGAAGTGGAAAATATAGGCTTATGAGGGTTTTGAGGACTTCACTAAATGTACTTTCAAGGTGATCTAAACATCCAACTTGGAAAAATTTGTAATAATTAGATAGGAAAATAACTATGCCAAGAATGGGGTCAAGTATATTAGTGGATGATGAAATTTAAACACCTTAAAAATGCCTCAAAAGCACTAAATGTAGACAGTGATATCTACAAAACTAAGCTACAATATAAATTTATTCACTCATATTTAAAGTGGAATATGCATTATAGGAAGATGGTTTCAAGTGACATAAATTAATATCCATGAGTTAAGAGATCATAAAATGTTTCAAGGGAAAGATTGTTGTTATACATCCCATGCACATTCTCATTTAGTCAGTATAGGTCCCTAAATGCACACCTATAGGTTCAAATAGTGACCTTAATTTGATGCCCCTTTGGTGTTTTAGGAATGTAAAATAAATTTACCAACACCTATATGTTTTTGATACCTAACAATGGATTCATAGAATCCTTTACACATTATGGACAAGATATAAGTTAGCTAATGTGCACTTGCAATGGACAAAAGGTCAAGGTGTCATAGTAAAGAGAGAAAAATCAGATTTTTAAAATTAAAGTTCTTGAGAAGGGATAAGAGAGGTTATAAGAGGATAAGTGAGTGCCTTGTAACATTAGATAACTCAAGATAAGTCCATAAAGGCCTTACCACACCAAACACAAAGCTCACACAGGGTCTCAGACCCCTATTTTTCACCTACCATAGGGTTCCCCAAAATCAAGTCTAATCATGAAAAGGTCATGATAAGGAGGAAATAACAAGGCGTGAAATTATTTAAACAATTTTGAAGTTAACCATATAGGTTACATTGATTTTGGAGTACTAATTTTCAAGCTTAAACCATACATGGACACCTACAAGGATCTAGGAGAATATGGTTGTCTCAATCAACAAGAAGAGGACAGTATGAAAATGTAAATGTAATTTTGAGATAATTAGAATATTTTATAGAATGTGATGTTGTGTGAATTAATAATTTTTCAAAGGGGGTTATAAAAAAAATGACCATCTCAATTGAGGCCATAAAATCTATAGGCAAGGGGTCTCAATTTAGGTACAACAAGTTACCTAAACCCAAACATGTTTTAGAGAATTGATGAAAAGAAATGTTTTAAGGAATATTAAGGAGTGGTGTAGTTTATATAAGCCTAAATAACTCAAAATAACCTTAAGATAACTCCCTCACATCTCAAACAAGCTCTAAATAACCCCATTTTGATCTAAATAGTTAGTGAATAGGAGCAGGCTGAGTGTTTCAGTCTTGGCAAAGCAAACTCACCTTTTATCCAAAGAGTAAATAGGGATTAAAGTGTGTGGAGAACATAAAATAACACATTTATAAAGTTTATGGAAAATATTTTTCATGTTATGACCAGTTTCTAATGAAATGTAAGAACACCTATAATAAAAATAGGGCAAAGACTCAGTTTGGTCATTTAGTTGCTTGTAAAAAAGGGATAAGGGAAGGTTGATATAGTGAAATAATGTCTAGATAATCTTCATGGTTAACATGATGATATCATTATATCCTTAATATTATGTATATTAATAAATAAAGGAACCTCTCAAAAGCCAAAACACAGTCCATTAGTCTAAAATCTTGCACAGTCTACATATAAAGGAACTAGTCTTGAAATTGGAAGTTTTGAGAGGTCTAATAATATGATCCAAGGATGAAAATTTTTGGAAACCACCATAAATATTTAATTAAATACATCCAATAATCCTTTATCATTATAAAATAGGGGAAGTACCCCTTGTTTTGTCTTAGATAGAGGGTACTTCCCCTTAAGCATAAAATGGCAGTTTTGAAGTATGAAGGCAAATACATGAACCAAAAAGCTTGGAAAACTTGGTAATAAAATTTTTGAAGTGAGGGAAATCCATAACAATATGAGAAAAATATTAGGTAATAGTGAAACAAATAAAAATTTCTCCATGATCCTAGATTTATAGCTAAGACCTTTTGATCTATAACACCCAACAAGGGGCCAATTTCAAATATAACCCTAAGTGAGATTATAAATTGATTAGGTAATGTATATGGGATGAATATAGATGTGTTAAATCTATTAAAATTCAATAAAAGAAATAAGAAATCCTAGAGTACCAAAGGTTAGAGATAGACTTCTAGGTAAAGATCAAACCTAGTGCCTAAGGAAAGGCTCATTCACACCTTTGGGATTATATATACAATGAGACATATGGAAGATTGTTATTGAGGTAACTATAGAGGTTTTAAAACTTTTAGAGTGAAAATTAAGCCAATATAATTCATTTTTGTACCTTGAACCACTTAGACTTGTAGGAAATGGTGAAAATAAGCAGAATAGGCCATGTTTCAAAGCTCATACCTCCCATGAGGTTCTACATGGAGACCAAAGAAGTTTAGGGAAGCTAGTATGGGTCTTAAAAAACAAATTTGTGGAGTTGGTTTTCAACTCCAACATCAATTTTTTATGAAGCAAGATTAAGGGTGAAAATAGGCTTGAAACCCTTGCAATCCCTCAGCTAGGACCAGTCTTGAGAAATTGATTTGTAAAGCTAATATAATGGAATTGTTTTATCATAAAACCTATTGGAAGTTGAATAAGATTCACCCAATCTCCTTCTCATGCTATCTATATGTATGGAATTGTACATACAAAGGTAGAAACATGATTTTTCTCACTATTTTATGTGTTGTGTAGGCTACAAGATGAATTAGGAGATGAAAAATAGTTTGGGTGGAATATTTACACTTAATATTACTCTCAATATTTATTTAATTTCATGAATCAACCTATAAGTTCCCTAATTAGGTCTTTAATTTCAGCCAGTTAAAACTGGCCCATTTAGCAACCTAGAGAGAAGATAGGAAAAATTCAATTGAATTGGTTTTAAGGTAGTACTAAAGCTTCCAATGTAATGAAAGGTATTTAAATTTTTTACTCACTCACTCCCATGTATTTTCATGTAAAAATTATGCCAATTTTGAGGCCAAGTGTGCAAGGTGCATGGAAGGATAATTTTTAGGATAGTCGATGATGATGGCTCTCTACCAAGTGATTCTAGATGACCAAGAATGAAACCAATGCATGGAGAGGAATTTATGAGAGCCTCTCCTTCCATTAAAATAATTTTAACTAGACTATATTAGTTACAAGTCACTCAAAAGGCTCTAATCATGAAGGCAATTGTTTTGTGCAAAAGGAGGAGTTTTATGCCTTTTTGCCTAACTTTGATGACTTGGAATGACACTTGTTTCTTTTTAAATTGCATGGTTCAACCTATATCCTCTTCCCATGCATGGATAACTAAAATTATTTTATTGACAAGTGTCCTTGTGACCTTTGGACTTCCCTTTCTCTCTCTCTCTCTCAAACTCTATAAGAATTGGCCATTTTGGCATTGTATTAGATGCTCCATCTGAGTATGGTAAGTACCTACTCAATTGTGCACCTTTTGATCAATAAAATGACTAAGTGTTTACCTCTCTCATGAATTTTCATAGTGTTATCTACTTGAATGTTGAATTTTATTAGTGAAGACTATGGATTCCTTAGCATTGTGTTTCATTCTTCCACCTATTTATAGCCTCTTCTTGTAGGGCATGTGAAGTGTTCTAGGAGATATTAATGGTTTAAGTGAGTAGTATTTTCATTAGAGTCATTCAAGACCTTTTTTTATAGTAATCCTAACCTTGCAAGTCATATATGACTCCATAATGTAATAGTGATGCAAGAAGACATAGATTTGGGAAGTGAATGTTTTAGTTGGTTTCTTGGTGTTAAGTGTGGAATGCAATTGGTTGGAAGTCATCAAACTAATTTTGTGTATCACCTCCATAGTTTAGGTTTAATTTCAGTTATCATTATCCCTTTCCAAATCCAAGATTTAGTAGTAGTTGTAGTCAAGTGGTACATCAAGGGAGCTATCCCTATCTAGAGATTCAGTTCATTACTTAGGCTACCCATAAGCCTAGAAGTGATTCAATTATGCCACTTGAATGAGGACAGCTTAGGAATCTACTCAAATAGTGAAAATATAAGTGACAACACTTACTAGACTTAACTTCCTTCATGATCCTCTTAGGCTTTAATAACCCTTTTGGCTTGACTTCTTCAATCTTTGTTTGAATAAAATTCTAACTTGGTTTATTTTTCTTGACTCCTTCATCCATAATTTAAGCTAATAGAGAGAATGCTTAATACTCATTTGCATCTGGATTATGCTCCACCATGGAAAATAGTCCTCTTATACTTGTAGACTAGTCATCAACTTAGTAACATTGGGTTTACACTCACTATCTTGTCTAACTTATTGTACTCTAGGGGCCTCAACTTTCTTGTTTTGACTTGATAATCCATGCTGACAAAACTTTGTAATATGACCAACCTTTTGAAAATTAAAAAAACACTATTCCTCTTTATGGAAACACACCATGACCCATACCTATGTAATGATGACTCTCCTCATAGTTCCATGCATATTAATTCTTTGAGGGCCTTCTACAATGCCTTGATCTATGATCAAATTGGTTACATGAATAAAAACAGCCATTGAAAGTATTAGCATACCTTATAGTATTAGGTTTCTTGATAGTATTAGTCTTCATTATATCAACACCCTCATCCCTTGATTGACCATTGATCTTTTTGATCACATTAGTGTTATTCTTTTGGTCTCCATTGAAACCAAGACTTATTTTCTCATTAGCAGTCTTTTGATACTTAGGATGTTGTCTAGATCATTGGTACTCTTTTTAAACTTCACAAAGGACTTCATCTTACTTGATGCCTAATCAAACTCAGCTCTCAAGGAATATACTATAGTTACATACCTTGCACATTCTTTTTCTTTAGCCTTTAGGCTTGTAGTCACAATCTCCATTTGAGTTTTCACCTGTTTGACTATTTCATCTTGTTCCTTAGAGTTTTTACTTAGTCTAACTTCAAACAAATTGATTTTCTCCTCATAATATTTGATAATATACCTCATCACCTTATTATTTTTCTTCATGATCTTCAGTTCTTCTAGTGCATTCATCAATTCAACCTCAAAGTCCACCTCACCTTCTTCTTCATCTAAATCACCAAAAGTACCTCCAATCCATATGGACACTTCTTGATTTGAATAGCTTGCTTCCTTAGCCATAAAGATAACTTAATTAACATCAGGACCATCACCTTCATGGTTAATTTTATAATCACTTCTCTCACTCTGAATAGATGAGCTTAAATCTTCCTTGGTATAAATCCTTCTTTTATTCTTGAAAAACTTCTTGTCATCATACCTTCTAAAGCTTTTCTTGATCTTATCAAACCTATAGGACTTTTTATCATCATCATGAACCTCATCATGATCTTCATAATCATTTTAATTATTATTATTAGGTAAATTTTTATAAAAGTGTCCAATCTCTCCATAAATAAAGCATTTAAAGGGCAACTTAAACTTGTATTTACCTGAACTAGTTTTCAATTTTCTTGCAACCATAACTATCAACTAATCATCATCAATATCAGATTCATCATTGTCTTTGAATTTCTTACCTTGTGTCTTCTTCTCCTTTAACTTATTTTCTAAATTTAATATATATTATTTCTTTTTAGGTCTTCCTTCACTTGTCCTCATCTCATAGGTTATTAGGGTGCCATGAAGTCCATCCATCTCTAGCTCGTCTAGATCTTGCATTTCTTCAATAAGAGACACTTTAGAATCAAAATTTAGAATTAGATATTCAAAACCTTTTGAAGAATAGTATAATATTTTAATTTTTCACCTAGGCCTCTTTTTATGTTGACCACTTCATCAACCCTTAATAAGTAGGCTGTAATTGTCTCATCTTCATTCATCCTTAGGTTTTTAAACTATCTTCTTTCGGTTTGGAACTTAGCCAACTTGAATTTGGAGTATACATAATGGATAGTATTCAAATTATCAAAAAATTATTTATTATACATATAATTCATCACCTTAAAAAGTTATTCCTCTGATAGGCCCCACAAAATACCATTCATTGCTTTTGAATTATTATCACTAGCCTTCTTGCATGTTACATCAGTAGGAGGAATAGGGGGTGAAGTATATACATACAATATTAATTATAAAACATAATTAAATTGAGACATAAAATATTTAGTCACTAACACTTCAAAAATCATAATTGGATATATTAAACAATGGAGCCTTTCTTATAACAAAACCACCCTGTGCTTGACTAGCTATAAATGCTTGCTTAAGATATCCTTTAGGCAATTAGGACTCCTTAAAAAGACCTGATATGATACCAAATTTTGGAAGTAAAGATAATTATATGGAGGGGGGGTGAATAATTTGACTAAAAATAATCCTTTAATTTCACTTATCATCCATGCAACATTCATTCACATACATAGATTAACCAATGCATAAACAAGGATCTATAAAAGCAAACAACATGATAACATAGGAGATATGTTTGAAACCATATATGGGGATAAAAACCACTAAAACACAAGTTATAATATATTATTATAAGTGGTGAATCAATATTTATTGAGGCACCAACCCCACAAAGAGCACCAACCCTCACTCATCAAGTACCAACTCAATTAGTCCTTTAACAAGCACCAACTTGTAAGGAAGCACAAACCCCCTAGGTAGATAAACACAAAATTAGTCAAATATAACCTTTAATAAAGTTTGGACACATTTTTATCACTCAAATAAATATGACCACGTTATTTTGATCTTCTCACTCTTCTATCTCTCTCAACCAACCTATTAGGCCTTCTCACTCAACTAGCCCTTTCCTGGCAAAATTAGTTCATATGAACTTGATAATCACACATAAAAACACATTTATGTATTCATGAAATATTAAAAACACATATATAATGGTATTCACACCCTCTACCTATTTTTTAAAATTCTAAATCATTCGTTCATGTCCTCAATATTCTAACTAGTCAAATTAGGCCTATCAGACCTTCTCTTTATACTTGACTCTTGCTCTCACCCATATTGGTCAGAAAAGAACCTTATAATAATTTTATCACCCTTGGAATATATAAAAAAACATGTTTCACAAGTGAAACACCCACTACATAAGATGGTCACCACTCATAAGGGCCAAAACCACCATTTGTCTTCATAGAGACCTAATGCAATTAGGCCTTCTTTAAGGCACATGTTTCACCTTGACCATCTTAAAACATCATGAGACTCAAAAAATGCATGAAAAATTTCATAAAAAATTAAATCATACCCCTGATAATATCACCTTAGGTTTCCAATACCACTTATCTCATTTCACTCCTTGAACCACACAATTAGGTATACTCGCCATTAGGCGTTCTTACTACCAAAAAGTCTGTCTTGAAAGTATGAAGCATACACTCAAATTTTCCACATAAAACAAAAAAAATCACATTGATATAACATAAATTAATTTATTGTCATTACCATGCTCATTATATTTCATAATACTAGGCAAAAGACCTCAAACTAATCATCTTCATATACTCACTCAAAACTGCACACATGCCTTAAGAACCCAATCAATAACCTTTAAGTTTTCATACCTTCAAAGGAATTTCTCATGAATAAAAATGTATTAAAATGAACATATGAGACATATATAACATATTAATTTGAATTTTATTCTTCAAATATATGCACAAAGACTCAGGAACATCATTCTCATTCATACACAAAAAACTACCTGTAACTCCAAAAACATAGTCATGAAGATCAAGGCTTTGAACACCTGTGTTAAAAATTTTATGAACTTAAAATATTTTTATATTATAATTAAAAATATACTTATAACATATTTAAATATATATTATAATTTTAAATATCAATAGTGGTCTTACAGACCATTCTCATGCCTTCACCCTACACAAACCTCATTGTGTTAGATAGGTCACTTTGAGAACACCTTTTTGCTTATTTATGAGCATATAAAAAAATTATAATCAGAGGTTATATGAGATATATTTATTTAAAAATTAACCCATGCATTTGGATCCATCCCTAATCCATTGCAACCCATCCCTAATCTCATTCTCACTTGTACCTAGTTTTCTCATTGTTTTCCTCATTAGGCCTATTTAGCGATAGGTCAAATTTCATGATAGATTTAGAATATTTAAGGTTTTAAACATGATTATAAACACACATTGGAAAAAAATAAAATTATCACACATCACATTCTAATTATTTTCATGCTTTGACCTGGTCAACCCTGCCTGCTACATCAAAAACTTGAGAAACAAGGGGTTTCATGTAGGTTCCATTCACTTTTTTGAAAAACCAATGCTATCTAGATAAACATAGAATAATCATATACATGTTAAAAACATAAAAATAGGTCAAAAAAACCATTTTTATTCATTTACAACAAGATCTTCCATATCAGGTCATAATGAGGGTTTAGACTGCCTTCCATTCTTAGCAATCATTCATAAAGGATTGCCCCTCAAATCCAAAACCAATGCCAGTGAATTCAAGATAGGAACCTTACACAACATAAATTAATTTATCATGATTTCATGAAAAATTTTCACATGCCAATGAGCATAATAAAATCCTTCTCAACTCTACAACACCTCATTCTATGCACATTGAAAATCTTAACACTAATTTCCATGATTTTTCCTTCAGAATTTGACTTAAAACTTGGTCAAAAAACTTAATAAAACCTACCACACATATAAAAATTATATTATGTTATATTTCACCTTGGGAACAAAACTTGATCCCTCAATAGGCCATAATAAGTCTTTTTGCATATTAGGCTTTGAACTACCAAACACACTTAGACCTTGAACACACCTTAAAACCTCTTATAATATTCTAAATACCACATAATAATGTCATAAAACCTCATACCATTATCTCACACCACCAACCTTACTCACACAAGTTTCATACTACTCACCTCATCATGCTACTAGGTCTGTACCTTCGCACTAGGTCTCTTCATGTAAGGACTATGCCTCAAAACTGACCTTGGAACTATTACAAAGGTTTCTTTGCCTCTTTCACATATTTACACAAATTTATACACTATCTCATGCCTATAATGATGAAATTCACCAAGCTTCATTATGCTTTATGGATACACCTTCTGACATGACTATACTATGCTTCTCAAAACATCTAGTACTCAATAGTAGCTAACCTTGCATCATGATCTTAACATCGACATGCCATCAACCTCAAAAAAATTACCAGGTTTCCTTAAAATTATTTATCAGTATATAAATAATAGGATTCCTTCAAATTTTATCTTGTCATAAGACTTCTTTGTTACATGCCACTCCACCATGCATGGCCTTAATTCTTGACCTTGACATTAATGGAATCCATATTGACTTTGACATCAATGATAACATCAATGATTCAACACCAAAAATAGGAACATACCTCAACAATATCCCCCTTTTTTATTGATGGAAAACACTTAAACAAAACTGATCATTCATATCTCCCCAAGATGGATCTTCTTCACACTGACCTTTCTCCCAAACTGGAAATTTATCCCCCTTTGACATAAATGACAAAGGGTCATCTTCTTGGAAACTATCTAATCCTTAGATATGAAAAACCATACCTTTTCTCTCCAAATAAACTCATCATCTTTATTTGATAAAAACTCAACATAGATCAAGCTCACATACCTACTCTTGGAGCTTGATTGGCTCCCCTTATCTCCATGAGATATTCAGACATTATCATGATAGTGACTTGGTTTGATCAAGTAATCATACAATCTATTTATAACCCATCTATTGTGGTCACACATCTAGTAGAGTCTTGACTAGACCATGGATCTGAATGTCAACAAAGAACACAAGGCTCTCCCTAAGACCAAACATCCTTCATACTTATAATCATTGACTGAGTGCCTCCGTGAAGCCTAATGAAGTCAACTCTTATCTAGGGTACTAAAATAGTATAAAATTAGGAAATTACCAATCTCCATGTCCTTATTAGACTTAACTTCCTTCATGATCCTCTTCAGATTGAATAGCCCTTTTGGATTGACCTCTTCAATGTCCATTTGAATAACATTATGACTTGGTCTATTTGTCTTGACTCCTTCATCCAAAATCTGATATGATAAAGAGAATTATTGGCACTCCTTTGCATTTGGACTATGATCCACCATCACAAATAGTCATCTTGGAATTGTAGACTAGTCATCAACCTTAGATACCTTAGGTTTCCACTCACTATCTTGTCTACTTTCTTGTACTCTAAGAAGCTCAAATTTCTTATTTTGACTTGAGAATCCATGCTTACAAAACTTTGAAATATTACCAACCTTTTGACAATTGAAACACACTATTCTTCTTGATGGAAACACACCATGACCCATACCTCTTGATTTATTATTGTCCTCTTAGTTCCGTGCATATTCATTCTTGGAGGGCCTTTTATAATGCCTTACTCTATGACCAAATTGGTTACATGAATAAAAATAACCATTGAAAGGGTTAGCATATCATATAGTATTAGGATACCTGATACTATTATCCTTCATTCATCTAGCACCCTCATTCCTTGACTAACCATTGATCTTCTTAATCACATTAGTGTTCTTCTTTTGGTTTCCATTGAAACCAAGACCTATTTTATCATTAACAATCTATTGACTACTTAGGATGTTGTATAGATCATTGGTACTCTTTTCAAACTTTACAAAGGACTTCATCTTACCTGATGCCTAATCTAAATCAACTCTCAAGGAATCTAGTATAGTTACATATCTTTCACATTCTTCTTCTTTAGCCTTTAGGTTTGTAGTTACAATCTCTATTTGAGTTTCCCCCTGTTTGACTATTTCATCTTGTTCCTTAGAGTTGTTACTTAGTCTAAATTCAAAAAAATTTATTTGTTCCTCATAATCTTTGACAAGAGACCTCATCACCTTATTATTTTTCTTCATGATCTTTATTTCTTCCAGTTCATTCATCAATTCAACCTCAAAGTCCACCTCACCTTCTTCTTTATCTAAATTACCAACAATACCTCCAATCCATATGGACTCTTATTGATTTGAACAACTTAATTCCTCAACCATGAAGAGAACTTCATTGAAATCAAGACCATCACTTTCATGATCACTTTCAGAATCACTTCTCTCACTCTCATTAGCTGAGATTCAATCTTCCTTGGTATAAAGGCTTCTTTTATTCTTGAAAAACTTCTTCTTGTTATCATTTCTTATGAAGCTTTTCTTTGCTCTTATCAGACCTATAAGAATTTTTATAATCATCATGACCTTCATCATGATCTTCAGCATCCTTTGCCTTATGATTATAAGGGCACTTATTATCAAAGCATCCAATCTCTCCATAATTAAAGCATTTTAAGGGTAGCTTACCCTTATATTTACCTAAAATGGTTTTCAACTTTCATGAAAACATAGCTATCAACTCATCATCATCAATATTAGATTCATCATTGTCTTTGAATTTTCGACCTCGTGTCTTCTTCTCCTTTAAATTATTTTCTACCTTGAATGTAGATTCCTTATTTTTAGGTCTTCCTTAACTTATCCTCATCTCATAGGCTTTTAGGGTGCCATGAAGTCCATACATCTCTAGATTGTCTAGATCTTGCATATCTTCAACAACAAACACTTTATAATCAAACTTGGGAGTTAGAGATTTCAAAACCTTTTGAATAATAGTAGACTATTTCAATTCTTCACCTAGGCCTCTTATGATGTTGACCACTTCATCAACCCTCAACAAGTAGGCTGCAATGGTCTCATCTTCATTCACCCTTAGGATTTTAAAATATCTTCTATGGGTTTTCAATTTATCCAAATTGACCTTGGAGTATCCCTCATGGATAGTTTTCAACTTGTCCCACATTTCTTTATTAGACATATAGTTCATCACCTTCACAATTTATACCTATGATAGGCCACACATAATACCATTCATTGCTTTTGAATTATTATCACTAGCCTTCCTGCCTATTACATTTGTAGGAGTAATAAGAGGTATAATATATCCATCCAAGACTAATTGTAAAACATCAAGACCTTGATACATTGAATATGTCCTCATATTGACACTCCAAAAAGCATAATTGGATCATTAAACAATGGATCCTTGCTTTTAAAAAAACCTCCTTGTGCTTGACTAGTCATATATGCTTGTTTAGGATCTCTTTTAGGCTATTAGGCCTCCTTAAAATGACATATTATGATACCAAATGTTGGAAGTATAGATAATGAGATGGGGGGTGAATGAATTACCTTAAAATAATCATTCAATTTCACTTATCATCCATAAAACATTAACTCACATACATATATTAACCAATGCATAAACAAACATCTATAAAAGAAAACAACATGAGAAAATAAGAGATATGTGGGAAACCGTATTGGGGGATAAAACCCATTAAAACACAAATTTTAATATATTCCTATTATTAGTGAATCAATATTTAGTGAGGCACCAACCCCACAAGGAGCACCAACCCCTCACTAGTCAAACAACAACTTGCAAGGAGGCACCAAAACCCTAGGTAACTCAACACCAAATTAATAAACTAGAACCTATGATCAAATTTGGACACTTTTTTCTCAATAAAATAAATATGACCACCTTATTTTTTTCTTCTCTCTCTTCTATCTTTCTCAACTAGCCTATTAGGCCTTCTTGCTCAACTAGCCCTTTCCTTGGTAGAATTAGCTCATATGACCTTGATCATCACCTATAGAAACATATTTATATATTAATGAAATATTAAACATAAATATATAATGGTATTAAAACCCTCTTCCTAGTGTATAAAACTCTAAATCATTCACTCATGTCCTCAATATTCTAACTAGTCAAATTAGGCCTATTAGACCTTCTCTTTATACTTGAATCTTGCTCTCACCCATATTTGTAAGAAAAGAACATAATATTAATTGGATATAAATTTAAATATATCAAAAAAAATGTTTAAAAAGTGAAATACCCAATACATAGGTTGGTCACTACCCATACAGGCCAAAACCACCATTAGTCCTAATAGAGACCTAATGCAATTAGGCCCTCTCAAGGCACACATTTCACCTTGACCATATTGGAAAATCATGAACCTAAAAAAATGTATGAAAAAATTAATACAAACTTAAATTATACCCATAATAATCTCAAATTAGGTCCCCAACACCATTTATCTCATTTCACTCCTTGAACCACATAATTAGGTCTAGCCACCATTAGGCCTTCTTACTACCATAAAGTTTGTCTTGCAAATCTGAATCATACACTCAAATTTTACACATAAACCAAAAAAAAAATAAAATTATTAAAAATTAAATTACTTAAATTTCATCACCAAGTTCAATATATTTCATAATATAAGGCAAAAGATCTCAAATTGATCTTCATATGCTCATCGAGAACAACACATAGGCCTTAAGAACCTAGTCAATAACCTTTGAATTTTCACATATTTGTAGGAATTTATCATTAATAAAAATTTATTAAATAACCAATTAAACCTATATAAAAACTTAATATGCATTGGATGCTTTAATTATATGCAAAAATATTCAAGAACATCATTCTCACTCATACACAAAAAACTGCCTATAGCTCCATAAACATACTAATGAAGATAAAGGATTATAACACCTATGTAAACAATTATATGAAATTAAAATAGGTTTATATGATCCTTAATAATAATTATAAAATATTTAAATATATATATATATATTTCAAGGTTCAATATCAATATTGGTCTTATAGACCAATCTCATGCCTTCACCCTACACAAACCTCACTGTGTTAGACAAGTCACTTTAAGAACACATTTTTGCTTGTACATGAGCATATCAAAAACTTATAATCAAAGGGAATATGAGATATATGTATTTAAAAATGACCCAATTCATTTGGATCCATCCCTAATCCATTACAACCCATCCCTAATCTCATTCTCACTTCTACCTAGTTTTCTCACTGTTTTCCTCATTAGGCCTATTTAGTGATAGGTCAAATTACATGAAAAGTTTAGAATATTAAAGATATTAAAAATAATAAAAAATTTAAATGGGAATAAAATAAAAGTCTCACATGTCATCCTCCAATCATTTGTATGCTTTAACCTAGTCAATCCTGCCTCCTACATTAAAAACCTAAGATATAATGGATTTTTTGTAGCTTCCACTCACTCTTCTGATAGAAAAATGCCACATAGATAAATATGGAAGATACCTATACATGTTAAAATCATAAAAATATTTAAAAAGAACCATTCTAAGCCATTTCCAACAAGATCTTCCATATCAGGTCACAATGAGGGTTTAGATTGCCTTCTGTTCTTAGCAATCATTCATAAATTATTTCCACTCAAATAAAAAATGATAGTAAATTCAATATAAGACCCTTAAAAAACATCCATGAACTTATTAGGATCTCATGAAAATGTTGCACATGCCAACGAGTATAAGAAAATCCTTCTTAGGTCTGTAACACCTCATTTTATGTATACAAAGAATCTCAACACCAATTTTCTTGCTTACTCCTTTAGGATTTGAATTCAAACTTGGTAATTTTTTTAAAAAAAACCTATAACACCTATGAAAATGTTATTATGATATTTGTCACCTTGGGAATAGAACTTGACCCCTCATTAGGCCATACTAAGTCTCTTAACATATTAGGCCTTGAACTGCTAGACACACTTAGGCCTTGAATAAACATTGAAACCTCTTATAATATTATCATTACCTCATCCTCATGTTATAAAACCTATTTACATGCTCACACACTGCCATTCTTATTCACACAAGTCTCATACTACTCACCTCATCATGCTACTAGGCATGTGCCTTCTCACTAGGTCTCTTCATGTAAGGACTAAGCCTCAAAACTGAGCTTAAAACTCTTCTAAAGGATTATTTAACTTTTTCACATATTTAAAAAAATTATACAATCTCTCATGCCTTTACTGACATAATTCACCAAGTTTCACTATGCTTCATGCATACACCTTCTCACAAGACTATACTAGGCTAATCAAGACATCTAGTACTTAAAAATAGCTTACCTTGCATCATGATCTTGACCTTGACATGCCATCAACCTTAGAGGAATTACTAGGTTGCCTTCAAATTCTCTCTCAATGGAGAAACAATAGGTTTTCTTCAAATTTTCTCTTGTCATAAGAATTCTTTGTTACATGCCATTCCACCACACATGGCCTCAATTCTCGACCTTAACATTAATGCCATCTATTTTGAATTTGAAATCAATGAAAACATAAATTATTAAACACCAACAATAGGAACATACCTCAAAAATATCATCCTTTTTCATTGATATAAAACACTTAAAAAAGCTGATGATTCACATCTCCCCAAGCTAAATCTTCTTCACACTAACCTTTCTCCCAAACTATAAATTTCTCCCCCTTTGAAATAAATGAAAAAGGGTCATATTATTGGAAAATATATTATCCTTGGAATCATAAAACCATACCTTTTCTCTCTAAATAAACTCATCATCTTTCTTTGACAAAAGCTTAACATAGATTAGGCTCACATACCTACTCTTGGAGCATGATTGGCTCCTCTTATCTCCATGAGATATTTAGAAACTATCATGACAGTGACTTGGTTTAATTAAGTCATCATACAAGATATTTTCAACCCATCTCTTGTGATCATACCTATATCATACTCTTGACTGGAACTTGGATCTAGATTTCAACAAAGAACACAAGGATCCCCCTAAGACCAAACATCCTTCATGCTTTTGCTCATTGACTAAGTACCTCCATGAAGCCTAATAGAGTCACCTCTTCTCTAGAATAATAAAAAAACATAAACTTAGGATATTCTTAGATCTCCATGTACTTACTAGACTTAACTTCATTCATGATCCTCTTAGGCTTGAATATCCCTTTTGGTTTAACCTCTTCAATCTCTGTTTGAGCAACATTTTGACTTGGTCTATTTTTCTTGACTCCATCCACAATATGAAATAATAGAGATAATTATTGGCACTCCTTTGCATATGTACTATGATCCACTATGGAAAATAGTCATATTGGACTTTTAGATTGGTCATCAACTTTATATACCTTGGGTTTCCACTCACTTTCTTATCTACTTTCTTATACTCTAGGGGCCTCATCTTTCTTTCTTTGACTTGAGAATCCATGATTACATAACTTTGAAATATGACAAACCTTTTTAAAATTAAAACAAATTATTCCTCTTGATGAAAACACACCATGACCCATACCTCTTGATTGATGACTCTCCTCATAGTTCCATGCATATTCATTCTTAGAGGGCCTTCTACAATGCCTTACTCTGAGACCAAATCAGTTACATGAATAATAATAACCATTGAAAGGGTTAGCATACCTTATAGTATGAGGTTGCATTATAGGATTAGCCTTCATTATTCCATCACCCTAATTACTTGATTGACCATTGACCTTCTTGATCACATTAGTATTCTTCTTTTGGTCTTTATTGAAACCAAAACCTGTTTTGTCATTAGTAGTCTTTTGACTATTTAGGATGTTATCTAGATCATTGGTACTCTTTTCAAAATTCATAAAAGACTTCATATTACTTGATTATTGATCCAAATTAGCTCTCAATAAATCTACTATATTTAAATACCTTGTACATTTTTCTTCTTTAGCCTTTGGGCTTGCATTCACAATCTCCATTTGAATTTCCACCTGTTAGACTATTTCATCTTATTCCTTGGAGTTGTTACTTAGTATATCTTCAAATAAATTGATTTTATCCTCATAATATTTGAAAATATACCTCACCACCTTATTATTCTTCTTCATGATCTTCAGTTCTTCTAGTGCATTCATCAATTCAACCTCAAAGTCCACCTCACCTTCTTCATTTGAATCACCAACAATACCTCCAATGCATATGGAATCTTCTTGATTTGAACAACTTGCTTCCTCAACCATGAAGATAAATTCATTGAAATTAAGACTATCACCTTTTTGGTCAATTTCACAGTATCTTATCACTCTAATCAAGTAATTTGAAATATTCCTTGGTATAAAGGCTTCTTTTATTCTTGAAAAACTTCATCTTGTTATAATACCTTATGAAGATTTGGTTTATCTTATTAGATCAATAGGTATTTTTATCATCATCTTCATGACCTTCATCATGATATTCATCATAATTTTACTTATGCTTATGATGGCACTTGTTATCAGAGTGTCCAATCTCTCCATAATTAAAGAATTTAATGGGAAGCTTACCCTTGTATTTACCTAAATTGGTTTTCAACTTTATTGCAAACATAACTATCAACTCATCATCATCAATATCAGATTCATCATTTTATTTTATTTTATTACCTTATGTCTCATTATCCTTTAAATTATTTTTTGCCTTGATTACAACTTCCTTATTTACATGTCTTCCTTCACTTGTCCTCATCTCATAGGCTGTTAGGGTGCCACGAAGTCCATCTATCTCTAGCTTGTCTAGAAATTGTATCTCTTCAACAACAAACACTTTAGAATAAAACTTGGGAGTTAGAGATCTCAAAAACTTTAGAAAAATAATAGAGTCTTTCAATTCTTCACCTAGGCCTCTTATAATGTTGACCACTTCATCAACCCTCAACAAGTATACTGCAATGGTCTCATCTTCATTCATCCTTAGGCTTTTAAACTATCTTCTATGGGTTTTCAACTTAACCAAATTGAAATTAGATTCTCCCTCATGGATAGTATTTAAATTTTCCCACATTTATTTATAAGACATATAATGCATCACCTTCACAAGTTATGCCTCTAATAGGCCACAGATAATACCATTCATTGCTTTTGAAATATTATCACTAGCCTTCTTTCTTGCTGCATCTATAGGAGGAATAAGGAGTGTAGTATATCCATCCAAGACTGATTTACAAACACCATGAACTTAAGACATAAAATATTTCCTCTTAATATCACTAAAAAAAACATAATTGGATTCATTAAACAATGGAACCTTGCTTTTAGAAAAATCACCTTATGCTTGACTAGCCATCTATGTTTGCTTAAGATCACCTTTAAGTTATTAGGCCAAATTTAAAGGAAATAATATAATAATTTTTTTTGGAAGTATAAATAATGAAATGAGGGTGTTAATAAATTTCCTTAAAATAATCCTTAAATTTCACTTATCATCCATGAAACATTCATTCACATACATATATTAACCAATGCCTAAACAAACATCTTTAAAACCAAACAACATTAGAACATAGGAGATATGTGGGAAAGAATATTTGGGGATAAAACCCACTAAAAAATAACTTTTAATATATTCCTATAATCATTTAATCAATATTTATGAGGCACCAACCCACAAGGAACACCAACCTTCACTAGTCAAACACCAACTCAACTAGTCTTTTAACAAGCACCATATTGCAAGGAGGCACCAACCTCTTAGGTAAATTAGTAAAAATTAGTCACATAAAAAATATGATGACATTTAGACACATTTTTATCACTAAAATAAATATGAACACCTTATTTTTCTCTTCTCACTCTTCTATCTCTCTCAACCAGCGTATTAGGCCTTCTCGCTCAACTAGCTCTTTCCTTGGCAGAATTAGGTCATATGACCTTGATCATCACTTATAAAAAAAAATTTATATATTAATTAAATATTAAAAACAAATATTTTATATTATTCACACCCTCTTATTATTTTACAAAACTCTAAATCATTCGCTCATGTCCTCAATATTCTAACTAGTCAAATTAGGCCTATTAGACCTTTTCTTTATACTTGACTCTTGATCTTACTCATATTGGTAAAAAAATAACATTATAATAATTTGATTACAATTTTAATAGAAAAAAAACACATTTTACAAGTGAAACACCCACTACATAGGTCGGTCACCACCCATAAGGGCCAAAACCACCATTAGGCCTAATAGAGACCTAATGCAATCAAACCTTCTCAAGGCACACGTTTCACCTTGACCATCTTACAATATCATGAGAATAAAAAAGTCATGAAAAAAATTAATAAATACTTTAATTATACCTTTTATAATCTCACCTTAGGTACCTAACACCATTCATCTCATTTCACTCCTTGAACCACACAATTAGATCTACTTGCCATTAGGCCTTCTTAATGCCAGAAAGTCTATTTTGTAAATATAAATAATACACTCAACTTTGACACATAATACCAAAAAAATAACATGTATATAAACTCCATTACTTAATTATCATCACCAAGTTAATTATATTTCATAATACAAGGAAAAGTATTTTAAACTGATCATCTTCATATGCTGACTCAGAACTACACATAGGCCTTAAGAACCTAGTCAAGAACCTTTGAATTTTAACACCTTCATAGGAATTTAAAATAATTTTTTTTATTAAAATGAACATATGATACCTATATAAAAACTTCATGTGAATTGGATTATTCAAATCTATGCAAAAAGGCTTAGGAACATCATTCTCACTCATACATAGAAAATTACATGTAGCTCCAAAAACATAGTTATGAAGATTAGGGCTTATAAAACCTATGTGAAAATTTTTATGAAATTAAAATAAGTTTATATGATAATTAATAATACTTTTAACATATTTAAATAGATATATTACAAGGTTCAATATCAATATTGGTCTTTTAGACCAATTTCACCCTACACAAACCTTAATGTGTTAGACAAGTCACTTTGAGAACACCTTTTTACTTGTATATGAGAATTTAAAAAAATTATATCCTAAGGGGATATGAGATATAGGTATTTAAAAATTTACCCATTAATTTATATCCATCCCTAATCTGCTTCAACCCATCCCTAATCTCATTCTCACTTTTACCTAATTTTCTCACTATTTTCCTCATTAGGCCTATTTAGTGATAGATCAAATTCAATGACCAATTTATCATATTTAAGGTATAAAAACCAATCATAAAATTACATGGTCAAAAATAAAATTCTTACACATCATCCTCCAATAATTTTCATGATTTGACTTGGTCAACCCTGCCTACTACATAGAAAACCTGAGAAACAAGGGGTTTCCTGTAGCTTCCACTCACTCTTACGACAAACCAATGCCACCTAGATAAACCTAGAAGAGTCCTATACATTTTAAAAACATAAAAAATATGTCAAATAAACCATTATGATGTATTTCCAATAACATATTATATATCAAGTCATAATGAGGGTTTAGATTGCCTTCCATTCTTAGCAATCATTCATAAAGGATTGCCCCTTAACTCCAAAAAAAATGTTAATAAATTGAATATATGAACCTTAAAAAACATCCATGAACTTATCAAGATATCATGCAAAGGTTTCACATGCCAAAAATTATAATAAAATCTTTCTCAGGTCTGCAACACCTCATTCTATGCACACAAAAAATCTCAACACCAATTTTCATGCTTTCTCATCTAGGCTTTAAATTCAAAATTGTTACAAAAAATTTTAAAAAATTATCACACCTTTGAAAATGATATTATGAGATGTAACACCTTGATAATATAACTTGACCCCTCATAAGGCCACAATAAATCTCTTTGCATATTAATCTTTGAACTACTAGACACACTTAGACCTTGAACACACCTTGAAACCTCTTGTAATATTATAAATACCTCATCCTCATGTCATAAAAAATAATACCATGCTCACACATTAACAAAATTATTCACACAAGTCTTATACTACTCACCTCATCATGTTACTAGGCCTAGGCCTTCTCACTAGGTCTCTTCATGCAATGACTAAGCCTTAAAACTAACCTTATAATTATTTTGAAGGATTATTTACCTCATTTGAAAATTTACACAACTTCATAAAAATTATCATGCTTTTACTAACACAATTCACCAAGATTCACTATGCTTTATACATACACCTTCTCATAGGACTAGACTAGGATTCTCAAGATATCTAGTACTCAACAATAGCTTACTTTGCATCATGATCTTGACCTTGACATGCCATCAACCTCAGAAGAATTAATAGGTTTCCTTCAAATTCTCTCTCAAAATAGAAACAATAGGCTAGCTTCAAATTTTATCTTATCATAAGACTTCTTTGTTATATGCCACTCCACCATGCATGGCCTCAATTCTTGACCTTTACATTAATGACATCCATATTAAATTGGACATCAATGACAACATAAATGATTCAAAACCAACAAAAATAACATACCTCAACATAAATGGATTTTAAAATAAAAAATTTGGCCAATAAAAATCAACCCATTTATATGATTTATGTGTAGGATAGATGCAAACCTTTGGAATAATCTCACAATGGTTGAGATAGTCCATGCCTCCCATTTTAATCTCTTTTTTTCCTTAAATTATATGTGCAAGATCTATTTGCTTCAATAAGTGAAACATTTTCCATGGAAAAGGCCTATTCTTGTATCCATCAATGAAAGATTTTGTTTATTCATCATCATCATATTCTTATTTTTTAGTTACTGATTCAAATGCCTCATGCACAACATTAACATTTACAATTACTTTATTGATCTTTTTTAACAAAATTTCCAACAACATGTGATGTGTTTATTATGCCCCAATGCATCTTTTAAGAATTTTCTTATTTAGAAGTCTCTTAAATGATTTTGATGTTAATCATCAAGGTTTTCAATATGTTCAAGCCATATCAACATTTAATGATAAGTATCAAAGATATTAACCAATTTTTATGCATACTTGGTAATTTACTTGACTACATAATGTTTGGATTGAATGGGTTGCCAATCTATGTTTGTTCTTCATAGTTGTAATATGTATCTATTGTGTGTATTTACTCTATCATCATTTTTTGTAGGTCAAATTATCTCATGTATTTGAGTCTTGATATAATTTTCATCCCTAAAGATTAAATGGCCATTTGTCCAAACAAGGTTTTTAATTTTTGGTGATTCATCTAATCATATGAATCCATGCACATGTGGTGAACATCTATGTTGTGATTCATATCTAAACTAATAATCTTTTGCTTTCATTTCTATTAACTATTTTGAATACAAGTCAGAATAGGTCAACCCCCTATAGTCCAAAAATTGATATAGGGTTTTATTAACATGATATATGGTGTGTCATGGTCAATTTGATGTCATTTAATATGTTACTAGCCTTGGTCATGGTTAAATTTAGTCTTGAGTCATTCTATGTCACTTAGGGGTCATTTTAGAGTAATTAATGATATTTTTATGGTTTCCTAAGGTGTCCAAGTTTTCCAAACTCTATTTCAATGTCCAATATATCATATTCATTGTAAAAAATGTCACTCCTATCTGAAACTCATAGATTCCTAACTGAAATCAAGAAAACAAGTGAAAAAGAGGGGGTTTTTAGTAGTTGTACAACCTATAGAAGAGAGTGGCATATGTGACAAGATTATGAAATGGATATTAAAATAACATAACTTCATTTCAATGCTTTATCAGCTTTGGAAGAGTAAAACATGGACCAAAACCATTCTACTTCTCCATTGCTCCACTAGACATGCAAAACTGGTCAACAGGGCTTTTGATGGTATAACTAGTAGGAGAGGTTTTAGGTAAAATGCTATTGATGGTATAAATTCAAATTGGTATACTCAATTTTAATGGTAGGAGTTATAATAATGTTTTCTTATACTTTATAAACCATTCTTAAGAATTTGACTATCTTTTTTGCATACTAATCCTTACATCCTACAATTTTTCTTTTTGTATGATCTTGTCCATATAATATAGTTAGTGAAATTGATTATACAAGATGTGGAATTCCTCCTTTCACGGTTTCCATCTTTTGTTTCATGTTTTTAATTGATTTTATGAGCCAAATAGTTCAAGTTACATGTTGAGACCACTTTTGTTAGTTGTAGGCATGTCACAATAATTATAAAGGTTCTAGTCCTTTTGGTGGTTTCAGATAAGGATTATAAGTTGTATTTCATGTCTCTCATGTCATGGAATTAATCTCCTTCTTTATAATTTAGTCTAAATGGTCAAAATTCATGGAGTTGTAGTCAAATAACATAGTACACAATGATTTCTTGCAAGTATCATCTATAGTCACAGTGTATGAAGCTTTGAGCATGGTCATGGAGGTGTAATGAAGAGTTTAAAAGTGTTAAACAAATTATTAGAGCATGAGAAAACAAGATAGTCCCTTAAAATGAAAAATTATGGGTTGTGATGACCAATTTAGTCCTTAATATAGTCCTGCATCATTAATGTGCACCTATAGGTGCCATATAGGGGGGCTAATCACATGGGTTAAAGATATGAGGATTGATTTGAACCTTTTCAAGGAGGAAAGGATAAATTGGGTGAAATTTGAGAAGGTTTTGAACTAATTACAGGCCCATACAACATACACATTGACTATCTCACCTTCACTACCCTTGTCTACAACTGTGTGCATACTTCCAAGTGGCTCTCACAGAGGTCTAAAGGTGTTATATTGAGGAGCTTGACATGTTTTGAGACCTTCATGAAGTTTTAGGAGTTGGAAAATGTCATGAGAATCATGTTTGAAACCATACAATAGTATGGAGATATAAGGAATTATATTCATATATGGTTAATGAGTTTTAAAAACTTGTTTCCTTAAAAACTCCAAAACATAGCCTTATGTAATTTTGATGCTGTTATATGATGAGCACACATGGAGCATAGATGATTTTGGATGATTACATCTTATATTAATTATATAAGGTTACCACCTTGCTAATAAAAGTGGGTATTATATCCAAATAGGTGATGTAGAGAGAGATTCCATTATTAAAATTCTTATACTGCACTTTTTTAGTATTTTCTACAAGATCTTGAACTTCTAAGTAACTTTACATTTGAAGGTGGTAGTGTAAGAGTTTATCAACATGGTAATTTATTATATTAAAGTGAGGGGAAAACTAATGATTCAAGGGACTTTAATTTCAAGGTTGTGACATACATCACCGCCTACAGGTGTGCCTTGCCCTCAAAAGGCTTACCTATAGTTGATTATAGGTACCTACTTGTAAGTTCATAGGTGAACCTTGGTGATTAAGGTTTAAAAACACAAAAAAATGTAGGATGGAGTTGTTTTAAATACTTTATAGATATCCTAGACCATGTAACACATGTTTCAAAGGGTGAAATGTAATCTACAGGTATCTTATTGATTCAAGAACGGTCACCTACAACAACTATAGTGTGACAGTGCATTAGTACTTGAAAGTTTGGTTTTATCATGGTATTTTGAGCATGAATTAGACTAAAATAAATTTTAAAAGGAATTTTATGATTTAAAATGGAACATATGATGAGAAACAAATCCTAGCTATGCATTATCCACCTACAGGTATCACTTTTTAAGCAAGAATACACAGTCATAGTTGACTGTCGTTGAGCCCGTCTAAATTGAGGGTTCACATTGAGAAATTTGGTGAAGGTCATGATGAACATGTATAAAAAGGAATAAAAATATTAGGGCCATCTCAATATACTCATATCATATGGAAATAGGGCAAGAGAAGGTTTATAACATGCAACATATAGTCCATATGCCAACACTGCACATAGTAAGTTCTCCACAAATCTAAATTAGATTTTAAGATACTTGGAGGTGCTAATGGTGTGACCAAAACCTAAAAATTTATATGGATGGTATATAGGACATATTAATTCCTCTCATAACTATTTAATGCTTGATACAATATGGGAGATGCCCTTTATTCTATCTCAGATAGAGGACACTCCTAGAAGGTTATATTCTGTAGGTTTAGCATGTAAAGGATAGAAAGATGAGTTGATAGAAATGGAAACATTTTAGAGTGGTATGGTGAGATTTTTTAGACATATATGAACATTAATAAATCCTCACATCATTTATATACCAAACATGGTGGCCTAAACCCATAGGTATACAGATAGACCTATTAGGTCCAGACTAGGTCTAGTAACTAAAAGGGTCCAAATCTAACTTATAACACTAAGTAAACATTATAATGCATTTAAAAACATAATTAGGGAGTTATATGGTGGGAAATAAAATTTGTTTTGTAGAATAGGCCATAGAGAATCCATTTCTTGGCTCAAGATCATGACAGGGTATGTAGAATAAAGGAAAGGACTTATATAGACACTTAGCATGGAAACTAAAGGAGATAAAAAAATTTGGAGAGGGTCCCTATCAAGGATTTAGTGAAATTTTTTCAAAGTTTAGATGTAATGCTTTTATGAATAATCCTTAAGGGGTTGAACTACCTAAAACCTTCTAAAACCCTTGTTCATGACTTGATTGAGAAGAAGTTGATCGAGATACATTTAGGAGGGATAGTTTGACTTAGAAAGTGATTTGGGATTGTAGACGATTCTCTATGGTTTTTTCCCATCATATTTTATTCCACCCAACTTGTATGGATGGGGTGTAAAATGGATTTTCTTGGTAGATTTAGGTGTTGTATAGGTACAAAAGAGTTTCAAAAGATGCAAATCACTTTGGGAGTTAGGATGGGACCTAATATAGCTTATAATAATAATAATTTTTTGCTTTAAAAAATATCGAAAGAACCTCTTCTATCACCTTCAACTCATCCAATCCAAACTGGCATAATGAAGAAAGAATGATCACCAAATGAGAAGGTGAAAACTCTAATTAGGAGACCTTTTAAGGTCTACCTAATGAATCTAGAGACACGAGGGCCCTTAAAAAGTGTCATACACTCCCTTGTATGGATTATTTTGAGAAAATTAAGCACATCTTGCTACCAAGTGTGAAGGGTGAGTGAAATAAGAGTGATTAAGACTGTAAGTAGTGAAAACACTTGGCCAAAAGAATAATGATGATTAAGGACACATCCAATGCATGTTGGAGCATGTTTATAGAAACTCCCTTATAATTAAATGATATCACCTATCCCTAGTCTATTTTGGATCACTAAAACAAGGAAAAATGATGAAGGCAATTTTCAAGGAGTAATTTAAAGAGTTCTACACCACATCTGAGGAGTTTCATGCCTTTAAGGGACACTTATCTAGGTAGAACTTGCATGGTCTATTAAATATTCCTTTTACCTATGGATTTAACTCCATATCTTAGCTTTATAAGTGGTTTAGTGAATCTTAGACTTCATTCTCTTCTCCCCTCTCTCAAATTCTATAAGTACTAGCCATTTTGGCTCTTGTCTAATGATTCCACTCCAAGTATGTTGAAGCCCTAATAGTTTGATGTTGTAATTTATCTTTAAACAATAAATGTAATCTAGTTTTTATTTCATGATTTTTTTTTCTAAGTGTGTGAAGTGATGAATGGTGAGGTTTAGTGATAATTTCTATCCTTCCTTCTCCTTATCCTTTCATGTTTACATAAGAGTTATCCTTCTAACAGGTCATATAGAGTGTAGCTAGTGTGTTGGGATCCTTTAAAGTGTACAAGTGTCCTTAGATACAATAGTATTATCTCTAGTCTACTTACCTCGAGTTGTCTCATGCATATCACCTTTATATTGAAACATTTATATTAGAACATCTTAAGACTTTAAGGCTAGTTTTTAGGTCTTATTCTTAGTGAAATAAGTATGATATCATAGTGGATATATTCATGGTGTATCAACTGATTAGATTATATTTATTTCATGTATAATTTTTTCACTTTTTCCACAAATAATCAATATTATAGGTGATAAGCACTTCAAGACAAATTTAAGGAGCTAGCCCTTAAACTTAAAGGTCTACTTCTACTATAGGTAAACCCACATACCTATAAGTAATCCAATATTGCCCAACTGTTATATTAGGATTGAAAAAACTCCTATAGGTTACAATATTTGGTGACAATAACTCCTTTTTGTAATATCTCTTTATGTAAAATTATATGTCGTAAGTGCATATAGTGTGCCATTATATGAGGATAATCAATTTGTCTTTACCAATTTTGGGCTTATCATGAATTTGTTGGTTATGTGCGTAACATTAATGCATGTAGATAAAGCTAACACATATCAGATCCAATTAAAGTGAATAAAATGGTGTGCAACCCAGGTTAATATAACATGTCAATCAATTCACCCTGACATTTTCCCAATAGGACCTTGTACCCCTCAATCGGTTCCAAACCACATCAAATGATAAAGTAAATATGAGTGAGTCACTTTGTCCATATACTCACTTAACTCATTGAAGTTTATTATCATATATAGAAGGCTATTTTTCTAAAACACTGTTGAAGAATTTTGTGCATGATGTTTCATGATTATGTTCATCATGTATTATATAGATTGTGGATGTCCACCAAAACAATGATTCCTATATCAAAATAGATGTTTAACAAATTCATGAATAATTAATCATCAACTATGGTTCTATATAATCACACATTCCATCAAGAAATAATTTTGGAAATGCCATATCAAGTAAGCCTAATGTGACATACTCATTGATAATAGATGCTCCAATCCTCAACTAATAATCAATGTTATAAGATCTTCATTAAAATTATTTACCCACACATGGATTAATTCCATATCTCTTAGAGAATTTGGTGATTTGGAGGACATTGATCTCATTTTATTAGTGATATTTAATTCATCCATATCCATCATTGGATATATAAATATAACTTCATTTGCATCAGAATCAAATTGCATATGGACAGAGTTTAGTTGGTTAAAGACATTTTCATCAAATTTAGGTGGAAGTTCACTAAGAGAATTTTCATCAATCTAAACATCCAAATAGAACCTTTTGTGTTCTATTTTGTATTTAAGTACCTTATATACTCTCTCTTTATTGATAATATTTTTGTAATTTATTTTGCATTGTCTCCCAATTATAATCGTTGACAAATCTTTTATTCGATGTGACAAAACCTTAGTTATTTATTTTACTTATTGTGGAAAACATATTTATATGTAATTTATATTTATATTGACCTCTAGTTATGTATGTTACTTGTAGGATTGGGTTGACATGAGCTATTAAAATTTCCTCAACATGTGTTATGTTTTTAAGTTTTAGTGCTTGTGGCCTAGGATCAATATTGTCTAATGATAAAATCAACGATGGCCTTTATCTTGTCGACATATATTTAATATAAGGCCTTCAAGTGTTTGATAAGAATTCATTCTAATGTAACTTTTTTCAAAAATATAACACATGCTTCATGAAGAAATATTGTCTAGACCATGTTGTCAAAAAACCACTTGAAAATTATTCATATCTCTTCCAAGCATTCCATGAGGATTAGTTATATTTTATTCTCTTTAAATTTTTACATCTTGTATTCATATTATTATTTTAGGTTACAATGTTGAATCTTATTATAAAACATTTATTTGTATTTGTCTTCTTGGTCTAGATTGTGATATTGTTTGCTCTTGTATATCATTATTTTCTGCATTGTTTATAACATTGACATCCATTACATTTTGAGTTACATTACCTAGTGATTCAATCCTATGATCTATCGATATTGAATTCAGTTCTTTAGAATTAATGTCAACATTATTAATCGATGATGATAGTGCCTTTGAGATGCTTCATAATTAATTTATTTTTTGAGTTGTATTTATACCTCAATCAATTGATATGAACACATTTATCTTTGTAATATTTTTTTAATAAATATTGCTCATATTGAGATGTTTGTGCATGAATGTTTTTCATTTACATAATTTTTTAAAATAATAATTTTTTATCTTTCTTGGAATATAATATTGCATTTGACCATTATGGGATTTGAAACCGAATCAATTCACTTGTAAATGTAAGTCCACACCAAAACACTAAACCATATGACTTAGATAAAATAATTATCTTGATATTGTTAGATGTTGTATATTTAAAATAAATTATGAAATGATGTTTAAAATAAAATTAAACAAATAAATACTAAAGACACAAAAATCAAATAATGTTGGCCCAATAGGAATTTAGCTTTATTTGGAATAGAACTTTACATTTCACCATTGTAGGATTTTAACTCACATCATTTTATATGTAAATGTAAGTCCACACCAAAACACCAAACCATATGACTTACATTAGAAAGTAAATAAAAAATATTTATCCTAATAGTTTAGACTTAACCATATAACTTACATTAAAAAGCAATAAGATCAAACCAATTATAACATAAAGTCATAAAAAAATAGTGAAGAACTAACTCTATGTTGACCTTTAATAAATTACTTAGACAAACTAAACATTCTACATGTCCATTCTCCATTGTGACACCTCAATTAATTTTCCCATTCCCCATATTTCTATGAGTAAACATGATTTGTAAACATTTGTAAGTGTATATTCTATTTAAATTTGTAAACATGGTTTTCCCATTCCCCATATTGCCATGACTCTTAACACAATTTGTAAACATTTGTAAGTGTATCTTCTATTTATATTTGTAAACATTATCTTGTAAACATCACTTCATAAACATTAATTTAGTTTATTTCTTATCTCATATTTTAGGGTATTTTTTAATATTTAAGAAATGTCTTAAAATAATGTTTAAATAATGTCAGCGAGTTTTTTTAATATGAAGTAAAAAAAATAATTCATTAAAAAACAAAATGATATCAGCGACTTTCTCATAGTTACGATATCAGATGCCTCTCCTTCCTACTACCATTGTAGAACACCTCTCAACGTAACTTTATTTATTTAATGTAAAAATTTCTTATAAATTTATTAAAATAAAGCTGATCTCTAAAATTATTTTATTTATGTGTAATATTATTAATGTATAATATAAGTATAATACTACCAATTCAATAGTCTTCTATGAAATATATTGTGCACTTACTATAGAATATTTTTGAGATATTAAGTACTGGTTTTATAAAGTTCCTGCAATTATAGTTTGAAGAGTGGCTTTAAAAAGTGACCGTTCATAATTTGAAACATTGGAACAAAATTAACTTGTTTAAAAAAAATGGATTATGTATTTTGAATTATGTAGATATTAGCATTGCTATTCTTCAATAGTTTGGATTACAACAATATAAATAACATTCATCTAAATTAGGATCTCTTTGGACTAAATTGTGATGACTCAAAAAAATAAGCAAATTGTAAACCAATGTAACAGTTTAGCCCAACAACTAGAAGGTTTGGACCTGTTGAAGCAATTTAAACTTTGAAGGTTCCCTAGTTATAATTATATGGGAATAAAAAATTAATTGAATAATGATTTTTTTTAATTAATTTTTAATTTTCTATTACTCAACAACATAAATGGTGTACTAATAATTTTGATTGTAGACATACATTATTTATGTTTTAACATCTAAATTATATGTATGAAAAACCTTGTATTGCTAAAATGAATTTTATTGTGTCCCCCATGGTTTACTTGGTATCATTGACGTTACTAAAATTATTGATTCATTCATTCAATATTGCAAACTTGGTTAATACTAAGCCAAAATATTGCATTTTATAAATGGTGCTCTATCAAACCATTAAAACTAAGTAAAGGAAAACCTAATAGGTAGACCCAGGTCTAAATTTGATGTTTGTATAGCCACATTTAATTCATTTTCATTGTAAAATACAATCAACTTTTTAGGAGTCTATATTAAATTTAAATTAAAAAAGTTTAAATACAGTTAAAAACTATAAAAAATTATCATATATATATATATATATATATATATATACAATAAATTTTTTAGGAGTCTATATTAAATTTAAATTTAAAAAGTTTAAATATAGTTAAAAACTATAAAAAACTATAATATATATATATATATATATATATATATATATATATATATATTCTCTAATGTTTCCTCATCTACTATAAATTACATTAGAATTTGAAGACAACTATTAAATAAATAACCCTCATTAAAAAAAATCATGACAAGCAAAGTCAATTATTAGCCTAACAAGACCCAAAAAAAATGGAGTCCTCATTATTTAACTAGTAAGAACCCCCAACCCTCATTGCATATGGACAATGCATGAGGACATGATCACACATTTATTCATAGCCCCTACAAAGCATACATAAGGAAGACCATATGAATCCCCTTCTTCTCAATTTCTCATAGGTCAAAATATAACTTTTTGGTAGCATCCCAAAGGAAGATGTGATCTTTGGGTAAGCCTTTATGATTCCACATAAAATTGGCAATACATTTTCTAAGTACCACTCACTCCATGCAAAGGATAACTTGATAATTAGACTAAACAAAAATATCCTCTAAAGGACAACCTTCCCAACCTATGGATTCATTTGCTTGAGATGAAGGTATCAAGGATTTTTCTAACTTAATCATTAAAACTTGTGTTTCTTATTCATTCATAATGTATGTCCAATCTAGTTTATTCCATGACTTCCCATCATGAGAGTCTTCCCAATAATATACCACCTTACTCCAAATATTCATTGCATAGTACTTAAGGACATAATTATTTCATAATCAACATGAGCCTCAGATATAGTCCACGCATCTTTACATAAGCAAATGTTCTCATCATTTCCATCTTCCATTTGAGTAATGAGAGAATATACTTATTGAACTCCTTAATAAAATTCCTTATAGCTATGCCCTTGGGGAGATGGATTAGAGTGAAGAGCCTAATCAATAATTTTGAAATTAAATACTTGTGTTTTAAAATTTAGATCCATAGTTTTTACTTGTTTAAATATATTCTCAACAACAATTTAGATCCTAAGTATTTATTCATCTTTTTGAGCCACCTTAAGCTAAGGCCCCCACTCTTTTTTTCTACAAAACTTTTCCCATGAAACCAAACTCATTTAATTTTTTCCCTTAATTCCACTCCATAAAAAATTTCTTTGTAGTCTCATTATTCCATCGAACTCTTTTTTGTGTGCCTTGAAGACAAATTAAATAAATGGGAATTTCATAGAGGGTGTAATATATTCACTGATCTTGGCATACTGATAAAATCCATTTACCTTTATAATCCATAAGTTTCTTTTGAATTATGCCAATCATAGGTTTCCATTCCCATATGGTGTGTCTGCTAGCAAACAAAGGCATTCCCAAATAATGACTTGGTAGGGTGCCTTCATCAAAACCTAATATATTTTTGATTCTATTAATCATCAAAGGACTCAAATATAAGAAAAAAAATGAGTCTTGGAGGGAATTACCTTTTTTACATCTATTCCTTAAACACTTTTGACTCTTGCTCAGTAGGTTCTCCCAACTGAACCGTATCATCAAAAAATTGTAGATGTGATAAGTTACCCAAATTGGCATTGATAGCTAAACCTTCTCCCATGCACTCTTGATAGCTAAACATTCATATTTCCTTTGGAATATTTTAAGTAGTTTATATTGTATTATAGCACTCTTGGCATTGATAGCTAAACCTTCATATAGCCAATAAGGTGTCCTCCATTTGGAATATTTTAAGTAGTCTAGATTGTATTATTTCATCTTCTCCCATGCACTCTTGCATAAATTGGTATGCTATTATTTTAAGACTAATAGGGAAGATTAGATGTTACCCGTACAATAATAGAAAAGGTGAAACCTTGAGAACTTATGACTAGTTCAGTCTATCCACAATGCATAATTCAATAAGAGATGCCATCTTGGTTTATATCGTGCTAACTTTTTGATAGCATTCATCAGATTCTTATTGGTATATTTAATCATGTCACTCCCTTGCAGTAGTAATTTGAGGAGAAATTGATGGTGATTTGGTTGTTATAGACCCACTTTTTAAATTCACTAGACCAGAATGTTGGATCGTTATCACCAGTCAAATAAATTGGAGTGCCAAACTTGATCAATATGTTTTCTTCCAAAAATTTATAACATCAATTTCTCTAAAATTGTTAGTATCCAAAACTTTTGTCCATTTAGTACAATAGTCAGTAGCTATTAGGAAAAACTTGTCTTGCTAAAGATTTGAGTTAATTACCCAATAATGTCAAGGCCCCATTGGGCAAAGCGGAGTCATTCTATGACTGGTTGTAGTGACATGGCAACACTCACCTCCTTTTTTCTAAATGCCTGACATTCATGATAGGTTCAGATATGGTTATGTGCATCTTTAAATATCATGGGTGAGTAGTATCTTATCCTCAATATTTTGTGAGCTATTATGTTTCCTTAGGGATGTCCACATCTAATATTTTGATGTAAGTTGTCCAAGATGTCAGTAACTTCTTCTCTTAAAACACACATTAAATATATTCCCTAGTAGTTCTTTCTATATAGGACTCCCTTCTTGATCATATAATGAGTTGATTTAAATCTAAGGGATCACCTTTACTCTCTATTTATCTCAAGGGGACATGTATCTATGAGTAAATAATAGATGATTTGAGTATACCACTCGCCACCAACTACCTGAGCCTCATTGATTTGCTCAATATAAATATGTGGATTAGTTTTAGTCATGATCTGGATGATTTCTTGACATCTCACCATCTTAACTAGCTTGATTTCAAGATCAACCTCCTAAAGTTTGGCCATCCATTTTCCTCTTCTTTAACCCAATTTAATTTTTCCAAGTGTGAGCTTGCTAATTAGGTCTAGAATAATGGTGTATGTCTTGTTCCTTAGAATATAATGCCTATTTTTTTCATAATTTGGATTATTGCATATATTTGTTTATATATCATAGAGTATTTAAACTCTACATATTTTAGATTGGTTATCATGAAGGAAATGAGATGTTCATTGTCATCCACCTTTTGTGTGAGTACAACATCTATAATATGTTTTTAAGAAAACAAATAAAGATAGAAATCTTTATTGAAGTCTAGGTTGATTAGAACTGGAGCTTGAGAAATGACAATTTTGATGTTTTGTAAATTTATCTTAGCCTTTGTTTCCCACTCTATCTTGGAATATTAATTCAACATAACATTCAATATATTGACAATATATATAAATCCATAAATGAGGTATCTTATAATGTCAATCTTACCAAAGAAAGACTTCAATTCTTTCTTATTATCAGGAGGCATCAGCTTGGAAATGGCCTAAACTCATTATGGATCAATGGAGATCCCATCCTTAGTGATGACATGGCTTAATAATATCTTTAGTGACTCTAAATATGTTATTTGGGTTAAGGGAGACTTTATATCTTTTATATCTATCAAATACTTTTTGCAGATGACCCACATGATCAACTCTATCTTTTAAGAACATAATGAGGTCATCCATGTATATGATAATACTTTTAGTAACCATTACTTGTAAGGTAAAGTACATAGCACTATATAAAGTTATTTATACATTTATTAGGCCAAAAGGAATCCTTTTGTATGCAAAATCTCCCCACTTGGTTGTGAAGTTAGTCTTCATTCTATCTTCTATTTATACTAGTACTTGATTATAACCTAAGAAACCATACAAGAAGAACATCATCTAATATATAATTACCATCTGAATAACCTCATCTAATGAGGGTAGGAGGTAATTATATTTATCTGATGATCTATTCAAGTTTCTAAAATCAATATAGAGTCTAATTTCTCCATTATTTTTCCTGATTGGTACTAAGTTAGCTACCTAGGTAGAATGCCTAATTGAGAAGACAATCTTAACATCTAGTAGCTTTTGTAATTCTATTTGAATGAGGGGTTATAGAATTAGATTATCTAGCCTTTTATCTATCTAAAAGGATTATGATTCAAATTTAGTGGGATGGTATGTGCGATGAATCTGGGTTGAAGACTTGTAGTTCCTCATATGTCTAGGTGATCACATCTTTATATTTTTCTAGCAGACCTTTTAACTTTTGTTTCTCATAGTGTAACTCAAGAGAATGTTCACATAATGGGGATGGTAGTTAGTGTCTAGGTTCTCCTTAATGAAATCAAACTCAATTAATTTGGGCTACTTCTACTTTTAAGCTTGTGGATCTACATAAAAAACTCACTCTAGGGAAACCATCCCTAGAGGGATGTGGTTCTCCTTCATTTGTAGGACACCATCCTCTACTAGGTCTTAAATATGCATGGGATTAAATCATTTTCATCTATAAAATTAGATTTGAAGGTCCCATAACTACTCATAATTAGATAATTTATTGGTCATCCTAAAATACCTAGATTTTATCCACATTGTATAGAATAGAGGGGCTAAGAACCAACTCAATAAAGATTTTTTATATTTTTGGATTCTTGGAGTGGTGTTAGATTGGAAATAGAAGATGCTAGTGAACTTGTTGTTTAGTTATGTTCTCTTAGGATAATATTGATGTTAAATTCCTCAAAGGATTCAATTAGGTCCTATGCTTAATTTTTATATTTCTTCAAGTAGGTGATCTTGCATTGATACTTGTTTCTGATTTGGTTAACCACCAGTTTAGAATCACCAAATATTTATAATTGCATGACATTATGATTCAACATGAAATATAGACCAAGGATTAGAGCTTCATACTCAGATCTATTATTGTTGTAAGGAAATTATAACCTATAGGCAGCCATATATTACTTACCATTTGGGTTTATCAGGGCTACACCAACACCTGAACCTTATTTTGATCTAGCTTCATTGAAATGGAGAGTCCATAATTGAGAAGGGCCTTCAAATTCTTGTTCATGAAGCTCTTACTTGGTATAAAATGTGTGCACTCCTACATGTGGATATGCAAAGTCAACCTTCTCATTCTTGGCATTGTGATTTATAATCAAGCATTTCATTTTTGGTTCCCTATCTACTTGAATCTAGTTGGCCACTCATTTTCAAGGCAATCACATGTGTGAGAAATCAGTTGTCATTTACCCATTCAATGTCTTTAACCAATCACAACTCATAAGTAAGCCATAAGATTCTAAAATGTCCATAACTAAAATATCTATATATTGTTGTATACATGGTTTTGATGCCATTTGGATGTGTATATTTATTAGTTTTATAACACATGGTACAAAAGATTTGTCCAGTTGTAAGACCACTATTTTTTCACACAACTATCAATATCACATTGGATAAGGCACTTGGGACAACCTAGAAATTATACATGTTTTTTTGAGCATTTAGATAATTAGCATAAATAATGATACTTTAGGTTTGTCTTTATATACCATCATGTTTTCATGGATAACTTTGGGCTTGTTAGATGTAGAGGATATACTAGTTAGAACCTTAAGCAATAAATCACTCTGCTTAGTGATCTGATCCAGTTCATACAAGGTGATATTAGCCTTGATTTTATTCATATCCTTAACAATGTTATAGCCATCATTTCTTTGTGATTATGTGCTTTGAAAATGATCATCTCTTTTAGGGGGAGGTGGATTATTGTTGGCCTTAGCATCTAGAGGAGGAATAACATTATTGTTCAGATGAGTGGAGGTAGTAACAAGCTGATTATTCCTTAGATTGTAATTATTCCTTTAGAACTATTGAAATGCATGAATCTCATATGTATTATCTTCTAGTTTATTCCCATATTCTAATGGGAATGTGAAATCATAGTTCTCAAAAAACATTGGTATACTAGGGTGCCCTAACGTATTGGAGGAAGATGGATCTAGCTAGCTCTCAAAACTCTCTTATCTTTCCATTTATTTCTAAAAAATTTCAAAAGTAGTACATAACTCTATGCAATCTAATTCTCCATGTTGTGATGTATTATACACCCAACACCAATTGGGCAATGCTACTTCTAAGATATTTATTTTAGGCACCTTATTGGGTGGCTATTGTTATACATTATTTCTAGGTTTTTTAAAAGGCTTGTAATATCTTTGGAATTTGAAGTTTTGAATTATATTTTGTCCACTAGTACTCCCCATTATTTTTTTCATGCTCAAGAATTTATTACTTAACTTCTACACCATCTTATGGATAACATCCAATTCAACTTTTTTAGAGTCTATAATTGTACCTTGAGTGGTAGAAGTATTAATTAGAATCAAAGTTTATATTTGATGCTGATCAAATGTATGAACATGGTTATTAAAAACTCTTAGGATTTGATTTGGTTTAACATGGGATAAGGAAAACTACAATTTTGTTTGGTTTTGATTATAATTCATAGTGTTCTGGTTAGCATTTGGAATTGAATTTAACACTAGATAATTTTGGTAGATATTAGGTCCAACTAGGATTTATAATTGGGGATTTATTTTATTGTCAATGTTGATATATTCAACATATGTCATTGGTATGTCAATGATGTCTATTTATCTATGAAATAACATTGAGGTTATAGGATCCAAGGCATTCTTGTACATCTCAAGGGTTAGTGCAATATTGAGGTTATAGGTAATTTTTAGTATGCTAAACATTTTTAAGAATCTAGCATTAAAGGCTTTGATGGGTTCATTTGGTTCTCTTCTCATAATTGAAAAATGTTGGTATAGGACATTATGACTAGTAACCTATATAAATTGACCTAAGAAGGTGATTTCACATTGGATCCAAGAGGTAATTGAAGTTTGTGTGAGGTTACGAAACTAATCATAAGTGAAATATTGTAGTGTGAAGGGGATATTAATGTATGCCACATCTTCTCTGACCACATTAATTAGCCCTAAAGCTATCTTAAAAGACATCAGGTTATCTTTGATAGTTTTTACTCCAGAATGAGAGGAGGGAAGATATTTTTGAGATTTCTCTACAAGTCATGGGCAACACCAACACCAATAATAATGGAGCCAGCTAGCCAACCTAGGGCCATAGTGATTCTAGGGAGTAGACCTCTTTTATTTGGGGAAAATGATTGGGTTTGATATTTCATTGAGGTGCTCTTATCTGGCCTAGGTCTTTTGTGGAGTTGTAAAGGTGAGACCAACAAACCAATGTTAGAATTAGACTTAGTTAACCTCCTCAGAATATCCAGTGTAACTCAAGTGATTGTTTTTGTAAAGAAACAAAGGAAAAATTTTGGCCCTAATTATAGTGATAGATAAATTATTATTGATGTGGGTTTTATGCACACTAGAGAAACTTACAAAGTAACCTATAAAATTTTAGGATCTATAAATGAAGATTCACTCTAATGCATGAGTTGTAAGTTTTGTAAATAACCTATTGGTGGAATAGTGGTGAGTGAAGTAGTTTGTTTACTATGAATGGTTAGACTATGGATGAATCTAATCCTAGTTGAGATGGATGGATCGATGATGGATCTAACCTAAGGTGGGTCTGACCAAAATAAACTCAAAAAAGGGGAAAGGTAAGTCAAAAAAGAAGGCTTATAGACCAAATAAGATGAAACCTTTCTAAGAAAACACTTGAACTCAAGGTTGGAAAAGTAATAAAAAACCAATGTTTGTTGTAATCTAATATAAGCACATCAGAAATCAAACATAGTTATAAGTCCAAAGAAATAATAAATACATTAAACTTAAGCATATATAATTAAAGGTTGCCATGTTTATAAGATTATGTTTGCATATCTACAAGGAGGATTGTGATTAATATACATAAGGCATTCAAATTAATAATAGATTTTAACTTATGCATAACCAAAATAATAAGATAATATAAGTTCTTATACAATCAATAGATTTAGAGAAGAATCAAGATTTGCACATCAAGAACAATTGCAAAACATTCCTCAAAATTTCCTATTAATTTTAATTTCCAAAAATTCTCCTCCCTTTAGGATAGAGAGAATACAAATATATATAGGCTTGGATAAGGGGAAGGCCTCATCCTATAAGTGAAGTCTAAATTACATCTCTAGAAATAAGACTATGTGTCTAAACCATGCAGAGTATGCATGTACAAAAGAATTTTCCATAATAGAATTGTGTGACTAAAATACAATATATATGTGAAAAATGAATTAGAAACCAATGTTCCAACTTAATTGAAGTGTGAAAATACATATTTATATTTAGAGGGTCTTGATGTGGCACCATTAGTATAAGATGATGGAGTGATAGTTGTATAAATTGAAGTGACCATTGTAGTTCCTTGAGGAATCAAGACTGGTCCACCTATAATATGCATTACTACGTATCTATGAAATTTGGAAGCCTATGATGACTGGCAACACTTAAAGTTGGCTAAGTGCTTGACACTAACCTTGAAGCTCCTTCAACCACATTAAGTTTTTTAAATAATGCATGGAAAACTTCAAATTCTTTATTAACAATGTCAAAAGTGAGCAAGGAAATTTAAATATTTTGATGTATTCAACCATCAATCTTTCATGCCCTACTTCCAAAATCTTAAACTTAGATTTGAGAGCTTCTACCTTTGTCACTTGGCCTTTGGCAAAATTTATTAATACAAAACCTCATTCTTATTTTTGTATATTGTCCTTTTAACTTCCTCCTTAAAGATATTTGTAGTTTCTTTAAGGAGTGTTTCAAAATTTGGCTTGTTGATCAACTTGCCTATGGAAGTGATCACATCAGTGACCTTCATATCTTTCAAAATTTCTAAGGCCAAATTCTCATGACTAGTAAAATATCCTAATAAAGCCTTCATCATTGTGTTCCAAGTAAAGGTAGCATCCCTTTTTATAATTATATAATTCAAGGCCCATGCTGCATCTTGGCTAAACATTAAGTTTCATTGGTTGAATGCACTACTCTTAGAACATTGAATCAAAAAAGTGAGTTTTTTCTTGTATTCCTTCAATTGGTGCCATATCTTGAGCACCTTTTTCCTTTTGGATTAACTCTCATCCTTAAGAACATAAATGTTAATCAAAATGTTGTATAGCTATGTGGCTACACTCTACACACTATCAACAATCTCTCAAGGAACACATATAATTTGTCTATGTAGTAACCTTTATTGTGCTTCCTCATTACTTTTATACATCTCTTGCATTGCCTCCACATATAAATCCAAAAAAACACAATATTATTCTATATACTTAGTTGGATCATTAGGATTATTTTTAGCTTTCTTAGCTAAGGGAAACATATTTTATCTTTGACCAAACTCAATTTATTCCTTTGTATTTATATTGACTACATTTATCTTCCTTACCCTATGAATGATACCCATCTGTTTATCAAATTGGGTTAAGGCTATAGGTAATTCAATGATAACTAGAGTATATTTCTCACCCTTTTTGCCTTAAAACTCTAAAACCTAGTAGGGAAAAATGATTTCCCCTTCTTCTGATTGACTTGGGCCTTCAAAGTAGAGGGTGGAGGTGTCATCATAGGAGGATTTATTAATGGAGGTAATAGTGAAAAACTTATTTAAACTAAAAATTATAATGGTGGATAAACAATCCTTTGTCATGGTGAGGGATCCTTTTGCAGGGTAACTTCAACCATATATTTAGTCAACCTAGGAGTCTTTTAAACTATCAAAGTGGTTGACTATATGGGTGAATATTGTGGAATAGGTAATTACAGTTGTACTAAAGGTTTTTGAAGGACTGGTGGCTATCTAGGATTGAAAATTAAAACTAAAACTAAATCCTCAAAATGGAATCCCTTCTTTAGAGCCTTTATTTGTGTGGGAGTTGAAATAATGGAAGAATCAAATGAACTAGACAATGATGGCCCAAAAATGGATAGAGGAGACTCTATAATTGAATTATTTATAATAGTGATAGAGAAAACAAGAGAAGAAACTATCTCATTTATATTTTGCCTTTGTTCTATCATGAGGACTTTTTGGTCTAGCACACCAACTAGCATTTTTTCTTCTTATAGGCTTCCCAGGCTCATAAATTTAGCCTTTTATAATTTAGCCTCTTCATATTTTTCATCTAGAGTTCTCTCCTCACTTATTCTTTACTTTTATCCTATCATCATTTATACATTTCCTTCTTCCTCTTTAGTGGCATAGTCTACTAAGGATTACATGTCCATGTTCTTCTTCCTCTGCTTCCTCCTCATCAAGAGATTTTTCTATGGTAGCTAGACAAAATGATGGTCTTTCCTATAATTGATGAGATTTGGAGGAGGATGGAAGGATTTTAGGTCTCATTTAGTAAGTGTTTATGGGGGAAATAGGAGTTGAGAGGGATGATGAAGCAAATGGAGGACCCAAAATAGTATGGAATACTACTATAGGTAGTGGTGAAGGAATGGAAAGTGGAACAATAGTGGTGGAATGGGGAATGGATGGAGATGGACCTAGTTGAGGGTATGGAGGAATAATTACCCAAGATATTTGAGGAGAAAGATGAGCAAATATAATTAAAGAGAAGGAACTCTACAAAAAATTTGAGAGGCTCACATGTGTGACTATATTAAGTGGAGGTAGAGGTACCATAGAGAGTGTGCTCTTTTGTTTTCCCTAAGGAGATGTAGTTTTCTCTACTATAGTGGTTTTAAATAAAATTGTGGTAGTATAAATTAGATGTGTAGAGGCTAGCTGGGGACCAGGGTGACCCCTAAAAAATTATTTCTTGATTTGGAGGTCCTCCTCCCTTTCACTATTGGAATCTCCCTCTTCTAAATTTATTTCTTCCATTATAGGATAGGGAGGTTATCCTTGGTTTGTTGAGTCATGAGGTTGAGTTGGAGGCCACTGATGAATCCATGATCTCTAGGTGTGATTAACCATCTCATTTAGTTTTTCTTTAGTAATCTTAAGATCATATTGGATGGTCTAAGCTACTATCATGGACATTTGTTTATATTTCATCTGAGCCCATACTTTATGTTATTTTTTGCATTTAATAAATTACATCATGATAATATGCTCGGTGTCCATATGTAATGTTCACCTTTTTCTCCCTGAGGAGTTGAAGATAGTCCCTGATTCTTTTCCTAGTGTGCCATTCTCTAAATAGGGCCACATCTTAATTGTAGTGGGATACTATCTTCCCACCTTAATTGAAATGGGTCCTTACCATAAACTAGAGCTACCTAATACTTAGAGGGGTCTTGAAATAATGTGGTAGATGTTTCTGGCCAAGCTCCTCATCTATGTTGTTATACATTTGGTGGGCCACCTCTTATTATATAATTTTGTCAGGGACATGGCATGGTAAGAAAAAAGGAGGTTCTCTTGTTCCTTCAATCCTAATGAGAGTGAAATTAGGGTAATAGTAGGAATACCCCATTTGCCTATGTTCTTTTTTAAGTTCTCAAATAACTGAGACATCTGAGTGTCATGAATTGCTTGGTGTACTAGAGGATAGATCTACTCACAACTTCTTTTGATTTCATTTCTGAATCTATAAATAAACATGAAGGGATAGTCCTTATAGATCTTATTATCCACATACTCTAATGATGGTTATCATAGTTGTTCATTTGTTCTATGAACTTGACAAGGATTACATCATGTATAAAGTTTCCATCTATAGTCCTTTCTTTAGGTTTTTACATTTGTACCTTTAGCTTGACACTCATAATCTCTCCCAGGGCAACAATCTTGTTTGAAGTCAATAGGATTCCCAACAAAGGAACCCATTCCAATTACACATAAGTAATACTAAAAAAACCATAAATTTTATTCAAAAGGACCTTGGGTTTCCTAATCCTAGGTCTAAATTTGATAATGCCATTGGAAGAAATGCCCCCCTAAGATTTAACCTTTGGCCTATTAGTAGCCATTATTTCAAATTTCCCTCTATAGTGTTGTGCTCGAGCCATACATTGGACAAGACTTAGTTATAGGCAACCTTGAGCCCTAGAAATCTAAGGTACATTTCAATCACCGTTCTATAAATATAAGAGATTACATTCTTTCCTTTCCTAAGGTGTAGACAATCTCCAAAATAAGTACCATTAAAGAATAAATATCTAAGCAATTTGATATAAGGCATTAACTCTTGTTTCATTGTTTCCTAATGAAGTCCCATTATTTATATGGGTAACAGGTCATCGATGTATTGATTCTCATCTTGAGATAATTGGTCTTATACAAAGTATGGGACCACTAACTCCACTACATTCTAGAGTGTTGAGTAGTTTAGAAACCTGAACTTGAGGGTACTTTTATCAAACACTATATCCATGTATTAAGTATTTTGAATGTAAGAATATCCATATGGGGCCTAAATGCATGTTGGTTTTAAAGAAGAATCCATTTCAATAATTTTGAGTTGTATAATTATTTTGTTGATTGTATGAATTCTCTTTAAATGTTTGCTAAAAACCCAGGGCTTCTAGTTATTGGAGAGTTTAGGATTGTAAGGTTTACTCATAGATTAATGGAGAGCTAACTATCTTTTCATTTATATTCTTCATATATTATCCAAATTTTATGCCTTGATTGCTCAATTCATGTGACTTTAATGCAAATAATGGATTTGATTTCATTCCTATTCAAATTTGAATGTTCCAATCAACTTTGGTAGGTTTGTATTTACCATATGGAAAATTTTCATTGATTCTATATGTTCAATCATTTTTTTTGAAACAAGTGTCAATTTATTACTTACCAACTTCTTTTCTCTAATGTCAAAATTGTTTATACATACTTTGGCTATGCATATCTTTGATGGTGACACTTGTTAACTTCTTGCTTGCTCAATATTTTTGATATGTAGCTTTGATTTTTATGTTCGAAGATTATGAGTTAACGTGATTGTGCCATGTGGAGTAATCTCAAGCCTGTGGGAACTTAGAAACCTAGAGGCATGGGTGTTTAAACCTTTTAAACTATGTACATTTTTATGAATGCTTTGGGTAATGAGATGTCAACACATAGAGTGATCTTAGGGCCTCAGAGGCTTAGAGACTCATAGTCATGAGACCATTAAGTTATTAAAGTGGTGTTGATTCTTTAAAGTTCCAATATCAACTTATCAGAGCTTAGAAGTTTAGATATATTAGAATGTAGGGTCTTAGATCCATTAAACTTTATTTAATCCTTCTATGGATTTGGGTTAGTGAAAATGTGCCACCTATCAAGTTTTTGGGATAGTGAAAGCTTGGGACCATTAGATGAGTAATTTTGTTTTAAAGATTATGTGGTTTTAGGTAACATAATTGTGATGCATGGCATGTTATTTGAGCTCAGATACTTTCAACACGAAGAATTTTCTTTAAATATGAAAGGCTTTGTGTAACATAAGGATGCCACTTGTCAAATTGTTGAAGCCCAGGGACCTTAAAGACTTAAAAACTTTTACAAAATCCATGAACACTCTAGATAACATAGTAATGCCACTTGTCTAGATCTTAGATAAAATAAAGTAGGGCCCATCCCATGAATATTTTGTAAGTCTTTACTGATAGTCCTTGTAATGTCCCCAAATTTATGATAAAGTGATTTAATTAATTTACGTTGTCCAAAAATTAATATTACTTCAAAAGGATGACTTTAATTAATTAATTTTAATTAATATGGAAATAAAATATTAAATAAGTTGGCTTCTTCTAGAAGATTCTTGGGAGCCTTTAAAAGAAGTTGAGGGCAAAGCAATTTTCATCTTTTGTTGCTTAAAATTTTTGATGCATTATTGTGAAGCTTGAATCTCTGATTCGGCTAAATCTCTGAGGATGCAAACCTTCAACAGATTGCAGAAGAGTTGGACAAAAACCTAGCTCTTTTCAGGGGTGGATTCATGATGGAATTCATATCGAGCTTATTGATCAGATCTGGGGTTTCAACAATCATTCACTTTGATAAATCAGTGGCTGGAAAGGACAAAATACAAAGGTTTCCAGGTATTTATTTCATTAGTTTTTGATTTAGAAAAATATAGATCTTCAGATTAGGGGTCTAGCATATAGGCTATGCTATACTATATTTCACCACTATACAAAATTTGTACAGATCAGTACTAGGCTGTACCATCTAAATCACAGATTGAAGAAGGGCACCATTCACAGTTGCAGGCCACAAGGTAGTGCAGAGACCAACATTGGCTGACTGAAGACTGACGTCGGCAAAGTGGTTGACTGACATTGACCGATGATGGTAGTCTATTGACTGATGACGATAGTCTATCGACCGATGACAAAAGTATAACCAATGGCAGTGAATATGTTTTTGACACAGTGACTAGATCCACACAGATCCAGGGTTTATTTCTAGTTTGCAAAAAAATTAGGTTTTTGAGACCATATTTGTGTTATTTTTATTTGCATGATAGAGTCTTGATATTGTAATTGTCCAGAAGAATAATAAGTTCATTGATTAGCTAGTTGAAACTTTATACTGCGGTTTATTTATTCATTTGAATTTATCTCCAAAATTGCATCTTTATTCATGCTAAAACATCAAAAAGGGTAAAATACAGAAAAGCAATCCAAAATATTTAGTTTCTAAATTTAAAGGGAAATAGGGGATATTTCAGTGGTATCAGAGCCAAGCATCTTGCCAGCCTGTAGGGGTGAATATATTTTATCTTTATGCATTTGGGAAGATTTGATATAACCCATAGATACTTTACATGCAAAAGAGCTCAGTACGAGCGTGAGTTGGGTATAGAACAGGAACCTATCATGGCAAAAGAATAGGGGGATGCTCAAAGAAATCAGGATGAGGTAGAAAGAGAGATGATGAGGACTCTCATCACTACTCAACCCAGGATTGTTCAGGCTTTAGACTAATTACAGGATACCATGGAACATTTGGAGGTGGATAGACACAAAGGTAGGAGGAATAGATCAGTTTCAGTGACAGGTAGTCATCATAGCCATCAGTCTAGTTAGCATAGTCATCAATCCCATTCTTCAGTTGGGAGCTCTCGTCATTCCTCCAGGAGACATCACCATCATACGCCTACTCCAAATAGGCCATTGCTTTCCTAGTTCATACCAGGTGAACAACCAGTGTAGGTGGAACCACCCAAGGTTGGATTTTAGGAGTCAATTTTGGCGGTCACCGCTGAGTGGAGAGCTCTACCTTTGAAGGTTTAGGAAGTCTTTCTTCTTCCTTAGTATTGTGTACAGCATAGAGATGCAGCTAGATTCAGAGGAGATCATGGTCATAGACCACCCTAGCAATTAAACTATGACCTCAATCGAGCTACTGGGAAGATCACATTGGCTACATATGATGGTATGGGTAGTACGAGTGCACGTGCTTGGGTGCACAAGTTAGACATATATCTATCCTTGAGACCCATGCCTAATCGTGAAGCTATTCAATTTGATGTCTTACATTTAGATGGGGTTGCTTATGATTGGTGGCATCATGGATTGGTCACCCAGGATCATGCCTTAATTTATTCCTATGTAGAGTTCACTGAATGATTCATTACCCAGTTTGATCGTAAGGACACAGAGCTCTACTATAGAGAGTTGGCACATCTTGGATAGACTGGACAGGTAGAAGCATATGTTAATGAGTTTCAGTGTATTGCAGTTATGGTACCTGATATGCCCCAGAGGTATAGCATGATGTTATTCATTGAGGGATTACAGGATAGACTTAAGGGACTGGTATGTGCTTTCCAACTAGCCACTCTTAAGGATGCCATTGATGTGACATTGAGACTGGATACTGTTCCCACTTCTTATCAGGTAGATAAGAAACCATTCACAGACTCTCAGGCTACACAGAAGGCCAACACACCACAAAATAAAGAAGGGTCATCTTCTATAAACCCTTGGATGAATCAGGAGATGAGGAATGACTTGAGGAGGAAAAAGTTATGTTTTTCCTGCAAAGATCCATGGGAACCAGGACACCGTTGCATGGGTAAAGGAAAGGTTCATTTGATTGAGGTGACTTTTGAGTTAGGGGATGAGGAGGTTCTTAATACTGATATTGAGGATAATACAAAAGATGTTGAGCAGGTTCAGACACAGTTGGAGTTATACACTCCTGAGCCTTTGGCATCAGCCAAAGTAATTATGGCTACCCTCTCTAGTTATCCTAACTTTCATGCCTTTTGGTTGAAAGGTACACTTAAGGGCAAGTGGGTCATGAGCTTGGTAGACACAGGTGCTACACATAACTTTATTGACTAGAAGTTAGTGGAAAGGCATGGATTATAGTATGAGAAGTTTGGTGGTTTTGGAGTAAAGGTGGCAGATGGTGCAGTTTTGGGTTGTACCAAATGGATTTCACAGCTTAGTATTCAGATGAGGGATTACATTTTGACCAATGATTTTTATGTGCTTCCTTTAGAGGATTATGATGTGGTCTTGGGCATGCAGTGGTTACAGGGTATTGGGCATTACATTATTGATCACCACCGTATGCAGTTAGAGTTCCTTTCTGGGGGAAAGAAGACTATCTTGAGGGTAGCACTAGATGGAGGACCTAAGGAGGTGTCATCTCGCAGTATGGAAACTCATTTTATGGGTGATGAGGTAAATGATTCTATTTTTTACATGACATTTTCACTCCCAATTATGAGTCATCATCCCTATGGGGATTTGGAGAGCATGATAATCAGAGTAGCGTAGCGGTATTTTGTGAAGACTAAGGTATGTGATGGTGAGTTTGTTAATTACATATTGAGAATTATCACACTACTCTCTAGGAGAAATAAGGAGAATTTATTCATAGATATTTTGCAGCATAGTGTTTCAGATAGTAGAGTTTTCAAATTTTTGAGAATGATATGGAATCCTAGAAGTTGGTGTTGGGTATCAGGGGTGAATTACTTGAGGACAAGCAATCTCCAAGAAGGGAGGACTGTAATGTCCCCAAATTTATGATAAAGAGATTTAATTAATTTAAGTTGTCCAAAAATTAATATTACTTTAAAAGGATGACTTTAATTAATTAATTTTAATTAATATGGAAATAAAATATTAAATAAGTTGGCTTCTTCTAGAAGATTCTTGGGAGCCTTTAAAAGAAGTTGAGGGAAAAGCAATTTTCATCTTTTGTTGCTTAAAAATTCTGATGCATTATTGCAAAGCTTGAATCTCTGATTCAGTTAAATCTCTGAGGATAAAAACCTTCAGCAGATTGGAGAACAGTTGGATGAAAACCTAGCTCTTTTCAGGGGTGGGTTCGTGACGAAATTCATATCGAGCTTATTGATTAGATCTAGGGTTTCAATAGTCATTCACTTTGATAAATCAGTGGCTAGAAAGGACAAAATATAGAGGTTTCTAGGTATTTATTTCATTAGTTTTTGATTTAGAAAAATATAGATCTTCAGATCAGGGGTCCAGCATATAGGCTATGCTATACTATATTTTGTCGCTGTATGGAATCTGCATAAATCAGTACCAAGCTGTACCAGCCAAATCACAGATTGAAGAAGGGCACCATTCGCAATTGTAGGCCATAGGGTAGTGTAGAGACCGACATCGGCTGACTAAAGATCAACGTCGACAGAGTGGTCAACCGACATTGACTGATGATGACAGTCTATCGATTGATAATGATAGTATAACTGACATCAGCAATTGTGTTTTTGACACAACGACCAGATCCACGTAGATCTAGGGTTTATTTCCAATTTGCAGAAAAATCAAGTTTTTGAGACTGTATTTGTGTTATTTTTATTTGCATGATAGAGTCTTGATATTGTAATTGTCTAAAAGAATAATAAGTTCATTGATTAGCTAGTTGAAACTTTATACTGCGGTTTATTTATTCATTTGAATTTATCTCCAAAATCGCATCTTTATTCATGCTAAAACATCAAAAAGGGTAAAATACAAAAAAGCAATCCAAAATATTCAATTTTTGAATTTAAAGGGAAATAGGGGATATTTCAGTCCTTCAGACATTTAAAAACATAGGAAACACTAGGATGAAATAATATTAGTTCTATTAGTCCAAATAAATCATGAAAATCATGAAAATCCAAGGTTTAAGATTAATGAAAATGACATTTCAAGATTTTATTTTCAAATTTCAAATTTTTGTAACTTTAGAATTCAAAGATAACCTTTGGACTTATGTAAATTAAGACCAATGCAGTGAATGTCTAAGGCTATAAGGACCTAGAATAAATATGTTCAAGAAATAGTTGGTCCCCATAGTATTTAAAAAATGGGGTGTGTGTGTTAAGGCACAATAGAGTGGAGTGGACAATGGCCATAATTATTTATTAATTTATAATACTTATGGAATGTGAGGGATACAACACATAAAATCTAAATACTATACATAAATATTAATGCTGAAAAAACATGATTATCCTATATAACTAATACAATTACTTAACTCAAAATATTGGTTCACCAATTTTTATCGATGTTTAAGATAGGTCATGTAACATATGGAATTGAATGGCATCATGAAGTGTACTAGGTGATAATTATGAAAATCAATATTATATACCTATATTAATTTTTTAAAAGAAACTTCAATTAATGGCCATGAAGGGAATGTTCCAATTGTGTAGTAATTGGTTTGTGAATGTCATGACCAAGAAATGAGATTGTTAAACATTACAAACTTGACATGAGAAAATGATATTTGAACATGCCAAGGTAGAAAGAGTTGGTAACAAGCTAATAATAATGGTTACAAGCCCAAAAACTAAAGTATTGGCTAAAAAAGGGAAATTAGGTAGTAGTGATTGTAAGCTTATATTGGGAACCCATAGTTGTAATGATAAAAGAGTGTAGGCCCACATATTTATAGTGAGAGAATAGTTATATAGATCTAGAATAAATGGTAGAAGTATATAGGAAGGTAGGTTGGTATGAATTTTTAAATGTACACCCCCTATAAATGAGCTTAAATCATTGGCCTTTGAAATTATGTGTATACAAATGATACAGGTAGGAACCTATAGTAATGGAATACTAACATGTAGTATTTGTAGGAAAGATATAAAATAAATGTAGGCCTACAATTATAGGGTAATGCATCTACAAAAATTTGAAACAACTGTCAATGATAAGGTAAAATAGATTTCTTTATTGCTCTTTTTTTTAACTCCTAAGTAGTTAGATCTTGATTTGAGGGAAAAAATGAACACCTCCTTTATTTATAATTTCTTGTACAATATGAGGTTGTGGACATTAATCATTAAACAAAACCTTACTAGATCAATGATATGAATCTTCATGGATCTATTATCAAATACCATCTCAATCTCATACAAATTGAGCCACCATATATACAGTTTACCTTTGTGATCCTTTTACTCTTAGTATTAAAGTAAAGCCTAGTATCTAGGTTGAAATTTTCATGATTTGGTGAATTTGACATGTTAAATGACTTATTGATATTGAATGACTTCTATGTGATGAATAAATTCTTGACAAAATTATTATAACTCATTGAGTTGAGTGATCCTTTACTTCTGTGCATTAGATAAATCTAGACTAAGTTCTAATGTGTCCTTAGAGTTTTAATTTAAAACTATATTGGGAGGAAAGACTTATTACCATTGATAAATTCATATATTGTAAACCATATGATGGTATTACATGTATTTCTATAATCCCAAAAAACCTTTGAGAGGTGGCTTACTTAATTTTGGAAGTGTAAGGCTATTGTCTTCGTCAAGATGTTATCCAATTCTTTGTTGGTAAATTCCACTTGGCCAGTGGATTGTGGATTGTATGTAATGGATTTACTATGGTGAAGCTCATATGAATACCTATGGTGAAGTTCATATTCATATAAAAGAAGTACAATCAAATCAGATGTGAACTATTCTCCTTGATTTATGATAATTGCATGTAGGAATTCATATTGTATAGATATCTCTTTACATAGAAACTAAATAAACATTCTCATCTCATGCATGTTTGAGTACCTTTACCTCCACCCACTTAGTAAGATAATATGTACAAATTAAATTTTGTTCCCTTTGATTGGAAGGAGGATATTTTAGACCAGCAAAGTCTATACCCCACTTCACAAAGGGCTCTTAAAAAGTTTGGGGCTGAAGTCATTATAGTGTGTGGGTTTATATAGACACTCATATTTGGTATTATACACTTGAAAATGTGTAATGTGACCAAACCTTAACCTACTTGAATTATGTTCACGTAAATGATTATTATTTTCCATTCCTCATATCCATGTACTCTTATATGGGCCCGACACTTCTATGTTTCCATTATTGTTACACATGATCTTCTTAGTCTTTTCCCATACAACTTTAAATCATTTGAAGAAAATTCCCTACCCTCATGTCACTTTTCCTATTTTATAGACAAGTTATAAGAGATTTTGTAATAAAATAATAGTGTCACTAATCAATTTAGTATGTGACAAATCTAAAATAAATGCCTCAAAATTTATATCTCTAATTTTTTAAAATAAATGTTTATAAGATATCTATACTTTTATATTTTATTATATGATGATAAAGACTTCTCCCTTAAGTTAATTTTATAAATAAAAAATGTCACTAAACTAATTTATTATATCATATGATGACATGGTTTTTACTTAGTGAAGGTGGACATATTTAACATAGTTTTCCTAAAATATTTTTACTAGAAAATGCCTTTCATCTTCTATTTTACTTAAATTATATATTTTATGAGATATTTATTCTTATATTTTTTAATGGATAAAGATGACCCTATAATGGTAATGTTTTTTATATACTAATTATTTGTTTGTTTAGTATTTTATAAATACTTCTATAAAAATTGTTATAAATAAAAAATGTATCATATTATATGATGATGACGATTTGCTCATCAGATTAAATTGGTTTTAAAAAATAAAAAATAAAAAATCTATGTTATTATATGATGATGAAGACTTGTCATTTAAACTAATTTATTGAATTATATGATGATAAATCTTAAGTGCATATGAATATATTTAACACTTTTAAAAAAATAATTGTACTTTATTTTTTAGAAAAAATTGTATTGATTTTTTACAACTATATCCTAAAATCATATTAAAAAATATTTTTCTTGAATAAATTTATTAACTAAATACTTATCTTAGGTAAATATATGTAAAAGATGCCAAAGATATCATTCTCAAGGCACCTATATTATATTTGATTTGGTCTTGGGAATTTTATCTCTCATCTTTTACATAGATTTATCTAAATTAGGTATGCTAGTAGCATCTGAATGTATTGCATTTTACCTCAACATATAATACATGAAACATTTCATAAAAAATTAAGTGTGTAATATATAAATTGAATTATTTTTCATATTCTTATTGTTCCTTTAATTATTGTTCATAATGGCAAAGTATTTTGACCTAGATGATACTGTGTCATAATTATATCCATTTTTTTTTGTTTAGAACCTAAGGTTAAATAATTCATATTTGGTGTTATATCATCATCTATGAGAAAACCATTATCATTGGTGGTGCTTATCAAATTTATTAGTTTATTTGTGTATTATTCACATTGACATTCATTATTCCATGGTGTTTATATATCAAGATCTCTTGTTCCCAACATCTTTATTTCAGTAACTTCCATTATTTGGCCACATTATAGCCTATATATTATTTCCAACTCATGTTCCATTGTGTTTTGTTGATTTAGGATAGTATCCTCATGTTTAGAATCATTATGATTTTCAACATCTTCTAAAATATTCCTTTATTTGACATGTCAAGGATTATAATTGAATGACTCCTTATTTGATTTTATTTCATCATCATCAAGTTAAATCTATTTGTATATCAAGAAATGACTTGTAAATTAATAAATCCGGCCAACAAAAATCAACCCATTTATATGATTCATGTGCAGGAGGAGGCAAACCTTGGGAATACTCTCACAATGGTTGTGATACTCCCTACCTCCCATTTTTTTAATCTCTTTTTGACATTGAATTATATGTGCAAGATATAAATATCTCAATAAGTGAAACAATTTCCATGTAAAAGTCTTATTATTTTTAGGAAACCTTAAACTCTATAGCAATGAAAAAATAATAAAATGCAATAATAGAGATAATTAAACAGACAAAATACCCAACATGCATGAGACAAAACACCATATTTTTGTGGTAAAACCTTAACAAATCTAAGGAAATATCCACGGTGAAAGATATAAAGATTTTTTAATTCCACGATGAATAGATTACATGCAAACTTGATGTGTAGAGTTCATGAGAAATCTATAAAGATAAATATGCCTAATTGGCAAAGCACCATTAGGATTCCTCCTCCTAAAAATAGAGTGGAAAAATGCCATTAGGACTTTCCTTCATAAAAATAGAATTAGGTGGAATTAGTCTTCATATAAATAGGAATTCATCTTTAAGGGTTTGACTCCCCTTAGACAATAGTGGGGGGGGGGGGGGTGGGTTTAACCCCCCACCCCTATCAAAGAGTAGTCTATAAACTGTGCTATAAAAGGATCCAAAATTTAACTTTGTTGTCACATATCTAACAATTCTTTTCTCCATCAATGAAATATTTTTTTTGTTTATCATAGTCATACTCTTATTTCTTAGCCACTAGTTTGAACACCTCATGCACAACATTCAAATTTACAAATACTCTATTGATCTCTGATAATAGAAGCTCCAATAACATGGGATATGTTTTTTATGCCCCAATGTCTCTTTTAAAAATTATTTTATTTAAAAGTCTCTTAAATGCTCTTGATGCTAATTCATCTGGGTTTTCAATGTGTGCAAGCCACATCAAAATTTTATTATAAGTATCAGATATCTTCTCTACTTTTGATGCATAATTGATAATGTACTTGACTACAACATGTTTAGAATGAATGGGTTGCCAATCTATGTTTTATCTCTATAGTTGTAGTGTGGAGTGATTGTGTGTATTTACTCTATCATCATTTCTTGTAGGTTAAATTATCTCATGTCTTTACTTATATAATTTTACTTCTTCAAGATTCAATGGCCATTTTCCCAATCAAGGTTGTTCATATTTGGTGCTTCATCTAATCATATGAATCCCTGTAAATGTATATGTTGCCATTCATATATAAACCAATAATCTTTTGATTTTATTCCTTTGTACAATATCTCCTTATAGAAAATTGTATGTCATAAGTGCATGTAGTGTGCCACTATATGAGGATAATCAGTTTATATTCATCAATTTTGGGCTTCTCATGGATTTGTTGGTTCTATTCCTAGAATTAATACATGTAGATTAGGCCAACACATATTAACTCCACTTAAAGTGAATACAATGGTAGAAACCTAAGTTGATGGGGCATGTCAATCAATTCACCATGACATTTTCTCAATAGGGCCTTATACCCATCAAGGTAGTTCCAAATCACATCAAACGATTAGGTAAATGCAATTTGGGCACATTGTCCATATGCTCACACAACTCATTGAAGCTGATTGGCATATCTCAAAAGCTCTTTTTCACAAACATTACTGAAGAATTTTGTAGATAATGTTTCATGATTATGCTCATCATGTATTATATAGATCATGAATGCTGGCCAAAATAGTGATTCGTATATTGAAATAGATGTTTAAAACATTCTTGAAGATGTGATCATCAACTGTGGTTCTATCCAATCACATATTCCATCAAGAAACAATGTTGGAAATGTCACATCAAGTAATCCTAATGTGGCATACTCATTTATAATAGATGCTCCAATATGCGACTAATCATTTAGTGTTTTACGATTGTCATTAGGATTATTTACCCACACATGGATTAATTCCATATCTCTTGGGGCATTTGGTGTTTTGGAGGCCATTGATGTCATGTGATTAATTATATTTAATTCATTCATCTCCATCACTGGACTTATAAATACAACTTCATTTACATCAGAATCAAATTGCATATGGACATATTTTAACTAATTAAAGACATTTTTATTGAATTTGGGTAGAAGTTCACTAAGAACATTTTCATCAACCTGAACATTTAAATAGAACATTTCATGTTCTATTTTGTATTTAAGTACTTTATATACTATCTCTCTATTAATAATAAAGTTGTAATTTGTTTTGTGTTTCCTCCCCACTATAATCGTCAATAAATATTTTATTCGATGTGGAAAACTTATTGTATGTACTTTATATTTATATTTACCTTTAGTTATGTGTGTGACTTGTAGGATTGGGTTGACATGATCTATTAAAATTTCCTCAACCTGTGTTAAGTTTTTAAGTTGTGGTACTTATAGCCTAGGATCCATATTGTCTAATTTTAAAATCAGTGTTGGAATTTCTCTTGTCAACATCTATTGCATACGAGGCCTTCAAGTGTTCGATAAAAATTCATTCCAATATACCTTCTTGAAAAATATAACACATACTTGATGAACCAATATTATCTAGACCATGTCAAAACGCCACTTGAAAATTATTCAAATCTTTTCCAAGCATTCCATTGAGATTAGTTATATTTTATTCTCTTTTAATTTTTACATCTTGTATTCATCTTCTTAGTCTAGGTTATGATGTTGAATCTTCTTCTAAATCATTATTTTGTAAGTCTTTTTCTATGTTGTAATGTTGTCTACTATGGTATATAATTATTTTATGTATTGTTTGTAACATTGACATCCACTACATTTTGAGTTACATTCTCTGGTGTTTCAAGCACATGATCTATCAATATTGATTTTGTTTCTTCAAAATTAAAGTCAATATTAGTAATTGATAGATGATAGTGAATTTGAGACGCTTCACAAAGAATTTATTATTTGTGTTGTCTTTCTATCTCAATCAATTGATATGAACACATTTATCTTTTTAATACATATTTCTCATCTTGAGGTGTTTGTGCGTGAATGTTTTTCATCTACACATTTTTTAAAAATAACAATTTTTAATCTTGATTAGAATAGAACATTGCATTTGACCATATTGGGATTCGAAATCAAATCAATTCACTTGTAAATGTAAGTCCACACCAAAACACTAAACCATGACTTAGATAAAAAATTAATAGAAAATAATTATCTTGATATTGTTAGATGTTGCATGTGTAAAATAAATTATGAAATAATGTTCAAAATAAAATGAAACAACTAAATAAAAAATACACAAAAATCAAATAATGTTATCCCAATAGAATTTTAGCTTTGTATGATTTGAACTCGGATCAATTTACTTATAAATGTAAGTCCACACCAAAACACCAAACCATATGACTTACATTAAAAATGTAATAAAAGACACTAATCCTAATATTATTAGACCAAACCATATGAATTACATTAAAAAGACAATAAGATCAAACCAATTATAATATAATTTTTTAAAAACAAAAGTGAGGAATTAACTCTATGTTGGCCTTTAATAAACTACTTATCCAAACTAAACATTCTACATGTCATTCTCTATTTTGCCACTCCAATTAATTTTCCCATTCCCTATATTTCCATTACTCTACAATGATTTGTAAACATTTCAATGTGTATCTTCTATTTAAATTTGTAAACATTGTTTGGTTCATTTCTTATCTCATATTTTAGGGTAATTTTTTAATATCAAACAAATGTCTTAAAATAATGTTTAAATAATATCAGATAGTTTTCTTTAATATGAAGTAAATTTTTTTAATTCAAAAAAAATTTAAAAAAGTGTGTCAACTATTTTCCCATAGGTACTTCCTTACAACCATTTAGAATGCTTCTTTATGTAACTTTATTTATTTAATATATTTTTTTCTATAAATTTATTAAAGACAAGCTAACCACTTAAATGATTTTATTTATGTGTGATATTGTTAATGTATAATACAAACCTCTCTGAAATGAATTGTGAACTTCCTGTAGAGTATTTTATAAATATTTTTTGTACTAGTTTTCTAAAGTTCTTGAAATTATAGTTTGAAGAGTGGATTTAAAAACTGACCATTCATAATTCAAAACATTAGAACAAAAGTAACCTATTTAAAAAAAATGGATTGGGTATTTTGAATTATGTAGATATTAACATCTATGTCCTCAAATAGTTTGGATTACAATAATATGAGTAAGCATTCATCTAAATCAAGTTTTCTTTTAAATAAACTGTGATGACTAAAAGGAATAAACAACCTCTAAATTAATGTATTAGTTTAACCCAAAGGCTATAAGGTTTAGACCTACCGATTCAATTATAACTACACTAGGTACATCATAAGTTCTTGACTACATAAGAAATGTGACAAATAAAAGGATAAGCAATTTGTAAATTAATGTAGCAATTTAGTCCAAAATCTATAAGGTTTGGACCTATTGATTTAATTATAACTATTCTTGGTGCATCACAAGTTCTTTTCTGTGGAAGAAATTTAAGCTCTGAATATTCCCTGGTTACAATTATATGGGAATAAAAATTTAATTGAATAATGATTTAATTTTTAATTAATTTTTATTTTTATATTGTTTAAAAATATAAATGGTGCAATAATAATTTGATTGTAAACAAATAATATTTATGTTTTAATGTCTAAATTATATGTATGACAGATCTTGTATTGGTAAAATGAATTTTATTATGTCCTATAGTTTGCTTGGTATCATTAATGTTACTAAAATTCTTGATTGATTCATTAAATCTTACAAATTTGGTTGATCATAAGCCATAATGTTTCATTTTATATATGGTGTTCCATCTAACCATTGAAACTAAGGAAACAAAACCCTAATAGCTATACCTAGGTCTAAATTTGATGTTTGTATATAGCCATATTTACTCTTTTTTTCTATTTTTTTGGCTATAAAATACAATAAATTTAAGGTTAACCATCAACAAAAACAAACCAAAAAAATGGAGTCCTCATTATTCTAATAATTGGAGATCTGACCTCTTATTTAACTAGTAAGAACCCCCAAACCCTCTAACCTTATTATTTAACTAGTAAAAACCTTGTTTCACTATTTTTTCTTTTATTTTCTTTTTTATAGAGAGTAAAAGTTAAAGAAAAATGGGGTGGTAGAAATAATTGGTTGTGATTATGCATGCATGAATCCATATGGTTGTAGATACTCCTCTTTATCTAGGAAGGATGACTTGTAGATAAAAAAAACATTTGAAAATGGCTGATAGGTAAGGTAGGTGGGTGGACTGCCTAGCGAATGCTAGATCCAAAAAGTACAAGACTTACTTGGAGGCTGTTAATCCACCTTTAGACAAGTTAATGTTAAGCAAAGTGCTGATAATAAAGGTTGCATGAAGTAATGAAAGTATCAAATCATAATGAAATAAATACTTTTCAAAATAAATGCTTATTTTAACAAAATAACATTAAAGATAAATGCTAAACTATTAAGGTCTGGTTCAAGTGGTTGTTGTTGACTCTGTGTAGTGACAGAGGTTAAGAAAAGTGGTTTTTGGTTGAGGTGAATAGGTGTTTAATCTTGTTGTTTTGGTTAAAATGATTTACATATTGACTATCAAAGGCTACTGGTAACCATGGGTAGTTAGGGTATGACCATCATTGATCGACAAATGACTACTGGTGGTTTAAGGTTATCATCAATGGTCACTATGGTTTTGATAGTCTTAGCTTAAGGTGAAGAAAGAGCTTTGGGATTGGTTATAGAAAGGTTCTTAAGGTTGTTTGAGGTTGGTTAAGGGGAATGAGGGAAGACGTAAGGTTTCAAAGGTAATAAGGTCAAGGTTTTGGTACTCTAGATGGTTGAGAGTGGATAAAGGGTGCTTGGTGGAGAGGAGGGTGCTTAGAGTTGCAGAGTTATAACATGAAGAGTGTGTGGGGGTATAGAATAAAAATGGGTGTAAGCTTAAACCACTAAAACTAAATAGCTAAAATAAAAGAAAATAAATCTAAAATACTTAACTTAGCTATTACCAGATTGAATAAGTCTAGAGCTGAGTGATGAACCACTTGAGAATTTAAAACCATGTGGGTAGAGTGATGGTGTTAGGCTCTTCTTATTGAGGTGTTGAAGTAGTTGGTAAGTCTTTGGACTAGATCTAGTTTAGCTCTAGACATACACGAGTATCTTAGTCTCACTCAAAATGATTTTTGTTCCATCCTCTATGGTTCTATCCTTCATCCTATATGATTCCACCTTTGTCCTCTATGATTCCAACCTTCTAGGCATGGGTCTTGGGATAATCTATATGTAATCATCAATGGTCCTAGTTAACCACTACCAATCGCGGGTCAATCACCAACGGTTAGGGAGAAGAGGTCAAAATGGCTAAAATTAGCCATTTTCACTAATGATTAGTGGTTAAGGCATTAGGAAATGGTATGAGGGTATTTAATGGGGAATGGGGATACATGTAGAAGAAGTCTTAGGGAGTTAAGACATTAAATTTTAGGGTAGAAATGGTCTTTAGGATAGGGGTCGCTAGGTTAGCCATGAATTTAGGTAGGTTAGGTGGAAATAGGATTTAACTAAATTAATTAAATATTAAATTAGATAAAGGGATAATTGGGTACAAAAGGGTATTTAATAAATAATTTAATAAAAATAGGGGTCAATGGGTGGTGTAAAGGTTAATATGACATCTACAGCTATAGTGTATAGATTTCTCGTGTTTACATTTTAACCATTTTTGTTATGAAGTTTGTATCAACAAGATATAAAACAAGAATGGAAGGTTGGTAGAAGGTTGAATGCCCCAAGTATTGAAGGAGGTGTTCCCCCTAAAACCAACAATTGATGAGGTGAAGCAAAATTAGGTGTAGGTTTGATAAGTAGATAAGGGAGGAAACAATGGGTAAGATGGTATGAAGTGGAAAATAGGTCACTAAAAGGAGGATAAGTGACAAGTAAACTAGGCCATCCTAATTAGGTGTAATGGATATGGGTGCACTTATAAATGTAAGTCTCTATGCAAAGTTAGCTATGTTATCAGGGGTCTAAAAATTAGGTGAGCTTGAGAAAATAGAATAGGTTGTAGTTTCCAAAATTACCAATGGGTGTAGTCCTAGGCATCTAAAAGGTCAGTGGTCAAAAGGTCATATGATTGATAAGTTAGATAGGTGGAGTGACAATGTTATTTGGTTGGTTAGACATTTAAGTGTGAATATGCACATAAAATGTGACTAAGTACAATATCATAGATCATGCATAAACTAAGTTGTCATAGTTGAGGTAGTTGGTAAAATAATGTTGGCACTAGAAAGATAAGTGTTAGGGTAACTGGGCCATAGCATTAGACATAGATAATATAGGTTACTCCTATAAAATCAAGTCTTTTAGGCTAGGTGTCTAGATTTATAGGGGTCCAAAAATTAGGTGAGCTTATGAAAATAGAATAGGTCATAGGTGTTGGGACCATAAATGGGTCATGATCCAAGGCACCTAAATATTTAGTTTATAAAAGTAGCACATGGTTGCAAGGTTAAGTATGGAAAGGTAGGTATGTAATAAAAATGACCAAGGCAAGGTTGGGCCATAAAAAGGGTGAATGGTAGGCCAAAATGATCAAGTAAGGGGAGGTCATAGGGTCAAAATTACCAAGGAAAGTTTGGGTCACAAAAAGGGTGAATGGTGGGTCAAAATGACCAAGTTGGGTTTAATTAGTTGGTTGGGTTGGTGGAGAATAAGGTGCTCTCAAATGGGTGCATGGTTGTGGTAATATGGTTGTTTAAATATGAAATTGGTTAGTTGGGTGGTTCTCAAATTGGTTACCCAATTTGATGGACCACTTGGTTTGGTAAAAAGGGACCCATTTCCTGGTAAAAGGGTGTAAATTTGGTTGTTAGAGTTCAATGACTCAAAAGGAGAAGACATATGCCTTCTCAAATAGTCATGAAATTAGAAAGAGGTGAAAATTATCCTATTGACAAAGAACATGATGGCAAGATGGGTGGGCACATAAACATAAACCTTGGTCATGCTTTTCATTATTGTTACTTCATTTTCTAAAAAAGGTAGCTTGTTCACGTAGTGTCAAGTAAGCTCAAAATCCCTTGATTTTAGAAGGTAAAAAGGGAGGTGAATGAAATAGGTGGATGGATGATAGTGTAAACTTATTATGGGGATGTCTTGCCCCTTTTATAGGTAACCTATGAACCATTATAGATAAGTCCATGCTTGAAGTTAGTGTAGATTGATTGATGTGGGAAGTCTAATTTTTGACTTTTATGAAAGTTGACTGCATCTTTCTTTGGGATTGTTTATTTTTACTTTTGACTTTAGGTATTTTGATGATTTTGTATGATGTGTTTGGGAAACTGATCGATGTAGGAAGCTTCTAAGTGATTACTAGACAAAATTTTGACTTAGCCATCCTTCAAGGGAAAAATCTACCTTTTAAGCAATTTTGAGTTGTGTTGGGTAGTTGTCCTTTAATGGAGCAGTTTGCATGCTATATACTTTTGACCCAAGTGATATTTGGTATCCAAAATGGATTTTTATGATGGTTTAGACATGGACTAGTCTATATAGGCCTAAATCTTTCCTTTATGAAGGTAAAACCATAGCACACTAATGTTGATGATAGGTAAAAGAGGTGGTTTAAGTGACAACAACCATGGGGATTCATCTTATAAGAGATAAAAAATATCCATGAGAATCATGCCATGGGTAGAACTATGGTACCTATGTTTAGGATTAGGCTAAGGCTGTGATGGATAACAACACAATCTTATTTTAATCATTATCCTTAAAATAAGGAAATGAAGGTGGTTGAAAGCAATGGATGAGCTTAAGGTAGACACAAGATGACTAAGAACTTGGTTTAAGAAAAGAACATACATGAATATAAAGTATTGATGGGTTTATGTTCTAGCATGTCCCATATCCACATTTATGCGTAATGGTTGATGCCAATTGGGAGTAAATATATCCCCTAGTTAATTTTTGACACTTGATTAGATGTGGAAAAGATTTTAGATTAACAAAGAAAGAGGCAAGGTTGGTTAGGTGATGGTTGGTAGGATTTATGTTTTGGCTTTAATGGCATTTGGTTATGGTTTAGGTTGGTTTGGGTTTTGATAAAAGGTTGGTCAAGGTCAAGGTTTGTTTAACTTTAAAGTTGTTTTGGTATTAGGGTAGGTGTAGGTTGAGGCATAAGTGGCAAGGGTTGGTTTGGTCATTGATTAATGCTGGTAGGAAAAATTTTAAAGCTTGGTTTGGTCATTCGTTAATGTTTGGGTTATTGATTGGTCAAAGATTTTGGAGGGAGAATTCCACCAGATGCTCTTTTCATGAATGGTTGAGATAGAAAAAGGTTCCAGGTGAAGATGTTTTTTAGTAAAGAGGGTTTAAGAGGGATGAATATGAAATAATTTACCTTTCAAGGGTTGTTATTTTGTTATTTGTTAATTGGAGTTCAATTTATAGGTGGTGGATCAGGAAAGATTTCCTTTATGATACTCGGTTGAGGAAAAAATTGTTGGATTGGGCTTGGGTAGGTTTGGGGTCTAGAAATGATGTTGAAAACACCATCCTAGAATAAAGATAGGTTAGACAAGTGTGTTTGATTATTTCAATGAGGGATCTTAGGTGAGGTATGGGTAGCTTGGATAAAATTGTCACTAAGGTTTAAAAAATCTTGACTGAAGGGTTGATTTTGGCTTAGGTTGATAGATGAGTTGGTTGGAGTTGGTCAAAGTTTGGGTTGATCATGGTTGTTTGATTTGGTTTAAATTTTGATTTGATTGGTTGAGGGAGATAGTTTGGATGGTTGATTTGGTTTGTTGGTTTGTTTTGCTTGTTTGTCTGGTTTGATTGGTGAGGTAAGATGACAAATATTTGACCCTTTTATAAAGGGAATCGAATCAAATACAATGTCATTAGGTAGATGAAAATGAGTATATTATAGAGGAATTGGATTAATTTAGTTGTGGTTGAGGTTAGGTTGGTTTGAGATGAGGTTAGATTGGTTTTAGTCAAGTTATTTTGATTTTGGGTTTGCTCTACTAAAAGGGTAGGTGTAATATGCAAAGGGGTTTTGGTTGGTTCCACAAAAAGAGTAGGTGGAATAGGTATGGTTGTTCGGGGTGATTCCACCCTTTGAGGAAGTAGAAGACGTATTTTGGTTTGAGTTGAGGTTTTTCCACTAAAATATGAAGTAGAAGAGGTAAGTTGGTTGGAGGTTGATCCACTAAAAGGGGAAGTGGAAGAGGTAGGTTGGTTGGAGGTTGATCCACTAAAAGGGGAAGTGGAAGAGGTTGATTAGTTGGAGGTTGATCTAATAAAAGCTGAAGTGGAAGAGGTAGGTTGGTTTTCTTAATTGTGGTTTTGAAGGAAAGTTGAGAATGTCCCACTTGGTTAAGAAGTGGTTGGGTTAAGGTTTATTCTTCCTTAGTGATGATGGCAAAAAGAAGTTGGGAAGGATGCACTTGGTCATTAAGTGGATTGTTTGGGGTTTATATTATGATTTCCTTAGTTATAGATTCATTAAAGACTAAATCTAATGAAAAGACATCATTGTGTTGAAGGCTTTGATTATGGATTTCCATAATAATGGGTATAGGAAGAGGTTTAAGGATCAATTGCTTGAAGACATTCAAGGCTAGGTTGGGAGGAACATGGAGAATATATTTTTGAACCTCCTTTTGATTGATAATGTTTTAGACAAACATCTTAAAAAACCCACATATATCTACCACATGTCTGTTTATGTGATGACAAGCACAAAACTCATTCTCTATTAACCAAATTAGTTTTGGAAGAGAACGATTAATGGGTTTGATTTGAGGAAGTTTGATGATAGAAGCCTCTAAGAGTTTTTCAAGGATTGAGGCATATGATTCCCCTCACTTCATACACGTGGAGATAAGGGTGTTAGGTGCTTAGCCAAAGTATACAAAATGCCATATATTATACTCAATTAGAGCACTGATTTTTAGTTTCTCCCCTTGGTAATGATGTCCAAGTGGAATAGCCAATGGGTGAAGGTTTACCACTAGGTGGTGAAATCCTAGTCTGGCCTTATGTCAAGTTTTTGATGTATGATTTTGTGTAAGTGGTTTGGTATTATGTGTACAAAGAAGTGAGGCTAAATTTAATTTACTTGATTAATTAATCTATGTGAGCTAATTATACAAGCAAAAATGTATGCAAGGTTAATTTTATACCCAAAAGAAGTTTTGATTTCATTTGAATGAGCATAAATAGGAGGAAAAACACCTAGATGCAACTAGGTCCCACTGGGCGTGCTAGAGTGTTTTACTATTTTTTAATTTATTTTATTTTTTATAGAGAGTAAAACTTAAAAAATAAGGTTGTGGTAGAAATACATGGTTGTGATTGTGTGCACATGAATATAGATGGTTGTAAATACTCCTCTTTATTTAGGGAGGATGACTTGCAGATAATAAATACAATAAAAAATAATTGATTAGTAATGTAGGTGGGTGGATTGCCTAGTGAATGCTAGATCCAAGAAGTACAAGACTTCCTTAGAGGATACCAATACACCTTTAGACAAGTTAATGTAAAGCAAATTGGTAAAAAAAAGAAAGGTTGTATGAATTAATGAAAGTATCTAATCATAAATGAAATAAATACTTTTCAAAATAAATGCTTGTTTTAACAAAATAAAATTAAAGATAAACACAAAACTGTTAAAGTGTGGTTCAAGTTGTTGTTGTTGAGTCTATGTAGTGACAACAGTTAATAAAAATGGTTTTTGGTTAAAGTGAATAGGTTTTTAAGCTTGCTATTTTGGTAAAAATGATTTACACAATGACCATTAATGGTCACTAGTAACCATGGGCAGTTAGGGTATGCTTATCACCAGTCGATAAGTGATCGTTGGTGGTTGAAGGTGATCATCGAAGGTCACTATGGTTTTGATAGTCTCGTCTAAGGGTGAAGAAAGGGATTTGGGATTGGTTATAAAAAGGTTCTTAGGTTTCTTTGAGGTTAGTTAAGGGGTGTGAGGGTAGAGGTAAGGTTTTAGAGGTAAAAAGCTCAGGGTTTTGGTACTCTAGATAGTTGAGAGTGGTCAGAGGGTGTTTCGTAGAGGAGGGTGCCTAGAGTTGTAGAGTTCCAACATGAAGAGTGTGTGGGTAGAGAATACAAATGTGTGTAAGCATATAATAAATAATTGAACTGAAAGAAAACTAATATATAATACTTAGTTTAGAGTTGAATGATGAGCCACTTGGGAACCTAGAACCACATGGGTAGAGTGACAGTGTTAAGGCTCTTCATATTGAGGTGTTAGAGTAGTTGGTAAGTCTCTAAACTATATCTAGTTCAGCTCTACATATATAAGAGTATCTTAGTCTCACTTAGAATGATATTTTTCCATACTCTATGGTTCCAACCTTCATCCTCTATGATTCCAACTTCATCCTCAATGATTCCAACCTTCTCGACATGGGTCCTAGACTAGTCTATATATATCTATCGATGGTCCTAGTCAACTATCGTCGGTCAAGGTTCGACCATTGATAGCTAGGGAAAAGAGGTCAAAATGGCTAAAATTAGCCATTTTCACTAATTATTGGTGGTTAAGGCATTGGGAAATGGTTCAAGGGTATTTAAAGGGGCATGGGGATGTGTGTAGAAGAAGTTTTAGGGAGTTAAGACATTAAATGCTATGGTATAAATGGTATTTAGGCTAGGTGTTGCTAGGTTAGCCATGGGTTTGGGTAGGTTAGGTGGAAATAAGATTTAAGTAAATTAATTAAATAATTAAATTAGCTAAAGGGGTAAATGGGTGCAAAAGGGTATTTAATAAATAATTTAATCAAAACAGGGGTCAAGGGGTGGTATAAAGGTTAATTCAACATATAGAGCCATATTGTATGGATTTCTAGTGTCTAAACTCCCAAACCTTAATGAATATGGATAGTATAAGAGGATATGATAAAAAATTTATTCATATCCCATGAAAAACACACACAAGGAAGGCCATATGAATCCCCTTCTTCGCAATTGCTCATAGGTCAAAATATAACATTTTGGTAGCATCCCAAATGAAATTTTTTGCCCTGGGTTCTACACAAAAATGACAAGAAACTTTCTAATTACCAATCCCTCCATGCATAGGCTAACTTGATAATCAGATGAAATAGAAACCTCTTCTAAAGGATAACCTTCCCAAACTAAGGAGTCAGCTATTTGAGATGAATGTATCAGGGAGTTTTCTAACTTAATAATTAAAACTTGTGTTTCCAATTCATTCATAATGTCTCTCTAATATAGTTCATTACATGACTTGACATCATGGGAATACTCCCAATAATTTTCCACCTTACACCAAATATTCATGAAATAGTCCATAAGGGGAATCATTCCTTCATAATAGTGTGAGCCTAAGGTTTAATCCATGCATCTTTATAAAAGTAAATGTTCTCATAATTTCAAATCTTCCATCTGACTAACAAGAGAATATACTTATTGTATGCATTAATGAAATTATTTATAGTTAGGCCTTTAGGGAGATGGATTAGAGTGAAAAGCCTAAAAAACAATTTTGAAACTAAATACTTGTGTTTTAAAATTTGGTTCCATAGCTTTTCCTTGTTTGAATATATTATCCACTATAATTTAGATATTAAGGATTTATTCATCTTTTTGAGTTGCCTTAAGCTAAGACACCCACTCTTTTTCCTACATACCTTTTCCCATGAAACCAAACTCATTTTCCCCCCTCCATTCCACTACATAATAAATTTATTTATAGTCTCATTATTCCTTCTAACACTTTTTTTGGTGACTTGAAGACTAAAATTAAGTAAATGGGAATTGTTTGGAGGTGGAATATATACACTGAGCTTAGCCTACCAATGCAATCTATTTACTTTTCCAAGCCATAATTTTATTTTGAATTATGTCAATCATAGGTTTATATGCCCACATGGTGTGTCTCCCAACAAATGAAGGCATTCACAAATAATGACTTGGTAGGGTGCCTTCATAAAAAACCAATATATTTTTGATTCTATAATTCATCAAATGACTCAAATATAAGAAAAAAATATGAGACTTGGAGGGAATTACCTTTTTCCTAGAAACTATCTCATATTTTCCCAAAATTTCATTAATCACTTTTGACTTTTGTTCAGTAGGTTTTCCTAGTAGAACCATATCATCAAAAAATTATAGATGTGAAGATTAACACTGATACTAAACCTTCATATTTCCTTTCACAATAACTCCTTTGATTTCATTGTCAAAGGTATATGTTAGGATGATGAAGAGGTAGGGGGAAAGAGGGTACCTTTATCTTAATACTATAGAGGATTTAAATAACCTGATCAACACATTATTTATTAAGACTGAGAAGGTTGATATGCAATTCCATACCTACTTTCTGTAATCTTCACTGAATCCAAATTTCCCCATTATCTAGTCTATTCCAATTGGATCTATCATAGGATTTCACCATATCTAATTTGATGAGCATATTAAATCTCTTAGAATAATTTATGGAATGTATTTATTTATGGGTAACCACTATCCCATCCAAAATTAGTTTGCCCAATACAAATCCACCTTGTTCCTTAGAGATGGTATCTTATAATCATTTTTTAGATGATTCATGTTATGACCTTAGCCTATTGCACATATTGGATTTTTTTGGCTGACTTGTGGCTATAATGACTTTTAATGAAGTCATATAATCATTTATTTAGATTCATGTTAGGAGTAGGATTAGCATAGGGTGTTTCCATATCATAATTAGAGTATCTATAGGAGGTAGTGGTTAGTATTTTATAATGATATTGTATATTATATTATTTTTATAAGGTTACATATGTTTCTCCATAGAAGTGGCTCATCGTTTATTCATATATTCTAATATAATTTAGTCATATTGTAATATGTTGTGTTTCTACTTTATTGGTGAAGTAATTTCATTACAAGTGATATCATATTTTGCCTCCAAAATCACATTTGGAAATATCAACATAAATATGGCATTGTTTAATAATATCCAATGCATGATTCATATGATACAAGTGTTCCTCCCATGTTTTGATATATATTAAAATGTCATCAAAGAACATTGAGATATTTTTTTGTAGAAATGGCAGAAAAATAGAGATACCAGATATTGATGAGAAGGGAAGAATCATTTTAGAACCCGAGGGAATAATTTATACACACACTAAGAGGTTTTAGACAAGGGTTATTACATAGTATCTAATCAAGTGGAATAATTTTACTAGTGAACATGTGACATGTGAGGATGAAAGATTCCTCCAAAACACTTGTAAAATTATTTATAATGCATATCATGATAACATAATAATATAAATGTTTTTAGGTTATGTTTGGATAACTTATGGCTATCATAACCTTTATAAGTCACACAATTATTTATTTAGATTCATATTAGTAATAGGGTTGGCCTAGAGTGTTTACATAGCATAATTATGGTATATATAGGAGGTAGTGGTTAGTATGTTATCATGATATTGTGATTTATGGTCTTACTGTAAGGTTGTTGAGGTTTCCCCCTCAAAGTGGTTCATCATTTATATATATAATCTTATATATTTCATGAATATTGTTGTGATTATATTTTATTCTTGAATTTATTTCATTAAAATTTTCTATTACCATTGTCACAAATTTATAGATTGAGTTGCACAAGGATATGGGCAAAAAGGCATCAAAATATGGGAAATCTTCTTTCTTGGGTAAGAGAGATAATAAGTTACTATTCCATTCTCTATATACATTCTTCTTTCATCTACACTATTAAATTTCTTCAACCACTTAAGATATCAATTCATCCCAAAGTTTCTTAAAAAACTAAGCTTTAAATCCATTTCATCCAGGAGGCTTTTCTACTCCTAAGCTGAAGATTACATGTTTGACATCCTTTGGTGAAATAGGAGCCATCAGAATTTGGTCCATTCATTCAAAGGCATTTTTAAGTATGTATAGATGAAACCAATTTTGATCACTTGATCTATGTTTTCCATCATAATTTAGTATGGATTTGTAAAAATAAAGTACTTCATCTCATGTCCTTTAGTTCTTTTAGTTATTCAATATATGGGGTGGTTATTTTATATATATGTTCATATTCATGTGTATGACTATGGAGAGATGGTTTTTTTTGTGTTATGATCTATATTTTACATCATAATTTAGTATGGATTTATAAAAATAACCTGCTTCATCTCGTTTCCTTTAGTTCTATTAGTTATTAAAGAGATCCTTGATTTCTACTCCCAAATACTATCCTCATGCCTAAAGATCTTTTATTGTTCCCTTAATAGACTTATTTACATATTAGATAAATATTCATCCCACACACCATGATTTAGAGTCACCTAAAGTTCCCTTAGTTTATCTTTAATTCAGTCTTTATCATTCCATATTTTGGCATCTTGTTTAATTTCTTTTGATTTTTTATAAATAATGAATCACTTTTATCCCTTCTCCTAAGTTTTCCAACACTTTTTTACTAGCTCCTTAAAGGAGGGACCTTGAAGCCACATAAATTCAAACCTAAAAATGTATATTTATGGGTTTCTTATCATGGCCCATTTTGAGGGATATTTTCTAGTGTTCATAGCTAACAAAATGAAAAACTTTAGTCACGAATTTTAGATTTATAGACAATTCAAACACATAAACCATTCTAAATATTTCTTTAGATGTATATTTTATTCTCCATTAGAAGGTGTCTAATTTTTCCCTAGCTATTTTATGGTTGAGCAAAGGTCTCCTTTTATTTTATTCCTTCCCACTTGATTTCTTGGTATAAACTCATTTTGATATATTGTTGTATCTATGCAAAGTTTCTTCAAATTTCCAATCTTATGGAAATTAAATCACCCAAAAGATAGACACTCATAGTACTTGTAATGTTTATATCAACCAATAAAGGAAGAAAGATGCATAACATGGTAAATTGGCTTAGTGAGATCTAACAAGACACACATTCTATCATATGTGCAAATTTCTTATTAAGAGGTGGTCTAATATAAACACACAAATTTAGCAATTTATCCTACACATAGCTTAAGAGCCTATACATCCTAATATTCTAGGGGAAACATATACATCCTAACCCAAATAGGAACTTCTCAAATAAATTACTCTATTGGATTGAAATTAGGAGACCTAATTTGAAGGTAAAGTCTTTCATTATGAAAAAACAAAAGGCCCCATCTAAAGACTTGATCATGATCCTCCAAGTTATGAAAACCCACCTTAAAATACCCTTGGGTTAGGAGCTTAATTTACAATCTAGCACAAAATGAAAAATTAAGTCCCATGCATTGTTGAGGATCCTTCAAACATGGACATGGCCCAAATAATCTGTAAATTAAATCCCTTTTTTAGAACACAACCACATTTATCAATCAAACAATCACTAATTTTCATGACAAGGATCTATTATTTAACTTGGAAAACCAATCCATTTTTCATGGTAATTATTTAGATCTTTATCTTAGGGATACTTGGATCAACATTGGATTTTTATTCCCAAATGATCTAAAGTAGTCCTAAAAGTATTCACCTAATTGAATTGGATTTGATTTGAGTATTGAGTTTTGTATCAATCTATCTAACTAGCTTCTAAAGACTATTATTTGGATTAATTATCTCTTATTCCATGTCATTATTCTCCCATCTCTTGCTCCTTATGAAATATTCCTTCATTCTATGCTTTGAACTTCAAGATTCCTACCTTAATCCTTGGTGATTTATATTTATTTCTAAAAATTCTTCCTCCACCTACTTCACTTCCTTGTTATCCTTATTTTGTTTCACATGTTCCCATAATCCACCCATTTCCACATACACACACACACATACACACACACACACGCATATTAATTATATGTTTTTACTATGTTTTTTTATCAAATTTAATGAACATAAACACTTCATATGCCAACCATACAAATGGGTTTTATTTACCCATGTTTGATATCTAAAAATAATAATTTCATCTCTCTCAACATAATTTTAACATTTAATATATAAAAGAACAATAAATTATTATAATAAAATCAAGCCAGGTATAAATTAAATGTTTTTATTTACCCTATATAGAAAAAATAAATATAAAAATATTTGAAACTTTTTCAAAAACAAATGCTTTATTGCAATTTTCATTGAAATTAATTCATACCACTCAAAACAAGACAAACATATAAACCTAAAGTCGATATTATGACATAAAATAATGCCCTTATGATGGAATCAACATTGTTATCTTTATATGTTGTAGTTTGTAACTTATTCATTATTAAATAATCACACACATCATATTATATACTCTTAAAATGTACTCTTCTCTATTAACATCCTATTTACATTTTTATTTTCTCTACAATGGTGAGAACACCCTAAAAATCCCACAAACACTCCTCACATTCAACATTTAATAGTATTAAATAAATAAATCCTATAGATTAGATCGATGGATATGGTGTACATATGAAGGTTTAATTAATGGGTGTGGTTGGATCAACACTTTTTAAACAATATTTTTGAAGTATGGAAGATAGTGTGAATATTTTATTAGAAACCAAAATTAATTTCAAATTTCTAGTCAATCCATGAATGCGTGGAGTAAGATACTTTTGTGACCAACATGCCTTGACTTATTTTTAGAAGTGGAGACCCCCTTTTGTCATAAATTGAGATATAAATTCCACTATAAAATTCTCTCTTTTATATATTTTAACAATGTTAGAAAACATAAGAGGAAAATTAAAACATCTCCATTCTAATCAATTTCATTTTTGTAGTTATTAAAAGGCTAATTCACATTGTAACTTGATTAATTAGCCAAAATACTATCCCATTTGTAACCTAACAAAACTTTAAAGTTAGTTAGATTCCACCTTCACATATTCCTAAGTCAAAGTTCACATTTATGCTTTATGTCTCTCATGATATTTCTAGCAAGTAGATATGGCCTCAGTTTTAATGAAGATTCATAAGTTAACGCATCCATGTAGGCCTTTATTCATTTCAAAATCTAAGTTATGTTATTTAACCTTTGTGAACATGTTCTAATTTCCATGTCTTTTTTTTTGGTGAAAATATTTGAGTGTTATGTTGAAGTCTCTATGATCCCATTACTATGTTTTGACCACCATGTGTTTGCTTTATAGTGTAAGTTTTATTAAAACATTAATCTTGTTTTAATTTTCAAAATGTGATCATAGATATTTTTATTATTATGTGCATGAGAAAGGGGATAGGTGAGAATATAAATTGGATTTTAAATCTTAATGCATATCCAAATTCTATTGAGGCCACATAAAAACAAATAAGACATTATTTGACTCCATGAACCTATGACCCTCAGATGATTATTGTGTGTTTTCTTTATATTACAAGCTTTATTAAAGTGGTACATGTTTTATAATGTATGTTTTGAATATATTTTTCATGTTTATTTATTCACAAGGAAAGGTGTGGACCTATGAAAATTTAAATTCAATTGAAACATCAACTAAATGTGGACTTCAATTATTGACATTTGAGAGATAAGAAAATCTTTATGACTCTATGACTATGAGATAATGAAAATTTGTCACTTGTGTCACTCCTAGTGAACATAATAAAGAGAAGAGAGGATGAAGATGTATATAATTTATCCAAATGGCCACAATAGATATAAAGTGAAAAGGAAATTATATATGTAAAAAATAATTTACAATGAAACAATAAGCTAAAAAGATCCATGAACAACACATGAAGTCAATTGAAAGCTTGAAGAACTTTAATCATATTACTATGAAGAAATGAGAAATGGTCACCTTTATTACTTTGAATACACATAATAAAGAAAAAATATGATAAAATTATGGAACATAGTGACAAAACTACATAGGATCTTGTCACGTTGCCACAACATACATCTTTTGGACCTCAATAAAGATAAAAGCACAATTGTGAATTAAGTGGATGCCCATAATCCACAATAGATATTTGAACACAAAGTGGTGAACTTCATATTTGTTTGACACTACGATAATTAGGAGGCATGATTAATACATGTACATGGTAAGTTTTTTTAGTTATGATTAAATCCATGAATGTGTAGATAGATAAAATCAAAATGATACAAATTATGAAAATATTTAATATTTAGAAGACAAATTTTCAAGGTTAAGAAATCATTGTGGATTTTTAGTGATTCTATGTATTTAATTTTATAATTTACATTAATGTTTTGTGATTATTTATTTAATTTTTTTGTATTCTTATGATTTATATGTTGTGTTATGAGTTGGTTGGTTGATTGAGTGTATGCTATACCAATAGTTTCATTAGCAAAACTGTGACCCTAATTTCAATATCTATGGATGAATGCATTATCTTATTTTTTGTAGTGAATTTTACTTTTAAATTTATTCCTTAGAAATTGGCACTATGTTTATTAAATTCAAGTGAATGTTGGATTTTGAAAACATTGGTTCTTTTGCACTAGATCACATTGAGTGTTTGCTTTAGTAAAATATAGACAAGGGAAAATCTAAATCTTATTCTCTACCCTAACCTTCCTTTTGATGTTTTTAAATTATATTCCATCTTTATAAAATAACATCATTTTGAATATCCATGTTTTTGGGTTTTTTTAGTATTTCACAAAGAGGTTTGGGTAAACATTTCTGAATTTGTTTGAAAGGTATGAAGACACATTACAAATCAATTATATTCCACCAATTGAAACTTGTGATTTGGGTCATATTACTATTATCCTAAAATGATATGGTGTATACCATCACTTATTGGAGTCAGTGTACAAACCTATATTAGCAGGTAGCTAGTGCTAGAACAAGGCCTACTAATATATGCTAAAATTAACCAAAATGTTATAAAACTTAAAAATAACCAAAAAATAATTTATAAAAGAAAAAAATGATGGATTGACTTGTTAAGACCACTATAAAAATCCTTGGATTTCAACACAATTTCTTAAAAACACTTTCAAGTTCCTTCCCAAATTTCAAATCAATTAAAATAGAACCTCTAAAAAATGTGTTCATACTTACAAAACTGTCATGATAATGTTAAAAGTTGTGCATGAAGATGAATTTTATAGGATAATTCCCTTTCTTTTAGAGGATCTAACTTATGAGTGGTTTATGAGTTTGGCACTGAGTTCATTTGGTTATCAACAAGATATAAAATATGAATTTATATTACAATTTGTCTAGATGATTGATCATTGTTGTTTATATATTCACTTAGCTCTTCTCAAGTTAGATCCGTATGAGTTTGCAAGGTATACTAACTTAATTTTTCAAGGATTATGTAGCACTATTCTAGTTAATCATAGAACCCATAAGGAATCAATCTTATAAATGTATATAAATTGTTTAGATCCAATTATTTCTATGTTTTTAAGAAGAGTCTATTTCAAACACCTTAGCTTTAGATCTTGAAGAAGCTATCTAAATAAATAAATAATTTTTTACTTAGAAAATAGACTCTCCATATGAGATAAGTAATCCTCATTATGAGAATTTTATGTAATTAAACCTCATTTTTATTTTATTTTAACAATATATCTAAATGTGTGATTGTAGGTATGTAAGTTGATGGAAATAGCATTTAGTTTGAGGGCTAAAAAATTGAAAAGAATGAGGAGGACAATTTGATAATGAACCATAAAAAATTGGTTACAGATGTAAACCATAAAGAGAATAAGAAAATCATGATAATCATTGAATAGGTTGAAAATATAGTAAAAATAAGAGAAGGATGGGTAGAAGAGTGGTAACGGTCTCTAGGTCTAAGTGGAGGTTGGTGTGTAGTCTATCATTATCTTGCAGGGTCTGTATGTAAATTCTTAAGCATTGATGAATAGAATAAATATTGTTATAATTTTATATGAAATATAAAAACATGTTAAAAATGTAAGTACATTTTCTTGAATATTACTTGATATTTTTGTATGTTATTATTAAGGATTCCTAAATTGTAGAGGTTTGATAGTACAGACTACAAGGTTATAATCTAGACACATAGGACATTTTTTTATAATTTCATGATTAGTTAAGTTTAAAATATGATTGGTATAGTAGAAGTAATCCATAGATGTCTTAAAACACCCAAAAGGGAATCTTAATATTCATTATATTTTAATAATTCACCTTATTTGTGCTCTCAAGTTTGTATACACAGTACATACTATAACAACTAGACAAAAATGGTTTTTTTTAACATTTTAGGATTGTTCATGATCAAAAAATGATATGGAAAGGTTAGTATGATATGAGAGAGTCCTTAAAAATAAAAAGGACCCAATATTAATTGATAATATATGAATTTGTGCCTAACTTAAGGTCTCAGGTTTGTTAAAGACCTTAAACCCTACCCTAGGGTTTTAACATGCTATTATTGTCATATCTTGCAAACTATCTAGTATAAGTTTATGAAACTTTGTGGAATTATATAAGAGGATGTTACTAATGTTTTATAACAGGTTTCATGACTATAGAGTACTTGTAAAAGGAGAAATCATAGGATATTAGGAAACAGGTCTATGTATTATAGCCATAACCTTGTTTGAGAGTTCTAAAAGGGGGTATAAATCCAAATTAAATGACTAAGAGTGTTTTAAACTTTTTTAGGAGATAAATAAATTTGTTTATAAAGTTTTAATGTGTTTTAATGAGCTTATGATCTAGGTCCTTAATCTCAAAAATCTTAAAAATCCAAATCTCATCCCAAAGAAAATAAACATTTTGACCATTCTAGCTTAAAATCAAGACAAGTTTATTACTCAAGAATCATATTTCTTTCTACCTTATATGAAATCAACACCTATAACATCTAGATCACATAGTGTTATCTACTATGTCGATCAAAACCTATGCGTAAGTCTTAAGATTAGGATAAGGATCAAACTAAGAAGATGACATCCTAAGGACATTAGGTGAACAAAGTAGAGGCAATGAAGAAAACCAAAGTGACATGCATACTCCTAGAGGAGAGGAAAGAATTAATAATTATTTATTTAATAATGATGAGATTAGAGACCAATTTGATCAATATATATATATATATATATATATATATATATATATATATATATATATATATATATATACAATAATCAAGATCAAATACTAGCCCAAATCATTACAATGGGAGGAAAATTAGCTCCTACATTTAATCTTGATCTCCTACAATGTCTAATTTGAGCACCATCTAGACATAACACTCTTATGTGCCAACATGTCTCAAACTAAGATGGGGGAATCCTAAAATAGTAGATCATTAACAAGAAATAGATGATGAATAAAAATTCCCTCAAAATAACCAAATCGAGGCTGATAAAAGAAGATCCACTTTGGAGGATCATTTGTACCAACTCACTCAACAAGTCAACTGACTAGCATCTCAAATTCATTTTGAAGACCATAAATCCACATAATCTATGAGGATAATTAAAATCCATATAAACATCAACATTAATCTAATAAAGCCAAAATTAAGCCAGACCAATAATTCAAATCCTTTAATGGACCCTTCATTAACCCAAGAGTGGAAAATGATGAAGCTCTTCAACAAATAGATCCTTATACTCAGGAAATGAAATATAGATATGAGGAATTTTGTACATCCCCACTAGATATGAGTATTTTACAAATACCCTTTTTGACACATTTTAAAATTCCAAAATTTGATAAATATAAGGGGAAAGAATATCCTCATGACGATGTCTAATTTTTTTTTTAGCATGTGGTTACTTACAATGATGCTTACTTGCTGTCTCTTTCCTAAAAGCCTCATATGACCTACTATGGAATGGTTTATACATTTACCTAAAGGTTACATTACCACATTTTAAGAATTAATAGATAAATTTGTGAGACATTTTTCCTTTAACATTGAGAATGATATTTCTATAATCAATCTTAATGTAAGAATATCTAATAAACAAAACACCATTTTGTGTTGTTAAAGTGATATATGTAGTTAGGATTCATAGATGAAGTATTTTGGGGGTGTAGGTATGTGTGTGGGATCCTTCAGGATCTATTTGTTGTCCTAGAGTCATAATGAGTCATCAAGAGCCATAAGAGCAAGTTTTATGGGTATTTTGAGTTTTTCATCCATAAGTGTAAATTGGAAATTCAAACGATGCAACTAAGCCTAGAAGAACCATGGAAATGGTATGAATTGAATAAAGAGGGAATGTTGGTTGAAGGGTCCAAGAGGTCATTTCAAGGGTAATAGAAGTTAGTTTAAGTCTAAATCCTTAAAGACTTTAAAATCAAGAGATATGTTAAAAAGTGTAATTACCTCTCACACATAGAGTTGGTTATGGTAAGAGAGTCTTGATGTAACTACCAAAACCAACGTAGAAGCTAGATGAGTAGGGAATTAAAGGTAGTGGTAGGAATATTAGGAGAATATTTGGGATAGAAAGAGAGCTTAGAGAAGGAGAGATAGGGAGAAATGAAAAGAAGATTGTTAAAACCTTTCAAGAAGGTTGTTGAGTCCTTTCATGGACTGTTTATGTAATCAAGAGTGATTCAAATGAATAAAGAGCAGATTTTTTTTGGTTAGTTCTCCATTAAAAGGTATATTGATTTTACTAGTTCATCTGTTGCTTCAAAAAAGTTCTTAAGGCCATGAACAATATCTGTTGTATGTTTTTATATGTTTGAGACCAAGAATACTTGATTATAGTTAGTAGAGAATGATTTAAAGGTCTCTCAAGATTGTTAAGGTAAAAAATTAATACTAGTTTAAATGACACATGTGCATCATACAGGCCTCATGGTGGTTGAATGGAGTGTTTTAAACTTGATAAACTAAGTAAAAGGGCATCTCTATGCATGAAACCCTATTTAAGCCTTTGATAGTCAAATAAGAAGGTATGTATTATTGTTTATTAAAATATAGGTATCAAGGAGATAACTATGATATCTGAGATGATCTAAAGATAATAATAGGTTTGGTGGAATGATAGAGTACTGGATTGAATTTAAGTATAATTGTAAAACATAATACATAGTCAACTTGTCTTTAAACCCTATACACATAGTGAGAAACCCTTACTTCCATAGTCAAATTCCAAGAAAATAGAGTGTGTAAGAAGGAAATGAGTAGTTATTGGATTGGTGGGGTGTTAGAATGAGTGAAAAGGATAATAATTATCAATAATAATCCTTTAAAAGCTTGGAACCTACTGAATGTAAACAAACCCCATGTATACAGTTAAGAACCCTTGTTGTAATAAAGTAAATGCCAAGAAATGCATGTGTATATGTTTGATAAAGTGTATTATTTAAAATATTGGTAAGGAGAATAAGTTATTGGATAATCCATTTTAAGTGGGAAACCTTTTGGAAGCACACAAGATATCAAGAAACCTTTACACAGTCATCTATAATGCACAAAAATTTGAGTTTTGCTTATTAAGAGCCTTAACAGGAATGAGAAGTGATTCTAAAATATTTGGGGATATGGAAAATGTAATAATGGACCTATGAAAGGTCTTAGTTCCCTTAGAAACTACCTCAAACAAAATATTTTGAATTTTTAAAGCTCTTGGCCTCTATAATCAACTTCCTAGGGTTTATAAACCGAAAATATAATAAATGGAGTTTTAACTGATGAAAATGGTAAAAATTTTGTAATCACTTTTATTTAGGTATAAGGAAAAGGAATCAATTTTTTTTATTCTAGTACTATACCATATGGTATGCTTTGAGTTTTGAGCATATAGAGGGCTAATAGGCCTAATTGGCAAGGTGCTTATGAAATGCTATATACAGAGAGAGTTAAACCTTAAAACTTTATGTAAAGATGAAAAAAGATATATTTTGGTGAAATATGGGTTTATATTTTGTAGAGGAATCCTTTTTTCACCTTTTTCCTTTGTTTGAGAATTTTATAGGTGAAAAAAGGCTACAAGCTATGTAGCCTCACTAGTGTGTCAAAGTGTGACAATGGATGAAATAGGTTGATTGAGAGGTTGAATGGGATCAAGATAAGTGTAATTTTATATATTAATATCATATATGAATATATATTGAGTCCATGAGACCAATGACATGCTTAGGTGCTTTGTGCCTTGAAGTTGTGACTAGTGTGAAATTGAAGAGTGAGTTGAGTGGAAGGAGAAGTAATAGTGAATGAATGTGAGAGACTTATGAGAGGTATAATAAAAAATATAAGTAAATAAAATATGTTTAATAAATATGGATAATTAAAGGAGGCGATTAATCCTATCAAATAATTGAAAGACTATGTTAAGGATTGAACCTAGTGAATGACATTAAGCATAAATAAGTTGATCAAGCAAGTTCAAAGCCAAGAAATGGTGGTTATGAATATTTTTACATATAACTCTACATAAAATATTTATAATACTAAACAAAGGATCAAATAGAGTCTTTCATCTTTTTTATAGTGATGGAGAAGCCTAGCTAGTCACTTTCGATGCACCATCCCTAAGAAAGAATTGGCTAAAATCTTCATTGACAATCTTAATCTAGAATTAGAATATAAATTAAAATTAAAATGTGCCAAGTCATTAAATTAAATTATATAAAAGGGTATACAAATTAAAAAATCACTTATTGAAAGGGGGATTATCAAGTTGTTTACCCGAAATGAAAAAAATCAAAGTCAGGACAATGCTTCTTCAAGTAAGCCCAAGATATTTAATAAAAAAGATTGTGGTTGAGGACATATTAACTGATTCTAAACATGTAAAAATAATGAAATAACTTCCCATACTACCAAAAATCAAAATATCTCTATAATTACTATACTAAAAGGGAAGCCAAGGACTAAAATAGGAAAACATCGTCTTACAAGTCTTAGTGTACCAATTGAGATAGTCCTGAGAAATTAATTGCTAATAATATGATAACTCTCCCAAAAATCATACTTTTTTATGATAATAATCCATGAAATGATTAGTATCATGAAGATTAATTTTATCATTATCATCATGTCAAAGGGCATGATACTAAAAAATGTATGTAGTTAAGATATTTCATCCAAGATTTGATAGAAAAAGGAGAGATATAAATTGAAGGTGAAAGCTATTCAAGCCAGTCTAAAAGTCAATAATTAGGAATATATCAAGATCCCCTATTTAATCATGATAAAAAACAATAAAACACCAAGGGATAATAAGGTCAATCATCTAGTTCTAATAAAATTGATTACCACTTCATTGCATATCACCACATCAACACCATTAAGATCAAAATCCCCCAAGAGCCCCCAAGTCCACCTTATCCTATCCTTAAGATTAAAAGGGACACTTCATATTATGTATTTAACATAAGTCATGGTAAAATAATAGTTCCTAGAGTACCTTATAAAGACTCACCCTCCTCATCTCAAAAAATCACTATCCCTAAGAAAAATCCAAATCCTCTTGATAAAACATATGACAATATTCAGTAGTTAGAGAAGACTTATTCTCAAATTTCTATCATGGATTTTCTGAAGACTTCCTTTATTAATCAAGAAATATTAAATCATATCATACATGAGTCAAAGGTTCCTAGGTATATTAATACTAATCGATTACACGATTTGGTGGGTCATTTATCTCCATCACAATAAATCACATTTAGTGCCCAAGACATACCACTAATAGGCCTTCATCATAATTATACCTTGTTCATAGAAATATCCATTTCAAACCATATGATCCAACAAGTTCTTATACACAAGGGATTCACTTTAAACTTATGCAATTATGTGTTTATCAAGAAGTTGGGATATTTTGAATCATCTCTAAGTTCTACATTGATCATGATAAATGATTATGATGACAATGAGCAACCATTGGTAGGAATGATATAACTTACCATAATATGAGGACCTATAGTTCATTAGACATAGATCCATATAGTGGATATTGATATTCCATATAAAATGTTTTTGGGATGCCTGTGGATCCATGAGATGAGAGTGGTACTTTCTACTCTTTATCAATGCCTTAAATTCCCACATTCAGGCATGTAGGTCACCATCCTAAGTGAAATTAAATAATTTCACAATCATCAAGTGGAAGGATAAAACTATAATCTTTATTATCCAAGCACTAAAAACTCATCTTACAACCCAAGAATTATGAAATATGTATGCCTTGATATCTTATCACCCTCTTCCTTTGAGTCATCAAAAACTACCTATCTAAAAATCATCTCCAAGGGATGTGGAGAATATGAATATAAAATACTTTGTGTAGGAGATCTTCCACTTCCCCATAAATTTATGGGTCCCTATCTATGCAAAAAAATAAACCTAATATTTATCAGTTTGGGTTGACTACCTTTGCTAGCTTAGGAATGCTATCAGAAGAACATTTTGAGGAGCCTGATGATTCTTGGATAATTCATGAAGATTTGGCCCTTTGTTTTCAAAATAAATAATACCCCAAAGTGTATAAAATTATTCAAAATATGAATTATATGGGTTGAACAAGGGATTTTTTAACCTATCAGTATTCAAGGACATCTGGGATGACTTGGTTTAGGGTATAAAACACTAGGCATCAACATCAACACTATTATCATAGACTCTTCTTTGATTCTCAAAGAGTCAAACTCTAACAAATAATTCAAGATAAATTACATCTATATCCTCTATGAATATCTTGCTACCATGAAATTATCCTGTAATGTATCCATTTCCACCATCAATATCTCCCTTTACTACCCTAAGTTGATAGACTGGGATAATAAAAAAGAACCTTCATTTGATATATTTCAAAGTGATGAAGTCATCATTGAGTAAATGGGAGCTCAAAGTTTTATGCTATCAGGGGATCATAAAAAAGGATTCACTATTAGTTTAAATGATTTAACCTATTTTAGAGACAAAATAAATCCTTGATTCAAATAGAATAAGAAGAATATGGTGAAACTGATCTCTCTCCAATCATAAAAGAATTTAGTTAAATCCTAATGAGAAAAAGTTGTACCAAGAACTATGTGCAAAATTTTTAGTTGAATTTACTTTAGGTGAAGATATGACACCACCCCCAACATATATACAAGACTAATCACCTTCCTTAGTTAAGGAAATCATAGAAGTAAATATTGAAACTGAATAAAATTGTAGAACAATAAAACTGGGGCTAGTTCTTACTTTTGAAGAATGAGAAATTATTTTTAAGCTTTATAGAGAGTTTATAAATATATTCACATGGAGTCATGTAGAGATCATCATATTAGACCCCACTTTTGTGGTACATCACCTAGTAGTACATCCTAATGCTAAACAAATAAAACAAAAGACTCAAAAAATGCACCCTAAAGTGGTGTTATTGGTCAAAGAAGAATTGCAAAAGTTCTTGGAAGCAGGGTTCATTCAGCCAATTGATTACTTTAAATGTATTTCTAATATTGTTTCTATGATAAATCCACAAGGAGGGATACACATCTGCACTAACTTCTGAGACATCAATAAAGTATGTCTAAAATATGACTTTTATTTTCCTAATATTGACATGATCATGAATTCTATAATATGATATGAAATGCTCTCCCTCATGGACAATTTTTCATGATATAAGTAAATCAAAATTGCTCTAGAAGATTAAAAAAAACTACCTTCATCACTCCATGGGGGAAATTTTGTTATCAAGTAATTCCCTTTGGACTAAAAAAATGTGTGAGATACATACCAAATGGCCATGATAGTTATTTTCCATGGCATGATTTATGATATTGTAGAAGACTATGTAGATGATACCCTAGGAAATTCAAAAAAAAGAACAAAACATTTGGTGGTCTTAAGGTGAATCTTTGAGAGGCTTAGAGAATATAAAGTTTGATTAAATCCCCAAAAATGTGTGTTTGGGTTTACTTCAAGAATTTTTTTAGGTTCTATAGTATCCTAATGAGGCATTGAAGTAGATCCTGCTAAAGTTAAAACTATTATTGAAATGCCTCCTCCCAAAAATATGTAGTAATTACATAGCCTTCAAGTAAATTTAAATCCATTTATTTATTTATTTCTCAATTAGTAGATAAATGCCAACTATTCACTAATTTATTAAAAAAAAAACTCACTTTGATTGGAATCTGAAATGCCAAATGACATTCAACAAATTAAAGAAATATCTATTAAAACTACCTCTAATATCAAGAAGGCCATTATTCCTATATATATCTACTACACCATGTGCCATAGGGGCTCTTTTATCACAACACAATGATAAAGGAAAATAACAAGCCACATACTATTTAAGAAAAATGCTCATCTCATATGAGCTTAATTATACTCCTATTGAGAAAGCATGCTCGGTCATTGTCTTTGCTTCCCAAAAACTCAAACATTATATGTTAAACAACCAAGTAAAGCTGATTGCCAAAGTTGATCCACTTAAATATATGTGATCAAAGTCTACTTAACAAGGAGGATGGATAGATAGATTATGATTTTAAGTAAATTTGACATTGAATATGTGAATCAAAAATCCATCAAGGGGTAAATCATCATGGAATAACCAGCAAAAACACCTATAATAGATACATAACTATTAATAACACCCTTCCCAGATAAATCCATCTTAACAACTAAAGAATTACCAAGATGAAAACTTTATTTTGATGGATCCTTTACCATGCATGGGTTAGGAAATGGTATCATTTTGGTAACACCACAAAAAGACTTAATCCCTAAGTCTTTTTGAATATCTTTCCCATGAACTAATAATATCAATAAATATGAAGCATTATTTATAGGACTACAAATCACCATCCAATGGAAAATTTATCAACTTCAAGTTTTAAGCAATTATCAATTGATTATTAAACAAGTTAATGAGGAGTTCTAAACTAAATATGATAAGTTACTTTTGTACAAAGAAATGGTCAATTAATTAAATAACTTTTAGTTTATAACCTTTGAATAAACACCAAGAGGAAGTAACAAATCAACAGACACAATGAACAATATTGGGTCACTAACATCATGCTTCGGCTCACTATCATATATGCATAATCCCTAATCCTAGTCAGTCATGGTAATATGATATTTATGATTACCTCCATGACAACAACCTTCCACCAGACCTTAACCACTACCAATGCAAATCCTTCATCTAATGTGCCTCCTATTAAACTATTTGAGATGCCTAAACTCAAAGGAGGCTCTTCTTGTAATCAAAGAAGTTCATGATGGTATTTATGGAGGTGATGTTAGTTGAAATACCCTAGCCAAAAAGTTACTTTGAATTGGATAATATTTCCCTTCCATGTATCATGATATTTTCAATACATGAAAAAATGTGTAGCCTATCAAAAACATGGGAATCTTATACATGCCTCGGCTCAAGAACTATAACCTTTCATAAGCCCCTGACCTTTCTTAGTATGGGGATTAGATCTCATCGGTAAAAGTAATCCCCCTTCATTAAATCATCACAAATTCATTATTATAGCTATAAAATATTTTATAAAATGGGTGGAAACAATGTCATTCATATATATTACAAGAATTTAGATATCTAAATTTATTTTGAACCAGATCATCTACCATTTTGGAATTATTTCTAAAATAATATTTGTTAATGGTAAGTCTTTCAAAAATTAGTAAGTGTAAGACCTATATAATAAGTATCATATGAGTATAATTTTTCAACACCCTATTACCCTTAGAGCAATGTATAAATAGAAGCTACAAATAAAACACTTATAAAACTCCTTAAAAAGATTGTTAATGATCTTGGAAAGAATTGGCATCTATAGCTATATCCTGCACTAAGTTTCTATAGAACTAGCCTTTGAACACATACCAGGACCACTCCGTACTCTTTAGTATATAGAACTAAATCCATCTTACCAGTTGAAGTTGAACTCTAATCCTTATATCATTATGAGGAATAATCACAAAAATGCATATAGAACTAAACAGTTACAAGAATTAGAATCATTAGATGAAAATCATCATAATGCTCTTGACCACCTTAGAGCACATCAAAATAAGTTAAAAGGCCAATATCACAAGAAAATTCGATCTTGAGAATTTGAAATTGGTGACCTAGTCCTCAAAGAAAATAAATAGAACATCAATGTTGACTAGGAAAAGCAAGGAAAATTTGAGCCCAATTAGCTTAGGCATTACATCATTACTACCAAATTTAGATCTAGGTCACATAAGATGGCCACTCTAGAAAGGGAATAATTTGATGAGCTAATGAATATTATGGATCTCAAATGGTTTTATACCTAGAAAGCATGAAATATTTTATCCTCTATCTGTAAAAACTATGTTCCCAATCCTCACCTGTACTTGGGGCCATTCCCATCCATAATTATTCATCTCTCATCATTATTACTTATCTCTTGCCATTCCACACATTCCATCTCATCTACTCATATTCCACATGACCTTGATCCCAATGGTGTATGGAAGTTATATGCTTTGAAAATAAAGAGATATGATTATCAAAGATAGAAAAGATTAATGATATAAAAAGTGTAGAATAAACTATTTAAGAATCATCTAGAACATTTGATCTACTCATTTTATATATAACCAATAATTATTACTCATATCCATATTTAAACAAGATCGATTATCCCAGATGGTTCTTCTTCCTATCAGCTTCAATATCAACTATCTTCTTTCATCCCTATTTATTAATCAAGCATATATCACCCATACCTAATAATTTTATCATTGGAGAAAGGTCATTAATCATCCCTCATCTAGGATGTATATCATATTTTGTAAATAATTAAATTGAATCTTGAAATATTTTACCTAGTTCTTGGGATTATAATATACCTAGTTTGATCCTATCACAATCATTGAAAATCATTCTATGTTGTCTCTAAAATATTCTAATAAAATTCTTAATAAATATTCTCAGGTCATGTAAATATTTATTCTATATGATCATTTTCTTTATTATAAATCCTTTTAATCATTATCTTTCTTGTATCAATCCTTTTATTCAAATCGTTATGTAAATATTTATTTTATATAATCAACACCCTTCTTGTATAAATAATTTTATTTAGGTTGTTATGTAGATATATATATATATATATATTATATAGTCATTATATATATTGTAAAAATCTTGTTATTCATATCCTAGGTGGTTATGTAATTACTTATGTGTAATTTTTGTCTTTATTTTCAAAATAATTGTATATTCGATGATTGTAATTTTTTTTAAATATTTCATCTTTGTATTTTTATCTTATTTGTAAATATTAATTATTTTATATACAAGTAACAATGATGGTATGAATGACTACCCATTATGATCTAGGAGTGTCACTCTTGGAGTTCCCTCTCAGCGTCCATGCACTATAGTAATAATGTCACCTTGACTACTCAAATGGCATGGTACATTTTTAATTAGTGCAATAGTAAATTGGATTTTTGACATTTTTATGGCTTCAAGACATCACCAACATCTTACCCTAAGCCCACACCTCCTAATCATTAAACTATCCCATTTTTCATCATATCCAATCTAGATAAAACACTTTGTTCCCACTCCCCATTATCCTATTCATCCACCTCCCTAGTGTAGGAGGATGATCTATTATCCCTTTCAAAATTAATGAGACATATAATTACAATTTTAAGGAAAACCTATTACAACCTTGGCACATGTAAAAATTATAAATCATCCATCTTTCATCCCATTATCACATTATTCATTTCAGTTCATTATTATATCATCATAACACATTTTTCTACAATATCCATTGGCTATATCATTATCATGTTATTAATTTGTCATCCCATCACTATATGCATAAAATCTAAATTTTAAATATATCTATAAGAAACTTAATTACAAAGCATCTAGTTATCTCAACACATGTAAATATTCCTAATAACCATTAGATATCTAAAATACATCAAATACTAATATCTATCATCTCATAACAATACAATAAACAATCAAATTTCATTATCTAATCTATCATCACATCATGATAAAAAATAAATAACATACAAAATCCATCAAACACATTATAATAGAATGAATCACATCATCATATAATCACATTAAATGTCCATGAGTCATGCCAAAAACCATATACAACCATATGCATCATGGACATCCATATGCCAATAATGGAAAATACAAGTCCAAAATAAGGTACATGTCTCATATCAAGATCCAAGTAGCCCTGGTGGTCTCTTAGGAGGCTATTAAATAGAATGTGAATAAGTAGTGGCCTTATATGATGGTTCTCATTTATTAACTGGCATAATACCTTAATATAATATCCTATAATACTATGCTTCCTTGGTCAATCGAGATATCTACCTAGTCAAATCTCCCCAACCTTACCTTTTAAATCAAGTGGTGACATCATCTCTATCTCTCTCATCCACCTATAACTTTGCATCTTACTAAATTAACCTAGCTTGAATCTATTTGACCTATCCCTATAGAGCTTCTATATGCTTGTCTCTATCAACAATCTGGCCCAATAGTGTAGTCAAGCATGATAATATAAGACCCATTTACATATCTCTCTAGGATATTTACCTCTATAAATTAATAAAATGTCCCTGATATCTGTCCCTCTCTAATTTAATACCATATATCTCTACTACTCTCACCCTCACCTTCTACTCCAAGCTCTCTATACAATCCTAATCCTTAGCCCACATCAATGTTCTCTATGGTCCAATACCATCACTAGGTCTTGGTCCTATACTTGTCCCTATATCTACCTGACCAACCTCTATATCTCCATCTATAACCATCAATGCATGACCATATCTATCATCTCTACCATCCTCCCTACCTACTACTACCCTCTCAATGCCATAGTCACACTAGGGTTAGCCATCATTATCTAAAAATCCTACATGATGGGAGCTATGCAGTCATAATCTATGCGAGTTAGAACCCTATCCACCATGTGCACCCACTGTAGCCTCTCTATATCACTATTGGTATATATATTCTCCACCCTAAGAACATCCTACTGATAGCCAAAATAGTGTAGTACCCTATCTAGTTAATATCTCTCCACTTTATAATCATGATGTCTAGTTAGATAACACTCGATCAATATATAACTACTATACTCAACATCCTTAGGCTAACCCAATAAATTTATCTATAATGCATCTAACTAATTTTTTCCTCTGTAAAACTATCAAATGCCTACCTATAAAATCTCATGTCCCTTGCATGGGCCCTATATACCCAAAGAATGATATGCCATCAAAAAATCAATGTTTGATCTAGCTTTCAGTCAGATCATATACCTAGTGGCCTTTGTATGCTTTGATGACCAGATATATATTAATAGGGATGGTCCAAAACTAGATGCCTTTCTATAAGCACCCATATGGAGCTCCTATATAAATTCCCTAATATGATAGGTCCTTAGGCAAAAATCCTATAATATTGAACCATGTCTATTACCATATCTCTCAACCCTAACTAAAAAAACTAACTACTCTTGTATGGTAATAATATACCAGTTAAAAGAGACATAAAAATTGAAGAAACTTATCCATGGTTCCATCCCTAAAGGCCCTATCAATATCAATATGAGAATCTCTAACACAAACCTATAAATGACCACATAATCTCTTAATAGTGTCCCTAAGTGACTGAGATCTCTAGTAAATAACATCCCCTCTCATTAGTAATATAAACAAAATTCCATACATACTTAAGGGTCACAATCATCTCACAAATAAAAAAATGGAAGGTACTCATCTTTGAGTGCCACCTATCTACTAATGCAGTGATAAGAGCCTGATCTATTGATGCAGGAACATCATTCCTAGGAGGAATTTGACTATAATTTTGGTTTATTTTTATAAATTTTATATTGATTATGGTTTTTAGGGAATTGAGATGCCTCAAACATCCTTATGTTTCAAATTGGTAGGTTAGATTTGCTTTTAGCTAGTTAAAATTTCAAAATTCTAGTTTGCTCGCCAACACTCAATTTTAAAAAAATTGAATTGTTTGCTTGTCGTTAGCCTAGAAGTGGTGAATGAATGAATTTTAAAAGTTTTTAAATTTCTTTTAAACACATATAATGACCCAATTAATCCAATTCAAGGGTATAAATTCTTAATTTTATGAAATAATGACTTAGTTCACTTTCATGTTTTCTTAACTTGCCTTTTGTGACCATTGGAAGGTCCTTGCAGGAAATTAGAATAGTTATGCATGTATAATATTTGTAATTTTTTTTTATCATAATGTTATTTTTTAATGTTTTTAGGATAAAATTTTCAAGTAATGAGAAGATAAAATCCTATTTTGTGAATAAACTCACACATACCCTATTTTCTAGGTTCATACGTTGTTTGTTCTTGACTGTATAATCCTTATCTTTGAATGAATCCATAAAGATAAAAAGTTATTGAATTATCTATGACATTGTTAATTTCATTTATTAAATTTTTTTTAAGTTATTTTTATCTTTTCATTTTTTGGTATCTTGTTATTTGTTGACAAAAGTGACACAATCCTAAAGAATGCATTGTTTCCTACACAATCAAACAAAGATTTAGTTAGAAAGGAGGAATAGATGATTAAAAAAGGTTTGATAATGACCGTATAGGTATTTTTGGGTTGATATATATCCCAAAAAACCTTTAATAAATTAAAAAAGACTACACAAAGATCAAACACCAATTTTCATCCCTCTTGAGCCTGTGTGTAAGCATGAAACCCTAAGTTAGGGTTTTAGAAGGGAAAAACCATTCTAAGGAGTTTTAATTGACCAAAAAAGTTGAAATTTGGTATTATTGTGTGATAAAATGTATTTAAAAGGATTTAAAATTATTTAGTGTTGTATGAATAAGAATATTATAGTTTTTGGAGGCCTATGCTGCACTAAGACACAAAGACACCTAATTGAGGAGTCTTGTTGTTAGAAAGAGGGTCTAGAGAAGGAGTTTGACCTATTTTTTTTGTAAAAATGTGTATATAGATATAGGGTATCTATAAAGTATCTTATATTATATTGATCCATACTATTTTTATTGTCTAAGTTAAAAAATTAAAAAAGGCTACTAGCAAGGCCTTAAGGTCTAAGAAAGTGGGTCAAGGAGGTAGAGTTGAAAATTTATCACAAGTTCCTCTAAATTATCTATCATGATAGTTGGAATATTAAAAATATAGTATATTCCTATCATATCTAATACTCTAAAATTTGTAGGTCTTAGTTAGATCATCTTGTGTAACACCATCGACCACTATAATCTAGATGCTAAAACCCCTATACCCCTTGCATATAGCACCTTATTAGTATACACTAACCACAAACTTATATATTAGCACTGATTCTCCTATTCCAATCATAAATTATCCACACAATCTACCCATTCATTATCTAACTAAACCCCATCATTATTCTCATCAAAATTGCTACTCACTCTATGCCCTTAATCACAATTTTGAAAAATCATTAATGCCTTATGGTGATTTTGCAAAACTACCACTCCTTTGTTGTAGTCTTGAAAAATTGAAACTCTTCTATTTAATTTTTTTAATACTACAAATATACCTTATATTTTTTCAAAATTTCCTATTGTTAGTCATGATTTTGTAAAACTATGGATGTCGAGTTTGACATCACAGATTTCAAGTGCAAAACTATAACTTGGGCTAGTGTCCCTAGTGGTTATTTTGCACTCTTTTATTCCCCCAAATAAATGTATAATTAATGAATTAAATGAAAAATTAGTAGGATAATATATAATATCATCACTAGTCTAACATTTGCAAGCCTTTGGTACTCCTAAACTCTCTCTTTATGATGTGATGCACATGGAATTCAATCCATAGCTAAGGGCTCTAAAGCAATATTTTCCTATAGACTAGGGTAAAAATCAACCCACTTATCCTCCCATATTCTATTTTACACCCCCTTCTATCTTTTTTTCCTAACTAACACCTGTTTAACCTTCATTAACCTTTTCTTATCCCTATTTTATGTTTTAATCCTTCCACCTAATTTTATTCACATTTAATCTTGTTCCTTGTTCATATTATAAATTCCTTAATCATTTTCATTATTTTTAAGGGCATGGTATTCCATATCCCCACTCCCCATCTAATATCAAGATTCAGAACTACATTGGCCCAAGGTCTCTTCAGATTATGTAGGCAACACTTGGCCACTTTTTAGTGCCCAAATATTACTCAACCATTAGTTTATTGACCTCCCACCTATGGTCACTCAAATCCATCTCAATTAATCATTGTGGGATACACTATCTATCATATCATTGTATCAAATCCATTATATTACTCTTTTATTGACCATGTCTTTCCCTTGCATTAATCCTTGCTTGGGATATGATGATAGTTCATGGCCTTTATTATATTATTCTTCCTGACATGTGTCCTTACATAGAATCTATCATAGTCTACACATTCCCCAGACATATGTCTTTGTCTCGATATTGTTTATTTTATTTTTTGAATCTACTTGCCTCTTATTTAGGTATTGATCTATGCCTAATATTAAGCCTATGAAACTTATCATTATTGCTATGGTGTGTTCCCCCTTGGGACTAGTCATACACTTGCAATCTTATTCATATTTACCCCCTCTATCCTTGCTCAAGGCCTCACATCACTTGTATATCAAATAACATAGGGGGTATCCCAACCCTTAATTGTCTTGATTGTTTACTCACCCCATGTCTTCTTTTTTGAGTGTCCATCTAGTCCATTCCTCCTCACATGCCCTCTTGAGGGGGTATCATGCAACCTCATTTTTTCTAATTCGTCATGCATTGATTCTTATTTGAAAGATTATTGCTCCTAATTCATCAATGCCTTTTCAAAGAGGGACAAAATGTATACATCTAAATATATTCACCTTAATCATTCAACTAACCTCACCAATTATCTTGACTAATTTCATTCAAACTAAATAAACCTTTTCCTAAAAAAAATTAATCTCCCTTCCCATTATATATTTCTCACACCATACTAACCTTTCTACACACCACACATTATATTAATCCATTAATTATCCCATTAATATTCTATTAACCTATTAATTCCACTTCATTTAATATCCACTTGCCCACTTACCAATTTTAAATTCAAAATATACTACCTACCCCCTACCCTACCTATTTTGTAGCATTTCCTATAAATCTAGTTCCTTAAACCTATCTAAAACCCTTAATCTAATCCTCATTAATCACTAATGTTGCATCTTGATTCCTCGCTAAGAAAACTATTTGAATATTTATGGATATTTTCAATTGACACATATGATATTGGTTACATTTATGACTAAGCTTGAGATTTATGCTATTATGGGATAGTAGAATATTGCCTAGATACATGATGATACATGATTATTTACTGTGAGTTGGTTAATGTATGCATTTACATTTTGAGCATATTAATATATTGTTTCCATTATATTTTATGCTATATATTTATCATGTGATGTGATCTAACTACTTATATGTTGTGAGGTGGACACCGGAGAACTCATCCCTTAGAGCATACCAGAGGGAGAGCATCATCAGAGAGGGTGATGTAGATGGAGACATCAAAGGTTGATAGAGAGATGGAAAAAAACCTTGCACACACCATAGTAGTTAGCACATGGTGGAAATGTATTAAAAATAGTTTGTTTATGGTGTATTTATTACTATTTGGAGTGTTCTTTTATGGGTTTCTAGAGTAAGTAAAAATATTTTAATGAATTTTTTTCATAGTTGACATGTCATATCATTAATGCTAGTAAGAATACTATTTGTAAAGGTAGATTTAAAAAACTAGATTCTAGTGATTATTAATTATCATTAGAAATGTCATAACATTGTGGATGTTAGCTGATTTAATTAAAACATGAAAATTTAATATTTAGTTCTAAATATATAAAAAATAGAAATTATCCCAAGAAAGGAAAAAATAAGAAAAACAAAGAAATTAAGTAAAAGAAAAACTAGAGACTAAAAACTAGAAAATATAAAAGAGCTAAATATACTAAAAATAACAAAAACAAAAAAAATAAAAAAAAATAAAGCAAGGAAGCTGTGCCTATTTTACATAGGGAAAGAGTTAGAAAAGGGATCTTCTTATGCATTAGAGAGGAGAAGATTAGGAAAGAGAAAAAGGAAGCAAGGTTGCAATATTGGGAGAAAGTAGATAGAATTTTTAGAAAGAAATTTAACAAGTGATGTAATTTAATTTTAGTAATTATACTAAGAAAAGATTCTAGAAAATGGGACTATTTATTTTAAAATTATGTGCAAATGTAATGATATTGCTATAGTTTTTAGCTATAACTAGATGGTATTTTTAGTTTCACATTAAAAAATGAAAAAACTCCATACCATTAGTATATGGCATATTATATTGAAGCATATTTATGGTGGTCATTGGATCAGTTGTAAACCCTTTCTAGCATCACTTATCTATGCTATACAATCCGTTATTAAATAAATTGAGACACTGTGTTAATGTCTACTTAAACCATTAAGTCTATATATATATATATTTAATGAAGTCATCGTAGGTAGTTTTTAGGTAGTTTTGGAAATGTATTCATTGAAATTATTGAAAACATATTGTAGACACTAGAAATATACACACCTATGATTCATAATGTTGAAAATACCCCTAGACTTACCTAGGAACCCCTTGGGACCAACTTACACCCATCTGGCCTAGCCAAGCTTATCTATAGTTAGTTTCACAAAATGGCTCAACCTAGCCTTCAACCCCTTTTTCCTTTAGGACTTGACCATAAATGATCACCATTGGGAAATTCTGACTATTGATGGTCACCATTAGGAAATCTTGACCGTTGATGGTTAGGTTTCCACTACCTAAACATTAAATTTGTAACCATTCAATGAGCTTTTATAAATATAACTTGTCTAAATCTTGTTGCAAGCCTTTTCATGGACAATTTATATTTAGATGGCCTAGTTACACCTTCACTTCCACCTCTTGATTATGGCTATAAGAGAGAGAGGACTGGGAGGTCAAATATTTTTGCAATTGTTATCAAGAGCTCTTTGTATCCAAAATCTCTTTTTATAGGTCGATCAGGTCAATTTGCATTATCAAGTGCTATCATTCATCACATAGGGAGCTTACTTACCATTGACACTCCACTAAGCTCCTAAGTACCGTTACACTACTAAAATCAACCCAGATTCCACTAATATGCAAATTCACATTAACCACCTACTAACTAATTTTTGTGCTTTCTTATCTATAGGTCATTTTCCCAAGCCAAATATGATTTCTTACAATCTTCTGCTTCAATGTGTGCATAAACAAATAGTTTTTTCAACCATACCTGTATCGATTTTATTTTCTCTCTTTCTTTACAACTTAAGTGAAAATTTACATGAAACATTCTGGCACACCCAATGGGACCTAGAGTCTTTACTCACATTTTCCTCTGCATCTGTATGCTTCTATCTCTATTTGTGCTCATAATTGAAACTAAAATTTCTTTTGGGATTAAAATTAGATACATCCATTACTTATTTTTAACATTAGTTCACTTTAAATTAAAGCAAAATAATATTATCATATCATCACATTTATTATACACACTAAACTAAATCACTTTCATCAATCAAACATCAAACAAACTTGGGACAAAGCCCAACTAGGATTTCATCACCTAGTGATAACCTTACCCTTTCTCGATGATCCCACTTAGAGGTCATTACCAAGGGGAGAACCAACTCAAATCTCTAGTTGAGTATAAAATATGGATATCAATATATATTAGCTAAGCACCTGATACCCTTATTGTTGTAGTGTGTGAAGTGAGGGGGTAGGCACCAATATCAAGCCATGTATTAATTATAATACAATTTTTTTTAGCACCTAAACAACCTAAAACCAACCATAGACTGCTTCTGTAGTACCTGAAATATAAGCCAACTTTTATCACACATTCTTATAAATTAAAGCATAATCCAAAAGTGAGATTAAAACTAACCTCTAGGATTCACATACTTTATAGTGTGTGTCTAGATTTATTTGATCATTTTCTTTCTTTCTCTTTGTTTGAGTTGTGAGGAATCTAACTCTTTTTGGCAACCTTCTACCATCTTACCTTCACATACCTCATATCCATTACCTTGTTCAATGGGGATCCCATTTATATTCTCTTTAGGAGATCCTAACTTCATTAGACTCATGGAATACAACCCTCTTGCCTTAGAATGCTAGTTTTCATCAATAGACACTTATACCCACAACCCTACCTATAACCAACCCAACCTTACCTACAATCAAACCAACCATACATATAACTAACACAACCTCACCTACAATCGACCTAACCTCACAACCAATCCAACCTTGATTACAATCAATTCAAATTCAACTATAACCAATTAGAAACCACTTGATCATCACCTTAACCAATAAATAACCTTTCAACCCATATTTTATCCTTGTCATAACCCACCTCAATTATCTCAACCTCACCAATCTTTGGGTTACCTATCCCATCCATCATATCAATTACCTCAACCATATAAAACTTTTGATTACCTACCTCAACCATCATATCAATCACCTATGCCCCCTTTGTGAAAACCTTATTTATCTCAAAATAAAGACTTGGCCTATCCCCCTAGTCATACCACCCATAACTATCAACCCAACAACTATCAAACCAACCACTAACAACCTATCTTATCAACTCCATCAAATCGAACCAATAACTATCAACCTATCATATTAAACCAACTAAACTTATTAAACCAACCAACCATATCAACCATGTCAAATCTATCAAATACCTCAACCTCATCCAACCTCTCAAACAAACCTACCTTATCCAACCAACCAAAATTTTCAAATCCACCAATCTTATTAAACCAACCAACCTCACCAAATTAAACCAATAAATATTGACCAAATTTTTCCAACCTACCAACCTTATCAAGCATACCTAACCCATCAAATCACTCAAACTTGTCAAGTCAACCAAACTTATTCAACCAACCAACTTTACCAAACCAACCAATTATCTCACAACCTCAAGAGCCATTGGTGCGCCCTCTTCCTAGGTGTATACCCCACTAGGGGAATCATATGCCTTGATCCTTGACAAAATTTTAAGGGATTATATTATTAGACTCTCTAAAATCAAACCCATCAATTATTATCTTCCAAAACCCATTTGGTTCATAGAGAATGAGTTTTGTACATATCATCAGAAAAACAGACATGTGGTAGATAGATGTGGGTCTTTTAAGATGATTATCCAAAACTTTATCAATCAAAAGGAAGTTCCAAACAATATTTTTTGTGTTACCCCCAACCTAGCCTTGAATGTCTTCAATCAATCAATCATTGAACCTATTTTTGCACCCATTATTTTGCAAGCCCATGACCAAAGCCCTCAACACAACAAGGTCCCTTCATTAGATTTGGTCCTTAGTGCATCTATAACTAGGGGAAATATAATCAAAACCTCAACTGATCTACTTGTTAAATAAGTGCACCCTTTTTAAATTCCTTTTGAAATCATCACTAAAGAATAATAATCTTTAAACCACCCACTTGTTGACCAAGAAGAGCCTTCTCAACTTTCTTTTAAAACCATCATTAAGGAAACCAACCCACCTCTTCCACTTCCCCTTTTCATGAAGCTAACCCAAAATAAAAATGCCTCACCTATAACTACATCCAACCCAACCTCAATTAAAATCAAACCTATAATTTTCTCTATAATCTACTAGTTTTCATCTACCTAATGACATTGTCTTTGGTTTGATTCACTTTTGAACAAGGTTAAATCTTTGTCACCTTACCTTACCAAACAAACCAAATAAATAATAAAACTGAATCAACAAGTTGAATCAACCACCCATCTTACCTCCTTCAACCAATCAAATAAACCTCTAAACCAAATAAATCAACCATGATCAACCCAACTTTTAATCTAACCATAAGCAATTTATCTATCAACACAAATCCACATCAACCTTCCATTCAAGATCTCTTAAATCTTGACTATCCTTTTATCCAACCTACCCACACCTTACCTACGTTCCCTCATTGAGATAATTTGACACTCTTGTACACCCCATATCTATTTTAAGATGATGTTCCCGTCATAATTTCTGGACCTCAAACCTACCTAAATCTGACCCAACAATGTTTCTCTCACCATAGCACCATGACAAAGATCCCACTTGAACCACCATCTAAAAACTTGACTTACTAACCACTAACAACTAACAACTAACAACTAATAACCCCTTTTAGAAGGTGGATGGAGTCATATTCACCCCTCCTAAACCCTCTTATTAACCAACACCTTACTTTGGGATCATTTCCCCATCTTTAACCATCGATGGAAATAGAAAACTAGGAGAACTTTCTCTCCATATGGATTTTACCATTTATCAACCCAAACCATACCTTAACAATTAACCAAACAAACCCTCATAATTTTTGCCTCAACCTATCAACCAACCAAACCCAAACCATGAGAGATTACCTTTCTCCTTCACCCAACCACACTTATTGGAGAGTCACCTTCTCCCCTAACCATTGGATATTACCCTTCTTCACCAACCTATTTGGGAATCACCTTCTCTCTAACCTTTGGAGATTACCCTTCTCCATCAACCCAATATGAACCAAGCAGTATACACCCATTTAGACACTACCCAACCATTAGAGACTACCCTTTACCAACCTATTTAGGAGTCACCGTCTCCCTAACCTTTGGAGATTACCCTTCTCTAACATCCCAACATAAACCAAGTGGTATACCAAATTGGGACAACTCATTTAGACAACACCTAACCTATTTGGGAGTCACCTTATCCCTAACCTATTGGAGATTACCTTTCTCCATCAATCTAAATTTAACCAAGTTGTATACCAAATTGGTGTAACCCATTTGGACACTAGCCAACCTATTTGAGAGTCACCTTCTCCCCCAACCATTGGAGATTACCCTTCTCCACCACCCAACAAACCATTGGAGATTACCCTTGTCCATTGAACTATCACTTAACTAACCTTAAATTTTTTGGTCAACCCAAACATTTTTCATGCCTCATCAAGTTTTGGAAAGTAATTGGGGAACATCTACTCTCTTGATTGACATAAATCATTTATGTAAGCATGGACTTGGGGCATATCAAAACTTAAACCCCTAAATTCTTTATGTTCATATCATGTTCTTTTGTTAAACCAAGTTCTTGGTCACCTTGTGTCTAATTTAAGATCATCCCTTGCTTTCAAACCACACTCATCATCCTCTTTTTAGGGAAAACCAACTACAATTGAATCATGTGATTATCCATCATAATCATAGCCTAATCTTAAACTATGGGTACCATGACTGTACCCATGCCATGATTCTCATGGTACTTTATATCCCTCTTCGAGATAGATTCCCATGGTCATTATCACCTAAACCTCTTTTTATCTATTAAATATTCTTGTGTTCTTAGTTTTGAATTCATAAAGATAACCCCTTGAGCATATTTAATCAATTCTATGTCAAGCAAAATCAAGTAAAAATAAAAAGCATATCAAAGTCAAAAATAAATCATGGGTCATTCTTAGCATTCACAGACTGCTCCCTTGAAGGATAGTTGTTGAAAACTTATTTGAAATTACAAAATGTAAGGTGGACTGCTCCCTTAAAAGACAACTATCAAAATCATTTGAAATAAGTCCATAAACTTAGACCACTCCCTTGAAGGATGGTTGAGTAAAGCATTTATTAAAACTAGAAATTTATTGGAAGCTTCCCACATTGATCATCTTTCCTAACTCTTCAATAAAAATTAGAATAAATAAAAGACCCACAAGTAGAAATAACACAATTTTGAAAGCCATAATCAATGCTCATAAAAACAATAATCTTAGAAAGCTATAATTATCTCTCATAAGTAGACTTCCCACATCAATCAGTCTATACTTTATATGACATAGACTTGTTCACACTAACTCTTTGGAAACCTATAGAAGAGGCATGCTAGTCTCATAAGAAGGTTCAATTTTCATTCATCTCCCCTTTATACATTATAAGCAAGGGATTTTTAGCTTAATTGAAACTACGTGATCAAGCCACTTATTTTAACCAATGAACTAACACCAATGTAATGCATGACAGGGGCTTATGTTCATAAGCCCACCCATCTTGCCATTATGTATTCACCAATTGGAATGTTTAGTGTACTCCTACTTTCATGAAAACCTTGTCAAGACATATGTCTTCTTTTTTTTGGGTCATTGATTCCTTAAGATACCCACCTCACACCTTTTCACCATGAAATGGGGTAACTTTTTTTACCAAACCAAGTGGTACCCCAAATCAGACAACTAATTTAAACACCACCAACCATAGGATATTACTTTCTCCATAAGTTGACAATTAGAGATCACCTTTCTCCATAACCCAACCTTCCCTTTTTGTACCATTACCTATACTAAAAATTATAGATCACCCTTCTCCATCCACCATCACCCACCCATGGAGTTACCTTCTCCACCCACCCTAACCACTTCATCACCTCACCATTGGTTTATTTCAGCCCAACTAGTGCACATTTTTATGATGATTTTTGCCTAGTATTTTAACCATAATGAAAACATTTCCATGTTGACCCCTTTTGAATTTTGTGCCACCTCATGCATACTAAACTTACTTATGTATTTTTGGGAACACTTCCTACCTCAAATACCCATGACACTTGACCTATTTATGTTTTACTTGGGAGTACTTCCTACCTTGGATATCCACCAAAAACACAAAAATCACTTAGGAGACTTGTGTTTATGAGTGTTCTCAATCACCACACCTATAGGTAGTTAATGGTTCAATTATCACTTATCCTTCTTGGTATTGACCCTTATTTTTACCAACTATGACAACCTAGTCTATACATGATCTTAGCTCTCATACCGTTTTGTCACATTCTATATGCAAGTTTATGTCTCAAATGCATGAATTTATGTCACCACCTCATGACTCACCATCTACCACTTATCAAACCTATACCCACTTTGGCTTCACCTCACTGAATCCAAGTTTGAGGGGGAACACCTCCTCCCACTCTCGGGGAAACTAGACCCTTGACCCATACTTTGTTTTTATTTTACAACTCATTCACAAAAGCCACACAATAAAAAGGAGAAAAATGTAGACACTAAAAATATACACACTTATGATTTTAATGTCAAAAATACCCCTGGACCTACCTAGGACCCCCTTGGGACCAATCTACATCCATTTGGCCTAACCAAGCTCATTTGTAGTTAGTTTCACAAACTAGCTCAACCTAATCTTTAGGCCCTTTTTCCTTTGGGACTTGATCATCGATGGTCACCATTTTGAAATCTTAACCATTGATGGTTAGGTTTCCACCACCTAAACATTGAACATGCAACCATTTACTAAGCTTTTCTAAATATAACTCATCTAAATCTTGTTGCGAGCCTTTGCATGGACAATTTATATTTAGATGGCCTAGTTACACCTTCACTTCCACCTCTTTCTTGTGCCTATAAGAGAGAGAGAGAGGCCTAGGAGGTCAAATCCATATGTAATTGTTATCAAGAGCTCTTTGTATACAAAATCTCTTTTTATAGGTCAATAAGGTCAATTTGCATTATCAAGTGCTATCAACCATCAACATAGGGAGCCTATTTACCATCGACTCTCCACTAAGCTTCCAAGTACTATTATGTTGTTAGAATCAACCTAGATTCCACCAATAGGAAAATCTATATTAACCACCCACCAACTAATTTTTGTGATTTATAATTTATAGGTTATCCTCCGAAGCCAAAGAGAAGATCTCACAATTTTTTGACTCAATGTACACACAAACAAATATTTTTTTCAACCATACCCATATCGAGTTTCTTTTCTCTCTTCATTTACAACTTAAATGAAAATTTACATGAAACACATATAACAAATAGAAAACTAGGTATCCTTTTAAAGGAGTGGCATAATGCATGGAGGAATCACTTATCCTATGGACAAGATTAATTCTCTATGGTAATTTCTATATTGCATATTTAATATTCTATTGTAATATGAGATTGACATGATTTTATGGCATCTGATTAATGGGTTTGCTGTATGATTTTATTAAGTCAATATATATATATATAAGTCACTTGAATAATTCTTTTTCTATCCTAGTTAATAGTAATGAATTGCTAGAACTTGTAGAGGTGTCAACTCACTTAGGAAGATGATATGCAGATTTAAAACTATGAAATTAGGGGGCATCAAATTTGTTGTTCCCAAAATCAACTACGCTCATTTTTGGAACAACCCCTATGAAATTTATTCATTTCACCTTTTTCTCTCTAAGTTTGTTTTTTGAGATGATTTTTTCATGTTCTCATGTTTGCTCAACTGGCATCGTTTAAAGTTCATAACGTCTCTTTATTAAATTTTCCCCAAAATGCAAAAATTGTTACAGTCTTGATACGACCAGGGGACAAATGTTTCGTTTCCCAGAGTTACCTTTTTCTTGCATTTTCATGCAAAGGCAGCATTTTTTGCCGCCAATGCATTTTTATTTCTTTCCATGCAAAGGTAGCATTTTTTGATGCCCTTACATCTGGCATGCAAGAGCAAAAAAATTCACTACCTTTGCATTTTCCTCCTTCCCATGCAGGAGCGGTGAAATTCACCGCCCCTGCATGTCTTTCAAACTCCAGTGTAGGAGCGACAGTTTTTGCCACCCCTGCACTACCTCAATTTTTGTGTGTGGCATTTATGGCTACATGCATCAAGTGGTTGGGGGTGATTTTTTCCCCATTTAATCTCTTTTTGATCCTTTTTGATTCATTTCTTCCAATCCTCCTCCTGTCCTTTGCCTCTGGATGATCCAACAAGCGAGAAGAAGCGTGTTTTCATCATATTTAAGCCCTTGTCACACATTATTTTCTAGGTAGGTCTTTATTTTTGCATTTTATTTCATTTTCTTTCCTCTTTTTAGTTTTTTCTCTCCTTTGTTAGGGTTTCATTTGTTTTTTCCTCTTCTTGCCTGTTGAGGCATTTTTCTCCCTCTGCTGCGCCTCTTTCCTCCTCTTCCCTTCCTCCCCATTCGGCCTTTTCTTTTTCTTTTTCCCCGTGTTAGGGCAGATAATTTTTCCACCCTCTTATTTCCTTTCCATTCTCTTACCCATGTAAGGGTAGTGATTTTCACCATCCTAACACATTGATTTTTATCTTATGCACCAGCGGCAAATTTTTTTGCCGATGCAACCCAACCCGATTCGGGTGTAAGGGCGACAAAAATCGCCACCGTTACACCTAAGTTTTCTACCAAGTGCAAGGGTAGCATTTTTTGCCACCCTTACACATTCCTTCCCTCTGAGATGCATTAGTGGCAAAACTTTCTGCTGATGCATCTCCATTTCACCTTAGCATGCAGGGGTGGCATTTTTTACCACCTATGCACATAAACCCATTCCACATGCAAGGGCAACATTTTTTTGCCACCCATACATTCTTTTTCTTCAATTTTTCTCCAACTCCAAGGAATTTTTTCTTCCATTTTTCATTCCATTTCACTTTCCAAACCCACTCGCACCTCGGCCCTTCCAAGTACTCTTCTTTGGTCATGATCACCCGACATGCAATTTCCCTAAATTGCCAATTTTTCCCTAATTGTGCGATCATGACTCTTATCGCAATTCCTCCTAGACATCCTCCTTCATCAATGTGCTTTCAATAAAGGCTCATCCTGATGACTGAAGCTTCTCTAAAGAATTTGAAGGTAATGAAGTATCAGTATCAAGGTGTTTTCTCAATCACCTCAGTCACTTCTAATGTCGATGACATTAGAGACATAGAGATCGGCCACATGGATATGGTTGAGTTCATAGATAGAACCAAGGCAACAAACTCAAGATCAGAGATGAAAAGAATAATTGAAAGCAACATCCACCTAGTCTCCTCTATCTTTATGATAGTGCATCACACTGAGTTCGTCCTCTAGTGCACCCAATTCTATAATAAAGAGACTAGGGCAGTGTCAGATGCCAGTGGCAACGTGATAATTTGACTAGACCCCAAATTTATTGATAAAGTTTTCATGTGCCCTCTTGCTACCAAAGTGTTGAAAATTGACTTCATTAAGGCACAAAAAGAATATGACAAGGATCTCGAGAAGGTGAAGAAGGTGATGAACAACAGATGGCTCAAGACTCCTAGAGCCAACTTGTCTAGATGGCCATGGAATTTTCCAAGAAGTGATTTTATAGAAGAAGTTGGCGACTTAATTACTCTTCTCAGTAGAGTACGAGGTCTACCATCTTCTTCTCAATTCCATGAATGGATGTATCCCTTTATCAAGATAATTCTATAAGGGAAACAAGTCATCTTCTAGGGTGAGCAAATTAGCAATGCTCTTCATGAGCAATTGACAAAGGTGTCTACTACTTCGAAGTTCTATATGACTTCATACTTAGTATACATCGCAGCTTCAATGTGAACCTTTCTAGGTTTGACAATAGAAGGAGATAGAAGAACCACCCATTTTTATTCATATTACCCTCAACTAACACTAAAAGGATCACTCCGTTAATTTAGGAGGGTAAATGACACCTTCTTCATTGTATTTTTGTGCCTTTTCGATCCTCAACTAGAGCAAAAGAGAGTATCAGATGAAGCCTAGACTATTGTCAATGATTTTGGCTGCATGTTTTGACAATTCCCTACCTTTTGCTATCTATGAGTTGGCTTTTTCCAAGGCTATCCCTACATGCTCCCTAGATTTTCTTTTAAAAAATTAGTTCTAATGGAGCTGTGTAGACAGATTATTGTCATGCACACTAAAAAAATAGAACTTAAGAAGCTAGGTTTCAAGTTCCTAATAGAAATTGGTAGATACTCAGTTTTGACTGCCACCAAAGCAAGGGTAATGGAGATAGAAATGTAATTGGTCACCATGAACCAGTTCAAAAGAAGGCCCAATTTTGACTACAAGGGCATTAAGGACATGATCAGAAGGAAGACTCAATTTTATGAGCCCATAATTGAAGACATTTAGATAGATTTGAGAACAACGGAAGAGATCAAAAGAATGGACTACAACAGACTGTTTTTGGAGTAAATTGAATATCTAGGGCTCGCTGATATTCCTCCAAATCTAATTGATGACAAAGAGGTAATTAAAAGTAGATACCTAGCTAAAAAATTTACTAAATCCTTTCTTCCTCTAATTCAATGGTCCCAAAAGGAGTTGACCTCTTTAAGAATGAGATTCGAACCAATATTAGCTAACACCAATGATTGGCTAGCGATTAAAGGAATCACATCAAAGGAATTCATCAAAGGATCAGAGGCTGAATTCCAAGAGGAAACAAGGAAGAGAGAAGAGAACAAAATCAAGAATAAAGGTGATGTTCCTTCTACTTATACGTCTCACAAGCCTAGGATCATCTTTGTGTCAAAAAAATCAAAGGTTGCTGAGAAAGAGCTAGAATCAATAGCTTTGGGGGTTGGAGAACAAAGCACTCAATAATAGGCAGTAAAATGGATGGAAACAAATGATAGGCCTTTAGAGCAATAGGGAACAAAAACTCTATCTCCTCAAGAGGGGCCATAACCACTTGTAGGGGTTTCTTTTTTTCCACCCCAATCCCCTGTGGTAGCTCCTTGACCTCTTTCTCCCATCAACATTCCTTCCTTTGGTGCCACCTCTCCTTCTAGATTTATCTTTGGTGACCCTTAAGGTGATTTCGGAGATGTTATTTCATCATCAAGATCTATCCCTAGTCTCTCATCTCCTTCTTTCAATATTGGAGACAGTTCCACCATCGACTAGCCAGCGGATGATATAGTTTCACCTGCTACACCCACTGCACCTGTTGTTCCCACTAGTAGTGTAGATGTTACCCCAGTAACACCAACTGCAGGGACTATTACTATAGTAAGTGCTTCTAATTTTCCACCTTGGTTATCAACTTTCACACCTAAAAGGAAGAAGCAAGCCATCTCTGCAGATGACTTTAATTTTGGCAAAATAGTGCCAGTGAAAGCTAAGACCCCCAAAAAGCTAAGGATCCTTTCAAAAATGGTTGAAGAAAAGGGGAATTTTTTTTGGAGATAGCCAAACCTCCACAAGATGCAACCCTAGAGAATTTTGACATGAGCAGCTACTCCATTTTGCGCATTGAGTTGGGGAAAGTAACTCACGAGGGTGCAAAGAGTGATCTACAGTCTACAATAGATATCATGGTCCAAAAATTTGATAGGGAGAGAGAGATGAAATATTATTACAAAGCAAAGGCAAAAAAATTGACCACGGTAGTCAAGAGATTCACTTTTGCCCCAGAGGTGGCAACTCTAGAAGCCTTTTCCATAGATGATCCTGTTATCTAGAAAGTAGAGTAGACCTACATGAAAGGGAAAGTACTTGAAGATTACATAGAAAAGATGCATACACAAGGAATTTCCTTGCTTATAGAGGTTCCTGAGAAGACAAAGAAAAAGAAGAAAATAAGGATAGAGTTAGAAGACCTCATCTCTCTTATTTCTCAAGATATTGACAACACAAATAAATATCTTAGCAAGTGGGTAGAGATGAAAGCTCTGAAGAAGCACACCTTAGTGTCGATCGGCGTCATTGCCAACAAAGATTCTTATGTTGAAATCAAAGAATCACTAATATAAAGAATCTAGGTACTTAAAGAATTGATCAAAGATCTCAAATCTTCCAAAGATGCCAGTGAAAAAAGTGACACCGACCTATTGAACAGATTGGAGGAATTGCCTTGCAGACTCACCTCTAGAGATAATTGATTTATTTTAGTAGAAGAGATGATTCAAGAATTCAAAGGTATGATCCAAAGGGATTTCAAAGAGAAGGCATTTTTAATGACTTTTGTGGATAATATTTTAGATACTCAGTTAACTCTGGATAATCTAAGAATTAGGGTAACTAATCATGCAATAGTAATCACAGCATTGAAAGATGCAACAATCAGAGCTAAAGTAATCTTCAAGAATACCATTGCACTAGATAGTATAGGAATTCAGGCATCTATCACCATGTATGATGCTCATTTTAAGAAGTTTGGTGGAAGAGTTGAATTATTCCTCCATTCTCTCTTCTTCATTCTTCTCATGTACTTTGTAATTGACTTGGGACATTCACTTATGTAATTTTGTCATGTGAAAGTACATGCACTTTTGCAATATGTAATTACATGTAAAAATCTAGAAAATATCCCAAAGTCAACACTGACTCATCTTTGACTAGGTTTTCAATATTTTAATCTTTTTCTAATTTTGAATTTTTTTCTCTATATATAAAAGGAACCTCTTTTGTAAAAAGGATCTCTAGATGATTGAGAGCAAAAACTCTGCCGAAATTGAGAAACTTCTTGAGACTTTGTGCTCAACTTATAATTCATATTTTGTTGAATGAATGAGAAACATGTTAATTTCAAACTTTGTGTTGAGATCATTTGTGTTATTTAGGAAATAGATCTTATGTCCTCTTTCTTGATAATCTCTTGTTCGTTTGATTGAATAAGCAAAGTGCGTGTGTGGGATTATCTAAAGACCATCTAAGGATAAAAGAAAGAATATGGGCTGCTTTTATCTTTGTGATCTTTTTATCTATTGTAGTTTTAGGTAAAGACTTTAAAATTTACTTTACTCTACTATTACTTGTGCTCCATATTAGTGAAGGAAACAATGAAAAACTTTGTGCTTTCATGGGTTTTCTTGCAGACCTTGTTACTACTCCAAGAGATTTTCTACTATGCACTTAATACCATTTTTGAAAGAAGAGGAATGCTTTTAGCCATCAACCAGGACCTCTCTCTTTTGTTCTGTGAACATCATCTTTGAAAAAAGAGAGATGGATGCTATTATCCTACCCTGAGTATTATTTTCTACTTATTTATATACATATATAGCATATAAGTGATTCATAGGGAACCTCCCCTTGATGAGAGGAGAGATTTATCTCATTAAGATGTGGTAAACCCACACTTTTTGTTGTATAAATCTCCTTGTACTGTGGTTGATATACCCATTTTGTCATCAGTTAGTTGACAACAAAATATTGACCCAATAGCTTTTGGTGACTCCACTGGGGACTACGAACATGCATTTTAAAGCCTCAAGCTTTAACTTGAAGCATCTCTAGTTTATTTTTCATTTTACACTCTAACAGATCCATCATACACATGAGGTCAGAGAGCTCAAGGTATTGTTGATCCTATATATGAGTTGGTGCGACAAACTAATTTTGAGATTTCTCCTCCACCATCTCGCCTTCAGTGAACTAGGAGTTTCCCTCCTACCAATGCCAGATTTCCCATACATGGTGAAGATTCTAGTCTCAATACTGGTAAGACTTTATCTTTATTGACCCTACCAAGATTTTTTATCCCGCCATTTAACCATCCTATCATAATGGCCCAAGGTCCGTGGGGCAATTCTTTTGGTCCTCTTAATTTGACCCCACCTTTACATGAACTACCTCATAATTCTAAGAAGAATTTTACCAAATTCTATGGTGATGGGAAGGTTCACCTTAATGAGCATATTTCTGCCTTCTCTATAACATGTGGCATAATAGGTGTGGAATTCAAAGATGTGGTATTGAGACTATTTGAAGAAACTCTACAAGGCACTGCCACAGATTGGTTTTACCACCTTCAAGATCGAACTATAACTAACTGGAATACACTTAAATCTAAGTTTGAATCTAAGTTTAAACCTACTAAAGATGCACATGCCTTGTTAGCTCAACTTACATAGATGAAGAAGGAACCCCATGAGCCCATGAGGGATTTCATAGCAAAATTCAATAAGTTAAGGAACTGGATTCCTGCCATCGCTCAGCCCATGCTAGAGAATCTCAAGTGCTTTTTCATCAACTCACAACTTTCTAAAGTAAGTTTTTTGTTGAGGTGGGTTGGCCTTATGGATCTCGCTATGGCTCAAAATTTGGCTACTGAGATTGAGGATGATCTTATCTTAGTAGGCAAGATCAGAAAAGACTCCAGTAAAAATAAATTTTCTTCATCTGCTGAAAGTTCTTCTACAAGCACCATAGATCTTATGGTGCCAAAATTGTCAAATGAACTGTTAGCTTTGAAAAGACAAATGGCCCAAGGTATGTCTACTCCCACTTATCAAGATATGCCAAGAAGAATATTTTAGAATCAACCATATCAAGGTAATGTTGCTCGAAACCAAGGGCAACCAAGTCACCTGCTTCCCCTACATGGTAAACTTGCCATTGAAGTAGCACCTACTAATTTAGCAGTCAGTTACCTGGAGGCTAAACACAATTTCTTGCTCCAACCTAAGTTAGACCAAAAAGGTGATGCTAATCTCTTTGAAGAATAAGAAGAAAAATTAGCTGGTGACTCCAATATCAATTTTTTGGATTATCAGGATGAAGCTGGAAGTAAAGGAGAAGTGTTTGATGGATCTTATGATATTTTTACCAGATCTCAGAACTAGTCAGCTTAACAAGCTGACCAAGAAAAAGTAGGAGAAGAACCTCAGCCGGTGGTCTCTGTCACTAAACAATGGACTGCCTTTCCAACCAAAGGATTAGATAACTAATAAAAAAGTAAGTACATCAAACCATCCCATACCTTCCACCTCTATTTCTCAGACCAGTGCCACACCCACTAAAGATCAAGATGATGGGCCCTCTCCCTCTATCTCTAATTCATTTCAATTATTTGATATAATTGATCACACTAAAAAGACTAAGATTTAAATGACTGAGATTGAATATTTGTGAGCCAATCCTAAATAGTTTGATAGGTTGGTAGAATATGTAAAAAATAAAACTATTTCCATAAGACAAGATTCTTCAAAGGCAACTCATGATTCCTCCAAGGATAAATCCACCCAAAATAATCTTATTATGACTCCTCCTATTTCTCTTGGGAAAATAGAACCTTTTTATGTTTTTCTGTTGATAAATGGTTATAAATTGAGTAATTGCATAATAGACTCTAGAGCTTTTGATAATTTTATGCCTGTCAAAGTGGCAGATTCCCTTGGTTTAACTTTGACTAAAACTTTTAGGAGGTGTTTTTCTATGGAAAATAAGCAAGTCCCACTCCTTGGTCAAATAAAAGATGCCTAATTTGCATTCGCAGCTTTTTCAGAAAAGAGGATAAAAATGATGATTCTGGTGGCTGATATTTTGGCCTCTTATGGCATCCTTCTTAGACAAAATTTCTACAAGGATGTTGGTGGTGAGCTAAGCATAGACTTTTCTGAGGTTAGGATCCCAGTCAAAGGTGTTATAAAGAGATTGTTTCCTAAAAAAGAGGTAAAATATGTAGTCACCCAATCATCAGCACCGAAAGCTCAAATTTTATTTAAGTCTTCAGGCATGGGTAACTACTTCTTATCTACAGATGAAGTTCATGAGGCATTTGACGAAGCTCCTATAGGTAATAACTTAGAAATGTATTTAGCTGAAACATCATGAGAATTGGTGAAGCAAAATGAAAGTATGGAAGAATCTCTTCCTCCAAATGAAGAAGTTTTCACAGAAAAAGTGGTGTGTAGTGAGGTATGGATTCTAGAATTTGATGGTAGCTACTCCTCTACCAGTTTAGGAGCTAGGATTATGTTGGTATCTCCTCAAGGAGATATTATTCCTTCATCCTATAAGTTGCAGTTTAGCAACACCAACAACACAATTGAGTATGAATCCCTATTGCTTGGATTGCAGGCTACTAGAGAAAATGGCATCATACTCCTTCATGTTAAAGGGGAAGTTGAATTGGTGGTTTATTAGATAAGAAACCTTTATCAAACCTAGAATGAAAAATTTTGCCACTACCACAATCTAGTCTGAGACTAAATTGAAAACTTTGATGCTTTTAGCATCTCTACTATTCTGAGAGAATTCAATGATCAGGCTGATGCATTGGCTATTTTAGCTACTCTCTTAGTCCCCCACCCATATTTTAAAGGAAATAAGTACACTATTAAATTGGTCTTTTGACCAATTGTACCTGATAATGCCAGTCATTGGTAAGTATTCAATAATGACAATCAAATCATTGCCTTTTTAGAGCAAAATGATAGCTTTGAATGGCTGCATTTTGAAGGAAGTGAACCTCAAAAGTGTGAGCCAGCTTCTAAATCAAATATAGATGCAGGTGAGGAGTTCTTGAAACTTAAAGGGAATAAGATTCTCAAAGGCCTGATTTTCCTAGAGAAACTATTTGATAACCATGATAGATTCATCAAATAATAGCAAATAGATTCAAGCTCCTCTTAGGAGTTTAATTAAGCAAATCTGGGAACCAAGGGAGATCCTAAGATGGTGAACATTGAGAAATGTTGCACCCCTGAGAAGAAATTCAAGTTCACTACTCTACTTCACTAATATATAGATGTCTTAGCTTACTCCTATGATGACCTAAAATCACTCAAGCCTAATAAAATCTGCTATGACATTCTTCTTAAGGCTAACTCAGTGCCTTACAAATAAAGGTAGTATAATTTGAAAATATTAGGTACCATTTTATCTGAGATACAAAAAATACTAGATGCTAGGATAATCTTCCCAATCTATCACTCCACATGGATTGCCAATATAGCACCTATGAGAAAGAAGAATGACAAAATTTGAATTTGCATGGATTTCAAAAACTTGAATCAATCATCTTTAAAAGATAACTACCCTCTCCCTATCATGGATCAAGTTTTACAGATGGTGAGAGGTTCAGAGATGTTATCAATGTTGGACAATTTCTCAAGGTACAATTAGGTTGAAGTTGGAAAAGTAGATCAACATAAGACTGTCTTCACCACACCTTGGGGCACCTTCACTTGTCGAAGAATGCCTTTTGGTCTGATATATGTAGGCACCACATTTCAGAGAGTGATGGACCTCATTTTCAAGGATGAAATGGGTAAGTTCATTATAGTATACCCGGATGATTTAATGATATTTTTTAATCATTGTTCTGACCATGTGCACCATTTACAACAAGTACTAGAATGTTGTCGTCAGTATAGTATTTCTCTAAATCCCAAAAAAAATATTTTTAGGGTGATGGAAGGGAAGCTTCTCAGACATATTGTGTCCCAAGAAGGTATAAAAATTGACTCAAAAAGAGTCAAGTCCATCCAAGAGCTTACTCTGCCTACCAGTAAAACTACAGTTCACTTTTTCTTTAAAAAAGTGATTTTTTTACGAAGGTTCATCGCTGAGTTTGCTGAGAAAACTCACCACATTGTCAATATGATGAAAGGCAAAGCCACTTTCAAGTGGAATGCAGAGAGCAAATCATCATTTGAAGACATCAAAGAAGTAATCACTCGCGCACCAATTTTGGTTTGTCCAAACTACACCAAAGACTTCAAGATATATAGTCATGCCTCTGAACATACACTTTCAGTTATTTTGGTTCAACAAAACCAAGAAGGTTTGGAATTTCCTATTTCCTTCATGAGTTGTCCACTCAAAGCTCACAAGTTGAAATAATCAAACATAGAGAAGTATGCGTATGTGGTGGTCAAAGCAATTAAGCATTTCAGGTTTTATATCCTGAATTCACATACTATGGTTTTGGTGCTTGGTACAATGGTGAAATCTATTCTGACTCAATAGGAGTTTGATACTGTTGGGTGAATATTTTGTCATCAACTAACTGATGACAAAATGGGTATATCAACCATAGCATAGAGAGATTTATGCCATAAAAAGTGTGGGTTTACTTGATCTGGATGAGGTAAATCTCTCCTCTCATCAAGGAGAGGTTCCTTATGAATATTTATACGCTATATGTATATATAATTAAGCAAAAAATAATACTTGGGGTGGTATAACAACATCCACCTCTCTTTTTTTAGAGGTGATGTACAAGGAACAAGAGAGAGAAATCTTAGTCGTTGGCCAACAACATTCCTCTTCTTTTAGGAATGGTATCCAGTGTAGAGCAAAAAATCCCCTGAAGTAACAAAGTTTACAACAAAACTTGCATAAGCACAAAGTCTTTCATAGCCTCCTTCACTGATTCGAAACAAGTGTAACCGTAGAGTGAAATGAAGCACAAAGTCTTCGCCTGAAACTACAAAAGATAAAAAGATCACAAAGATAAAAGTAGCTCAAAATCTTTCTTCTATCTTTTAGAAATGCCCTTAGATAATATCAACACACCCACTTTGCTTATTAAATCAAACCAATAAGAGATTATCAGGGAAGAGGACATAAGAACTATTTTCTAAATAACACAGATAACTTCAACACAAAGTTTGAAATAAACCTGCTTCTCATTCATTTAACAAAATATGATTTACAAATTGAGCACAAAGTCTTAAGAAGTGCCTCAATTTTAGCATAGTTTTTGCTCTCAATTATCAAAGATATATTTACAAAAGAGGTCTCCACTATATATAGAGAGAAACCTTCAAAATTAGAAAATATTAAAATATAAAAATATCTTAGTCAAAGATGACTCATCTTTGACTTTTGAGATATTTTTCTGGATTTTTTGCATGTAATTACATATTACAAAATTGCATGTGAAAATGTCCCAAGACAATTACAAAGTGCATTTTGAATAAAGCATGAAAGAACAACTTCAATCTTTATTTCCAGTCTTCCTCATGGTCTTTGACTTCTTCAGAGAAATTTTAGTGATCTGGAAGAACTTTTATTGAAAAAACGTCGATGAAGAGGGATCCTTTAGAGAAACTATAGTGAGAATTGTGATTGTGCAATCAAAGAAAAAAATAGCAATCTGGGAAAACTGCATATTTGATAACCATGATTAGGGAAATGTGCTTGAAAGGGATGAGGCATGAGTAGGTCAAAAAGTAGAAGAAAAAGGGGAGCAGGCATGGAAAATAGGAAAAATGAAAATTTCCCAGAGTTAAGAAAATCGGAGAGAAGGTATGTAAGGGTGACAAAAATTGTCTCCCTTGCATGTTGGAGAAGGTGAACATGTAAGGGCAGCAAAAATTACCACTCTTACAGTTAGAGGAGAGGAAACGAGGATGCATGGGTGACAATAATTGTCTCTCCTACATAGAAGGATGCAAGGGCAGCAAAAATTGCTGCTCCTGCATAGAAGGATGCAAGGGTAGCAAAAATTGTTGCTCCTATATAGAAGGATGCAAGGGTGGAAAAAATTATTGCTCCTGTATAGAAGAAGCCAAAAGATGCATGGGTAGCAAAAATTGCCGCCCTTGCATGGAAGAAATTGAAAGATGCAAGGGTGGAAAAAATTGCTGCTCTCGCATGTTGGATGCACACACTTGTTACATTCCACTGCACTTTGTCTTTTTCCATTGGGCACTTTTTCACGGGCTTTTCTCTTCAGTCCAGCTTTTCTTTTGGTTTTTGCTTTTGTCTTTTCCAACTTTGTCTCTTCCTACTGCCATTTGAGCTATCGGGTGCTTTCTAGCCAGTCACTTAGTTCTTCTTTTAAGTTTTGCACTCTATTTGAATTTCCACATATTTTCCTTTACTTTAAAACCTAACATTTGAGGGGCTGTCAATGGTCACCAGCTGCTTAAACAAGCAGATGAACCAAACATTGAACCTGCTGTTGATGCTTGCCGATGGAAATTTTTGTTTGAACCAAGGCGATGAACTAATTCCAAAAATAACCAATGGTTAGAAGCTTGTTTTTTTTACTGATCTCCCCTGTAGAAGATTTTTAACTTGTTGAATCTACTAACTTCAAGCATGTTGAGTCTGCAAAAACATATCTGTAGAGTCCATAGTTTTCTCTAACCTTGAAAGAGTCCATAGATTTTAATCTGTAAAAGCCCATTGAACTTGACCTACTGAGTCTATAGATTTTAGAGAAGCTTGAAAAATGAGGAATTTAAATGCCCAGGACAAATTTTTAAAAAGGTAAGAGACAATTTTGATCTATAGGTTGTCCCAAAAATGAATGGCATTTTTCGGGACAACAGCTAGCTCCAATTGGGGAACTTCCTTCTATTGCAAAAATCAATTGAAGGGAGTAGAATCCAAAATCTCCAGTGCCTTGAAGTGTGTCATTGGGCTACAGAGTCATGCTACCCAAAAAGAAAGGCTCCAAAAATGAAAATGAAACTAACAAAACAAAGCAAAAGACTATACAAATATACATATGTACAGGGGGACTCATCCGATACTTCAAGAATTGAAGTATTTCAGACGCTGCTCTTTGAGAGGCAATGACAATAGCACTCTATCCTGATAAACTAGCAAGAGGCCATTTTCTCCCCAGAATTGATGATGTGTGAATGGAACTCTCCACCAGGAAACCAATTTCCTATGTCTTCCCCTTGGTTCTCTCCTCTTGACCCACAACAAGAATTTTCTTTTGATCCAAAAACCACAAATCTTTGTTTTCTTAGAGAAGAGCTCCTTTCCCTGATTATGACACATAGCAGTTAGTCAGCTACCATAATTGGTTGCTCTTCTAGTTCCATCCAACACCTAATTTGACTGTCCTCATTTGACACCCACCACTGATTGGCACTATCAAGCCCACTTGTCGTTGTTTCATCTGAACCAATTTTTTGGTTGGCATTCTCAAGGGCTTTAATAGGTTCTTCATGAACCTCTTCTATGGTCAAAAAATAATTACCCTTGCCATGGGACTCAAGCAAAATTTTAGCTGCATGGGCTGACGTTTGGGTGACCACGTACTTTGCCTCTCCCTCAAGAAGCAACCTCTATGTCACGCCTTTCATAGGGATTCTTGTATAGGACAAGTCCATACTCAATTCTCCTCTGACATCCTTGCAAAATTTCTATCCAAGTAGAATGCCATATGAGGCTGGGATGTCAGCTACCAAAACTGTCATCTTGATCCTCTTGTCAGAAAATGTCGCGAATGCAAATTGGGCATCTTTGATTTGTCCCAATAGTGGTACTTGTTTATTCTCCATAGAGAAGCATCTCCCAAAGGTTTTAATCAATGTGAGACTAAGAGATTCTACCACTTTAGCAGGCATGATGTTGTTAGATGCATTAGAATCAATGATGTAGTTACTCAGCTTGCAACTGTTTATTAACAGGGAAACATAAAAAGGATCTACTTTTCCAGAGGTAGTAGTGGGAGAAATGACAAGGTTATTTTAGGTGGATACATTCTTTGGAGGATCATGAGTTACCCTCAAAATTTCTTGTCCTGTAGGGATGGCTGTACCTTTTACACATTCCACCAACCTGTCTAACTATTCAGGATGGGCTTGTAGAAATTCAAATTCAAACATTTGAATTTTAGTCTTTTTGACATGCTCAATTATATCAAATGTCTAAATTGAACTAGGCACAGGGGATGGGAGTTCACTTTTTTGGTTTTTGGGAGGGGGAGGGCTAGTTTGCAAAGTTAAAGTAGAGGGTGCAAAGATGCTTGAGGTACATACCTTTTCAACAGTCACCAAGTCCTTTGGTTGAAAGGGTAGAGTGGTTCCCCACTTGGCAATTGAAACTGTTGGCTGAGGTTGTTCTTCTATCTTTTCTTTATCATCTTGTCGGGTTGACTGATTCTGGGACCAGGTGAATATGGCATATGATCCCTTAGCTGTATTCCCCTCACTTCTAGGTTCATCTTGATAATTTAGGTAACCAATGACAAAGTCATCACCTAATTCTTCTTCCTACTCTTCAAAGAGATTAGCATCATCCTTTTAGTCCAACTCAAGTTGGAAAAGGGAAGCATGTTCCATTTCCAGATATCCAATTGCTAAGTTGGTTGGAGGTGCTTCAAAGGCAAGGTTCCTCTTTGGGGAAGGAAGATGATTTGGCTGCCCTTGATTCCTAGCAGCATTGCCTTGGTATGCTTGATTCTAAAATGTCCTCCTTGGCATATCCTGATTAGGAAAAGCAGACATAACTTGGGCCATTTGTCTCTTCAAAGCTATTAGTTCATTTATCAATTTTTGCACCATAGGATCTGTAGTACCTATAGAAGAGCTTTCAACAGATGAAGAGAATCTATTTTTACTTGGGTCTTTTCTAATCTTACCTGCTAGGATAAGATCATCCTCAATCTCAGTGGCCAAATTTTGAGCCAATGTGAGATCCATAGGGCCAGCTCACCTCAATAGGAAACTTACTTTGGGAAGCTTTGAGTTGATAAAAAAGCACTTAAGATTCTCTAGTGTGGGTTGAGCAATGGTTGGAATCCAGTTCCTTAACTTGTTGAATTTGGCTATGAAATCCCTCATGGGTTCCTGGGATTCTTTTTTCATCTGTGTCAGTTGCACTAACAAGGCATGTGCATCTTCTGCAGGTTTAAATATAGCTTCAAATTTGGCTTTGAGTGTGTCCCAGTCAGTCATTGACCTAGCCTGCAGGTGGTAGAACCAATCCACAGCAACGCCTTGCAGGGTTTCCACAAAATGTCTCACTGTTACATCCTCGAATTCCACACTGATTATGCCACATGCTATGGAGAAAGCGACAATATGCTCGTCGGAATGAACCTTCCCATCACCAAAAACTTGGGATTTTTTTTTCTAGAACTACGAGGTAGTTGATGTAAGGGTGGGGTCAAATTAAGAGGACCAAAGGAATTGCCCCATGGGCCTTGAGCCATTATGGTAGGATGATTAAATGGAAGGACAATAAATCTAGGTGGAGTTTTAATAGGTAGGGCACTATTAACAGTAGAAAAAGAAGCTCTACCTTGTGTTGGTGACCTGATAAGGTCAGGAGGAAGACTTCGAGATCATTGGAGGAAAGGCGATGGAGGGAATAGATCAAAGTTGCTCTGCTGCACCAATTCAAACATGGGGTTAAAAACACCCTTAGATCTCTAGCTTCTTGTGTAGCGTAGAGTTGCTAGATTGAAAAACAAAAATAGAAAAGAGTAGGATCTACTTCAGCTTGAAGCTTGAGACTTCAAAATGCACGCTCTTCCCAACGGCTTTGGTTTTGTAGACCAGATAATATAACGGAGATGGAGGAAGATGGTAAGGCTATAATGATAATGGGTAAGACATGGAACGGAGTCACCAGACTATGTAATGGATAAGGGTAGGGACTACTTCAATCTAAAACTTGAGGTTTCAGACTGCACGTTCTTTCCTAATAGAGTTGCCAAAAACTATTGGGTGAATATTTTGTCATCAACTAACTAATGACAAAATAGGTATATTAACCACAACACAGGGAGATTTACACCATAAAAAGTGTGGGTTTACCAGATCTAGATGAGGTAAATCTCTCCTCTCATTAGAATAAGGTTCCTTATGAATATTTATACGCTATATGTATATATAATTAAGCAAAAAATAATACTCAGGGTGGTATAACAGCATCCACCTCTCTTTTTTCAGAGGTGATGTACAAGGAACAAGAGAGAAATTTTGGTCGTTAGCCAACAACATTTCTCTTCTTTCAGAAATGGTATCTAGCATAGAGCAAAAAATCACCTAAAGTAATAAAGTTCACAAGGAAACTTGCATAAGCACAAATTCTTTCGTAGCCTCCACTAATTTGAAACAAGCGTAACCGTAGAGTGAAACGAAGCACAAAGTCTTCACCTAAAACTACAAAAGATAAAAAGATCACAAAGATAAAAGTAGCTCAAAGTCTCTCTTCTATCTTTTATAAATGCCCTCAGATAATATCAACACACCCACTTTGCTTATTAAATCAAATAAATAAGAGGTTATCAGGAAAGAGGACATAAGAACTATTTTTTAAATAACACAGATAACTTCAACACAAAGTCTGAAATAAACTTGCTTCTCATTTATTTAACAAAATGTGATTTACAAATTGAGCACAAAGTCTCAAGAAGTGTCTCAATTTCAATAGAGTTTTTGCTCTCAATTATCAGAGATATATTTACAAAAGAGGTCTCCACTATATATAGAGAGAAACCTTCAAAATTAGAAAATATTAAAATATAAAAATATCTTAGTCAAAGATGACTCATTTTTGACTTTTGAGATATTTTTCTGGATTTCTTGCATGTAATTACACATTAAAAAATTGCATGTGAAAATGTCCCAAGACAATTACAAAGTGCATTTTGAATAAAACATAGAAGAGCAACTTCAATCTTTATTTCCAGTCTTCTTCATGGTCTTTGACTTCTTCAGAGAAACTTTAGTGATCTGGAAGAACTTTTGTTGAAAAGATGTCGATGAAGAGGGATCCTTTAGAGAAACTACAGTGAGAATCGTGATTGTGCAATTAGAAAAAAAATAGCAATCTAGGAAAACTGTACATTTGATAATCATGATTAGGGAAATGTGCTTGAAAGGGATGAGGCATAAGCAGGTCAAAAAGTGGAAGAAAAAGGGGAGCAGGCACGGAAAATAGGAAAAATGAAAATTTCCCAGAGTTAAAAAAATTAGGGAGAAAGTATGTAGGGGCGGCAAAAATTTCCGCCCTTGCATATTGGAGAAGGTAAACATGTAAGGGCGATAAAAATTGCCGCTCTTGCACCTGGAGGAGAGGAAACGGGGATGCATGGGTGGCAATAATTGCCGCTCCTATATAGAATGATTCAAGGGCAGCAAAAATTGCCACTCCTACATAGAAGGATGTAAGGGCGGCAAAAATTGTGGCTCCTACATAGAAGGATGCAAGGGTGGAAAAAATTTCTACTCCTGCATAGAAGAAACCAAAAGATGTATGGGCAAAAAAAATTGCCGCCCTTGCATGGAAGAAACTGAAAGATGCAAGGGTGGCAAAAATTGCTGCTCTCACATGTTGGATGCACACACTTGTTACGTTCCACTTCACTTTGTCTTTTTCCATCAGGCACTTTCCCGCGGGATTTTCTCTTTAATCAGGATTTTCCTTTGCTTTTTGCTTGTCTTTTCCATCTTTGTCTCTTCCTGCTACCATTTGAGCTATCAGGTGATTTCTAGCCAGTCACTTGGTTCTTATTTTAAGTTCCACACTCTATTTGAATTTCCATGGATTTTCCTTTACTTTAAAACATGATGTCTGAGGGGTCGTCAATGGTCACCAGCTGCTTAAACAAAGCAGATGAACCAAACGTTGAACTTGCTACTGATGCTTGCCGATGGAAATTTCTGTTTAAACCAAGATGATGAACCAATTCTAAAAATAACCAATGGTTAAAAGCTTATTCTTTTAATTGATCTCCCCTGCAAAAGCTTTTTAACTTGTTGAATCTGCTAACTTCAAGCATGTTGAGTCCACAGAAACATATCTACAGAGTCCATAGTTTTCTCTAACCTTGAAAGAGTCCGTAGATTTCAATCTGTAAAAGCCTATTGAACTTGACCCCCTGAGTCTATAGATTTTTGAGAAGCTTGAAAAATGAGGAATTTAAATGCCCAAGACAAATTTTGAAAAAGGGAAGAGACAATTTTGATCTGTAGGTTGTCCCAAAAATGAGTGGCATTTTTTGGGGACAACAAATACAAAGAGGGGTAATTAGATTGCCAAGATTCAGAAGTTTGTTCTCGACATCAAACCTACCAAACTTGTGTGGGGAAAAGGTCTTTATCAGTTGATTGTTCACAATATCCCCAAGGAAGCAAAAAATGAAGAAATGGAGATCGAAGACGTGCCTACGGTCCTCTTCATTACCACTATTGATGAGTGGTATTCTGACATTTCCCATTTTCTAACCTATGGTGAGTGTCTCGCTCATCTCTCTTATAGGGAAAAAAGGAATGTTAAACTAAAGGTTGCTAGCTATGTTTTGTGGGATAATAGTTTGTATAAGAGAAGTCTTGATGGGGTGTTTCTTCATTGCATCGATAAGGTGCAACAAGATAAACTTTTAAAGTCTTTCCACAATTTGTCCTGTGGAGGACATTTTTCTGCACCAGTGATGGGAGCAAGGTACTATTGGCCTATGCTATTTCAAGATGCTTACAAATGGGTGTATAGATGTGAATTGTGTCAGCAGTTCATCAGAAAGCCTAAACTGGCCACATTACCCCTCAAGCCAGTAGTAATCGAAGAGCCTTTTCAATAGTAGGGTATTGACTTCATTGGCATAGTTAACCCATCTTTAAGTGCTAGACATGATTATGTCCTCATGGAAATTGACTACTTTATCAAATGGGTGGAAGCCATCCCAACCAAGCACGCTACTTCGGAAGTGGTGTGTAATTTTCTTAAGGAAAATATCATCTCCCAATTTGGGGTTCCACTTAAAATTGTAACAGATAATGCAGCCTATTTATCTTCACATGAGATTACTCAGTTTTAATTTTATTATGGAATTACCCTATCCCATACTTTAGATTATTTTTCACAAGGAAATGGCCAAGCAAAATCGAGCAATAAGAACCTAGTTACTATTATCAAGAAATTGGTAGATGACAATCAGAGAACTTGGCACAAAGCATTGTTTGATACTTCATGGGCAAATAGAATTACATCCAAGAGGGCCATAGGCATATCACCGTTCCAACTTCTATATGGCTTGAATGTAGAGATACCTATCACTCTAGAAGTACCAGCACTCAGGTTAGCCAAGGCAATCGAAGATTCAACCTTCAAAAATTCAATTGACAAGAGGATCATGTGTTTAACCAAATTGAATGAGTAGTGAACCATGGTGGTGGACCAGGTTACTACACATCAAAATTAGGTGAAAAAACTTTTTGACAAAAGGGCTAAGGTTTGTGATTTTCAAATTGAAGATCAAGTCTTGTTGTGGGACAAGAGGAGAGAACCAAAGGGAATGCGCGACAAATTTGATTCTTTGTGGAGAGGTCCATTTACTATTCGACAACTCTATGGTGAGAATAACTTCTTACTTGAGTATCAAGATGGAGCATCATTTTCACTACCCCACAGTGGGCAAGATCTGAAGCATTTCAATCCTTTAAGTTTTAGATGAATTCACTTGTACATTTGTATAGTTTTTATGTTTTATTTATTTTCTTGTGTCTTTTCCTTTTTAGCTTAACTCCGTAGCCCAATGACTTGGATGAAGGCACTTAGAGACTGGTTTCTACTCCCATTGATCAGTTTGATCAACAAAAGTTTCCCAATAAGAGCCAGTTATTGTTCCCAAAATTAGCTACGCTTATTTTTGGAACAACCCCTATGAAACTTGTTCGTTTCACATTTTTCTCTCTAAGTTCATTTTTTGAGACGATTTTTTCTTGTTCTCACATTTGCTCAACTGACATCGTTTGAAGTTTGTAATGTCTCTTTATTACATTTTCCCCAAAACAAAAAAATTATTACAGTCTCGATATGACTAGGGGACAAATGTTCAATTTCCTAGAGTTAATTTTTTCTTGCATTTTCATGCAAAGGCGACATTTTTTGCCGCCAATGCATTTTTATTTCTTTCCATGCAAAAGTGGCATTTTTTGATGCCCTTGCATCTAGCATGCAAGAGAGGTGAAATTTGTTGCCTTCACATTTTCCTCCTTCCCATGCAAGAGTGGTGAAATTTACCACCCTTGCATGTCTTTCAAACTCTAATGTAGGAGTGGCAATTTTGACCACCCCCACACTGCCTCAATTTTTGCATGTAACATTTATGGCTGCATGTGTTGAGTGGTTGGGGGTGATTTTTGCCCTATTTAATCTCTTTTTGATCCTTTTTGATTCATTTTTTCCAATACTCCTCCTGCCCTCTACCTCTGGATGATCCAACAAGCGAGAAGAAGCATGTTTTCGTCGGATTTAAGCCCTTATCACGTGTTATTTTCTAGGTAGGTCTTTGTTTTTACATTTTATTTTGTTTTCTTTCCTCTTTATAGTTTTTTCTCTCCTTTGTTAGGGTTTCATTTTTTTCCCTCTTCTTGCCCGTTGAGGCATTTTTCTCCCTCCACCATGCCTCTTTCCTCTTCTTCCCTTCCTCCCCTTCGGCCTTTTATTTTTATTTTTCCCCATGTTAGGGCAAAAAATTTCACCACCCTCTCATTTCCTTTCTATTATCTTACTCATGTAAGGGCAAAAATTTTCACCGCCCTAACACATTACTTTTTATCTTATGCACCGATGACAAATTTTGCTGTTGATGTGACCTGACCTGATTTGAGTGTAAGGGTAGTGAAAATTGCCGCCGTTACACCTGATTTTTCTACCAAGTGCAAGGGCAGAATTTTTTTCCACCCTTACACATTCCTTCCCTCTAAGATGCATCAACAATAGAAATTTACACCAATGCATCTCCATTTCACCCTAACATTTAGGGGAGGCATTTTTTGCCGCCTATGCACGCAAACCCATTCCACATGCAAGGGCAGCATTTTTTTATTGCCCCTGTATTATTTTTCTCTAATTTTTCTCCAACTCTGAGGATTTTTTTTCTTTTATTTTTCATTCCCTCTCACTTTCCAAACCTGCTCACACCTTAGCCCTTCCAAGCACCCTTCCTTGGTCATGATCACCCGACGTGTAATTTCTCTAAATTGCCAATTTTTTCCTAATTGTGTGATCATGACTCTTATCACAGTTCCTCCTAGAGATCCTCTTTCATCAATGTGCTTTCAAAAAAGGCTCATTCTGATGACTAAAGCTTCTTTGAAGAAGTCGAAGGCAATGAAGTATCAATATTAAGGTGTTTTCTCAATCACCTCGGTCACTTCTAATGTCGATGACATAAGAGACATAGAGATCGACCACATGGATATGGCCGAGTTTATAGAGAGAACCAAGGTGACAAACCCAAGCTCAGAGATTAAAAGAATAATTGAAAGCAACATCCACCTAGTCTCCTCTTTCCCTATGGCAATGCATCACACCAAGTTTATCCTCCAGTGCACCCAATTCTATAACAAAGAGACCAGGGTAGTGTCAGATGCTAGTGGCAACGTGATAATTTGACTAGACCCCAAATTTATTGATAAAGTTTTCATGGGCCCTCTTATTATTAAAGTGTTGAAAATCAACTTCATTGAGGCACAGAAAGAATATGACAAGGATCTCGAGAAGGCAAAGAAGGTGATGAACAATAGATGGCTAAAGACTCTTAGAGCTAACTTGTCTAGATGGCTACATTTTTTTCTAAGAAGTGATTTTATAGAGGAAGTTGGTGACTTAATTACTCTTAGCAGAGTACAAGGTCTACCATCTTCTTCTCAATTCCACGAATAGATGTATCCCTTTATCAAGATAATTCTACAATGGAAACAAGTCATCTTCTGGGGTGAGTAGATTAATAATGCTCTTCATGAGAAATTGACAAAGGTGTCTACTACTTTGAAGTTCTATATGACTTCATAGTTAGTATACATCGTAGCTTCAATGCGAACCTTTCTAGGTTTGACAATAGAAGGAGATAGAAGAACTACCCATGTTTATTCATATTAGCCTCAACTAACACTAAAAGGATCAATCTGTCACTTTAAGAGGGTAAATGACACCTTCTTCATGGTATTTTTATGCTTTTTCAATCCTCAACTAGAGCAAAAAAGAGTATCAGATGAAGCCTGAACTGTCATCAATGATTTTGGCTGCATGTTTTTACAATTCCCTACCTTTTGCTATCTACAGGTTGGCTTTTTCTAAGGCTATCCCTACATGCTCCCCATATTTTCTTCTAACAAATTAGTCTTAATGGAGTTATGTAGATATATTATTGTTGTGCACACTAAACAAATAGAACTTAAGAAGCCAAGTTTCAGGTTCCCATTATAAATTAGCAAATACTCAGTTTTGACTACCACCAAAGCAAGGGTAATAGAGACAAAAATGCAATTGGTCACCATGAAGCAGTTCAAAAGAAGGCCCAATTTTGACTACAAGGGCATTAAGGACATGATTTGAAGGAAGACTCAGTTTTATGAGCCCATAATTAAAGACATTTAGATAGATTTAAGAACAGTGGAAGAGATTAGAAGAATGGACTACAACAGACTGTCTCTAGAGCAAATTGAATATCTAGGGCTCGCTGATATTCCTCCAAATTTGGTAGATGAAAAAGAGCTAATTAATAGCAGATACCTGGCTAAAAAAGTTGATAACTCCCCTCTTCCTCCAATTTAATGGTCCCAAAAGGAGTTGACCTCTTTAAGGATGAAATTCCAACCAATATTGGCTAACACCAATGATTGGCTAGCGACCAAAGGAATCACATTGAATGAATTCATCACAAGATCAGAGGTTGAATTTTAAGAGGAAACAAAGAAGAGAGTAGAGAATAGAACCAAGAATAAAAGTGACGTTCCTTCTCCTTCTAGGCCTCACAAGCCTAGGATCATCTTTGTGTCAAAGAAATCAAAGGTTGCTGAGAAAGAGCTAGAATCAATAGCTATGGGGGTTGGAGAACAAAGCACTCAAGAATAGGTAGTGAAATGGATGGAAATAGATGACAGGCCTTCAGAGCAATAGGTAATAGAAACTATATCTCCCCAAGAGGGGGCACAACCACTTGCATGGGTTTCTTCTTTTCCACCCCAATCCCTTGTGGTAGCTCCTTCGCCTCTTTCTCCCATTATCATTCCTTCCTCTAGTGCCACCTCTCCTTCTGGATGTATCTTTGGTGACCCTCAAGGCACTTTTAGAGATGTTCTTTGATCATCAAGATCTATCATTAGTCTCTCATCTCCTTCTTTCAATATCAGAGATAGTTCCACCATCGACCAACTAGCGGCCAATACAATTTCACCTGCTACACCCACTGCGCCCATTGTTCCCACTAGTAGTGTAGATGTTACCCTAGTAACACCAGCTTTAGGGACTATTACTATAGTAAGTGCTTCTATTTTTCCACCTTGGTTATCAACTTTCATACCTAAAAGGAAGAAGTAAGCCATCTCTGCAAATGAATTTGATTTCAGAAAAATAGTGCCAGTGAAAGCTAAGACCCCCAAGAAGCCAATGATCTTTTCAAAAATGGTTGAGGAAAAGGGGCACAAATTTTTGGAGATAGCTAAACCTCCATAGGATGTAACCCTAGAGAATTTTGACATGAGTATCTACTCTATTTCTCGCGTTGAGTGTGAAAAAGTAACTCACGAGGGTGCAAATAGTGATCTGCAGTTTGCAATGGATATCATAGTCCAAAAATTTGACAAGGAGATAGAGATGAAATATTATTACAAAGAAAAGGTAGAATAATTGATCATGGTAGTTAGGAGATTCACTTTTTCCCTAGAGGCGGCAACTCGAGAAGCCTTTTCCATAGATGATCCTATTATCCAGAAAGTAGAGAAGACCTACATGAAAGGGAAAGTACTTGAAGATTACATAGAAAAGATGCATATAGAAAGAATTTCCTTTCTTACATAGGTTACTGAGAAGACAAAGAAAATAAGGACAGAGTTAGAAGACCTCGTCTCTCTTATTTCTCAAGATATTAACATCACAAATAAATATCTTAGCAAGTGGGTATAGATGAAAGCTCTAAAGAAGTGCACCTTAGTGTCGATCAGTGTCATTGCCAACAAAGATTCTTATGTTGAAATCAAAGAATCACTAATATACAGAATCTAGGTACTTAAAGAGCTGATCAAAGATCTCAAATCTTCCAAGGATGCCAGTGAAAAAAGTGACATCAGCTTGTTGAACAGATTAGAGGAATTGCCTTGATGACTCACCTCTAGAGATAATCAGTTTCTTTCAGTAGAGGAGATGATTCAAGAATTAAAAGGTATGATCCAAAGGGATTTCAAAGAGAAGGCATTTTTAATGACTTCTGTGAATAAAATTTTAGATACTCAGTTAACTCTAGATAATATAAGAACCAGGTTAACTAGTCATGCAAAAGCAATCACAACATTGGAAGACGCTACAATCAGAGCTAAAGTAATCTTCAAGAATACCTTGTGCCAGATAGTATAGGAATTCAGGCATCTATCGCCATGTATGATGCTCATCTGAAGAAGTCTAGCAGCAATAGTTGAATTATTCCTCCATTCTCTCTTCTTCATTCTTCTCATGTACTTTGTAATTGACTTAGGACATTTGCTTATATACTTTTGTCATGTGAAAGTACATGCACTTTTGTAATATGTAATTACATGTAAAAATCTATAAAATGTCTCAAAGTCAATGCTGACTCATCTTTGACTAGGTTTTCAATATTTTAATCTTTTTTCCAATTTTGAAAAATTTTCCCTATATATAGAGGGAACCTCTTTTGTAAAAAGGATCTCTGGATAATTGAGAGAAAAAACTTTGCCAAAATTGAGAAACTTCTTGAGACTTTGTGCTCAACTTGTAAACAATATTTTGTTGAATGAATGAGAAACAAGTTAATTTTAGACTTTGTGTTGAGATAATTTGTGTTATTTAGGAAATAGATATTATGTCCTCTTTCTTGATAATCTCTCGTTCATTTGATTGAATAAGCAAAGTGTATGCGTGGGATTATCTAAAGACCATCATAATGATAAAAAAAGACTTTGGGCTGATTTTATCTTTGTGATCTTTTTATCTATTGTAATTTTAGGTAAAGACTTTAAACTTTACTTTACTGTTACTTGTCCTCCATATCAGTGAAAGAAGCAACAAAAGACTTTGTGCTTTCGTGGGTTTTCTTTCGGACCTTGTTACTACTCCAGGAGATTTTTTGCTATGCATTGAATACCATTTCTAAAAGAAGAGGAATTCTTTTAGCCATCAACCAGGACCTCTCTCTTTTGTTTTGTGAACATCATCTCTAAAAAAAGAGAGATGGATGTTGTGATCCTACCATGAGTATTATTTTTTGCTTATTTATATACATATATAGCATATAAGTGATTCATAGGGAACCTCCCCTTGATGAGAGGAGAGATTTATCTCATTAAGACATGGTAAACCCACACTTTCTATTGTATAAAACTCCTTGTACTGTGGTTGATATACCCATTTTGTCATCAGTTAGTTGATGACAAAATATTCACCCAACAAAATTAATATCTAATTTTAGCTAATTCATGTTATGGGAAATTACTATCATGCTTTACCAATAAATTAAAGTCAAAGGCATCATTATTTTGGTGAATCATGGTTTTAAAGTGTGCAGTATAATCTGTCATCAATATATATATATAAAGTCATTGTATAATTTTTGTCAAGCTTTACCTTTCTTTTGGGTTTTTGTATAATTATGTGTATGTTACTTTAATAAACCTTTTTCAACTTGTATACTAGAATGGAGATCATTTTAGTTTCTTTTAGGAATTAATGACCTACTATAGCATCATTATTTGAGACATTAATATTTTGGTTAGGCAATTAGACCTGAACCATGTTATGGCATTACTCTTTTCCAACTAAACCCAAATGGCTAAACTTTAACCAAATAGTTAAGCAATGCCAATACTATACTTGAACAATTTACATACTATTAGAAAGTTTAAGACAATAATAAATGGATCTAGTTTTATTAATTATTATCATCAGCATCTACATGGTATCATAAAGACCATTAACCAAGAAAGTTAAGAGAATGTGGCAGTTAGATCAATAGTTTTGGTTGACATCAGTGGATTAAAGAAAATATTTAGTTTATTAAACCTAAACAACTCAAATGATGGCATATTATTATATGTTTGGATATACCAAAATTTAGTACCTAAAAATATAAGTGGGATTGAGATGATTTCTTTAGTGCCATAATTCATATAACACAAAATGATTATAATACAAACTTTGGTAATAATATGATGTTGTCATTTATTAGGAAATATAATTTGAAATATAGATGGAAGATCTTGTTTAGAAAATCCTAGACTTCAATAAAATAGGTGATGATATATATTATAACTAAATTTGATTTACCTAAAACCATCGTAGATTGTTCCACATATGGAGTCATTGATGGGCGATTTACAATTATGTGGAAATAGTATAAATTTTATTATAAAATTTCTTATTCGCGTTAATAAGTACCTTAAGTAAATATAGCAAACCTGGTATCATGGGATAAACCTTACGTAACATTGAGATCACTTGTTATATGAAAACCATCATATGGAATTTGACGTTAAAACAATTTATGTGTTTATCGATATTAACTGAGTGCTTTTTGAAAAATGGGTGTAAACATGCTTGCTAGTATATATTAGTACCTTGGGGGTGTGTACTTGGGTTATAAACCATATTAAAGAAATATACATATTAGATATTTATGAGGGTATGTAAATATGACTTTGAGAATATAATAATGTTTATTTTATGTTTCATATGAATTGAGAAATTACTTGTTTGTACCTAGTTGGTTGTTTAAAATCTTAAGTTTCTATGAATTTGTGACTAATTAATTTTACGGGTTTCAGTTCTTAGTAGTTATGCATATAAACATTGGACTATGGTAATATGGGTTATCATAGGGTGTAGTTAAACTGGAAATAAATTATATTATTTGAAATTTGTAGTTAATTGTGTATTTACTCGAATGGTATAAACTATAGACATTGTTTCTAGTATGGGATAGAAAATAATGTAATATTTATTCATATGTTGATAGAATAAATGTATGTTGTGGTTACTCCTATGTTTAGCATGCCATGTGATGTAATTTCTAATAGAATGCAAATAATATTAATCTTGTGGTTGAATTGTATTTGACCAATCTGTATTGCTAATGTGGAGTAAGCTATGAGATGGATTTCACTAACTTACTAGCATTATAATTCCAGATGAAGTTAGTCCAATCAAGTGGTGTGTATGAATTTTATTGATCTATAAATCACTTTTATATTACTATTCTTAAATCTTTGGCCAAAGTATGTTTAGTGAGAAATTATCATTTCATGAGTATGGTTAACATGTATGTGTGATATCTTACAATAGATCAATTTTTCTACGATACACTGCATGTTTACTTTACTTATAAATTATAAAACACACATGTAATTTCTTGTCTCTTTGGATTCCTTTGCCATCTCTATCTACTCATATATGAAGGGAGGGCCATTTATTAATGGGATTAGTGTGGGGGATCATTGGTCCATGGTTGGTGTGGAAAAGCACTTGAGTGATGATCTCCCTCCTCATAGTAGTACTACTTATTGAGATGACACTTGAGATTGCCATAGATACTTGATGTTTAGGAACTATGCTTTGGGGGAGCTAAGTATCTTATTTGTACATTGTATTATATTTTAATTATTATTGAAAATTATCATGAATATTTATAATTATTTACTATTTCACATTGATAGTGGTGATTATATATTTGTATCAACCATGGCTAAGTTATTATAATTACTGTCTATATTTGTGTTTTGACATACTCATGATATTAGAGATATGTGATTTATGATATAATATGATTGTTTTCCACTATCATGCATGTTTAATTTATATGATCTCTATTAGATTCTAGAGATGTAATCTATTTTGATAAATGTGTTTATTTAAAAAAAAATTCATGCATTTCTAGGTAGATCTCAGAGGGGATGTTTCATGTGGTATTAGAGCCATGGCTCAAAGTTTATGACCTAATGATTCCACTAAATTTTTTATATCCTTATGTTAATAAAAATAGTGATGATAAAAGTGAGAGTTTATGGAGAGGGTCCTTCGAATTTTAATGATAGAAACCCTCCATTTGATCCTAGCCAATTTTTTGTATAACAATCAATAAAGATGGACCAGATTCTTATAGTTATGAATGAGACTAGAGATCAGATTATAGCTCTAGATCATGTGGTTCATGGCCATGATGAAGAGAAATAGTAGGACAAACTATAAGGGCATCTAACTAAGGAATAAAATTTTGAGGATGCTAGAGCTCAGGTTGCTATGGAGTTTGCTAGAGACATGAATAAGGTGAATCCATTAAAGTTTGATGGGATTGTTCTAGGTGATGGAGCTGGGGCATGGTTGATAGAGATAGATAAGTATTTAAAAATTCAAAATTACTCTGAGTCCACCAAGGCAATTTTGGGAGCATACCAGTTGGATGGTGAGGCAACTACGTGATGAGCCAATAAAAAGTTGTAAAGAATTTGAGCACCACCATTTAGAATTAGTTTGTGACTTTATTAAAATCAAAATGGCTCCCATAACTTTATTTTGATTAGAAGCTCATAGATTTCTAGAATCTAAAGAATGGTGATATGTTAGTGAATGAGTACTAAGAATGGTTCACTAAATTGATGAAGTATGTACCTCAATATTAGGAAGATGAGCTATTTAGGATCATGAAGTTTATCATGTGTTTTAGGCCCCAAATTGGTGGAGAGGTAGATGTTCATGGACCTTCTACCATAGACTAGGTCTTCGATAAGGTGGTCAAATAGGAGTAGAAGCTAAAGTCTATTTTACAAGCCAAGGAAAAGTTCAAGAAAAGGTTTAGAAATTCTAAGTCAGTCTTCAAGAAGAAGAGTTAGAAATAGAGTTGTGGAGACTCTAGGAAACAATTAAAAAACTAGAATGCCAAGTTCAACAATGGTTCAGAAAATAAGAAAAAAATAATGAATCCAAAGATGGTTTTAAGGGAAACTAATAGAATGTCAAGAAAGGAACACTAAGATAATGTTTCATTTGTAGATAGGATCATTAAGCTCATGATTGTCTGTAGGAAAAGTCAAAGGATAAAGGCCCTAATCCTTAGCAGGGTAGTTTTCAACAATGGATTCATGCAATAGTTGACAATAAATAGGCCAAATATAAGGCATTACCTATTGAGCTATCAAGTACTTTGTTTGAACATCTAGTTTCCATTTTGATAGATACAGGAGCCACTAAATGTTTTATAGATCCTAGGATGCTTAGTAAGTTTACTAGAAGAGATGGTGTGATGCAAATGCATAGTCAATACAATACATGAATAACTAAAAAGTCATGGTTGATAGGTATTTAGTCAAAGTAGAGATTAGGTTGCCTAAATTTAAAATAATTATGGATTTGTATGTATCACCTCTAGGATCATATGATGTGATATTAGGAGTCAATTGGATTACAAAAAATAAAGCTAAGGTTGACTATTACCTGAAGAAGGTTGAGTGTTTTGATGATTTTGGGAATTAGACACAAATTCAAGGTAAAAAGAGAGAGTTAAAGTTTAGGTAAATTTCAATTATTCATCTTAAGAAGGCTTAGGAAAAAGGGTTTCAATCATTTACCATCAATATAAATAAAATGGAGGAACCTAAGGATCCATTTCTTGAATATTACCCATTTTTTATATATTTTTATGATGTGTTTCGAGAAGTGTTGTCAAGTTTGCCTCCTAGATGTGAGTTTGATTTTTCTATCAATATCATACATGGTTTGGAACCATAGTCTAAGGCACCGTACAAGATGACAACCACTGATTTGGTTGAATTAAAGGCTCAAATTCAATAATTATTGGCTAAGGGGTTGCTTAGGCCAAGTGTGTCACCATGGGGTGTGCTAGTTGTCTTTGTCAAGAAGAAGAATGGTACCCTTTGACTATGCATTGATTAAAAAATGTTGAATAAGGTAACCATCAAAATTAGGTATCCACCACCTTGTATAGATGATATTTTTGATCAAATGTGAGGAGCAATAGTATTTTCTAAGATTGATCTTTGAGTAGTATACCATTAGTTGAGGATTCATGATGAGGACATTCCAAAAACAATGCTCATAACTTGATACAGGCACTATGAATTTATAGTGTTACCATTTGGACTAATTAATGCTTTAGGACTATTCATGAATCTCATTAATAGTGTATTCATAGACCACCTTGACCAATTTTGTGCTAGTTTTTATTGATGACATTTTTATCTATTCAAAAAATGAAGAGGAACACCTTCAACATTTGGAATTAGTTCTACAATAGTTAAAAAAGCATAAGCTATATGGAAAGTTATCTGAATGTGCATTTTTATAGGAAAGGGTCCAGTGTTTGGGATACATTATCTCTATAAATGGTATCTAAGTATATCTAGGGAAGATTAGAGCCATTATGGAATGGCTAACACTAAATAATTTGCATGGGGTTAGGAACTTTATGGGGTTAGTAGGCCACTATAGGAAGTTCATTCCAAACTTTTCAAAGATAGCTAATCTAATTACTTCCTTGAAATGGAAGAACCACATACTTATTTGGATAGAGAAGTGTGAACTAGCTTTCTAGGAGTTGAAAATAAGGCTTACATCAACACCAGTGTTGAGATTTCTTGGCCCCAATAGTCAATTTTTAGTGGTCACAAATGCATAAGTAGATGGACTAGGTGGAGTCTTGATGTAGGATAGTGTAGTGGTGGCTTATGAGTCACAAAATCTAAATCTATATGAGGTGAATTATGCCCCTCATGATTTGGATCTTTTAATGATTGTTCATATTTTTCAAGTGTGGATGCATTAATTTTTGAGAAAATCTTTTGAGCTCAAGAGGGATAACTTGGAACTCAAGTATATTTTCACCTAACCTAAATTGAATGCTTGTTAGAGGCATTGACTTGAGTTTTTATTTGACTAAAATTTTTACATTAGTTATATCAAAGGCAAATAAAATAGAGTAGTCGATGCCCTCAGTCACAGAAGGTACATAGAAGCTATAGCTACTATCATGAGTACCTTTAAGGAGTGAGTGATTGAGTTCTCTCTAGAAGATAAATTTTATGATCAAGTCAAAAAAGCATTTTTAGAGAATGCTCATAATCCTTGGTACAAAAGATTCAATTTGGAGAGTGATGGTCTATTACATTACAATGAATAGATGTATGTGATAAATTAAGAGAATCTAAGAATCATAATGCTAAAGGAATTACTTAATGTCACATATTTGGGACATCCAAGAGTAATCAAGCTCATAGCAAAACTTAGACAATTGTATTTCTAGAAAGGAATCAAGAAAGATGTAGTTGATTATGTGTCACATTGTCTAGAGTGTCAACAAGTGAAATTTGAGCATGTGCATCTGACTGGATTATTATATCCACATGATATCTTAGAATGGAAATAGTAGGTGATCAACATGGGCTTTGTCCAAAGGTTATTTATGTCATGAAATAGGCATTATATGATTTTGGTAGTTGTTGAAAAACTAACCAAAGTGGTATTGATGCCTAAATTGTTATCACAATTACTCAAAGTGTTTATATAACACTTCTCATACTATAATTCAAATAATTCAGCACATGATTTATAGTTTGTGATAATCCCATTATTTGTTGGTGGAATAGAGGCAAAGCAAGTGCATTGTTTCATAATATTTATAAAATTTTATGGTTGGGAGGCACCTTGGCTTGTATCTTTGAAAATAATGAAGAAATATTAGCTAATATCAGTGAACTATGATCAAAACTACTCTATAGACTAATATAAGATAAATATTTATAATGGTAATTAAGCTAGAGTGATCTAGTTAAAAAAGAAGCAAAAGGATGGGTATGATAGAAAAGAAAGGTGTGGCTGATCTTTTTCTCAAACATCATGACAAAGTTTGAATGTCCTCTAGGAATGCACTTAAAAATAGTGTATGGTATGAAATATATTAAGCTAAAATCTCGATAAACATTAGGTGAACATATAAGGAGTGTGAGAAATAATGTAAATAAGAACCAAGCTTACTTTAGAGATTTACTCCTATAAGGAGATAGTAAATGCACATCTACAAATGTAGATTAAATAAAACAAAGCAAACTAAGGAACCTTCAATTAACATAGCATAGGCATAAGTTAACAATTCTCCATTTAAAGGTACACACCAAGAATTCACAAAGACTATTCATATTTGAAATTCAAAACAACTAAGTGAGAGAGAAGCCATTTAACAATTCACATTAAAAAAAATGAAAATATTTTTAGAATTCTCTACTTGCATTAGTTTCTCTAACTTTACACTAGTTTTAAACTCAAAGACACCCCCCTTATAATTTATAATGCTTCTTTTATAAGATATAAGGTAACATGTCAATCAGTCTCATCTAATTACATTTGTACAAGTGTATAGGATAGGTGTCCTTTCTGTTGCATTCTAGAAAATGACCTTTTCCTCTTCATAGGCTGGTTTATAAAGGGAATATTCTCAATTCATTGATTTGATAACATCATTTTTGGTCTTTATTTATTCTTTCTAATGTTTTTGATTACACTAATGTTTTTGACATTTTCTATTAATAAACCAATTGGACTTTGGGTCGGATTTTGGATCAAAGTATTCTTGCATAGGTGATAATTTAGCTTTCTTTGGCTCAGTCCCTCACATCCTCACTCCATAAAATCTTCATTTTGTTATTTTTGATTATGTGTTACCTTCATTTGTACTTCTATGGCATCCTACTCAAATTTCATTGGTTCTGAGGCTTTTTGAAAAGTCCATCTTTGCTTCACACCATCAAATCAGCCTACATGGATCAACATAGATAATGGATCTTTAGATTATTTGGATCTAACCAACTATCTTAAATTTGATGTCCATAAAACCATTATTTGATTTCTATGTGGACATCATTGATGGGTGTGCAACCATTAATTTTAAGATCATGATCGAGGCTCCTCACTATCTTAAATTTGACATTCATGCAACCATCATATAACATTCGCATGGATGTCATTGATGGGTACATGACCATTAAATTTAAGATCATATTTAGGACTACCTATCAATCCTAACACTTATCACTTTTTAGTTTTCTCTATTCCTACATGTACCACATGTCAACTGTTTGGTGCTTCTATTACTTAAACTAGCAGTTTGAGGTTATGCCAATTGGTAGTCCCATGGGAGCTTGGAGCTTCATTGAAAAGTCTACATTAATCTCACTCTATTTTATCTTGGTCCTCTACTTAGACATGGGCCATTGATCCTGCATAGAAGAATGAAAATCAATCTTGAGACTTAGGATAGAAAGATTAAGCTGAGTTTTAAACATAATATATGGGACCTTGTGAATTTAAAAGAGACTCACCTTAAAGATCTTGGACCATGGTTTTAAACCAAGAATAAAAAGGGACCCTAAAAATAATTAAAGGGGATAAAGTGTAAGGATTTTAACCTAATATTTTTAAGCTAGGCTAAACATAAAAAGGGACCTAACAGAATATGACTAAAGCATAAGGTCTTAACCTAAGGTTTCATTGTATAAATAAATACGATGGAACCTTGGGATAAGGCCTTAGGCTAAGTAACAAAAATGACCCTACTTTTTTAGTTTGATCATGTTAAGAAAAAAGTGATCATGGATTACTATATATGAAAAGGGACCGAGCTTGAATTTTATCCTAAGGTTTGGTTGTGTTTTAAAACATGACCAAGCCTTAGGATAAGGATTAAACTAATCCTCTAGAATTTAAATTGATTCAAGAATTTTTTTTCATGATTTTGACATTAACAGAAATGTTTTAGACAAAATGTTTGAGACAATCCTCCTGAAGAGTCATTTGATAGCTTGGAACAAAATTTATGAAGGGCACTTCTCATGGGGGAAAGGGCACTTTCAAAAGTCTGAAGGATAATTGAGGAAGGCAAAGGACCATTTCAAAAATCTCGAAGGATAATTTCAAAGAAGTTGAATTGTATGTGCCTTCCAAAAATCCCAAAGGATAATTTTATTAAGGCAAAGGTTACTTTGAAAAAGGTCAAAGGGAAATTTAGTTGGGAAAAGAAGCCTTACTATGGGAAAGGTAGGTTTTGGTAAAATTACTACGGGAAAGGTGCTTTAGGATTTTTGCATCAGACAAAATGTTCAAAACAAAAATCCTGAAGGGTTACTTTTAAAAATATGAAGGATCATTATTTAAAAAATAATAATAAGTCTAAAACAAAATGCCAAAGGGAAAGTGCAAAGAGGCTGAAGGGTAATTTTATCAGGTAAAATGCCCAATAAAATAAGTCCATGAGAAAATTATTTTGGACAAAATGTTTGAAATAATTGTCCCAACATAGATAAGTATGAAGAAAGAGACTAATTGCATAAGTCTTGAAAGAATTCTAAATCAAAATCCCTCCTTCTAGTGCTAGTGAAGCTCCACCTATTGATGCCTAAATTTGTATCACATGTGCTCATAGTGTTTAAAGAATACTTCTCATTTTAAAATTCAAATATTTCAATGCATGAGTTAAAGTTTGTGATAATCCTATTATCTTTTGGTGGAATAGAGGCAAAGCAAGTGGATTATTTCACAATATTTATAAAATTTGGTGGTTGGGAGCCACCTTGGCCTATATATTTGCAAATAATGAAGCAATATTAGCTAATATCAATGAATTATGATAAAAAATATTGTAGAGACTAATATAAGATGAATATTTACAATGGTAATTAAGCTGTATTGATCTGATTAAAAAATAACTAAAAGGAAGGGTAAGACAGAAAAGAAAGGTGTTGCTGATCTTTATCTCAAACATCATGACAAAGTTCAAATGTCCTCTAGGAATACACTTAAAACCAATGTATGATATGAAATAACTTAAGATAAAATATTACCAAACATTAGGTGAACATCTAAGGAATTTGAGAAATAATGAAAATAAGAACCAAGCTTACTTTAGAGATTTACTTTTATAAGTAGATAGCTAATGCACATCTAAAAATGTAGAAAAAACAAAATAAAACAAACTAAGGAACCTTTAATTAACCTTTCCAAGGCAATCATGCCTTTTGGGATTTTATTATTATTCAGTTGAATGATTTTGTTATCAAATATTCCATCATCTTCAAGAGTATTTTCATTGGCCTCATCTATGACATGGGCCTCAAATACTCCTAAGTTGGTTATGAAATCTATAATTTGTTGGTCATCATTAAAAAATTGTAGATGGTTTATGTTATTTGGGATTGAACAACATGGAAATATCTCAATGCTAAATTTTTAGGAGTTATGGTTTGGCATAAGATTGGTTGTAGTTGAGGCAAGCTCATTAACAACCTTATTCTCCTCCCTAGAGATGGAAATAATGTTGAAAGTGTCAAAAGATTCAAGAAAATACCAGAATCTACACTTATACCTCTTGAGATATGACAATTTACATTGGTATTTACTCCTTACCTAGTTAACCACAAGTTATGAGTCACCATGAACCAAGATTTCTGTAACCCTATGCCTAATGGAAAATTGCAATCCTAGAATCAAATCTTCATACTCTATAAGATTATTGGTATAAGGAAACTAAAGTCTATAATCAGTTTTTAGTTATTTCCCAATAGGATTGGTAAGAATAATTCCCACTTCAGATCTAGACTTACACCTAACACCATCAAAATTTAATTTACAAATTCTAGGTAAAGCATGAGAAGTCTTAGAAATATGTACTTTAGAAGTCTTGAGAGTGTACACTCCTAATTCAGAATCCATCATGTTGATCTCATCAGAGTCCAACATATTAACCCTTTCATTCACAAAACTATACTTAATGATCATGTGCTTCCTTCAAGGTTCTCTTTCCACTCTGATATGATTTGGGAATCTTTTTCATAGAAGCCATAAATGTGAATAGTCAGTGGACATATATCCATTCAAGGTATTTGTCCATTCTCTACTTAATAGTATCCTATAAGCATCTGAAATGTCCACTACCTAGATGCCAATAAATTGTTGGACTCTAGGCTTTGAGGAAAGATGCATATGAACATTTAATAATTCCTTAATTACTTTGACTCTATATTTATCTAATTAAGTAACACCTCTATCAAATTTAATAGGAGTTAAGCCAAGCTATTTACAGATACTTACTAGCATGATGTTTGTGGATGCGCCAAAATATAATAAATAATTATGTAAATTCTCACCAAACATTATGACAACAAGCATGAAAGTTGGGGATTATATATTAGCTTAATACATAACAACATTGGCATTACCAATTTTGGGTGGCCTACTAGGTTTTTTAGATAAGGACTCTAACAACAGGTCCCTTTGCTTAGTGATCTACATCAAATCATGCAATGTAATGTTAGCCTTAATTTTATTCATGTCTTCCTCAATATTATACCCAATCCTATTAGAATAATTAGATGCATTAGTACTATGTTTAGAAGTACTTCCCTTTAGAGGATCTCAGTTATTATCTAAGGTAGTATTTAGAGGAGTGCTGAAGTTGTTTGGGGGTATTAAATTAGTTAGGGGCTACTTCTACTCCCTGTTCCTTAGAGGGGAGGTCTTCTTTAGGAATTACTAAAAAACATGAACTTCTTCAAGAATATCATTAGGTTGATTTTATTCTTAGAAAGGGAAGTCAAACATATCCACCATGAAGGCTTGGTCAGTAGATTTAGATCTTAATGTACCTACACCATTATATTTATTAAGAACCACTTCTCAAGTCCTCTTGAAAGGCTTCAAAAGATTTAAAAAATTCAATGCAATCTATCTCACCATGTCTAGAAGTACAATTCACTCTAAAATAATCAAGTAAAGTGATATCAATAATATTTATATCAGGTAAATTTTCACTGGCAGCTCTCTTTAGTATTACTAACTTGCCTTTGTAGCTAAAGAAAATCAGTGCTTAACTTTTGGACCATCTTTAATATAGAGTCATTTTCATTTTTAGGTTCCTCATAATTATGAACCAAATTTTTATTAGTACCAATGGTTGGTACCAAGGCCTTTTGATCACTTGGATTAAATCCATTTGTGGCAATGTTCAAGAATCCCAAGTTTTGGGTAGGATGACCATGACTTAAGGGTAATTGGTTTAAATTTGGGATTTGATTCAAAGTAGGTATGTTATGATTATTATTTTGGAAGACATTTAGGGTAGGAAAATGTGGGTTGATGTTGGGAATAGAGTAAGCCATCTGACCTTGGGACTACATTTGATCATTAATGATTACTACTTCAAAATAGTCTAAGGCCAGAGTATTCATAGATCCAATAAATCTCTTTATAAACACAAAGGTCATGTGTTCCAAAGCATCTTTGTAGATTTCCAGAGCTAAAGCATCATTGGGCTTGTAAGGATCTATGGTTTGACTATACATTTTTTGGAACTTGATATTAAAATCTCTTATGGGTTCATTCGTATCCCTCTTGATTATGGTGAATTGCTGGTATAAGACACAAAGACTAATAATTTTACCAAATTAATCAATAAAAATACTTTTAAAGTGGTCCCAACTATTAATGTAATTCTGAGGTAAATTTAAAAACCACTCATATGCAACATCTTTAAAAGTGAAATGAAATAGTCTCCATGCTACATTTTCATGGACTACATTTAATAATCTTAATGCAAATTTGAAAGATTTAATATGTTACTTTAGAGATTTAATCCTATAATCAATAGCTATTGCACATGTACAAATGCATAACTAATAAAATGAAGCAAACTAAGGAACCTTCAATTGACCTAGCATACACAAGTTAATAATTCTACATTCAAAGTTACACACCAAGAATTCACAAGGACTATTCAAATCTAAAATTTAGAATAACTAAGTGAGAGAGAATACATATAACAATTGACAAAAACAAAATGAGAAAATATTTTTAGAATTCTTTGCTTGCATTAGTTTCTTAAAGTTTACACTATTTTTTAGCTCAAAAACTCCCCACTCTTGTAATTGACAATGATCCTTTTATAAGATACAAGGCAACATGTAAGTTAGTCTCATCTATTTAAATTTGTACAAGTTTATAGGATAGGTGTCATTTTTATTGCATTCTAGAAAAAATGACCTTTTCTTGTTCATAGGATGGTTTACAAAGGGAATATTCTCAATTCATTGATATGATAACATCCTTTGTGTTCCTTTTCTATCTAATGTTTTTAACTGCACTAATGTTTTTGACCTTGTCTATTAATAACCCAACTAGACTTTGGGTAAGCTTATGGATCGAAGTGTTCTTGCACAGGTGATAATCCAACTTTCCTTGGTTCAGTCCTTCGCATCTTCAGTCCATAAAATATTTATTTTGTCATTTTTTATGTGGCACCTTCTTTTCACTTCTATGGCATCCTACTCAAATTTCATTAGTTCTGAGCCTCTTTAATAACTTCATATTTACTTCACACCATTAGATCAACCTACATAGATCAACATAGACCATGGATCTTCAAATTATTTGGATCCAACTAGCTATATTAAATTTGACATCTACACAACCATCAATTAACATCCACATAGACGTCATTGATAGTTATGTGATCATCAATTTTAAGATCATCATTAAGGTTCCTCAGTGTCTTAAATTTGAAATCCACATGACCATCATCTAATGTGTACATGGCCATAAAATTTAAGCTCATCTTTAGGACTACCTGCCACCTTTCACTTGTCATTTTTTGGTTCATTTTATTCCTACATGTGTCATGCATCAAATGCTTTGTGCTTCTGGTCTTTGAATTATGGGTCTAAGGTTATGCCACTTAGTAGTCCTGTGGGAGCTCAAAGCTTCATTAAAAAATATGCATTAATATTTCTCCATTTGATCTTTATCTTCTACTTAAATGTGGGTCATTGATCCTACATAGAAGAATGAAAGTCAAGCTTGAGACTTAGGATAGAAAAATTAAGCTAAGTTTTAAACATAATATATGAGACCTTTTGAATTTAAAAGGGACTTACCATAAAGACCTTGGACCATGGTTTTAATCTAAGAATTAAAAGGGACCCCATGAATAATTAAAGGGGACAAAGCGTAACGATTTTAATGTAAGATTTTTAAGCTAGGATAGACATAAAAAGGGACTAAGTGGAATATGAATTAACATAAGGCCTTAACCTAAGGTTTCATTGTATAAATAAATATGATGGAACCTTGGGATAAGGCCTTAGGCTAAGTAATAAAATGACCTTGCATTTTCAATTGGACCATTCTAAGATAAAAGGGATCATGGATTACAAAATATGAAAAGGGACCAAGCATGAATTTTATCCTAAGGTTTGGTTGTGTTACAAAACATGACCAAGTCTTAGGATAAGGATTAAACTAATCCCCTCACATTTAAATTGATTCAGGTAATTTACTTCATGATTTTGGCATTAGAGGAAATGTTTCAAAAAAAATGTCTGAGATAATCCTCCTAAATAGTCATTTGGTAGGCCTTTTCCTAGGACAAAAGTCCCAAAAAACACTTCTCATGGGAGAAAGGGCTCTTTAAAATTTTTGAAGGATAATTGAGGAAGGCATAGGACCATTTCAAAAATCTTGAAGGATAATTTCAAAGAAGTTGAAGGGTAGGTTCCCTTCAAAAATCCCAAAGGATAATTTTATTAAGGCAAAGGTCACTTTGAAAAAGGTTGAAGGGTAATTTGGTCATGAAAAAAATCCTTGAAAAAAACCCAAAAGATAAGTTCGAAGGGCAGATGTCTTTGACAAAACTTTCAAAGGGCTCTTTCACAAAACTTGAAAGGTAGGTTTTGTTAAAATTATTGTAGGAAAGGTGATTCAAGCTTTTTACATCAGATGAAATGTTCAAAACAAAAAGCCTAAAGGGTTACAAAAATATGAAGAATCATTGTTTTTAAAAAAAATAATAAGTTTAAAACAAATATGTTGAAGGGTAAGTGTAAAGAGGCCAAAGGGTAATTCTATTGGGAAAAATACCCAATAGAATAAGTCTACAAAAAAATTGTTTCAGATAAAATGTCTAATTTTTTTTTCCCAACATAGATAAGTTTGAAAGAAGAGACAAATTACATTAGTCCTGAAATAATTCTTGAACAAAAGTTTGAAATTACTTGGATAAAGTATTCAATATATAAATCTTGGAGGGTGATTCATTCGGGACAAAGCTCTGAAGGAAATGTCCAAAACATAACAAAATGACTTTGTGCATAGACCTAGACCACATGAAGAATATAAAGGTTTGAAAGGGGGGATCAAGAATAATAATAACTTAGAATGTATGTTTTATACTAAGGTTTGATCATGTTGAAAAACATGACTAAACTTTAGGAAATAAAAATAAACTAAGCCCATAGCATTATTTAAAATGTTTCTGCATAAAAAGTTCTTACTAGATTCATATCAAGTACTTAGATTAAACTTATATTAAGGGTTTAGCTATTAAAATATGAATCTAACAAACCAAACATTAGTAAATAATCAAGTTAAAACTAAAATCATGAAACCTAAACATTATTAATTGCAAGTAGACTTTGTTGGACCTACAACCTAAAACACATAGGTCCAATGTTAGCACTTTAGATAAGGGCAAACTAGAACCATGAACAAATATGCTAACAAAACTAGGTGTGGGTAATCTTCAGATAAAAATAATGTGAAAACATGAGAATGATACTATGATCAAGTGAATTTTCTATTTCAAGGAACAAATTTACATAAGGGTTCCCATGTTTTAGAAATGGGGGTATGTTGACCTCAATAGGTGGCTCACTTCATACCAGGCAATTCCCTTGCAAAGAGATTCATAAAAGAAGTGTATAAGTTACATGGTTTTATAAAGAAGATAATTTTGGATCATGATCCAAATATGACTTTGAGGTTTTGGATGACATTAAATTCAATTTTGGGTATACAACTTAATTCCAGTACATCATACCACCTAGAGACTGATGAATAAACTGTGAGAGTTAATTAATGCTTGAGGATCTTCTCTAAATGTACTACATGGAACAGTAGTATAAGTGGGAAGATTATCTTCTATTGGTTTATTTTTCATATAACAACTCATACCAATCAACATTAAAGATGGCACCATTTGGGATACTTTATGGAAAAAGCTATAGGACACACATTAGTTAGGATAGGTTGGAGGACAAAGTAGTCTTTGGACATGAGATGCTTTAAAAAATGGAAGAGCAAGTTAGAATAATTAGGTAGAGATTGGTTGAGGCCAATGGTAGAAAGAAGAGTTATGTAGATCTAAAAAGGATAGAAGGGCACTTTACAGTTGGTGATAAAGTGTTTTTGTAAGTAAAGCTGCAAAAGAGATCAATTAAATTTAAGAAGTATGCAAAATTATCACCAAGATATGTGGGACCCTTCGAGGTGTTAGAAGTGGTCAATCTTATAACGTATAGGCTTGATTTGTCACCATCCCTAGCTCTTTTACATAGTCTCTTCCACATTTCATATCTTAATAAATATATAATTTATCCTACACATGTGTTGGATTATAATGCTTTATAGGTTGTGGATCCCAGGGTGGTCATAGTAGAACCAATCAGGGTAATTGACATATGCAAACTTATTTTGCATAATAGAGAGATGTCATAATGTAAGGTCCAATGGGACCAATACTCTAAGGATATTGCTATATGAGAGGACTATGATGAGTTCTTCAAGAGATTTCCATATTTATTTGTTTGATTAGATACTACTATACTATGTTATTTTTAGTTGAATAATATTTTTACTTAAGAACATATGTTTGAATAAGAGTCATCCAAGACGATGACTAACTTTATGGGGAAAAGATATTACATCTCAATTCCTCTTTAAGAAAATTATTTGAATATTTATAGATAGTTTTAGTTGATACATATGATATTGGTTACATTTTTGACTAAGCTTGATATTTATGCTATTATGGGATAGTATAATATTTTTTAGATACATGATTGCTTACTATGAGCTGGTTAATGTATGCATTTATAATTCAAGTATATTAATGTATTGCTTTAGTTATACATTATACTATATGTTTATCATGTCATATGATCTAACTACTTACGTGTTATGAGGTGGATGTAGGTAAAATAATGTCTCAGAGCATGCTAGAGGGAGAGCATCATCGGAGAAGGTGACGTAGATGGATACATCAATGGTTGATAGAGAGATGGAAAAAAACCCTACACATACCATAGTAGTTAGCACATGGTGGATATGCATAAAAAATAGTTTGTTTATGGTGTGTTTATTATTGCTTGGAGTGTTGATTTCTATATGTTTCCAAAGTAAGTAAAAATATTGTAATGAGTTTTCTTGCATAATTGACACATCTTGTCGTTAATGTTGGTAAGAATACTATTAGCAAAGGTAGATTTAAAAATCTAGATTTTAATGATTATTAATTGTCATTAAAAATGTCATAACATTGTGGATGTTAGTTGATTTAATTAAATCAAGAAAATTCAATATTTAGTGCTAAATATATATATAAAAAAAGAAATTATCCTAGGAAAGGAAAAAAATAGAAAAAAGAAAGAAATTAAATAAAAGAAAAGCTAGAGATTAAAAATTAGAAAATATAAAAGAGCTAAATATATTAAAAATAATAAAATAAAAAAAAATAAAAATAAAATGCTAAAGCAAGGATGTTGTCCTATTTTACATAGGGAAAAAGTTAGAAAAGGGATTTTCTTATGCACTAAAGAGGAGAAGTTTAGGAAAGAGAAAAAGGAAGCAAGGGTGCAGTATTGGGAGAAAGTACACAAAATTTTTAGCAAAGAAATTTAAAAAGTAATTGATGTAATTTAATTCTAGTAATTATATTAAGAAAATATTCTAGAAAAGGGGACTGTTTGTTTTAAAATTTTGTGCAAATACAATGAGATTGCTATAGTTTTTAGCTATAACTAGATAACATATTTAGTTTCACATTAGAAAATGAAAAACTCCATACCATGAGTATATGGAATATATATTGAAGTGTATTTATGGTAGTCAATGGATTAGTTACACCCTTTTTGGCATCACTTATCTATGCTATACAATCTGTTATTAAAGAAATTGAAGCACTGTGTTAAAGTCTATTGAAACCATTGAGTCTATATATATATATATATATATATATATATATATATATATATATAAAATAAAGTCACCATAGGTAGTTTTCAGGTAGTTTTGGAAATGTATTCATTGAAATTATTGAAAACATATAATAGATAGAAAATTAGGTATCCTTTTTAAGGAGTGGCATAATGCCTATAGAAGTGGCTTAGCTTATGGGTAATATTAATTCACTATGTTAATATCTATACTGCATATTTAATATTATATTACAATATGAGATTTACGTGATGATATGGCATCTAATTAATGGGTCTATTGTATGATTTTATTAAGTCACTAAATAACTATGTATAAGTCACTTGAATAATTCTTTTTTGCCTAGTTAATAATAATGAATCATTGAAACCTATAGAGGCATCAATTCACTTAGGAAGACAATATGTAGATTTAAAACTATGAAATTAGGGGGCATTGAATTAATATCCAATTTTAGCTAATTCATGTTATGTGAAATTATTGTCATGCATTACCAACAAACTAAAGTTAAAGGCATCATTATTTTGGTGAATCATGGTTTTAAAGCATTATATATATATATATATATATATATACACACACACAACAATCTCAATTTTGGTCTACAACCTGAAAAAGGTTTATTAAAGTGACATATACATAATTATACAACCGCCCAAAAGAAAGGTAAAGTCTGAAAAAAATTATAAAATGACTTCAGTATTTGAACATATATATAATTTTTGTCAGGCTTTACCTTTCTTTTGGGTGGCTGTATAATTATGTATATGTCACTTTAATAAACCTTTTTCAAGTTGTAGACCAAAATTGAGATCACTGTAGTTTCTTTTAGGAATTAATGACCTGCTATAGCATCATTATTTGAGGCATTAATATTTTGGTTAGACAGTTATACCTGAATCATGCTATGGCATCACTCTTTTCTAGCTAAACCCAAATGGCTAAACATTAACCAAAATAGTTAAGCGACATCAATACTATACTTGAACCATTTACATACTATTAGAGAGTATAAGATAATAATAAATGAATTTGGTTTTATTAATTTTTATCATTAGCATTTACATGGCATCACAAAGACCAATAACCAAACAAGTTAAGAGAATGTGGTATTTAGATCAATAATTTTGGTTGGCATCACTAGATTAAAGAACATATTGAGTTTGTTAAACACAAATAACTCAAATGATGGTGTATTGTTATATGTTTGGATATACCAAAATTTTAGCACCTAAACATACAAGTGAGCTTGAGATAGTTTCTTTAGTGCCATAATTCATATAGCACAAAATGATTATAATACAAACTTTGGTAATAATATGATGTTGCCATTTATTATAAAATACCAGTTGAAATATAGATGGAATCTCTTGTTTAGAAAAAACTAAACTTTAATAAAATAGGTGATGATATCATATATTATAACTAAATTTGATTTACCTAAAACCATAGTAGATTGTTCCACATATGGAGTCATTGATGAGTGATTTAAAATTATGTGTAAATAATATACATTTTAGCATAAACTTTCTTATTTGGGGTAATAAGTACCTTAGGTAAATAAAGTAAACCTGGTATCATGACATAAACCCTATGGAATATTGAGATCACTTGCTATATAAAAACCATCGCATGGAATTTGATGTTAAAATAAGTTGTGAATTCATGAATATTAACTGAGTGCTTTTAAAAAAATAGGTGTAAACATGCCTATTATTATATATTAGTACCTTGGGGGTGTGTACTTGGGTTATAAATCATATTAAAGAAATATACATATTAGATCTTTATGAGGGTATGTAAATATGATTTGAGAATATAACAATGTGTATTCTTTGTTTCATATAGATTTAAAAAATTTCTTGACTATACTTGATTAGTTGTATAAAAGCTTAGGTTTCCATGAATTTTTGACTAATTAATTTGACTAGTTTTATTTCTTAGTAGTTATGCATGTAAACACTGGACTATGGTAATTGGGTTATCATAGGGTGTAGTTAAACTGGAAACAAATTGTATTATTTAAAATTTGTAGTTAATGGTGCATTTACCTAGATGGTATAAACTGTAGACATTATTTCTAGTATGGGATAGAAAATAATGCAAGATTCATTCATATGTTGATGAAATAAACATATGTTGTGGTTACTCTGATGTTTAGCATGTCATGTGATGTAATTGCTAATAGGATGTAAATTATGCGAATCTTGTGGTTAAATTTTATTTAACCAATCTACATTGTTAATGTAGAGTAAGGAGTGAGATGGAATTCACTGGTTTATTAGCATTACAATTCTAGATGAAGGCAGTCTGATCAAGTGGTGTGTATGAATTTTATTGATCTATAGATCACTTTTATATTACTATTATTAAAATGTTGGTCAAAGTATTTTTAATGAGACATTATCATTTCATAAGTATGGTTTACATGTATGTGCAATATATTATAATAGATTAAGTTTTCTATGATAAACTGCATGTTTAGTTTAGTTAGAAATCATACAACATAGGGGTACTTTCTTATCTCTTTGGATTCTTGCACCATCACTATCTACTCATCAATGAAGGAAGGGATGTGGGGTTAGTGTAAGGGATCGTTGGTTCATGGTTAGTGTGAAAAAGCAATTAGATGATGCTCTCCCTCCCCACAATAGTACTATTTATTGAGATGACACTTGAGATTGCCACAAATACTTGAAGTTTGGGAACTATGCTCTGGGGGAGCCATGTATCTTATTTGTACATTATATTATATTTTAATTATTATTGAAAATTGTCATGAAGAGTTGTAATTATTTACTATTGCACATTGACAGTGGTGACTTTATATTTATATCAACCATGGTTGAGTTATTATAATTACTTTCTATATTTGCATTTTGACATACTCTCATGATATTAGAGATCTGTGATTTATGATGCAATATGATTATTTTCCATTATCACACATGTGTACTTTATATGATCTTTGTTAGATTCTTGGGATGTAATCTATTTTGATATATGTGTTTATTCTAAAACAAAAATTCATGCATTTCTAGGTAGATCCTAGAGGGGATGTTACACCTAATGAAGTCTAGAGTTCCCTCACTCTAGAAACTTACTCTAATCTCTTCACTCCTATAAAACCCTCTAAATCTAGAGGATTATTAGGAATTTTAAATTTATTTTTATTATATCCAACACCCCTATGAATAACCATGAAAGGACCTTGGTTAGACTAATTGGAAATATACATAATCTCACATAGCCTTCATACTTTCTATCACATTGCATCTATAATCCTTGTTTTGCATTCAAAATTCATCAATCCTTTTGCATCCATTTTGAAGTCTTGAAGCCACCTTGTCTTGCAATTCAATATCATATAATCAAATTTTCCTTGGAAAAACATTTGAAGATCTTGGATAGAAGACTCAAGGAATCAAGGTGAAGGTAAGACTATTTTGATTAAATTATGATTTGTTTCCTCATTCTCTCTTTGATGTTTTTTAGATTTTGAGTAGATTAATAACTTTTTATGATAAATTTCAAACTATTCTAAATGAACACAAAAAAGTTAGAATATGACAAAGACTTGAAACTCAGTGACAACACTATAGGATCTTAACATGTAACCATAATAAACATCATTTGGACCTCTGTAAAGATAAATGTAGAACTATGAATTTAATGGATCTACATAGTCCACATGAGACATTTGAATATAAAAATGTGAACTCCATGATTATTCGAATCTATGATCAATATAAGGGGTGATTAAAACATGCATGGTAGGATTATAAATTGTCCTTAATGTCAAAAATACATAGATAGACAAAGTCACAGTGATACAAATTGTGAAAATGTTTAATTCACAACAAACACCATCCACCATTAATTCACAGTAGGAAAATATTGAAAATTGTATTATATGTGATTGATTAGTGTGATAATTTAGTGGAAAACATTAAAATGCAAATACAGAGTAATACATTAGTCTGATGTGATAGTGGAAAATATTAAAATGTGAAATATATGTGATGCATTGGAGACTTTGTTTTTTGGATTTTTATTATAAATACTTTGTATTGATTCTATTATAAGTAATAAATATTTGGAAGACAAATTTGTAGGTTTATAAAATCATTGTGGATGTTCTATGAGTCTATGGTTTTTCTTTTATCACTTAGATTAAAGCTTTGTGTTTATTTAGTCTAAATTTTTTGTTATTGTGATATATATGTTGTGTCATGAATTGATTTAATTGACTATATGTCATCCCAACTGTTTCACTAATAAAAATGTGACCCTCATTTAAATCTATGTAGATTAATGTTCTATACTATTTTTTATAGTGAATTATCTTGTCGACTATGCTTATAAAATTTACTTGTAAATTTATTCCTTAGACTCTAGCAATGTGTTTAGTTAAATGCGAGTGAATGTTAGTTTTGGTTAACTTTATCCTTTTATAATATATCACATTGACTATTTTATTAATAGTAAAAGATAAATAAGTGACAATCTCAATCTTATTTTCTACCCTACCCTTCCCTTCTTTTGATGTTTATTATCAGATTCTATCTTTGTAAAATAGGATCATTATGAATATGTATATTTTCATAATTTCATAGAGAGGTTATAGTAAACAAAGGTGAATTTCATTGAAAGGTCTAAATACACATTGCAAACCAATTCTATTCCACTTACTACAACTCATGCCTCAGGGCATATTTATGGTATCCTAAAACAAAAGGTATATACCCATTACCTATTAGAACTAATACATAAATATGTATCAATGATACCATTTCCCATACCATAACTTGTCATCTTCCATCATGTATAAATATTATAACTATATTATTCTATAAAATATTTTAAACTACATCTTCTAATAAAATAGCAAAATAGTGTTGTACCCCACAAAAAATGTTTGAATAAGGGGACATTTTGGTTATTAGTTAGCATGGTATTGTATAAAATCATGAAAATGAAAGACATTTTAAAATAATAACTATCATAAGCATCAACATCAATAATAAAAATATCTCTTAGCTATTTTAAATACATCAATGATTACACCAAAATATACTCATCTAGAGCATGTAGCCTATAACTACACCATTACCATTTTTCACATATTTTGATGAATGATTCTAACCCCCAAATCATTGAAACTTTTGAATTTTTTATCTGTAAATAGACTTAACAACCTAACACAGAGTTTTGTATAAGTTATTATGTAATAATGTAACTGAATCAATAGAAGTAACATCTTATACAAATCAAACACATAACCCAATCAAATAACATAACTAAGAAAAATTGTTTTTCACCTTTGGAGGAAATTTAACATTCATTTGTCCATTTACTATATATTTTAAGATTTTATGTTGCATATATTGAGTATGGTTGTAGTGACTATTTTATTTGGTGACTAGATTGATGAAATTTATCACCAATCAATGGGAAATGGGTGAAGAAGGTGATGGAAGGGGTGGTGGTGGACTATAATGTATGTGTGTTGTTAATATTTAATGGTCATCTAAATTATTGATGTTTATTTGACTATCTCTAGTTAGGTTCAATTATAAATATAATATGTATCTATCACATTGATTTTTTTTAATCTTATTTAGAAAATTCAAATTTTTATCTTAGAAAATTTGATCAAAAATTTATGTGACAAATCCAAAATAAACACCTCAAAATTCATATCTCTAAACCTTTTTCAAATATATATTTTGGGATATTTTATTATATGATGATAAAGACCTGTCCCTTAAATTAAATTGATAAATAAAAAATGTTTCTAAACTAGTTTATTGTATTATATGATGATAAGATTTTTATTTGATCTTACACAATTTTCCTAAAATATTTTTAATTCCAAAATGTATTTCACATTTTATTTTATTATTAACATAATTTATAAATTATTTACTTATTTAATGGATAAATATGATCCTTTAATGGTAATTTTTTTATATACTAGTTATTTATTGGTCAGTGGCTGAAGTTATGTTTGATGTCAATACCCCTTATGTTGAGTGTTGCCTACATACCAATACTTTGAAGAGGGATAAAACTTCATGTATTTATCCCATGCTATGGTGGTGTGTGTAAAATGCTATATGCTAGTGTAATCATGGTGTAATTATGTGATTCAATAATGAATTTTGACCTTAGAGGTGTATTCAAATTTAAATCATGGTTACTTGGGTTGTGTAGACCTAAAAATAAAAAAGAATAAGTGTTTCTTCTCAATGTGTAGTTAGATATGCTAGTAATTTTAAATCATATGAGCCTTTAGTGAACAATGGTTAGGAAAAGTGATTTTATATTAGCATTGTTTGAAATTCCTCAAAAGGGACTTATGAAATGTGAGGGATGACCCATTAGGTGAATTTGAATTTGAGAAAATAACTATTATTTGGAGATAGGACATGACCAATAAATTCAAACACTATTAGTGAGTGGGATAGTCCTGAATGAGGGGCATTGTCTAAGAAGTAGAGATAGCTAATATGGAAGTGTGAATCAGTCAAGGGATGAACATAGGCTATTTGGAGAGATGAATAAGAATATTCAAAATCATAATTTTCTTAAAAGGCAAAGGTTATTTATGAGTGGATGAAGTGGAAGGAGTAATGGTCTTTCAAAGAAGAAAGACACTCATAGATGAATGCTATTATATAATTTAAGTAGACACAATGATGTCCCCTTCAGGGGACATGTGGGGAGGAAGGAGGCATATGGCCACTCATAAATAAGAAATGAGGAGAGGGAGGTGAAAATAGACAAGGGGTTGGGATTATATATGTGAGATCAATAATGAATAAAATGAACTCGACATGATTAGTGAGATACAAATTGATGATGCCCATGGAGAAGACATATGCATAGGGATTAAAAATGATAGTTCCATGGTTGTAGACACATACCAAGGGGGAATCAACCATAACATAATGATGATAAGATAAAAGGTTAAAAGATTTTGGAATATCCTAAAAAAGGCCACATGATAGGGAGAGATGCAATACAATATGATAAAGGCCATGAGATTTCAACATATCCCAAGCAAGGACACATTATGGGAGAGAATTGGGCTAGATTAATATAATAAATTGATAATATTAGTGATGAGTGTAGCTCAAATATGAAATAGAGAGATATGATAAAGGATATGAGAGAAGAAATGACATGATTGAGTGACCAAAAGATGAAGGGGAAGAATTGGACTATAATTCATATAATCAATGATCCATAACATGAGTAATAATGATGATGCCCCTAGTAAAGACATGTGTAAGGGAGTGAGAGATAATAATAAAGTTATGGTCTTGGTCATGCCCCAATCAAAAGAGGAAACTATAAAATTTAAATGATGAATTCACCAATTAGTGACAATGCATGATTGATGGAAAAAAATATGGATAGTGTGATTTTTGGGCCTAATTGACAAGTGTGGAAGATTGAAAAAAAGATTAAGGAGACGATTGAGGGAATGGTGAAGGATTAATAGACTGGTTGATTAATAATTAATATTGTAGCTCAAGAATTTGACTAATACAAGATGTGAGGATGATGAAGGAAAAGATAAATGTGATGATCAATTATGGGGAAAGAGGAGAGAGTGGCTAAGCTAACCTTAGACACATTATGTGAATACGCACTAACTACATAGTCTAAAAAGACCTTAGGTCAATGTAGTTCAGACTATATGATAGATGATAAAATAGACTAGAGGAGGATGGTGATGTTTAATGCTAGTGTTGTCTCCAAATCTTTGACCCTATAAGAGGATGTTCAGGCCTCTTCTATATTTGGGTAACATTGGGACATTTTCAAGAATGTGGGTATACCTATGTAAGAAATGAACCTCTAGATTTAGAGGGGCTAGCTCCTTGTATTTACCTCTATAAAATATTCTCTATCTAAACTAGCTTAATTAAAAGGAAAAGGGTTATAAATTTCATAAAGGAAACCTATTTTAAGAATGGTGATGCACCAAGGTTATCTTCCACATGAATATCTTTTCCTATTGAACATAATATAACAAAAGGCATAGACACTTTTCAAGCTTTTGATATTCTAACACAAATATTTCAATATAGAGGTAAGATGTATGAATAATAAAAGGAAAAAGAACTGAAAGGCAAACTACACATTCAAAGAATAGTTAAACACTTACAATAATTCTACACACTTGAATGCACTCTAAATGACCTGTTAGACTAAGAACTCTTGCTCAGGTGTGAAGGGTAAAGGATAGAAGGATGGAAGATCATCACATGCTATCACTATACATCACTTCTACATTTAGACAATTTATCAAAAATTGAAAAAAAGGATTGTTCTAATGCTTAAAGGTAGGATATCATTCTAGTAGGGCTTTGTTGTACTCTGTGGGGGTCTCTTTTCGCTAGCCAAAGGGCCGTATATATAGCAGAGAGGAAGTGAGAGGGGGAGACCTTTGGTGCCAAAGAGAGGAATCAATTGGTTAGAAGTCTCCATTTTTAGCTACAACCATCTTTTCAAGGGATGCTCATTCCAGCCATTTGATTGATCCATGTCATCTCCTATGGTTACATGCTTTAGCCTACTCTCTCAAAGATGCTTCTCTAATGGTTAATAGAAATAATAAATTCTTGGGCTAAGTCATGGCATAAAAATGATTATTCACATATTTTATATTTTATATTTTCATTCCATTGGATTTGTATTCCTCCTTTGATTGGTCATTATAAAATGACATAGATCCTGGTTGATCAATGGTGATATGGGCCCTCTCACTACCTTGACAATTGAAGGATGCAAACCCTTGAATCTGCTTGTGAATCCTTTTGTTTGAATACCAATAGTTAGCTCACTATCTTGAAGTTAACATTAATTCAACCATCATTCAACTTGGATAACTCCTTTAGAGGTGTTTTCCTTTAGGATTTTTATTATCAGGCACTTTCTTATCATCCTTCCTTTAGACTGCTCAAACATGCCCTTTGGTACTCCTATGAACTCTACATAAGTGTTTATACCCTTTTGAATTTTTTTAAGGACACTTTGGCATGGAAAAACCATTTAGGACCTTAGGTTTAGGGTACTTTGTTTGAAAAGTGCCCTTCAGAGCTTTTGAAAAGGCCCTTTAGACTTTTCCCAAATGTCCCTTTGGACTATTTTCTTTGAGCATTCTCCCCTTGTCCATTTTCTCTGAAAGAATCCATCTTTTAGGCCCCTTTGGATTGGTTCACCTTTATCGAGAATGCTCCTTTGGGATTTTTTTTTAGACAAAAAGTTTGAAAGAACTTTCCCATGGGATCCTTTTCTTTTCCTCTTCAAAACCCTCTTTCTATGGACTTTCTTCTAGTGTCCCTTCAAACCTTTTTCAAAAGAAACTTTTAAAACAAAATACCCTTTGTAAATTTGTGCAGGGAACTTTACAGTTGAAAAAATCCTCTTGAAACTTGAAGTGCCCTATGAAACAATGGAATTTCCCTTTTGGACATGTGCAAGTGACCACTTTCTTGAAAGAGAGACCCTTCAGAACCTTTGAACTATAACCTTCCTTGGAAGATGCCCTTTGAAAGGACAAAAGTGAACCTTTATTTGAAGAAAAGTCCCTTTGGGATTTTTGAAAGTGTCCCTTCAAATTTTTTTTGAAGGACATTTTGAAGAAAAAAGACCCTTCAACAATTTTTAATGTACCCTTCAGAAATATTATTTTAGATAAAAAGTTTGAAACAATTCTTTTATAAAATTTGTAAGAGACATTTCCTTCGGAGAAGTGGCAAAGATCAATTCTTTTAGACTTTTTTTCTAAAACAAAAAGTTTGAAAGAATTCCTTTGGAAATTTGCAAAGGATAATTCTTTCAAAAAATTTGCAAAGGAGATTTTTTTTAGACTTTTTGTCTGAAACCAAAAGTCCAAAACAATTCCTTCAGAATTTTTTGTTTTGGACAAAAAGTCTAAAAGAACTCCTTTGAGACTTGGACAAACAACCTGAAGAAAAGAAACTCATCGAAAGAACTAAGAATTTTGTAAAAAGACCAAAAAAGGATTCCAAAGGGAATAATACTTGACATTTTTTTTCAAGAGAAATAAATAAATGAAATGATGCACTTAGATAATATAAAAGATGTAAAACCTAGGAGTAAGAAATGGTTAACATCTTGGAAATTCCAAGGGGAGGCATGCCTGATATGCCTAAGACCAATTGCCTAAATCCTTAAATTGGGCATGAAGTCAATCATATAAGAATTAAAAAAATTAGACTTGAATAGACCTTTGGCTCAAGAACTCATGCTAGATTGATTCATATGCACAAAGGTAGAGACTCACACTAAACAAAAGGATGGAAACACATTGTGCTACAAATCACTTAGGGAACACAACAACAAACCAAAGGAAACACACCTAAAATACTATTTGCAATAGGCTTTCAAGGACTAAAATTAGGACTTTAGATGTATCCCATTTATAGGGATAGTCAATTATTCTCCATTAATATTGATTTGCTAGAAAGAGTGGCTCTGATTGTACTTGCTAATGATGTAAGGGCCACTCCACAAAGTGTCAAACTTTATATGTCTACCTAGTTTTACTTTGTCCTCATCCCATTTCAGAACCAAGTCACCCTCCTTGAACATTCTTTCACTTTCTCTTTATTAAAAAAATTCTTCATGAGTACTTGGTGGTGTTCCATGGTCTTATGTGCATTGTCTCTTTCTTCTTGTAGATGCATTAGTTCTATCAATCTAACCTCCATTGGAGTATTTTCAAGTAGTTACAGTTGTTGTGTAATTTCTAAAGTAGGGAGTTATTGAGATATGGACAACCTAGCCTCTCTCCCATAAACAAGCACAAAGGGAGAATTACCAATTGACTTCTTAGGAGTATTCCTATCAACCCATAAGGCTATCTTCAACTTATTGTACCATGCTCTTTGATTGTTCTCCAATGTTCTCTTGATGATCTTGATGAGGTTCTTGTTAGTAGACTCAACCAATCCATTACCTTAGGGTAATAATTGGATGAGGTGATCAAGTAAACTATATTCCTATTTTCCTAATCAAAAGTTTTATCACTTATGAAAGTAAGTGCATTATCAAAAATGATATCATGGGAAACTCCAAACCTTGTTGTAATTCTCTCATAGAACTCCAAGATTGTATTTTCATTTGCCTCCTTCAAAGCAACAACCTTTACCCACCTTATGAAGTAGTTAGTAGTAGTAAATATCCATTTGTATCTAACACTTGATGGAGGGTTGATCATACCAATGAAATCAAGGCCCCATTACATGAAAGGCTAGTTTACTTGGATAATATTCAATGGAATGGCTACAAGTTTCTATTTAACTAAAAATAAGGCACATTGAGGACACTTTTTATCCCAATGGTAACAATCCTTAAAAATAATAGGCCAATAGTAACCATCCCTCATTATGTTTGTAGCTATCATCCTAGGAGATAAATGACCTCCATCTTCACTATTGTGAAACTTTTATAGCAGCATATGAAGCTGATCATTGTTAACACACCTCAACAACACACCATACATGTCTTTCTTAAAAATAACACCATATACAAGATAATAAGGAATGGTTTTCAATCTAAAATACCTTATTTGAGACTTGTTTAAGCCATTGGGGCACTCACCATTTTGAAGAAAACTAATGATGTCTTGTGTCTAACTTTGAACTTGTATGTGATCAGTTGGTTGGGATTGAACTTGGTTGATCAAGACTTCCTCTTGATGATCTTAAAAATCTGAAGATAAATGATCACATGACCCTTTACCTATCACCAAGTTTTTCACCTTGATGTTTACATCATACTCCATCACCTGGGAATCACCCAACTCTCTTTTCATTGAGTTTTTTGCTTATAAGAAAATCCCTGGTGCTAGGATGAGAAACCATGATATGTATCTTATTATTTGAAACCATGTGTCTAATTTTTTTCAATCCTCTTATCACAACTAAATCTTGTTTCTCAACAAATGAATACATGTCCTCATAATCTTCTAATCCTTGGATGAATAATGCAATTGGTTACTCTACCTCTTCATCATTCTTTTGCATGAGCATAGTTGAGATTGTATCAAGGTTAGAAAAGGTATAGAGTATGAAATCCTTGGAAAAGTTTGGGTTCAAGAGAGTAGGAGATTTTGCAATTGCTTGTTTAATTTTCTCGAAACTACTCTTACCTTCCTTTGTCTAAGCAAAATCTTGGTTCTTCTTGAGCATGGCTGTGATAGGCTTTACCAAAGCTACAAAACTTGGGATAAACCTTATTACAAATTTTATTTTCCCTAAGAAGATTTGAAGTTATGTTGAGGTAAAGACAAGCCTAGAATAGCCTCAATCCTCTCAGGGTCAATTGACAAGCCTTCCTTGTAAAAAATATGACCCAACAACTTGACCTCATGGATAACAACACTTTTTTGGATTAAGGGATATCAAAAACTTCCTAAATTTATCAAATGCCTTCCTTAGATGTTCTATATGATCAACAACATCTTTTGAAAAAATAGTTATATCATCAAGGTACACAAATAAAAACTTATTGATCAAACCCTTAAAAGCCATGTACATTGCCCTTTGAAATATAACTCCAACATTAGATAAAACAAATGGAATCTTCTTATAGGCAAAGGTTCCCCATTTTATGGTGAAAGTTGTCTTGAAATGATCCTCTTCATTCACCAATATCTGATTTTAACCTGAATAACCATCAATAAGTGAGAAATGTTGAGAACCTGAAACCACTTGTAGAATTTGTTCCATGGAAGGTAGTGGGTAATGATCCTTAAGAGACACTCTATTAAGGTCTAAAAAATCCACACAAAGTCTGATCTCTCCATTATTATTTTGGATAGATACAAGATTATCCACCTAAGTTGAGTTTTTGATAAGAAAGATAATCCTAGAGTCAATCAACTTGGTCAGCTCTTTATTCATGTTTTCCTCTATCTTGCAATTGATAGGCCTTTATTTCTACTTGATTGGTTTAGCTCTAGGTTATAACTCAATGGTGTGATGAGATATAATTGGATCAAACCATTTCAAATATTTATATTCCCAAGGAAAAAATCATCAAATTCTTTGCATAATTCAATAAAGGTGTGCCTCTCGAATAGATAACATACTTTACCAATTTTTAGGAGCTTATCCTTGTAAATCATAATTATCTCATAGTTATCTTCTTTCATGGACATGCTCACTCTTTCATTCTTATTTTTATCATCTTCATTGAAAACACTCTCCAAAGTAATCATCCCCTTAGGTATCTTGTTTATCTTCAGCTGAATAACTTGTTCTTCATATTGATCATGTAGTCTCTTTTGATTCCATGAGGAGAATCCTACCTCATTTTGAAATAAGTGTGCAATGTGTTCATCACTTTCAAACACTTGACATGAAACTTAGTTATCTGGAATAGAAGGCCTTAGAATGATCTTGATATGAGATTGATCCTTCTCATTCCCTACATTAGTAGCTATGTCAAATTGTACTCCTATAGTAGCTAATTTATCAGCATGTTTATTTGAACCCCTTCGTATGGGTTGTATGTTGAAGGCATAAAAGTATTCAAGTAGGTCCCATACCCTACGATTGTATGATTTAAGCAAAGGATTCTTGGCTATATCTTGAATTCTCACTTGATGGATGACCAATTCACTATCTCTATAAACTTTTAGATTCTTGATCCCTCTCTTCTTTGCCCATTAAAGGTCATGCATTAGGCCTTCATATTTTTCCACATTGTAGGTGCAACTAAAGTGGAATCTATATGAGGATTAGTATTTATTTTTTGACATATAAACTAACATAATTCTAGATCCTACACCTACTTTGTTTTTTGAGCCATAAAAAAACATTTCCCATATCCTATCAAGTTCATGATCTTCATCGGTGAGTGAAGGAATAGAAGCATCTTTTTTATGCATATAGTAAACTCCCAAATTAGTCTCTTCTATGAAAGTATATGGATCAAGTTCATGAATTTTAGTGCTATAATTATCAAGAAAAAGATCAAAATAACCTTCAAGGGAGAAGGAGGTTTCACCTTCCATGACACCTTCTTCTTCTTCTTTATTGATTAGATAATTCTAATTTGAACTTGTCTCCATGTATGGCTCAATATGAAACCTTGCTAACAGATAAGTCCTTATAGTCACCTCAGTTCCATATCTTGTTTTAAAAGCTAAAAAAGACTAGTTAATAGAGAGGTACCCTCCTATCTTAGCCATGAAGTCTCTTGACAAACAAATAACAAAATGGGTTGAAAGGTCTACCACCACAACATCTTGTAAAATTGGGAAGCATGGGCAATCATGTAGGAAGACTTTTAGACCTCTGACCAATCCCACTATCTTGGTTGGAGTCTTATCAAGTTGAAACACACCTTTACTATGTGGTTCATAATTATATCCTAATTTATTATACACCACCTTAGGCATGACAGTGGTACTAGCTCTTATAAACACTAAAACTGGCCACCGATAACCTCTAACCAGGCTTTTAACCAATTTCTACCCAAAATGCACAATTTAGATTAAAAACACTAAAACATGAAAAATGATGTGAAAATGACATATTCAGATGTTGATTTATCCAGGGTATCCCTAAATGGGGCAATGCAATTTATGGGCTAGCTAACTTTGATCAATTCATTTTGAGTCAAAATGCCAATTTTGCACCCACATGCTCTAAATTGCTCTTTCCTATCAAATATTTTGCACAATACTCATGCCTTTATTATTTGTTTTTACTAACATACTAAATGGGAATATGCATCTAATACATCTGAAAACACCTTCCAATTCTAATCTAGTCAAATTTAGGACCAATTACAAGGCTTTTTGATCAATTTGGGTAATTTGTGCACAATGTGCTTAATCATGGCTAAGAGCTAATTAATCCAAATCAAGGCCTAATAAAAAATTCCATGGAAACTTGTTGAATAATTTGTTTTGAAAATGAATATTTCATATATTCATCATCAAGTGACCTTATTTCTTGGAAAGACATCCCTAGGCCATAAATGCCACAAATATCAGGATCATGCCCTCCATACCTCATCAATGCTTTCCATGATGCCCTCCATGCCTCTTAATTGTCCCTTATTCCAATGCCATTATGAAGATAATTACAATTTTAATTTCAAAAATTGAATTAATCCTTAACCACATATCTCAATCTTGAGATGGATAGTTGAGGTTGATTCTAATTAAATCTAAAATTGATAAATAGGAGGCCTCACAACATCATTTCTAAGCTTTATTTGTGCAAAGTTATAATGGAGGATTGGTTCCAAAAGCTTCAAGCAACTAGTGTTACCATGCCAAATTGATTCCAAGCCAAGCCAAGCCATAAGCCAAAGGTGCCAAGAGGAGATGAAGGTAACCACACTCCATTGAAGAAGACCTCTTGAAGCACAAGCTGAGCAAGCCACCATTACAAAGGCATTTGGATCATCCAAGAAAGGTGAAATGAATTCTTGTGTTTTCATTCCTTTATTTTTAGTTGTGATTGTTATTTGATTTTGTTAACTAAGCTCTCCCTAGTGTCTAGGCCTAGAGATGTTATGCTATTAGTGTGTTTATTTTATTTTGTTTTCATTTTGGAACTAACACTATACTAACCATCCTTTCTTAGGTCAAATTACTATATCACATTATGGCATACCTGATGGGACTAGATGCATCCTACACCTAAAAGATATCCTTTTGCAACCTTATAAAACTTATTTGAGCTTTTAAAACTCTTACAAATTAGTTTTTTAATTTTTTTTGCCATTTTTGGTTGCCATGGTTTTTACATAGTAATCAACATCAGTAGAAATACTAACATTGGCTACTTGGCTTAACTGACATCGATTAGTAGAACCAACATCGGTCAGATCTTAGTTATCCGTAACTAACATTAGTGGTATTGACCGATGTCGGTCACTATGTTTTTCAAAAACCATAGTTCTGAGACCTGCTTTTCTAAAGTTGCTTGTTTCAAATTCAAAAGGGCTTCAAAGCTAAAGGACATGCTAATAATTTTTATACAAAATCAAGTTCAAAATTTGCTTAATACATGTTTAAATCACCTTTGCATGCTTAAAAATGGATTAGTAACCTTGTTTTGGTGATTAACAAAGAATTTTGTCTTTGGTGAATGTTTTCAAAGTTTACAACTAAGACCAAGGGGTCAAATGAACACCACCAAACATTTAATTTGGGTTTAAAATTGAACACACTTGTCAATTTTTGCTTGTAATAGTTTTTTAGATTAATCTTGTTTAGAAAAAAGAGGGGTGTTGCATGTATGCTCTTCCATTTGTCCCCTATAGGGAACCCTTGGAAACAAAAACACCATTCTTATTACAAGTAGCCTAGTCCAATTCTTAGAAATAAAGTTATCTAAAACACTCCCCAAAAAATCATCAAAGTTTAGGTGACCTTGAAAATGACCTTAAAGTCTTTCTACTTTCATGCTTTATTTGTTTATGCATCTTGGCTTGCAAAGGGGACTTCATCACCTCCCACAAGTTCTTTAGGGAAGCTTTGAACAAGGGTTTCATCTCCTAGAATTGACTTCATTTGGATTCTTTAGAGTTGCATATGGGGTGTAGTGACACTTTGGACATCGTACTACACTAAGCAAATAACAAGATGTAGTGGTTGTAAAAAGGACTAAACCTTTTTGCAACAAGCGAAGTGATACAGACCCAAAATCCATGCTTTTCTTTTGCATTGTTTGGTGTGAAAGTCATTGTGCAATTGATTCCCCTAAAACATTCAAAACTTAATAGTTTATTTAACCCCACATGCCATACCCTTGCCAAGATTTGGATGATTATACTTAGTGTATTTTGGTCATTTTCTCATTTGGTATGTTTTGAGATTAAAACTTGTTTATTTGATCATAAAGCCATGTCAAAACCAATTTGTTTGTATGTCACTCTTTTTTCTAAAGAAGCGTTATGCTACTTATTTCACACCACACTTGTGCCTTAAATTTTTTTCTAAACTTGTTTGTGTGTGGGTCATTTGAGTTGTAGAGGGTAGCGTTATGCTGCCCAAATCATGTCAAACCATTTTGCCTTTGAGTCTTTGAAACATAGTATTGACCACATTATTTGAGTATGATTACATCATTAGGCTACTCAATTTATTTCAATAGTTGTTCACCATTGTATCAAAACCATTTTTTTCGAACCACTTTGTGTATACCATTTAGACCTCTGTCTTAAGCCGTTATGTTATCCAATCTTGTCTAGCCTGTTTGGTCTAATCCTAGTTTTCATCATTGAGTTTTCAATTAGCCTTGTCAAGTTTAGATCCAAAAATTGATTTATTTCTATTTAGGTCTCAATTCATGGGGTTGATACATAGATCTTTCTCTTTTGGGTTGCATAACTTCAGTTAATTGATTACCCAAATTTGAAAAATATTGATGGTTTGTTTGTTTAATGCCTAACCTCATAATTATTTATGCCTTTATTTTGGAGAACATAGCCTTTTTCAAAGAGAATTTTGTCTTATGCCTTATGCCAACTGATCATGTTTATGTTTGATTCCATGTGCCGGGTCTATGTCAAAGTTGTTTCTAAAATTATTAAATTAAATAAACTCATATTAGCCTTTGTTTCAAGTCTAACTTTTGACACCGTTTAGCCAAAAGTCCTAGCATGATTATTTGTTTGAGCCTAGATTTTGAATCTACATTTAGAAAAAAAACCTATCAACTCAACTTTTCCCTTTATTAGTTTATACCTTGTTTGGAACACTTTGACCTAGACCTTTGACATGCTAGTTTTTATTTAGATGCTTGACCTTTTTTACGTGTGAAATTTGATGTTAGACATTTGAAATTAGGTTGTTTTATTCCAATTCTTATCACAAATCATTTTGGAGATATAACTCCACTTTAAAACTACATTGGAGATATGGCTCCACTTTTTGACCAAGTTAGACCAATCTTGACCATTTGTCCTTTGGACAATTTTTCATAGTTTGTATAACTCTAAATCTTTTTGTTTTCAAAGCTTTCATCATTTATGCAGATATGTCTACCTAAACTTATGGTGGAGTCACTTAAAATACAAATTATGATAGAATGGCCACATAAAATGACTTTTATGGCTTTTGTCAAGAACCCAATGATGCTAATATGGTTTGTGAGATAGATTTATATCTGCCTATAATTATCATTCATGGGAACAAAGTCATGAAGCAACTTACGATCCAACTTGAGACCTTGATTTTTATGAAGAGGCTTGTGAAGAGGCTTTAAATACCCAACTATAGATAATATTGTTTGGGATACAAATCGATACTATCTTTCCAATAATCAGTACATGGAACATAGTCAAGAACCAACTTATGATCCAACCCATGACTGGGATAATATGGTTTATGAGGAAGACTTGGATACATTTGCTTGTGCAATCATTCAAGTTTCATGATGTCCTTTTATTATCCAATCATCGATTACACTTAACCCTCCTTTTGATTATATGAGACATCAAGCTCTGTAATGTCCAAGGAATACCATTACCATTCCTAGACTAATCCTTTAGTTTATGCAAGTAATCAAGATCCAAAACACCCCTTCATCATTATAAGACCTAGTATTTTGGCTCATGTGAGAAATAATGCTTCACAATGACCCTTCATTACCATCTCAAGACTTTGTATTTTGGCTTATGAAAGCAATAATGCTCCCCAATACCCTACCATTATCCAACCATAGGCCATTCTTCCTCCAATACCAATCCAAACCAAACCTCAATTGATCTAATCATTCAAAGATCAACCTATGTTCAAAACTAGTATTTTTTAGCTCATTGGAAAATAAGTCCAAGAGAACCAAACAATCTAAGATGTTTTTGTTGAACTAACCATTTTTAATAAGTCAACCTATGATAAATTTCATATTGATCCTATACTAGTTGTCAAGGAGTCTCACTCTAATAAGCTAGTCTTTACTGAGTCACTTCTTAATGATTATAACCATCTTTGGGAAAATCATTACCTCAACCATATGCCTATTTTTCAAGAGCCTCCTATTGACAATCCAATCTCTGAGGATTTGTCTCTTAAACTTTTTCCCAACCTAGAAGAGTCTCAATTTGACAAACCAATCTTTATGGAGCCCATCATGATGTTAGAGGTTGTTACATATCTAAAACCAAATATTCAACAAGACATCATTATAATAGAGTACCCATTAGATGAAGAATCTAAGTTAGATTCAGGTTCTATTCTTGACCCAACATCAGATTTAGCAGCAGAATTGTAATCAACATCAGTTATGACATTGGATTCAAAGTCCCTTGCTTTAGAATCATATTCAAAAGAATAATATGTTTATGACTATTATAACATTGGTTATGCATGCCTCATAGATCAATTTGAATACATTTGTGATCCTTCTACAATTTTTGAGGATGATTAATTTAGCATTTACACAAGTTATCCTAGTATTTTTTGTAAGGATTGTGAAGCTAACACCCATTTCATTACCATTCCATAGGCCATTACCATCAACCAAGATATCCATATCATTGACATTCCATCTCCCACAAGTGTTGATTAGGATCGATAGATTCATACTTTATTAAACTGCATCTATGGAAACATAGTAGTTGAAAAAGAGTAAGGAGGCCAAGACAACATTCATGTAGTAGAAGAACACTCTCCTAGTAAGATATTTTCAAAGGTGCTAAGGGATAATTCATGTTAGAACTCAACATCTCCTAGTGACACTTTTTCATAAGTGCTAGAAGAAAATCAAATTCGAAAGCCAATGTTCATTAGTGAAACCTTCTTGAAGGTGATATGACACAATAAAGACAAATTTATTGGTGAAAACCTTTTTGAGGTACCAATAGCTGAGCACAAAATTTCTTCAGTGCTTGATGAAGCCAAAATCAAAGATCAAATCAAAATAACTTTCAATTTATAGCCTAATTAGATGGTAGCTACTCTTAAGCCCAAACAACAACAAAAATTGATGGTCCTATCAAGAGAAAAAGTCTTTAGCCCCAACACAACCAAAATTATATTGAATCTAGCATCAACAACATTACATGTGATTGAAGGTCCTAATCTTCATTTATTTCCCCGCCATTATACATTCTATTATCATCTACCATTCCATTTCACAATCAAACCTACCATCAATTATTTGTCCCTATTTACCATCCATGGTTGCACTTACCTTTGTAGAGGTCATAAAGATAAATTATATTGATGCTTGAAGGAATCAAAATCAATGACCAAGGAAGAACACAACAACATTCTCAACATCTAAATCTGCATCAAGTTCTTGATAGAGTAACTATTTAGATGAGGTGTAAAATAGAAATTAACATGATCAAGTATTATATTCATATCATTTGTTGATTAGGATGTACATCTCCATCTCAATAAGAACAATAGAATCAAAAACCACACCCAAGCCAAAAACATGTACCATACAGTTTCACATTGCCATGACATTGCCATTGTTACATATTCATTTTCATTGTCAAATATTCCTACCATTTACCCCATCACTTGGGGGAAAACCTCTTACCATTTTATCCAATATATCTAGACCATCATTATCCTTAGAAAGACCATACCATCCTATCATTCTATTCCTATCTAGACCAAAGCTTATTTTTTAGTCATCCTACCCAATCCTATTTTGATCTTGGTTCCTTTGGTTCTTCTTACACCTTTTTTGAGAGGATTTTGATCAAGTTTCAATAATCAATCCAATCCATGTTTACAATGATATTATATGAAAGTAGTGTGATAGTTTATCTAACAAGATATCTTTCATCTTATCAAGTTTGTTAATGTGAACCTGCTTATAACTACTTATGGGCAAATCAATGTCTCACTAGTCTTGTTAATAATTATAACTACATATGAGCAAATTATTATCATTGACCTATGCCATTGTATCTTATTTATAACCACCTATGGGAAAACTAGGGGAAACACTTGTTTATCATGTATTGCCACATCACCTTGCCTTCACTATTTTCATTTGACTAGCTATTTACCAGATTTGAGAACTTGTTGGGGCCAAGTTAGTTTTTACTCACTTTTTGTGTCGATGGAATTACTATGAATTGAGGTCATTTCAAGACTATGTGGGTCATGCTCAATTCATGTTGAGGTCACCTCCGTCCCCCTTTCCATACACTCTCTCTATTTTGTAAGCAACTTAAGCCAAATGCTCTTGTCATTTTGTGAGTAGGTATCTTATCATTCTCTAACGAGTTAAAATACCTCAAAATTCCAAAAACATTCATAACATTTCAAAAATATAAAAGAATTTATTCTATCTAATCCTAGTCAGTTATCCTTGATTCGCCTTACTGAGGCATTGTCATTGTTAGGATGATTTCTTTTTGCTTTTGTTTTTAGGCTTTCTATTTATTTTTTATTTCAAGTTATTTGTTTGTTTGTTTGTTTATTTATTTATTTGTTTGTTTGTTTTCTTGTTTGTTTGATTTCAACATTGATGCCTCAACTCAGTCTATATTTGTTCACTGGGTGATTCCTTGCACACATTATTCTTGAGTCTATCCATATTCATTCATCAACATTGTCATCATGGTTTCTATCATTAGTGCATTATTTTCAAGTGTCTATTGGATATTGGGAGTCAGTTCTTATGCATATTTTGGGATAGTCTTCATGGTGTTCTATCATGAAGCCTACCATCACATGCTACAACAAAAATCAGCTTCAAGAATGTCTACAATCAATGGAGTCACATAAGTTTCTCCTTGGCACCTTGGCAAATCCTTCCATCACACCCTTGATCAAATTAACCCAATGACCATTCTAGTTGTATCATTGCTAGTCAATATGTGCATCTCCTCATTGGTAGGTACAAGTAAATCATTCACACTAATCAATCCTATTCTTTTATTCATTTATTTCATCACTTTGCATCCACTCATCTTTAATCTATATTCTAGGTTATGTCATTGAGTTATGCTTGCTAATCAGCCCTACCTGGGGCACAGTCATATTTAGCTAATCTAAGTCCTCTTAATGATTATAACTACCTATGGGCTAATCATTATTTTGACTTTTATTCTTGATTATAACTACCTTTGGGAAAATTAGCCTCTTATTTACATCAATGCATGCAAACATTTACTCATTTGGATTAATCTCAACCATGGGTTAATTCCACCTTTCTTCTTATTTATTTTTGAGGGACCATCCATTAATAAATGTGATAGCCACTCCCTTGAGGGGGAATCATCATAGGCTTCCCAAAACCATTTGGAGATTTGTTCTTCAGTCATCTTCTTCATCTTGGCATACATGCCATCTCTCATTATTTGAGAATACATTAATTTTCCTATAGTTTGCAACATCTTCCCAAATAGGGGCAAATTGTAGACACCTAAAATTGGCCATCGATAACCTCTTATCAGGGTTTTGACCAATTTCTACCCAAAATGCACAATTTGGCTTAAAAATACTAAAACACACAAAATGATGTGAAAATTACATATTCAAGTGTTGATTTTGGCTGGGTATCCCTAAATGGGGCAATGCAATCTATGGGTTAGCTAACTTTGATCAATTCATTTCAAGTCAAAATGCTAATTTTACACCCATGTGCTCTGAACTACTCTTTCCTATCAAATCTTTTGCATAAGACTCATGCCTTTGTTATTTATTTTTGGTAACATCCTAAATGGGAATACATATCTAACACATTTGAAAACACTTCCAATTCCAATCTAGTTAAATTTAGGACCAATAACAAGGCATTCTGATTAATCTGGGTAATTTATGCATAATGTGCTTAATCATGGCTAAGAGATAATTAATCCAAATCAAGGCCTAATCAAAAATTCCATGGAAACTTGTTGAATAATTTGTTTTGAAAATGAATATTGAATATATGCATCATCAATTGACCTTATTTCTTGGAAAGACATCCTTAGGCCATAAATGCCACAAATATCAAGATCATGCCCTCCATACCTCATCAATGCCTTCCATGATGACCTCCATGCCTATTAATTGTCCCTTATTCCAATTCCATGATGAAGATAATTAAAATTTTAATTTAAAAAATTGAATTAATCCTTAACCACATATCTCAACCTTGAGATGGATAGTTGAGGTTGATTCTGATTAAACCTAAAATTGATAAATAGGAGGCCTCACAACATCATTTCTAAGCTTAATTTGTGCAAAGTTATAATGGAGGATTGGTTCCAAAAGCTTCAAGCAACTAGTGTTACCATGCCAAATTGATTCCAAGCCAAGCCAAGCTACAAGCCAAAGGTGCCAAGAGGAGATGAAGGTAACCACACTCCATTGAAGAAGACCTCTTGAAACACAAGCCGAGTAAGCCACCATTACAAAGGCATTTGGAGCTTCCAAGGAAGGTGAAATGAATTGTTGTGTTTTCATTCCTTTCTTTTTAGTTATGCTTGTTATTTGATTTTGTTAACTAAGCTCTCCCTAGTGTCTAGGCCTAGAGATGTTATGCTATTAGTGTGTTTATTTCATTTTTTTTTTTTCATTTTGGAACTAACAACATACTAACCATCTTCTCTTGAGTCAAATTCCTAGATCACAACTCTACTATCTAAAATACAATTATGAACCAACTTGTCTCTCATAATGAGTGTGAGGTAGAATGGTGTAGGATTTTCAGATTTGGTGGAGGGATCTATGACATGACTTGGAGAATTGGTAAGGGTCAAACTATTATGCTTTAATGTTTAAGGGGTTACATGAATGTTCTCTAGCTATTCTTGTAATAACTCCTTTTGACCAAGCATATACAAGACTTCCCAAATTGATATATTTGTCTTGGAATTATTCAAATAATAAAAAATGTTTAGAGGGGAAGTATTTAGCTTTTCTTGCATTCTTGAATGTAGTGGGAGAGTCTAAACCTACTGTCTGTAGGTTTGACAATCCAATTTGCATTCTAATTTTACTAAGGAGCATGACTTGTAAAAGGAACTTCATTAAGAGTCACACCTTATGGCCTTAGAGAGGCATCACTTGGAGTTACATGTACTCCCAAAACATCTCGTATAGCTCTCTTCTTGGCTCTTTTGTTGGTTGTAATCAATGTGCTTTGATTCAACATGTAGTCATCCTTTGCTTGAAAGTTCATAATACCTACACTTTGGATGCTACCTTCTCCATGGATATTCCTTTGAGAGGGATTTACTTATTCTGATGTCATGTAAGGGGTAATTTCTTCTTATTCCACCAAAGCTTGGCTATCTTCTCCACCATCACACACAAACTAACCTTGAGGTTGTCCCCATTGGTCCAAATGATCCTCCCCTTAGACCATGTTAGCATGTAATGGAACAAAAGCCTTTATGGAAGGAGTGGAATTAGGATTATAGGCATTGAGATTCCTATTTAAAACTTTTTTACCTTATCTTCTTTCTTGGTAGTTGTATTTGGGTGGAGCTCTATAGCCTTATTAAGGATAGTATTGAGAATTAGGTGGAGCACTTGCCTGAAACTAAGCTTGCTTGAGCTGAGCTCATAATGACTAGATCTCTTCATCTTTGTCCATAACATTATCCACTTTATTAGAAAAGGCTCTCAGCTTGACATTGGCATTAGGAACTTGTGCTACACTTGGAGCTTCAACTAAACTATGAGACAACAAAGGCATGAAAACTCTTGGAGGTAGATTTTCAGCCTGTATTAAGCTATTCTTAGCTATTTTATATGCATTTGGTAGAGTTAATAATCCCATTGACTGTAACATCACCACCACATTTGTACCAATACCCTTGAGATAAGTGGGGAACACAAATCTAGGAGGAGGTCTCATGATAGGTGACAACCTATGCCAAGTCCTTTGAAATATTTCATTAAAATATCCCATGGGTTTGTTAAGACCTCTCTTTATCACATTTATCTAATGGATCAGTGAGGTATGGTCACTCTTATTCTCAAATCTAGTTACCAACAAGTCCCTAAATCTATCCCAACTTGTAATGCAACCACCTTCCAAAGTCCTATACCAGTTAAGCACCTTGACTTTTAGAGACATAAAAAGTAATCTAATGGCATGGTGGCTTAGGTAACATTATGAATGTTACCAAAATTTTAAATTTCCATAATATGCTCAGATGGGATAATAGGACCCTCTCTATTGAAACTAGGGAGTCTCTTGGTAGCATTGGGAGGAATAGGGTCATATGTAGGAAGGTCAATTAGATTTTGGGTGTTGAAGGATAGGAAAGGTTGTTACCTTTCCATTTATATTGTTTCCTCTTGATCTCTTATTTCTCCAACTTCCTCAACTTCCTCTTCTCCAAAACCTCCTTGCCAAGGATCTCTAAGCACTGGGAATAGTTTAGGGCATTGTTCTTCAAGAAGAGCTTTAGATAGAGGGGCTTGATAGAAAGTCCTAGATGACATAGTGAGGACCATGAATTATAATTTGGGAAAATTGATATAAAACCAAAGATTCTCACCTTTTAGATTCTCTAAATTTTGGATTAAGGATATTTCTACAACCCTAAGCTTGTCAAGACCAACATTCACCTTGACATGTAAATAATTTGTCCCACCAAGCGTGCTAAAACTATTGTCTCTAAATATTGCACCATAGAAGAAGGTGTTTATGCCTATTTTATATTTTGGAAACATTAGGACATTTTAAGGCATATAGGTATACCTATTTAGGAAATGAACCTCTAGATTTAAAGGGACTAGCTCCCTGAATTCACCTCTACAAAATAATCTCTATCTAAACCAGCTTAATTAAAATGGAAAGGGTTAAAAATTACATAAGGGAAACCTATTTTAATAATGGTGATGTATCAAGGTTATCTTCCACATGAATATCTTATCTTATTGCACAATACAATAAAATGCATAAACCCTTTTCAATCTTTAGAGATTTTAACACAAATATTTTAGTATAGAGGCAAGATGTATGAAATAAAAAAAGGGAAATGAATTAAAAGGCAAAATGTACATTAAAAGAATATTTAAACACTTACAATAATTCAACACACTTGAATACACTCTAAATGACCTATCAGACTAAGAACTCTTGCTCATGTGTGAAGGATTAAGGATAGAAGGATGGAAGATCATCACTTGTTGTCACTATACATCACTTTTACACTCAGAAAATTGCTCAAAAATTGAAAGAAAGGACTGTTCTAATTCTTAATGGTAAGATATCATTTTATGAAGGCTTCACCATAATCTATGAGGGTCTCTTTCACTAGCCAAATGGTCATATATATAGTAGAGAGGAAGTGAGAGGGGGAGACCTTTGGTGCCAAAGAGAGGAATCAATTGGTTGGAAGTCTCCATATTTAGATACAATCATATTTTCAAGTGATGTTCATTCTATCCATTTAAATGATCCATGTCATCTCCTATGGTTACATGGTTTAGCATACTCTCTTAAAGATGCTTCTCCAATGGTTACGCTAATAGAAACAAGATATTCTTAGGCTGAGTCATGGAATCAAATTGGTTATCCACCTATTATAGATTTGTCATTTTCATTTCATTAGCCTTGTATTCCTTATTTAATTAGTTTTTACAAAATAATATGGATCTTTGTTGATCAATGGTGATATGGGCCCTCTCACTACCTTAATAGATAAAAGATGTGAGCCCTTAGATATGCTTGTGAATCTTTTTGTTTGAACACTAATGGTTAGCTCACTATCTTGAAGTTTATGTTCATTCTACCATCATTCCACTTGGACAACTCCTTTGGAGAAATTTTCCTTTGGGATTTTTGTTATCGAGCATTTTCCTATCATCCTCCCTTTGGACTGCTCAACCATGCCCTTTGACACTCCTTCTATAGACTCTGCACAAGTGTCTATACCCTTTGGAATTTTTCCAAAGGATGATTTGGCATGGAAATACCCTTCAAGACCTTGGGTTTAGGGTACTTTATCTGAAAGTTACCCTTCAAACTTTTCCCAAGTGTTCCTTTGGGCTATTTCTTTGGGCATTCTCCCTAAAAGAATCCTCATCCATTTTATCCAAAATATTCCACCTTTTGGGCCCATTTGTAATGGTTCACCTTTGTCGAGAATGCTCCTTTGGGCTTTTTGTTTTGGATAAAAAGTCTAAAACAAATTTCTTATGTGCCCTCTTTCTACATAATTTATTTTGATGTCCCTTTGGTC